>OY757026.1:63470805-64163094 GCA_963580285.1 Lucinisca nassula | reverse complement strand
CCACAAAGATTACTAATGTTCGAACTGACTAACACTAACATTAGTAATGACCTATTGATCTTGTTGATTAGACAAAACCTACACAAGAAATTAAGTAGGCACCGACTAAATAAGCATTAAATCTGATACTTTTGTTGTAGGAAGTTAAAGATAGGAAACCGGATTCAACGATTGGACAAAAACAATAGAAATATATAAATATATATATTAACGATAGCTCATCAATTGTACAGGGTGTCCAAAAAGTAAGTTAACAGTTTTAACCCGTCATAACTTTTTTAATTTTAAAGCTATTCTGATGAACAATATTCCAAATTAACGCACATATCCTAAAGTTTTTATACGACATAATTAAAACGCGCCAAAATAATTGACGTTGTCGCAAAATGACGTCATTTAAAATCTTGTTTTTTCCAAGATGGCGCGTTTGACGTTAGCCCAGCGTATTTTCATTGTAAAGAACTTTTACGAAACTAAAAGCGCTACAGATGTTCAAAGAAAATTTAAATATTCATTTAATGGTGATACTGTAAGTCGACTAAATATCTACAAGACTATCAGAAAATTTGAAGAAACGGGATCGGTGAAAGACGCGCAAAAGTCGGGACGGCCGAAGACCAGTAGAAGTGATGAAAATGTGAGCACGCTTCAAGAACTTATGCAAGACAGTCCTGAAAACTCAATTCGGCGTACATCCTCGGAGACAGGTATCCCCAAATCATCCGTTCATAACATAATAAGAAAAGATTTAGAACTTTATCCATATAAAATACAAATTATGCAGAGCTTAAATATAACGGATCAAGTGGAAAGGCTTTCATTTTGTAACTGGGCATCAGACGTTATTGACACTTACGCCGATGCTTTTAATGATGTGTGGTTTAGCGATGAGTCACATTTCCTTTTATCAGGACATGTTTGCAAACAGAACATGAGATTTTGGGCAAATGAACAGCCCCACCAAATAGCAGAAAGGCCACTCCATAGCGATAAAATTACAGTTTGGTGTGCTATGTCATCCAGGGGAATCATTGGACCGTATGTGTTTAGCGATACTGTTAATTCAGACCGCTACATGTCGCTATTAAACAACAAGTTTTTACCGGAATTGCGGAAACGATCAACTGACATTAACAGTGAATGGTTTATGCAAGATGGAGCAACACCACATACGGCTAACAAAGTGTTAGATATGTTACATGACACATTTGATGAGCGGGTTATTTCCAGACGATATCCCGAAGTGAAACAATGCGGCGTAACTTGGCCTGCGCACAGTCCAGACCTGAACCCCTGTGATTTCTTTCTTTGGGGTTATCTTAAATCGGTTGTTTACAAGCCCAGACCCACAGATACTGCTATGTTATTAAAACAAATACGCAGGGAAGTCAAGAAGATAAGTGTTGGCACTTGTGCTAGAGTAATTGAAAATTTCAAGCAGCGAGTACGGGAAGGAAAACGTCGAAAGGGGCGGCATCTGGAAAACGTCATAAATTACTAAATTGACGTCACTGGACAAATTTGGTATTTTTTGTTTATTGTTTGTTATTTTTTTATGCTTTAATGGATTTGTATGAAATTTTATAAGAAAAAACTTAAGGATATATGCTATGTCTGTGAGAAATTTTATACCGCTTTCACAACGTTATGATGTATTAAAATCTCGTCAAAACTGTTAACTTACTTTTTGGACACCCTGTACTTTGAAATCTGACACTTCCTCGACAATGGCAGCAGAATTTTATTAGATGGACATTCTTAGATATACAGTAAAACTCCCCTCTTAACCCTTGTCCTGCTGAATATTTAAATATTTCACACCCACTACTGATTATCAGCCAATCAGATTACTTGATGCAAATTATTGCAACAAATTCATAGACTGGATGGCAGACAATGAAGATCCTGATCAGATGGCTTCTGAAGAAGCCATCTGATCTGGATCTACATTGTTTCAAAGATAAGGCACATCCAGGCTCAGCAGGACATGGGTTAAGACCAACCTAAATAAAGATTTATTCTATTTGAAAAGTCATATTTTAAAGGGTTTCAGTTATTGTCCCCCGACGTTAGTCGAAGGGGTCTAAAGTAATGGGTTCGTTCGTCCGTCCTTCAGTTTATCCATCCGTCCGTACGTAGACACGATCTCGTCTTCGCAACTCCTCCTATAGTTTTCAAGGGATTTCGATGAAACTTTCCAGTTATTGTTCCCATGACCTGAAGATGATCATATTTTATCGAGGTCATGTTCGACTGATATGTATCAGAGTTATGGCCCTTTTTCAGTTTTTAACCATTTTATATCAACAGAAGTTCTTGTCTCCGCAACTCCTCCTAAGTTTTCACGGAATTCTGATGAAACCTTCCAGTTATTGTTCGAATGACCTGAAGATGATCATATTTTATTTAGTTCAACTGATATTACCAGAGTTTTGGCCCTTTGTGAGTTTTAGCCATTTTATCAACACAAGTTCTTGTCTCCGTATCTCCTTCTACGGTTGTCAAGGGATTTAGATGAAACATGCTTGTTATTGTTACCATGACCTGAAAATGAGGTCATGCTTGACTTTTTAACCAGAGCTTTGGCCCTTTGTTAGTTTGTAGTCAGTTTATCAACAGCAGAAGTTCGTGTCTCCTCGACTCCTCTCACACTTTTCAGGGGATTTTGATGAAACGTTCCAGTTGTTGTTCCAATGACCTGAAGATGATCATATTTTATCAAGGTCATGCTCATCTGATTTTTACCAGAGTTTTGGCATTTTTCAAGGGATTTTGATGAAACCTTCTAATTATTGATCACATGACATGAAGATGAAGATATTTGATTTCGGTCATGCTGTACTGAGTTTTACCAACGGTATCTCCCTTTTTTTCTTTTTTTTTTTTTTATTTTTGTTGTTTCTTCAAATGGAGTCTGCCCTACCCTGCAATTCATCTTTCAATTTTAATGACTTTTGATGAAACCTTTCAGTTGTTGTTCCCATGAATGTTGCCATCAGAAATTGTTATCTCTACAGCTCCTAATTCACCTTAAATAATCATCATTTACAGTCATGGAGATCATAATTTTCCGTATATTCAGTATTCCTTACAAGTTTAGGAAAATTAAAAAAATGAGTCTGTTGCAAAGGGTTGTAAAACCCCAAAACATTGTTTACGACATATGTGTTATAGACATATTCACCACATACTGACATTTCAAACGTCGTGGGGCACTTGGCCTGTAGTTTTTGTTTTCGTTGTGTTTTCTACACTCACTGTCCTCTAGAAGGGCCTTTTAAAGTGGTCTTAAAGACCACTTTTAAAAAGGTTCCAAGGTAGTGTGAATGAATACAGGACTTTGACTGTATTTTGTTTTGCTTTGTTTTGTTTTGTTTTGTTTTATTTTGTTTGTTTGTTTGTTTGTTTGTTTGTTTGTTTTAGTAACTTGAGACAACGCTCCCAGGATTCTTAATAGTTTTCGATTCGAAAGCTATTATTGAATTTAAACGCATTGTTGATATGTATATGAAATTCATCCCAGTCATATTATCACAGCCAAACTTCAACGGATAAAATACCAAAGGGACCACGAAAATTTGTTCGAGATAGGGTAAGTTCAAACTACTGATAGTAAATCATTGACATGGAGGAAATCACTACGGGATATTTTTCGACCGTCATTAAGATAAAATAAGGTATGCTGTGTGTGCTCATTAGAATCGCCTCATCGAGGCGATTCTAATGAGTACACACAGCGTACATTTTCAGGACAGATTTAGTAAATTCTCCCTAATTTATCCTGAACATGCTGATACCTGTAGCTATTGTAAAAATTCACATGGGCGCAAGAACGAGTTCGAATGAGCCATGGCAAACGAGCCATCTTTGTCCTAGTTATTGTATGTGTAATACTGGCGATTGCTTATTTAGCGTGCCCCCGCCCATCGGGGCTTGGAGAAATATATTTGGATGCATGGTGCTTCTTTGAGCAGTTGGGTTTGAGATGCCATTTCATCTCTATGTCGGATAAAAGTCCCACAATCTCCAAAATGACCTAAATAGCAAAATGACCTATATGGTGGGGACGTAAACCTCAACACAAACAAACAAATTGCTTATATTAGCGGCTGTCTATACAAAGCAAGCAAATGCTCTAAATCCACCTATGATAAAAAGTAAATTGTTATAACTCTCCAAGCCCTTTGTGGCGGTGCATTTCTTTTCTGGTTCAGTATAATTAGACTCGATTAGATACCTGCAACTGCAGTTCAATGAAAATACTTTTCAAATACTGACCATATGGCACGCGACGTGTAAGTAACTTTGCCTACATGTGCAAGTCTGCTGAGACCTGTTCTAGAACTTACATAAATTTTAGAAATTCAATAGCTCAAAGTTGAAATCGTACACTGTATGGAATATCAAATGTTTGTAGAACAAACCTTCCGACAGTTTAAGGTGTCGAGTCAGTCTTTTGTTTTACATACACGTTATTATAGCTAGTTGACAATGCCTTTGAAATCTGGCCAGTTTATGGGCGGTTTGATTTTTATCAGATGTACTAAACATGTATGTATTATATATTCAAAGTGCAGTACGAATTATCTTTATAACCAAGACTAGGGACGGGGTTTTCTTACCGAGTGATGCCGAACAGTGATCCCGATGGACGTATTTTTGTATGGATACCAGCCACACGTGTACCTATCCATAGAAAAATCCGTCCCTCGGCAAGCCGAGTGATGCCGGACAGTGTCCCGAGGGACGGATTTTTCCATGGATACCAGCCATACATGTACCTATCCATAGAAAAATCCGTGCCTCGACAAGCCGAGTGATGCCGGACAGTGATCCGAGGGACGGTTTTTTCTATTCACCTCCTCACACCCATGTAAGATTATTATAATATCACATGGGTGCGTTATCCTAATGAATATGAAAGCAGTGTTATCTTGATGTGACGGATGTGAATTTCAAGATGACACCTGCTAAATGAAACCATTCTCCACCATAAAGGGGATTTTCGAACTTTAGCTCGGCTACCGGCCAGATATGATGAATACACTGACTAATTTACTATCATGTCTGAGTGCTCTACGTTCCAGATAAGATTTTTAATCTCGAGATACATTCAAAGTTTCTGAACTTTATGAATGGGTATATGGACGCCGCTTCTAAGGGGAACAACTCTGCTATTGACGTACTGACACAGAATAACAAACATCAAATTGTAATGAAACAATAAAAGATCCCATCCTTCACCAAAGTACTTGACACCACAAGAAAGGAAAATAAACGACGATTCTAATGCACTTGCGTATGTAACGCAACGTCTGATTGGATAATGTCAAATATTTACATTTTCAGTGTAGAATCTAATGTAAACCTAAAGAAAACAATGAAGTTCATACTTCCATGAACGCGAATCACATGATTTTTAGTGACGTCAACTTACTCAAGTGACGTCATTCTAAACCATGGTTATCTACAGACGTTGGTGACGTCAACACTGTTCCGCTCTTTGTAGAACAAGCAGCTTATACATGTTTTTGAGCTTTAAAAGTTTGCCCTGTAAGCATTTTTCTCCCAGTGATGAAGGGCAAATAATGTAAATATACTGAGAGGCAATAAAAAGTATACAGTATTTGATTTGGAATACCCGATCTTGCATTGCTGTCTGTAATGAAACATGCCTATTTCCGTTTTTCCCAAACGTTTAAGTTTGTAAAACTCCAAATTCGTTTCCTGTTGCAGTCATCCATGATGGAGTTATTGCCCTTCATGGATAATCAATATTTCCAACAAAATCTCGTGTTGTACATGACATTCAAATCTATGCACACCGCAAAAGTCATGGACGAATGTTCTTCGATAAAACGCCATCATTACCTTGCGATTAAACCCGAACAAACAGCTTAAAACACAATTGGAATTTCTGCGTGTTCCGGATTACCTCCCTTTCAATTAAAATCATAGTGAATTAAATGAGTCTTTTTCTCAAATCGTGTAAGAGATATACATTTGAAATTTTCGCATAACTTTTGTTTTCCTCGGCATTTTTATGCTTACTCCTTAGTGATCCCTCTAAAATTGCTCAAAGAAAAGTTACTCCCCAATAAAAATGCCAATGAAACATAAAGCATTTAATCAAAGGAAGAACGTAAAAGGCGAAAATGACTTTTCTTTGGACAAAAAAATGATGCAATTTATCTTGTGTATAATTTAAATATGGGATATATGCTAACCAATCAGTTCCCCTTCTTTGAATCTGTTGCACGAAAAATCATTTATTGAATCACCCTTATCCGAAACACATGTTTAAAGGGAAACCGCTCAAGACAAAAATTGGATTAGACCCCAAGTCCATTTCAAGTGATGCAATTTCATTATCCGTTTATCAATTTTAAAGAAAAATGCTGCAAATTATGTGAAAGTGGTTGTTCTTATTTATGATGCCACATCTGTATGTATAGAGGGAGACATTTGGGCGCAAATCAGCGTTCAGTAGCCTGTATACTTACTTTTGCCTCTCAGTATATAAAAAAAATAAACTTTTTCTGCTTTTCATGAAAGTATGAATGACAGTGGGTCGCTAATGAAGTTTACATGAACCCTTCGGGGTTCATTTACTGTGCACGCGACCCACTGCGTTCATACTTCCATGAACAGCAGTAAAATAAATTTCATTTCTTAAAAAATTGCGACAGTATATTTCTGCGATTCGATGTCATGTCGTAACGTCGGTTTTCACTTGCTGGCATTTAGTTTCACGCAGCACAAAGCGCGCTTACGCGTCGCCATAAAACAAAATTTCCAACCGTCCCAAATGACAATTTTGAATACAGTTATCCCCTAAATTTAACAATCTTAAGGTGAAAGGATACCATTTTATTGGAGGTAACTCTTTCAAAAATATATTGCCTCCCTTATCAGTTGGGCTCTACCTTTAACCCATATATGACAATGGAATCTTCCTCCTAAATAAGTTTGGAGTGGTCCATTTCAAAGATTAGGGTTGTCAGATTTGTTTTGTTTGTGGTAAATTTTACAAAACTTTATGTACTTTGAGCAAACAGTACAGTCTGATCTGGATCTACACTGTTTGCTTATGTCTCACAAAAAGGGACGCCAGGCGTATATGGGTTAAAGGGGAGGATTTACTCCAAAGGACACTTTCCCCGGATAGGATTTGATGGCTTTGAACCGTAAAAATAGTGCACAATTGTATCATCAGTAATACTTGAATCATCGGAAGGGGGATGAGGGTGGGGGGATCATAGAAAATAGGTCTATACCACGATAAGGTAGCCGAACCCTTGGATCAAACCTGCAATCGCCTGAACGCACCAAACTGATTCAAACCTGCGACCACCTACTCACCAGTCGGAAGCGGATCCAACTGAATCGAACCGGCGACCATGGGTCACCAATCGTATGTGCATCTGACTGAACAACCTAAACCGAGGCCAGACAATGTAAATTGGGAGAAAAATAATAACCTACCTTTTGCTGCAATTAATACACCCAATTATCTGTCATACTGAATCCACCTGAAAAAAAAATAACACAATATGCATCAATTTATTATTGAACAGTCTGTTGTAGACGTCATATACACAATCATCAATTGGCATTAAGGTAGCTTGATACACCTGGAGAATTAGCAACAATTGTTCAAACAGGGGACGTAACTAGGAGAAAATGATTTGTACGCAAACCAAAGAAAATACTAGAAATAATAATCCCGCTCCTTAATGGGGATCACTCTTACAGGAAAGAATTTGCTCCCTTTAGGGAGCAAATTCTTTCCTGTAAGTGTGGTCCCCGCGACAAAAACGCCGGAGACTATATTGGCTTGTATCCACACATACAAGTATTGCTATTTCTTCTTCTTCCTCTTCTTCTTCTTCTTCTTCTTCCTTGCAGTCTATTGTTTTACGTTTGTAATGTGTGGGGAAGTGCGTATCTGCATAAAGGATGCTACGCCCCTGTCAAAGGAAACGAGTAGATCTATTGGTATGTGAATCGCTTTCCTTATGGGGACTTTACTCTTGAAGGAAAGAATTTTCTTCTTAGGGTGAAGAGTAGTTCAAAACTGAAAAGAAGCAAATAGTTTATCCGTAGTCAAAATTAGCCGAACTTGTAAGCGCATGTATCCACCTTAATATTGGATTTAATTTTCGTAATGTCTCTAAATATTGGAAAAACTCAGAAAAAGCAGCTAAGATAGTTATATACAAGTAATTATGATAATTACGTTACCAGAGCGTTTCTCGGTTTCCTACGTTACGATCCCCCATGCTCTCTTTGCACGTTTCTGCACATATATAAGTTTTTTGTCATCCGATTTTTTATGTGTTGTTGAACAAGTTAAAATGTCTGCTTTAAATGGTGGCAGCTGAGCGTCCCGATCAATTTCTGTTAGTAGCAGTGTACTTAAGTGTACAACAATAGAAAAGGATCCACTAAAATCAATTTAACAGATATAATTTTATCTGTCCCATGATGACGGCTGATAAAGACAAAACTTAGCGAAAACAAACAATAAATACATCTTTACATATACACACCGGGCGACGAACGCCAGCGCCCGATCGTTCAAAACAAACGAAGTCTTTAATTAACGTCATTATAAACTTAAATTATTAAGACAGCAAGGGGAAAAAACTCATATTTTGCTGAAATAAAATGTAAGTAGCTGTTTCATTACAAAAGCTACTCATATTTTGCTGGAACAGTTCACATTTCCGCCACACTATATAGTGAGCTTACTAAGCTAGCCATATCGTCTTGAATCCCTTTATTTGAGGTTATTACGAAAACACGCCTATACATAGAGGATCTTACATGAGTGTTCATGTATTATTGAATTTATTAAACGAGTTGAGGAAAATGGATAAAATGCGAGGCTTTGCCGAGCATTTTATCCCTTTTCCTCAACGAGTTTAATAAATTCAATAATACATGAGCACGAATGCAAGATTCTATTTATCATATGACATTTTAAACGCATTTTATTCAAGATTGTTTACAAAAATGTCAATATTCCGCCGTTAGTAAACGTGACGTCGTTAAGGACGTCGTACATTTAACGTTACGGGACGTATCTAGCTAATTTGCATATTTAATCCACTAGTGGATTATCGAAAATAATACATGACGTTATTACACTCTCAGACGCAACGTCATATGATAAAAATGCATTGTAAATTTAACGCCAAAAAACCCCGAAAATTTTCTGATGAAAAATTGTGATTTTTTTCTTATTTCTGCTCAAAATATAAATTGTGGGACTCGTTAGAACCGCCTCGATGAGGCGGTTCTAACGAGTACCCACAATCTATATTTTAGAGGCGGTTCTAACGAGTAACTACAATCCATATTTTAGAGCAGAAATAAGAAGAATAATGTATACCCCTGTAAACCCCAGTTTTACTTTATAAAAGTGGGGTTCAAGTGTGTGTGTGTGTGGGGGGGGGGGGGGGGGGGCAGAATTATATAGGCGTGTTTCGGTGATGTATACTCGTAGAACCAAGAGCTTATTGGAGGAGATCTGGTCTTATGTGCTACTTGGGTAGAACATATATATATGGTATGAGTCTGATATATTTTACCACAAATAAAGTGCTTTGAGCTAGCGAGGCTTTGAAAGACTATATAAGCCAGGACATAACGCGTAACGTAATAACAGTAAGGCGTGACGTTATAACAGTAAAACATGACGTTTTAACAGTAACGCATGGCGCTGTACAAGTAACGCTTATAGATTCCCTACAGAACTACAATTTGTATAACGCCCCCATGGTGCCCAGAAGAAACGATACAAGGACACTCTCGAAGCTGTTCTCAAGGACTTCAACGTGGGATCAACTTGCACAGGACCGAGTAAAGTGGCGGGGGTTCTGAAGGGGTGCTGGTGAATATTAGGCAAAAAGAATAAGCGAAAAGCACACCAGAAATGTAATCAGCGCAAAGCCAGAGCTAAGACATCACAAACGGAACTTTCTCACTCAAATCACTCTTGCTCTATCAGCAGCAGGTGGTTTAGAGCTACGCTGGTCTCATCAGCCAACTTAGAGAACATATTTGCCATTTAATAATTTCTCTTCTTTTACGTTTGTCAGTCAGCAAAACCATTTTGGTAACCAATGTCACCTAAGCAACCTTCCTGTGGAGTTTGAATGAAATTGAACCAGTTGCCATATGTAAAGCTCTGGCAGCCATCTTGTTCATCCAAGAAGAACTGTTAAGCTATTTCTGCAAAGGGTGGCCTAAGCACCATTCCTATGAAGTTCGAATAAAATTGGATCGAAGATATGGGAGGGTTTGTCATTATAAATATAAAGACTTCTGTAGTTTTAGCTCTGGCGTCCATCTTGTTCATTGGTGCAGAAGCATCATTCCGGTGAAGTTTCACTGAAATATGAACAAAAGTGTATGGGAAGTTGTCATTCAAAGGTCATTTCTATTTTATTTTTTTTTAGCTCTGGTGGCCATTTCGTTCATTGTAGTAGAATCTTTAGCTAGTTTTGGTAGAGGATCCCCTAAACAACATAACTATTAAGTTAGATAATATCAATATTTTAATGCTGAAACACAGGCAAATTATTCCCATCCATAAAAAGATGGTTTTACTACATTTTAAAACGAGGCTTGAAAGATTCGTTGATTTAGATGCTCAATTAAACCTAATTTTCACCACCAAATGTGGGAAACTATCTTATGGCTGTGAAGACCAATAACCTACAAAAGGACTTTAAGGTTTTCTTTATTTTATCAGCATAATTTTATTGTGTATGCTGTTTATACATTAAGTTTCAATAATTTTATGGAGTAAAATTAGACGCGGTATAAGTAGCGTAATGACGCTAAGTAATGGAACAGATATGCCTAAGAAAACAGTGCAGACCCAGATCAGACTGCTCCTGAAGGAGCAGTCTGATCAGGGTCTACACTGTTTGTCTTTCCGTCTGCACATTTTGGACTCCTTGATCATGAAACAAATTTGTTAAAAATTTTAGAAGAATTACAGCAAGTCGTCAAGGTGTTCCGAATTACCCTGGACGCTTTGAACTCTTCCGTTTGAAACGCGTCATGAACTCGTGGATTCAGCGTTACGTCTAAGGGTAATTGATGCCCCTCAGTTTACGCCTATACTGAGACGTGGGTGGGTGTGAAAGGTAGGGTGGGGTGGGGTGGGGGCAGAATTTATCTTTGAAAAAGTCGTCTTCCTTGGAAGTGAAATGCTGTAGCAATCGGATGGCATTTTTAGGATTATCCTTAATTGTGCCCAGGTAAAGCGGTGCGAGTTGGTCCGCCCATGCTTATTACCATATTGGTTTCATTGGGCGACAGGACTTGAGATGTCATTTCATCTCAATGTCGGGTAAAAGTCCCCACAAAATCGGAAGCAATGTCTCCAAAATGACCTATACAGTATTGACGGGGACGTTAAATCTATTCGCTACTCTATTTTAGAGACACAAGCGAAACACCTGTTTGCAACCGCGGATGGATCTCATAATCGAAGATGGAAGAGTCCCATTTCAGAAATTAGGGTCGAAAGGGCTAGTCTCACTCCTTTTAATCAATGCAATCAATAATATAATTAAAGCATATTTGAAAACTAGCAGCCACAAGTGTTACAATATTGACCTAACTTGTCAATCAGCTTCTGTTACAGCAAACAGGCGCTGTTAGCAATAAATGTTGCGAATATCTACAGTATAATTCCGCTATTAAGACACCCTAAAGTTAAGACTAAATTCTGCTTTAAAAAACTTATTTTGAAGGACGCACTAAATCTGTCTTTGTATTTTCTGCCCACAGCGTCTTCTGGTCAAGGACCACCTTTGGGACTGATCAAAAGTGGTCTTTAAGACCACTTTTGAACAGTCCCAAAGGTGGTCTTAATATAGGAATTTTACTCTATTTAAGTTATCTGTAATTCTAACATAGCCAATGGCATATTGAGTGACAAATCACAACGCGAAAATATGTGACGCGAAGAGCAGCCGTTTTTTGACGTTTAGCGACGTCATCAATCGTTTCCTTGACGTTAGACGGAGTAACGCCTTTTCAGGCTTTCAAGTACGTTACAAATATGTTACAGTCAAACATGTTGGTGGGATTTCTTCAAACAATGGCGGAATGTTGAGTTCACTTTCAGTGTGTCAGAATGATCAACTCAAGTGCCGTAATTTATTGACTGTTTGTCAGTCAAATAACTCGCGCTACGCGCTCGTGATTGATCTAATTTAAAACTGACCTCGAAACAGTGAAGTATCCCTCAATAAATCATTGCTATAGCTGATTTATTTCTTAATCAACAGGACAGGTTCCAAAAATCGATTTGGTTAACAATTCCATGAAATAAACATCCCCTAAACGCCACTTTTTATACAGAAAAAACTGAAATTGAGGCAGTTCTAACGAGCACCCACAACCTATGTTTGCAGATATCACGGGTTTCATCAGAAAAGTAGCCATTTTCGAGATTGAAAAAAAATGTACTATGTCACACGGATGTGTTTGCGTAATGAGACGGTGTTAGCAATAAATGTTGCGTATATAGAGGATCTTACATGAGTGCTCATGTATTATTGAATTTATAAAATGAGTTGAGGAAAAGGGATAAAATGCGAGGCTTTGTCGAGCATTTTATCCTTTTTCCTCAACGAGTTTAATAAACTCAATAATACATGAGCACGAATGCAAGATTCTATTTATCATATGAGATTTAAAACGCATTTTATTCACGATTGTTTACAAAAATGTCAATATTCCGCCATTAGTAAACGCGACGTCGTAAAGGACGTCGTACATGTAACGTTACGGGACGTATCTACCTTATTTGCATATTTAATCCACTGGTGGATTATCGAAAATATTACATGGCGTTATTACACTCTCAGACGCGACGTCATATGATAAAATAGATTCCAAACATTTATGCTTGTACAGTAAAATTCCTATATTGAGACCACCTTTGTGAAGGTGATCTCTGACTAGTGGACAGTTCCAGTGTAAAGTCTATTGTAAACCTATAGAAAACAAAGTAGTTCATACTTCCATGAAAGCATCGAGTCACGTTATTTTCAGTGATCTCAAGTGACGTCAGTCTAAACCATGGTTCTTCACGGGCCTTGGTGACGTCAACCCTGTTCCGCTCTTTGTAGAAAGTAGAAAAAAACGTGTAAATGTTTTTCAGCTTTACAAGTTTGCCCTATAGGCATTTTTGGTTTGAACAATAGTTTATTAAGTATATTAATATTTACAACGCAAACATACACAAATGACACAAAAGGATCAGATAACAAGCTAATCGTAGCTTATGTGAAATCTTCTCCTAAGCATTTTTCGCTCAGTGATGAGAAGCAAAGAATGTAAATATAAAAATAAACTTAATTTTTCTGCTTATCATGAAAGTATGCACGACAATCGGGTCGGTAGAAAAATTTACATGAATCCCTTCGGTTAATTTACTTTGCACGCGACCCACTGCGTTCATACTTTCATGAACAGCAGAAAAATAAAATTCATCAACATCTTGGGGACCTTGAAACTTTGTTCAAGACAGAGTTGTGAGCACTGAGGGTTAATCATAGTTTAATTATGGACAGGAGATATAATGGGGCTGTGTTACAACGCATAATGTAGTAATGTAATAATTACTACATTATGAAATTTTTACTACATTATGCGTTGGCATAGTCGACGCGAAATGAAATAAAATGTCGTTTTTACTACATTATGCGTCGATACTAAGAGGTTTGAGCAAAATGAAAGAATTATTACATTTTGCGGCGATGGGTGGCATACTTAATTTTACTTCATTATGCGTCAACAGTTTGTTTGTTTGATTTGAGGTTTAACGTTCCCGTCAAGACTATTTAGGTCATTTTGGAGACATTGCTTCAAATTTTATGGGACTTTTACCCGATATTGAGATGAAATGACATCTCAATCGCTGCCGTCCAATTAAAAGCAATAGGGTTTATATGCATGGATGGGCCGACTCGCAGCAGTTTTCCTGGGCTTTTTCCAGCCTTTCGGATTCAACCGAGATCCCGTCTCCGTATGAATGAGTCTTGAAACCAAGTTCGCTACTTCGTATGACCTAAGCTGTTGGTGGGACGGTAACTGAAACACACTCGCACTCCTTTTAACATGCAAAGATGGACAAACAACTGGGCTATGGACAGGTACAAGCCGATAGGATCCCCCGTCCCAACTTTTGTGTGCACTACACGATCATGTGTTGAGCCTTAAAACACAAATGAGGGAAAGACATCAGGCATGAGACCAAAATAGCGCAAGGCGTACGATTTTAATTCTACTGGCTTAATCAAATACAATGAAATTCCACTATTAAGACCACCTAAAATTAATACAAATTTTGTTTTTAAAGCATATTTGGAAGGTTATAGCTACATTTTCTTTGTGATTTTGACCTTCAGTGTGCTTTTGTGGAAGACCGTCTTTTGGACTGTTCAACTGTGGTCTTAAAGACCACTTTTGAACCGTCTCAAATGTGGTCTAAATTGTAGGAATTTAACTGTATTGCTTCCTAAGTCTTTTCGAAGACAGCTATGTTCTACCATCATTACTTCATTATGCGTCGATATGGTGCATATCAACGCGAAATGAAATAATTTTTTTACTACATTTCGCGTCGACTATGCCAACGCATAATGTAGTAAAAAAATCAAAATGTAGTAATTACTACATTACTACATTATGCGTTGTAACAGGGCTGATTTAGGGGTATCTTTTCGATCTTGGGCGGGACCTTCTCTATAGGGAGTGCGTGGGGCTTCTCTGGGATTATAAGGCAGTCTTGGCGTTCCATACTTTTTACCTGTCGGGCGTATGAGAATGGGAATGTATGTATGATAACTCGTTTACCCTGGCTAATTCGAATGATATGTTGTGTGTACTCATTAGAATCGCCTCATCGAGGCGGTTCTAATTTGTACAAACCTCTTAGACCGACTAAGAGCTTTACCAGTACTCATGTGCGGTCAGTTTCAACTCTACGTGGAAGCATCGTGCAGCCCAATCTATTTCTCCAAGCCCCGATGGGCGGTTTTTGTTTTGTTTGATTTGAGGTTTAACGTCCCCGTCAACACTATTTAGGTCAGGTTGCGAGACGTTGCTTCCAAATTCGAGGGACTTTTACCCGTCATTGAGACGCAATGACTTCTCAAGCCCTGCAACCCAATGAAACTAATCTGGTTTATATGCATGGACGGTCCAACTCGCACCTCTTTACCTGGGCAGGCTTAGACCTCCTAAGCGGTCTACCATTACTCATGTGCGGTTGGTTTCAGCTCTTCGTGGAAGCATCATGCAGTCAAATCTATTTCTCCAAGCCCCGATGGGCGGGGGGGCTTCTCTGGGATGGGTGGGTGGGTGGGGGGGGGGGGGGCTTCTCTGGGATTATTAGGCAGTCTAGGCGTTCCATACTTTTTACCCTGTCGGGCGTATGATAATGGGAGAGGGAAGAAATAAATACTTATACATGTTCAAGAAATGTCACTTACTTATATATTTAGAATTTAACTTAACGTCCACACATGTATGATGATTAATTAATGCTTCTAATGAGATAACACAACACACCCTTTCAATGTAAAATTAGGAAAACCTTCCAAAAATATCCAAAAACAGTGAAACCTCGATATTTCGAACACTGATAACTCGTTTACCCACGATAATTCGAACGTGTTCTTGAACCCCTAGACAATTCATCTTATAGTTACCAGATACCAATACACTAAAATTCCTATGTTAAGACCACCTTTGGGACTGTTCAAAAGTGGTCTTTAAGACCACTTTTGAACAGTCCCAACGGTGGTGCCTTACTAGAGGAGGCTGGATTTAGACACCACAAAGAAAGAATAAATAAAACCTTCTAAACATGCTTTTAAAAGCAGAAGTAGTCTTAATTTTAGCTGGTCTGAATGTATATCAAGGATATGTTATGGAGAGTCTTCTCGTTTTATCTTGAAAAGGTATCTTATGTGTACTCATTAGAATCGCCTCATTGAGGCGATTCTAATGAGTACACACAATATACCCTTTAAAGATAAAATCAGGAAAACCTTCCAAAAATATTCAAATACAGTGAAACCTCGATATCTCGAACACTGATAACGCGTTTACCCTGGCTAAATCGATCGTGTTCTTGAGCCCCTAAGAATTCATCTTATAGTTCCAGATATCAACACAATAAGTCCCTAGAGAATTGTCCTTATAGTTCCAGATATCAATACAATATATAAAGGATAAGTTATGGAGAGTTTTCTCATATTGAGGTTTAACGTCCCCATCAACAATGTATATGTCATTTTGGAGACGTTGCTTCCAATTTTGTGGGACTTTTACCCAACATCGAGATGAAATGACATCTCAAGCTCTATCGCCCAATGTAACCAAGCAGTTTATAAGCATGGACGGTGCGACTCGCACCGCTTTGCCTGTGCAGGCTTAGATCCTCTAAGCGGTTCACCAGTACTCGTGTGCGGTCGGATTCAGCTCTGCGTGGAAGCATCATGCAGCTCATTGCCCCAAGACATGAGGGCGTTTCTTTACAATCTTTTATAAAATAAAGGTACGCTGTGTGTACTCATTAGAATCGCCTCATGGAATGAGAACACACAACATACCTTTATTACATAGAAGTTCGAAAAGATACACATAAGTCATCATCATTATGACTCGTGCTCTTGCACTATAGGTAACGCACAGTATTTCGAACTGTCCCTATTTCGAACATTTTTACACGATCCCAAAGGCATTCGAGTTATTGAAGTTTGACTATGGATATCCGGAAGAATTAGAGCGGGTTCGAGCTAACCAAGGTAAACGAGGTATCCGTTATCGACTTTTTGAAGTTTCACAACGAAGTTGGCATTTTCCAAGAGTGTTCCTTACACGGATATGATGACAAAAACGAAAGATCCTTTTCTCGTACACATACAAAAAGTACAAGTTGGTGGTTGACAGTGCATTGTAAATGATATATGAATTTATCTGAATCTCTCAATGGAACACTTGAGCCGTTTTTGTGCTGTAAAAGTCAAAAATTAAGGTTAAGTGTGGGAAAATTTATATGTTTGTTGAATTTAGGAGAAACAGAATGTTTTATCACTTAATAAAGAGATGCTATTATTGCAGATGTCAGCACTTTCGGGACATTTCTACTTCCTTGGTGCAATATACATCGGATAACAGATGCACACAACGCGCCAACATCGGGTCGACGTTGATACGACGTCGTATCGATGTCGACCCGATGCTTGCCCGGCATTATTGCTGATTGGGCATCTGTTATATAATGCATTCTTCCAATGCTAATGAAAGGAGCTTTTTGATAAAAATAAATAAATGATATTTTGTTCTCATTTCTTTTCTTATTATAGATTGTGGGTGCTCGTTAGAAAATGAGGCGGCTCTAAAGAGAAACCGCAACCAATGTTTTTGAGTGAGAAATGAAAAGAGTAATGTATACCCTTGTCTTATATCAAAAGGACAATACTGATTATTTGTTTGTGTTGAGGTTTTACGTCCCGTCAACACTATTTAGAGCAATTTGGAGACGTTGCTTCCAGTTTTGTGGGACTTTTACCGACATTGAGATGGAGTGACATTTCAAGCCGCACCGCCCAAACAAACAGCTAGGGTTGATATATAGGGACGGTTCGACTCGCACCACTATGCCTGGGCAGGCTCAGAGCTTCTGACCGTTTTTCAAATACTCATGTTCGATCGGTTTCAGCTCTTGCAGCCCAATCTATTTCTTCAAGCCCCGATGACCAGAGTCTATGCACACTGCTACAGTAGAACTTCGATGGCTCGAACAGCGATGGCTCGTTTACCATGGATGTGTCGAACCCATTCTTGAGTCCCTAGCGAAATCCTCTACATAAGAAATAGTGGGGGATAATTAAGAAGATTTTAGTCCTTTATCTTGAAAATGTATGCTGTGTGTACTCATCAGAATCGCCTCGATGAGGCGATTCTAATGAGTTGACACAGTATACATTTTCATTATAGAACACCGAAAAGATGTCTAAAAGTACCTCGTTATGCCTCCTGACAGTAACCTCAGTGGCTCGAGCTACATCTGTCTCGAACAGAATTTCGAGGTCCCAAAGGTGTTCGAGCCATTGAAGTTTGACTGTATTTTCTTGGTCTCTGACTCATTCAATTAAGTGGTTCGCTCCCTGTAACCATTTTGGCCCTGTAGACCACAGGAGCTTCATGTAATGAAATTATAGTGGTTGTCCACGAAACGTAGGGCCAGACCCTGTAAATCTAACGTGAAGCTCATGGCATCACAGCAACATATAAGGTTGGTATTTCGTGATAACTGATTTGATTGATTGATTTGAGGTTTAACGTCCCCGTCAACACTATTTAGGTCATTTTGGAGACGTTGCTTCCAATTTTGTGGGACCTTTACCCGCCTTTGAGATGAAATGACATCTCAAGCCCTATCGCCCAATGAAACCAATAGGGTTTATAACATGGGCGGTCCGACTCGCACCGCATTGCCTGCCTCTAAGCGGTTTACCAGTACTCGTGTGCGGTCTGTTTCAGCTCTGCGTGGAAGCATCGTGCAGTCCATCCATTTCTTCAAGCCCCGATGGGCTTCGTGATAACTAAATGATATATAATATAAACCCGTGGTGTGGGCATTTATTAGAACCACCTCACTGAGGCGGTTCTAATGCATACCTACATCTTAGGTTTATATGGTTTGTTTGTTTGTTTTGAGTTTTAACGTCCCCGTCAACACTGTAAAGGTCATTTTGGAGACGTTGCTTCCAATTTTGTGGGACTTTTACCCGACATTGAGATGAAATGACATCTCAAGCCCTGTTGCCCAATGAAGCCAATAGGGTTTATTAGCATGGACGGTCCGCCTCGCACCGCGGTTCCTGGACAGGCTTAGAGCCTCTAAGCGGTTTACCAGTACTAGTGTGCGGGCCGGATTCAGCTCTGCGTGGAAGCATCATGCAGCCCATATATTTCTTCAAGCCCCTATGGGCGGGGGCTGTGGGTTTTTATGGAAAATTGACAAAAAACTACCCTATAGTTATCACAAAATACCAACATTATCTGCTGCTATGTCATGTACAGATACCTAAAGCACTTCAATGTGACATAGCCATTTTTTTCATTGCTCAAACACCTACATTTCTGGCAAAAATATGTGATATTTTTCTCATTTCTGTTGCAAAGATAGCCATTTGATAAATAGAACCTTACATTTGAGGTTATTTCATATGAAATTTATGAAACTCGCTGAAGACTCGCTTTTACATTTAACATGAAAAGATAATTCTTGGAATATCTTCTATAATTTAATGAAAGTTTTGAATGGAGGGGCATCGTGCGATAACTTAAGTCTGCGAAATCACGAAGTAATGTCACCGACTAACAAACTGCATACAAAATAACAAACAAATTAGGGAGGTTGGCTCGATGCGAATTCAGTGTGGGGGCGTTTCAGGTTTACTGCTTTGGCTTCAATAGCGCAAGGGCCTGCTCAGCAGGCACTGGATGTGATCTTTTTTCTCTTCTAGTCTATCCTATTGTTTTCTTTTTCTTATGCCCCGGCTTGAGATGGACGGATGCTTGAACCCACGCGGCAATTGTAAGTTACTGTTGGGTCGATCCAGGAACGGTGAAGGTTACTGACCGGTCCGCTTGACCTTAGTTGTTGACTGGGCCGTAAAGCCACGACACATAACAGTCTTTAGTTGTCATAAGACACAGAAAATGTAGGTTTCAGTGGAGGGCAACTACAGCTTAGAGATCAGGTGAGCCACATGCTGAGAAAACCTGTTTTTTTTTTTTTTCTATTTTGCGAACAACAAATGTGCAGATCAGACTGCGCATCCGCACAGTCTGATCTGCACCCTTGTGTTCGCTGATTGGAAAGTGCAGTTCTTCTTTTTTCTATATATAAAATTTGTGTCTTGTTCCCCTATCGCACAGTCAGGGGTTTTTCTACGATATGAGCCGAGTTATTACGAGTTATAATTCGGGACTTGTCGTACTAGTAAGCGCGAGTTGTTGCTAAGTTCTTTTGGCCAAAACTGTTCTACGAGTCCCTAACGACATGCCTACGATATAATCGGAAAAGCTTGTATTTCGTGTTGCGACATGTAATAATCTCGCAAAAATTCTTACAAACTCGAACTTAGTCGTATAGTTCGTAGCCAACTCGTGATATCTCGGCATTGTATCGTGCTTTATCGCAGCAACTCGTGACTAACTCGTAGTAACTCGTGGTATGTCGTAGTGGCTAACAGCAGACTAAACTCGCACGATATACTACGACATTACTACGAGATTTATACCACACGCAACGAAAAAGCTACGAGATCAGTACGAGGTAAGCTCCTCCCACTTTTCCTACGAGTTGTCCCGAAAAATTTAAACCGTAGGCTCTTCCCGACAAGCTACGAGATGTGGCGAGTTGAGGCGAGCCACGTACGACAATCGCCGACATATGGCGACGTTCCTACGACATGCTACGAGTCGCTCACTCGGAACAACACGTAGCCAGAGTCGTGACTGTGTGACCGGGGTATGACCTGCTCGCAAACACCGGAGATATTTTTTCTCGTGACGTGGCTCACATATAATGCGTAATATAGTTTGATGCATTAAAGCAAAGCCCCAGACCATCGGGGCTTGGAGAAAAAGATTGGGCCGCATGATGCTTCCACGCAGAGCTGGAACCGACCACATATGAGTAAAGGTAAACCGCTTAGAAGGCATAAGCCTGCCCGGGCAATGTGGTGCAAGTCGGGGCCGTCCATGCATATAAACCCTATCGGTTTCATGTGGCCACATGGTCCGAGATGTCATTTCATCTCAATGTCGGGTAAAAGTCCCACAAAATTGGAAGCAACGTATCCAAAATGACCTAAATAGTGTTGACGGGAACGTTAAACCATAAATCAAACAAACAAACAAAAATGCATGAAAGCAATGTGTAATTTTGGAGGTTACTACTTTATTGACATATATAAGTCTTCACATTCTTGTTTATATTTAGGATTGAGTATTGAAAATTTAGTTACATCAAAGTAATCATCGTGTGAACTATAATATGTACAAGTTTTATGTACACTTATTTTGTTCCGTTTTGAAAACTTTATTCTTGAAGCCTGTAAATTTGACATTGAAAGAGAAAATGGTATCCGTCTTCAATAACATGACAAGAGCGGTGCAGACGACATTCTTTTATTTTTATTATTATTTTTTTTTTTTTGTATTGTGTTCCTACCTTATACAGGCTCTGGATTTCCAAGAAAAAACTGATAAGATTTGATGGGATGTAGAGGCTGATCAGAGCCTTTGTTGGTCGCACAGGTTTTCGTAAGTTTTGTTGAGTCCTGACTCAATTCAGGATGTATAATACGAACAGCTCACTGTGAAACACAAACTGGTATAAAACCTAACACCAGAGAAAGTGCTATAATTTTAAACCAGATTTTTTTTCACTACTTAACATAAAACAGCAGGCCAGCGTCAGACCGGCAGCCAAACGACGTTACAACGTCGTATCGCTGTCGACCCGACGTTGGCTCGGCATTCTTTGCTGGCTGTTCACTTGTCCTGCAGAATAAATTAAGTCACAACCATTTCTGACTTTCAACCAATCAGATTACTTTTATGTCATACCAACAAATTCACAAACTGTCAAACTGTGTAGCTACTGATCAGATGGCTTCTTCAGACGATCTCTACAATGTTTACAAAGGTTGAACATATCCGGATTCAGCATGAAAAGTGTTACCCCTTTTGTACCAATGGAATCTTCCACTTTATATGTAGTACAATTCCATTTCAAAATTTAGGGGTGTCTGGTTGTGTTTTCATTTGGAAAATGTCTTAACTTTTCGCAAACAGTGTAGGCCTTGATCAGACTCCGCATTCTGCGGCGTCTGATCTGGGCCTGTACTGTTTGCCAAGGTACCCTTTTGGGGTTTCTGGTACTTAATGGGTTAATTATATAGAGGATATTTACTTTTTAGGTGGATACCGAAAACATTTCATCGAGTGTGCTGAAAACATTAGAATTTTTACAAGTGCGAAGCAAGAGCAACTGTTGTTTTTGATTCCGACGTTTTCAACTCATAAGATGAAAATTTTTTGGTATTGCTCGAAAAAAAAAGTAAATTTTCTTTTCATTTTATACGTGAAACTGGAGTCCCGGCTACTATTGTGAAAATAACATGGTCATGTTATTTTTCACAATGTGAAAATATCATATATTTATATCATTTTTATTTGTCTCAGATATGCATTGATTTCACTGAGTATAAAATATATAAATTTATCAGTCTGTCTATAAAATCAGGGTTCCAGGTAGAGTTGCTAATAAAAAATTTCGAAAATGGTTGATCGCTTTGCATTCAGTGCAGTTCCTGATCATGCGCCACTTGGGACTGCATTGTTTATCAATGCTCTGTTTTGGGGTCTCGTCTAAAGTGGGTGAAAGTATTATATTGAACAGCAGCTATATTATAAGTCATTACGAAAAACGCATATTCAAAAATGTTGAAAATTTTACCACCAAAAAATGAAAAATTTCAGTTAGAAAATTCTGATATCTATTTTTTCATATTTCTGCTCTAAACATATTCAGACTTTCGGATGAGTCTTTAAACCGAGTTCTCGTCTCCGTATGACCTTAGCTGTTGGTGAGACGTAAAACTCAAATACTCACTCACTCTGTTCAAAACATAGACTGTGGGAACTAGTTAGAACCGCCTCGGCGAGGCGGTTCTAACGAGTATCCACAATCTATGTTTTTAGCAGAAATAAGAAGAAACAAGTAGGCATGTATATACCCCTGTAAACCCAAGGTTTACCATTTAAAAATTATATATAGGCGTGTTTTCGTGATGTTTTATTTCAATCAAACGACGTTCCTGTTATTTGAAATGTTAACTGCATTTTAATTAATATATTTTGTCCATGCAAAACTTAATAAAACTTTCTGCGTAATTAAGATACATATATCTAAGCTTTGTATCGCTTTTTTAGTTTGACGAATGTAACAAATTCGGTTTGAAGCAGAAAAAAGGAGTAAAATATCTTAACTGCAGCGCGGATACATTGTCAATACATTATAATTATAGACGAAAATCAAAGCGAAGTTTTATCTATACATTTATCCTTGCATTAAGGTGGTTTATCGGTGATTTATCGAAACCAAGAAAGTGAATTGGTGCTATCGGTATATGTCATCTCAACTATTGTAGAGATTTTGACATTTTAAGTAGGCTATCAGTATGTAAGAGGTTTGTACATAGTGAAACTATGTTGACATTTAACAACTTAATACAGTTAATGTAAATATTCGGAAAAGTTAAGTCGGAAAAATCAGAAAATATTTACACTATTCAAATTTGTCACAAAACTGCAAAGCTTAAAATGTTCCACTTAAATTGTAAAAATAACTCGTTAAAACCAGCAAAAGGTCAATGAAAAGTATCTAAAGCCAATGGTTAAGCTGCTGTGTACTCGTTTAGACTTCTCTAGTTTTGCGCTAGGCCAGCATCTACGTCACATCAAGTTAACCCTTACCATTCTGAATATTTCAATGCATTACACTCCTCCCCGATTTTCAGCCAATATTGTTGCATGATATCAATATTAACCATGAGTAACAGGATGGAAAACAGTATAGATCCTGATCAGCTGGCTTCTGAAGCCAGCTGATCTGCATCTATACTGTTTTCAAAAAGGATATTTCCGGGTTCCGCATGGTAAGGGTTTTAAGTAATAGTATTTAAGGGAGCCACTTAACGAGCTAAACAGCTTTGGCAACACTAAGTTAGGGGACAACTTCGGGAGCTGAACATTTTCTGTTGCACGAAGCCAGGGGACAGCTTCACGAGCTGAACATCTTCAGTTACACTAAATTAGGGGACAGTTTCACGAGCTGAACATCTTCAGTTACACTAAGTTAGGGCCGGAAAACTTCGCGAGCTGAACATTGTCAGTTACACTAAACTAGGGGACAGCTTCACGAGCTGAACATTGGTTACACTAAGATTACACAAAGTAAGGTAGCATCTTTATGATTTGAACATTGGTTACACTAAGTTTACACAAAGTAAGGTAGCAACTTTACGAGTTGAACATTTTTTTTTTTTTTTTTTTTTTTTGGTTTGGGTTTTACGGCCCTTTCAAGATTATTTCACTCATATCGAGCTGATCGTTAATCAGAGGTGGGCGAAAACCGGAGTACCCGGAGAAAAACCACCTGACCTTCCGTTGCAGATCTTGGCGTCTCACACGTGGCCCGAGCGAGGCTCGAACCTACGGCGGTGAGAGACCTAATGACTAAGAGTCAGCGCTCTTATCCACTAGGCCACGGAGGCCCGTCACGAGTTGAACATTGGCTACACTAAGATTACACTAAGTAAGGTAGTAACTTTACGAGTTGAACATTGGTTACACTAAGATTACACTAAGTTAGCAACTTTACGAGTTGAACATTGGTTACAATAAGTTTACACTAAGTAAGGTAGCAGTTACACTAAGTTAGGGGACAACTTCTCGAGCAGAACATTGGTTACACTAAGATTACACAAAGCAAGGTAGCGACTTTACGAGTTGAACATTAGTTACACTAAGATTACACTAGGCAAGGTAGTAAATTTACGAGTTGAACATTGGCTACACTAAGATCACACTAAGTAAGGTAGTAACTTTACGAGTTGAACATTGGTTACACTAAGATTACACTAAATAAGGTAACAACTTAACGAGTTGAACATTGGTTACACCAGGATTGCACTTTGTAAGGTAGCAACTTTACGAGTTGAACGTATGTTACACTAAGATTACACTAAGTCAGCAACTTTACGAGCTGAACATTGGTTACACTAAGTTTACACCAAGTAAGGTAGCAACTTGACGAGTTGAACATTAGTGACACTAAGATTACACTAAGTAAGGTAACAACTTTATGAGTTTAACATTGGTTACACTAAGATTACACTAAGTAAGGTAGTGACTTTACGAGTTGAACATTGGTTACACAAAGATTACACTAAGTAAGGTAGCAACTTTACGAGTTGAACATAGGTTACACTAAGATAACACTAAGTAAGGTAGTAACTTTACGAGTTTAGCATTGGTTACACTAAGATTACACTAAGTTAGGTAGCAACTTTACGAGTTGAGCACTGGTTACACGAAGATTACACTAAGTAAGGTAAAAATTTTACGACTTGAACATTGGTTACACTAAGATTACACTAAGTAAGGTAGCAACTTTACGAGTTGAGCATTGGTTACACTAAGTTAACACTATGTAAGGTAACGTCTTCATGAGTTGAATATTGGTTACACTCAGATTACACAAGTAAGGTTGGAACTTTATGAGTTGAACATTGGTCTCACTACATTTACACTAAGTAAGGTAGCAACTTTACGAGTTGAACATTGGTTACACTAAGGCTACACTAAGTAAGGTAACAACTTCACGAAATTGAATATTGGTTACAATAAGATTACACGAAGTAGGGTAGCAACTTTGCGAGTTGAACATTGGTTACACTAAAATTACACAAAGTGAGGTAGCAACTTTACGAGTTGAACATTGGTTACACTAAGATTACACTAAGTGAGGTAGCAACTTTACGAGCTGAACATAGGTTACACTAAGATTACACTAAGTAAGGTAGCAATACGAGTTGAACATTGGTTACTCTAAGATTACACAAAGTAAGGTAGCAACTTTACGAGTTGAACATTGGTTACACTGACATTACACTTAGTAAGGTAACAACTTTACGAGTTGAATATTCGGTCGATCAGTTAAGAAGCAACTTTGCGAGATGAACATACAGTAAAATTCCGATATTAAGACCATCTTTACGACTGTTCAGAAGTCAGAAGTGGTCTTTAAGACCACTTCTGAACAGTCACAAAGGTGGTCTCCCTCTAGAGCAGACTGGGTGCAGAAAACACAAAAATTCACCTGAAACCTTCTCAGTATGATTTTAAAAGCAAAATTTGCCTTAATTATAAGTGGTTTTAATAGCGGAATTTCGGATAAATTAAGTAAGAGACCAACTTTACGGCCAGAACTTATTCGGGGAGCAACTTCTTCAAGCTTAACAACTTCGACGAGCTGAACATCTTCGGTTACACTGTTTAAGAGACCAACTTTACGGGTTTATATATACTAAGTATAGGAGCAATTATGAACTGGACATCTTCGGTCGCTGAGCTGTGAGGCATCTTTACTAACTGAACAGCTTTGGTAGGTTTAAACATATATTTAAGTTACAAGCAAATGGATAAGCCACAAGTTCTAACAACATTACTCACCCTTTTGGTTATACTAAGTCACAATCAATTTTACGAGCAGGACATCTTCGGTTAACCAAAGTTAGAAAACAAGCTGAAAATCGTCTAAGTAAGTAAATAAAAATAAATGCAACTTCATGAGCCGAACATTTTTGTTTGTAACTTTGAGAACTGAACATCTTCAGTTTCTCAAAGTTAGGGTTGAATATCTTCGGTTACACAAAGTAATGGGACAACCTTTCGAACTGTACAACATCGGTCACTGAGAAACTGAACAACTTAACTACGCTAAGTTAGACACAGCCTTTTTCGTTGAGTTTAGGAAGCAGCTAGTTCGGTGACATTCAGTCGCGAAGCAACTTTACGATCATGTTAGATTAAAATAAGTGCTAGCTTAACATTTTCTGAACGCTGACCTGAACAGCTTCGATTACATTTTATGTGAACTTATTAGCGGAAATTTACTGTATGACCTGAACAGCTTCAATTACTCTGAGTAAGTGAGTAAATGTATGGCCTGAACAGCTTCAATTGCATTGGGTTAGAGACCAAATGTACAACCTACCCTGAATTAGAGAGCAAATGTACGACCTGAACAGAGTAAGTGGGAATGTATCAGCTAGAAAGAAATGTAAATGTCTATGAATATTGTCAACAAAGTTAAAGAAGTTCATTCTCTTCCAGTGCAGTCTCTTAACTTAGGATTTTAAAGTTTCTTTGCTGAATCTCGGACATTTTGTTTGTGTGAAAATTGAATTGCTTTAATACGGCTGTGGGTCATAAACTTTAAGAGGGTGCAATAAATTTTAATTTTAATGAACTTGAAAACAACAATTAAGGATGTTTAAAAGTGTAAATTTGTCGTGAAAAGTTTTGATGTTCGATATGGATATGAAGTATTATCAACAATGCCTTTAATAATTTTCAGCAAGTGAACTTTTGGCGCCAAATTTTATATGCAGTTACATAACAAATATGCGTTAAGTCATTAAAACTGGAAGTTATTTAGCATCAGGGTGAATGAGTACGAACAGTTAATACTGTAGATAGGTACATGTGTAGATACAGTACAATTTCTATATTAAGACTACCTTTGGGACTGTTCAAAAGTGGTCTTAAAGACCACTTTTGAACAGTCCCAAAGGTGGTCCCTGATCAGAGGACATTGTAGGCAGAAAATACAAAGACAAATTAAGTGTACCCTTCAAAATAAGCTTTTTATAGCAGAATTAGTCCTAATATAAGGTGGTGTGTGTGTGAATTCGGGTTTAACGTCGCTTTCAACAATTTTTCAGTCATATCACGACGGTGTCTGGTTGCGACAGGGAGTTCAATGCTCACGTTTATAGTGCTGCCTCACTGAAGTATCATGTCCCAGACACATTACATGATACCACACCCAGTCACATTATCCTGACACTGGATCGACCAGTCCTAGCTCTACCCCGTAATTCTGAGTGCCAAACGAGGAGCAGCTAGTACCATTTTAAACGGCTTTGGTATGTCGCGGCCCGGGATCGAACCCGAGACCTCCCGTTCCCCGGAGCGGAACTCTACCAACTGAGCTATCTGGGCCGGTAAATATAAGGTGGTCTTAATAGTGTAATTTCACTGTATTTATATAAGCAGTGTAGATCCTGAAGAGACGGCTCAGATCCTTACACATGGTTGATTGTTTTGGGTTTAACGACACATCAACCCTTGTGGGTCATTTTGTGTCGTCCCCCAGAGAAAGGGAGAAAGGAGATAGCATATCAGAGGAGAAAAAGGAAAATTGATGGAAGTATTTGTTTGTTTGTTTGAGGTTTAACGTCCCCGTCAACACAATATAGGTCATTTTGGAGACGTTGCTTCCAATTTTGTGGGACTTTTACCCGACATTGAGATGAAAATGACGTCTCAATCCCTGCCGCCCAAACAAACCAAAAGAGTTAATATGTAAGGACGGTCCGACTCGCATCACTTTGCCTGGGCAGGCTTAGACCTCTAAGCGGTTTACCAGTACTCATGTGCGACCGGTCACAGCTCTGCGTGGAAGCATCATGCAGCCCAGTCGATTTCTTCAAGCCCCGATGGGCGGGGGCGATCGAACAGTTCATACTGCATAGATATACATACAAGAAGTGTAGACCCTGAAGAGACGGCTCAGATCCTTACACATGGTTGATTGTTTTGGGTTTGACGACACGTCAACCCTTGTGGGTCATTTTGTGCCGTCTCCCAGAGAAAGAGACAGAAGAGATAGCAGTTCAGAGAAGAAAGAAGAAAATGAATGGAAGTGTATAGAAACAGAAGAAATAACAACAGACCCCCTCTACCATTACCTGCTGCAAGGACAGCAGGCCTTGTCCAACTGTAAGTCAACATCAGTTGGACGCACCAGTGATGCAAGATACACGTCGCCCTTGCCACACCCAACCGCCCCAACAAACTTCCATCATCTTCTCTGACACGCCCCGACCCACACTTCATATTAATATATAACAGACCGATGTGTGCAAACGTATTTTTCCTTATATCACAAGCCCAAAGACAGTGTTTTCGTACGATAACGATTTAATATTATTTTTCTTCCATTATATTTTTTCAAAGACAAGATGGCTTGACATTTCATGTGAATCAGCAGACGATTCACGTGTATTAATGTTAAGCCTTAATTTCTCTGAAAAAAAAAAATCACACACACGCAAATGTTATTTGAAAATAGCGTCTGCAAATGTTGTGATTGCCAGTTTGAGGGTTGACATGCTTGCACAACCGGTTTAGCATGCACTTTCATTGTTAAATCTTTGCATTTTTATATCCAAGCAAAAAGAAACATTGATTGTTGTATGTTTTTCTTTGGATTTGAAAGTATGTACATGTATGTGTTTGAATTTTACGTCTCACCAACAACGAAGGTCATACGGAGACGGGACCTCGTGGACGTTAAACCTCAAATCAAACAAACAAACTTTAGTTAGGAACAGAAAACTGTCCTTCTTGAATGAGCGGAAGAGAGAGTGATCTTAGTTAATGCTGCGGACTCGGCAGGTACTAAACCCGCAAACCTGATCACCAGTCAGGCGCGCATCCGACTGGTCTACTGAGGGCGACAGGAACGCAGTGTCTGAGCAGGACCTAGACTGTTTGCTTAAGTGGAATGGGAACATCTGGCGGATTTGTCCGCCATTTTTCAAAGTGAGACTTCCTGTACGTTTCATTGTAAGCCCTGTCCCACTGAAAAGGGTGTCAACTCATAAAGGAAAGAATTTGCTCCTCTGGAGCAAATTCTTTCCTTTAAGAGTTGACCCCCTATTGACATGGGAGACAAAAATAATTTTGCAGGAGTTGCCTCCCCTGAAGGTGTTCCCATTCCCCTTAAAGCACAAGAGTTTAAAGTCGTAACGAAACAGTCTAAGTCCCCGTTCAGGAGAGACAATCGACCCAACAGTTCTGTCAATGATTACATTAGGAAAACATATCTGAAATAATGCCGTTCAACATGGTGTCAGAAGTGACAAATATGAGGTAACAGTGAAACAGCAATGTCTCCTACATCAATGGCTTGTTTACTCTGGCTGATTCAAATCATATTGCAGCCCCTGAAGAAATCTAACCATAGCTACAGTTCACAAAAATTAAGCGAAACTTTAGACTGTGATGTGTTTGTGTGCAGCTTATCCCAACACCCACCCCCTCATCGGGGCTTGAGGAAATAGATGGGCTGCATGATGCTTCCACGCAGAGCTGAAACCGACCGCACACGAGTACTGGTAAACCGCTTATAGGATCTAAGCCTGCCCAGGCAAAGCGGTGCGAGTTGGTCCGTCCATGCTTATAACCCTATTGGTTTCATTGGGCGACAGGGCTTGGGATGTCATTTCATCTCAATGTCGGGTAAAAGTCCCACAAAACTGGAAGCAACGTCTCCTATACAGTGTTGACGGGGACGTTAAACATAAAATCAAACAAACAAACACAACATATCAAACAGCCCTCGTAAATGAGGCAGTTATATGGGCCCCGTCAAGCGATTTTGGTACTTATCGCCTATGCGAGCAGCGAAGGTTCAGGCGAGCCTGCGCATCCGCGCAGTCTCGCCAGAACCTTCGCTGCTCGCTCATACAAGCAGTGAATCAAGAGGAACCGTCAGACAGAAAGCCATATCCCGGGCCCCTCTGAATGGCTGGGCATGCGCAGTTAAAAGCTGTCCTGACGGAATGCTCGAAGACCCAAATTCGCTTGGCGCGGCTCAATTATAACGGGCACCAACACTCTATGGTTGGGCTAGAAATAAGAAAAAATACATCTGAAAATTGTTAGTTTTAGAATTATGAAAAACTATTTCAGGTCACGGATGTTTGTTATTGACTAAAAAGTACAGATTCTCGATTTTCTTTGACCCTTAAAACGCCGAGAAAATCTACATCTGAAAATGTCGTCTGCTTATGTCGTCTGCCGAAACTTCTTGCAAACTTTTTTAAAAATATGTTTGCTTACAGGCAAACAGTGCGAACCCAGATTGGAGCAGTCTGACCTGGGTCCACACTGTTTGTAACATGAGTTTTAAAGTAACTGGCAGACGACAAAGCAAACGACAATTGTCGTGACTGGCATTTTATGGGTTAATTGAAGTCACAAAGCCCGGTTAAATAAATTTACAAAAAAAAAAAAAAAAAAAAACTCCTTTACTTCATGCTGCTGTTTTTTGGGGACGGTTGTGTGTGATGAAGGTGTCATGCATCTTTTGTCACCTGGGCGTCCAGTAGGCTGGCCACCCATCCGTTTGGTGTAGTTTTCATTATTTTTCTATTTACCTTTTCGGGTAAACGGCCCCCGCCCATCGGGGCTTGAAGAAATATATGGGCTGCATGATGTTTCCACGCAGAGCTGAATCTGACCCACGCACGAGTACTGGTAAACCGCTTAGAGGATCTAAGCCTGCGCAGACAAAGCGGTGTGAGTGTCGGACCGTCCATGCTTATAAACTCTATTGGTTTCATTGGGCGACAGGGCTTGAGATGTCATTTCATCTCAATGTCAGGTAAAAGTCCCACAAAATTGGAAGCAACGTCTCCAAAATGACCTTTACAGTGTTGACAGGGACGTTAAACCTCAAATCAAACAAACAAACAAAATTTTCGGGTAAAATCTACACCTGTCTGAAGAGCCTGAAGAGAAGAAGACACCGTCACGGATACCGGGGTAAGGCGTCTAGCTGATATTGATTTACAGTTGGGCTAGACCTGCTGTCCTTGCTGCAAGTAAGAGTAAATGTTGGTAGAACTTGTAGCACAACCCCATTGTTGATTTTGTTTGTTTGTTTGTTTGTTTGATTTGAGGTTAACCGTCCCCATAAATAAACACTGTATAGGTCATTTTGGAGACGTTGCTTCCAATTTTGTGGGACTTTTACCCGACATTGAGATGAAATATCTCAAGCCCTGTCGCCCAATGAAACCAATAGGGCTTATAAGCATAGACGGCCCGATTCGCACCGCTTTGCCCGGTAGGCCTAGAGCCTCTGAGCGATTTACCAGTACACGTGTGCGGTCGGTTTCAGCTCTGCGTGGAACCATCATGCAACCCATCTATTTCTTCAAGCCCCGATGGGCGGGAGCCGAGAACCCCGTTGTTGGTACTGATACATTATGTACAGAGGCAATAAAATATGTTTATCAGTTACCCTCTATATATATATTGCATTGTAACGCATTGACCTGATAAAGATCTGCTATCTCAGGACAAGTGAGCTTTATCAGGTCAAGGTGATATTGCACTTCTATGAACACGACTACTGGAAAAATAGCTAAACTGTAGAAGTGTACAAGGGGATTAACTGATAAATAGAATACCAGATTCGTGTCATTTGATATCAAGTTTATCAGGCTCGGCTTCGAGAACGCATGTAGAATCGCTCGGCAAGCCTCGCGAGTCTACAAGCGTTCTCAAAGCCTTGCCTGATATACTTGATATCAAATGACACCAACCTGGTATTCTCTATTTATTTCTTTTGGTTCTTCACTTTCTTTCATTTTCATCTTTCTCAAGCTATCCCACTCTTTTATCTCATCCACTATATTTTCGGTCATTTTTCTCCCGGTCTCCGGCAGACGACACAAAATGACCCTCAAGGGTTGACATGTCGTTAGACCCCATATGCCGTTGTTATTTATGACTTTTTCCAGATTTTGTTTGCTATATATTTTGTTTGTTTGATTGATTTGAGGTTTAACGTCCCCGTCAACACTGTATACACCTGTGGACACAAAAGCGTTCAAACTCTATGAAATAACTTTCAATGAATCTCTTTCAATCAAGTTATATTGTAGTTTGACAAGCAAATGCCATTCATCAAAGAATTCTAAGACTAGATGAAGCAATTGATTGGTCTCATTTTGGCAAACACTTTCTGATTGGCATTTGAGATGTATTTTGATTTGACAGTGCAGGAGTCAGCAATGAAATGTACACCACCTTGTGTTTTGAATTTATTTCTGTCTGGCAGTTGACTGATAGGATGTTAGGATATATTGAATGATGTTTCAAGTCAAAATGAAATGAAGCTCATCAAAGTTTGAACGCTTTTGTGTCCACAGGTGTATGTCATTTTGGAGACGTTGCTTCCAATTTTGCGGGACTTTTACCCGACATTGAGATGAAATGACACCACAAGCCTGCCGCACAGTGAAAGCAATAGGGTTTATATTCATGGGCGTTCCAACACGCACCACCTTTCCTGGGTAGGCTTAGAACCTCTAAGCGGTTTACCAGTACTCATGTGTGATCGGTTTCAACTGTGTGTGGAAGCATCATGCAGCACATCTATTTCTTCAAGCCCCGATGGGCGGGGGCTATTGCTATATATGACAATATATCAGTTTTTACAATATATGAGTACAGTGAAATTCCGCTATTAAGACCACCTAAAACTAATACTAATTATGCTTAAGCTTATGTTGTAGGATGCAATTATTTTTTCTTGTTTTCAGCATACAATGTCCTCTGGTCACAGACAACCTTTTGGGCCTGTCAAAAAGACCACTTTTAAACAGTCCCAAAGGTGGTCTCAATATAGGAATTATATACACTATACAAAATTATGCTCAACGAACAGTTCATACAACATGAACTATGAAAAAGAACCGATTGTTCAAAGCTAACGATGTCGTTAGTTAACGTATCATTAAACCTTTTATCTTTTAATATGACAAATATACCAATATTTTTGCTGACAAAATGTGAGTAGCTTTTGCAAATGCAAAAGCTACTCACATTTTTTCAGCAAAAATACAACTATATTGAATAGTGTACCTGCTAGAACAGTTAATATTTTGATCACTAACGAGCTCGTTAAGCTAACGATGCTTTGAACAACTGGACCCACCAATCTACACTCATTCTCACCTTCCTATAGCCTTTACTCCATCAATACATATCCATAAACCGATCACAAATAGTTCAGTTACAGTTTAAATGTCCATTTAATAGCATTCCTTTGATACAAAATGTTAAAATCAACATACACATCTCAAGGAATGATAGCTATATACAAACTGAAAATACTACACCACCTACTTAACAATACCCATACCCGACCGTGTGCATTAAACTGTTAATCTTCTACCTTTGTCAAAATATTAGTATTTTTCAATACTTTGATCAGATCAGATATAACAATAGACTTATTTTTGCCATACATGTTCGTCAATATACTATCACACGAGCGTAATCTTCTTTTAAACGGCTATTACAAGTTTATTCAAGTTAAAATATTTTTCTTCAAAATGTATTCAATTTTATAAAAACACATGTAGACCTGCATGTATTTTCGTAAAGAATGTTTCGACATTGCGGCAAACGCATTTTTCAGAATCTAAACGCATCGTTTCGACGTCACTGTAACGCCTTGGCATTGCAGCGGCGTTACCGTGCTGCGGCATTGTCGTCACGTCTAAGCATTGCCGTGAGAGGCGTTACCGTAACAAAATGCAGCGGCGTTACCGTCACGCTTTATCATTGCAGCGGCGTTCCCGTTTCGAATTGGAATTGCAGCGGCGTTACCGTCACGCCTTATCATTGCAGCGGCATTGGAATTGCAGCGGCGTTACCGTCACGCCTTATCATTGCAGCGGCGTTCCCGTTACGAATTGGCATTACAGCGGCGTTACCGTCAGCAGCGGCGTTACCGTCACGTCTTGGCATTGCAGCGGCGTTAACTGAGGTTTATATGTGAAACCTCAAAATTGGACACTGGTTAACAATGCAGGCCCAAATCAGACTTCTCAGAACATTGCGTCTGATCAAGGCCTGCACAGCGAAACATTCACACCTCTATATTCCAAATGGACCCCCGCATATATTTCTTATTAGACAAAAAATGACTGCGTTAAACACTTTTTTTCGGGATGTTTTGACTTGCTTCGTTTCGACGTCATCGTAACGTCTTGCAGTTGCAGTGGCGTTGGTGGCGGTTCTGACGACTATTCTAACACAGCGCGCGAAGAGCGTATAATAACGTCACTTGCAGATTCTTTAAAGTTAGACGGTGATACGTTAAATTCTCGCATAAAAACTACAAAAAAGACATAAATGCATGTGTTACAGTCAATAGTTTTGGCGGGATTTCTTCAGAAATAGTAGCGAAAAGTTGGGAGAATTTGAAGGAAACAACAACATTACTGTCGATTACTCAGCTCTAGCATGTCTAGCACAGGCGTAGGGCCCATTACGCATATTACGCATGTGCGTATTGTTAAATATTCGCAATAAAGAGAAAACATCTAAATAATAGTGTTCTCCATTCTGCTCTTAAAGAAAAGAATTTGCTCCCCTCGGAAGCAAATTCTTTCCTTTAAGAGCAGCCCCCATCTCGGAGAATGATGCTTTTCAAAGATTCTTCCTTGTTGTGAGTATTAATATTTTGTTTCTCGGGCTACGCCCCTGTCTAGGGTGTGAATTGTTGAGAAATAAATCACAGTTTGTCGGTCCATTCTAAGTGGATAAATCACTCGCTCTACGCGCTCGTAATTTGAGCTACATTTCAACTGACCTCCAAACTGTGATTAATTTCTCAGAGCTGATATATTTCTAAAATCAAAACGCATACCCTTCCCTATATAATCATGTACTCGAACCTTATTAGGCTTGAAATAAAGCAAATTACGAGGGCAATGGGGCTGGGGTAGACTGGCTCCAGTCGTTTTCGTTTTATATCCATCTCTCATTCTTTACAAGATTGTATCTTGTTCCTCTTTAATCCAATTTCAAGTTACCTTTCTCTGAAAAAAAACAACCTTTCTTTCTAGCCAAGGGACTGAAGTAAAACAAAAATTCTATAAGCTATGCAAGCTTAATGTCCCTTCCAGAAAAAAAAAAGAAAAATCAAGAGAGTAGAAGTAAAGAAAGGATCTGGAGCCGGACTAAGGCTGGGGTTAAAGCAAAATTATATACTAGTCCCCCAACCTTACCAATTCCGCGAAGTGTTACATATTGTAGATAATACAGTCAACCCTCTTTATACCGACACTCGATATAATGACAAAACTCGTTATAAATACAACTAGAATGGAAATAATCCTTAGTTACAGATGAGAAGGATACTAAGAGAAATTCAAAAAATATAATATGAATTACTGCAATAAACGCATGTTGTGGGTATTTGTTAGAATCGCCTCCACGAGGCGATTCTAACAAATACCCACGACATCATGCTTCTTGTAGTAAATGAGAAAACTGCAAGCCTTTTACTACCTATCAGTCTACCTCTATCTCAGTAAGAGTTTATTGTCTTAAATAGCAATACGAGCAATGTTGGGTATGTGTGTATTGGGATTCTTTATATCGCCAAAGTCTTTAGCCTTTATCCTGCTGAATATTTGACTTAGCCACGCCAATTTCTGCGGACTATCAGCCAATCAGATTACATCATAATATTATAATGTTTTTGTTCAAATTCACAAACTGAATGACAAAAAGTGTAGATCCTGATCAGATGGCTTCTTCAGAAGCCAACTGATCAGGATCTATACTGATTGCAAAGGTAGGGGTGAACAGCAGGATAAGGCTTCTTCAGAGGCCATCTGATCTGGATCTTCACTGTTTGCAAAGGTAGGGGTTATCGTGAACAGCATGATAAGGATTCTCCAGAAGCCATCTGATCTGGATCTACACTGTTTGTAAAGGTAGGGGTAATCGTGAACAGCAGGATAAGGCTTCTTCAGAAGCCATCTGATCTCGACCTACACTATTTGCAACGGTATGGGTTATTGTGAACAGCGGGAATTGTTTGTTTGTTTGTTTGATTTAAGGTTTAACGCCCCCGTCAACACTTTTAAGGTCATTTTGGAGATGTTGCTTCCGATTTTGTGGGACTTTTACCCGACATTGAGGTGAAATGACATCTGAAGCCCTACCACCCATAACAACCGCTTGGGTTTAAGGAGCAGTCCGACTCGCATCGGCTTAGACCTAAGCTGTTTACCAGTACTCAAGTTCGGTAAGTTTCAGCTCTGCGCGGAAGCCAAATCTATTTCTCCAGGCCCCGATAGGCGGGGGGGGGGGGGGGGGGGGGGGCGCTATGAAAGAATAGAATATCTCAGACAGGTGTGTTCTTGTAATGACATGATAGGAGATAATTTAGGGTTGTCTAAAGTTCTAAGAAATAAGGATATGTTGTAACGGTTACATATTAAAATCGCCTCGGTGAGGCGCTTCTTATGAATATACACAACATATTCATTAAAATCGCCTCGGCGAGGCAATTGTAATGAGTGTCCACAAGGTACCTTTCCCATTAAAGGGGAATGGGAACACCTAGAACATTTTCCGTCTTTTTTCAAAGGGAGACAACTTTCGGAACGTCCTGTTTGCTTTTCTATAGGCTCCGTCCCGCTTAAATAAGGGTTTACTCTTAAAGGAAAGAATTTTCTCCTCAGGAGCAAATTCTTTCCTTTAAGAGTTGACTCCCATTGTTTGTTTTGTTTGATTTTAGGTTTAACGTCCCCGTCAACACTGTAAAGGTCATTTTGGAGACGTTGCTTCCAATTTTGTGGAACTTTTACCCGACATTGAGAAGAAATGACATCTCAAGCCCTGTCGCCCAATGAAACCAATAGGGTTTATAAGCATGGACGGGCCGACTCGCACCGCTTTGCCTGGACAGGCTTAGCTCCTCTAAGCTGCTTACCAGCACTCGTGTGCGGGTCGGTTTCAGCTCTGCGTGGAAGCATCATGCAACCCATATATTTCTTCAAGCCCCGATGGGTGGGGCCTGTCTAAAGTTCTAAGAAATAAGGATATGTTGTAACGGTTACACATTAAAATCGCCTCCGTGAGGCGATTCTTATAAGTGTACACAACATATTCAAAATCGCCTGCGGTGAGGCAATTCTAATGACGGTGTACACAAGGTACCTTTTCCATTAACACATTTTCCCGTCATTTTTCAAAGGGAGACAACTTCGGGACTTCCTGTTTGCTTTTCTATAGGCTCAGTCCCACTTAAAAAGGGGTCTACTCTAAAAGGAAAGAATTTGCTCCACAGGAGCAAATTCGTTCCTTTAAAAGTTGACCCCTATTGACAGTGGAGACAAAAAATACTTCTGCAGGAGTCGCCTCCCCTGAAGGTTTTCCCATTCCCCTTAAATAAGAGACGCCTCCCTTAATGATCCCTATCTGGAACTCTGGGAATTATTTTCTATGGACTTATTCACTCTATCCTTATCCCGATGAACATGAAAACCCCAACCTTTGCAAACTGTTAGGTTGCTAAACACAATCTCAAGCCCTACCACCTATAGAAACCGCTAGTCCGACTCGCATCAATTTTCCTGGGCAGGCTTAGACCTAAGCTGTTTACCAGTACTCAAGTTCGATCGTTGAAGCACCATGCAACTCAATCTATTTCTCCATGCCCCGATTGGCGGGGGCGAAAATGCATAATTAGTCGTGATTTTAGGTGGTCTTAATAGCGGAATATTTACTGTAGTTTGCAAACTTGAATAAAACTTTATACCAAGTATTTGGATTGGTTGATAGTCAGAAATTGGTGTGGCAAAATTAATCTATTCAGCAGGATAAGGTTAAGAAGGGTTGACAGGGTTATACACACAGCATTGTCATTCTTAGTTTGAGTCTCAAAAGAGGTCAATTTTTGACAACAAACAATATCATATTTCTAAGGTATTGGAGCATTGTACTAAGTTATTGTATTTTCTCACCTTTAAGCAAAATTTACGGCAACAATCATTTGTTATTATTTTTCCAACAATGTAAATAATGTAAGCTTAATGGACAGCAAGTGTTTTATTGTTCATTGATTCGTGAAATTAACGACAAAACTATTCTTCTCATTATGTTGAAATTTTACTTAAGGTCTATTCTTTTATGAAGAAAATTGATAAAGTGACAGAATGACAGGACAGAAATAGTTTGTAAAATGTATGAAAATTCCTGAACCATTCTTTAACTCAGTTGGAAGAAAAAATATATGCCAAAATAGGAGAAAGCTCCCAAAATTTTGCCTTAAGCCTTTTTGTACCAAATGGAATCTTCCTCCTTATATGTAGCAGGAGTCCATTTCAAAATGTAGGGGTGTCAGGTTGTGATTTCATCAAAATTTATTTGGAAAATGACTGAACTTTTAGCAAACGGTGGAGGCCTTGATCAGACGCCGCGTTCTGCGGCGTCTGATCTGGGCCTGCACTGTTTCCCAGGGTACCCGTTTTGGGGTTTCCGGTACAAAATGGGTTAAATATGAGCCACGCCATAAGAAGTTTTTTTTTTTTTGCCATTGGCAAAGAACAAAGATGCAGAAATGTTCATCACTCTAATGAGCACCTATGTAAACCCCACTTTACATACAGAGAACTGGCATTTAAAGGGGTATACACCATGTTTGTACTTCTGTGCAAACACATGGGTTGTGGATACTCATATGAACCAGGCGACTCTACAACCATGCAACCAGCAATTTAGCAATGCTGCACCTATCGTCGGTTCATTAAAGTACAAATATGTTAAAGAGTTTGTGTCACAAGTGACATGCTAGTCAAAGTACAAAGAAAATGGAATCCATATTTAGCACACTGAAATTGAAGAGTTTGTGTCACAAGTGACATGCTAGTCAAAGTACAAAGAAAAAGTAATCCATATTTAGCACACTGACATTGGAGGCTGAACAAGAGTTTGTGTCACAAGTGACATGCTTGTCAAAGTACAAAGAAAATGTAATCCATATTTAGCACACTGAAATTGGAGGCGGAGCTTGGAGGTGGAAGTTATCGATTGTTTAAAAATGTATACCACTGCAATCCCGCCTTCTTCAGATTTGCGCTGAAAATTCAACAAGAGCTTCGCAAGTGTCGCATTTTACGCCTGTTTGGAAAAAATAATCAAAGGTGCATAATTTTGAAACTAAGAGAGGTGGAACAATCATTTTTATGTGCGACACCTCATCCTGTCCAAATACGTATTCCTATAAAATTGCATGTAGATATCCTGAACGGTTACGGAATTATGTAACATACAAAATTTGAAAAAATAATCAGAGGGGCACAACTTGGAAACTAAGAAAGCCGCAACAAGCATTCTTGTGAGCAACACGTGACCTAATACACGCTCCTTAAAGGTTGCATGAAGATCTCCCTAGCAGTTACTGAGTTATGGCACATGCAAGACTGTTTGCAAAAAAATAATCAAAGGTGCATAACCTGGAATCTTAAGAAAGGGAGAACAATCATTCTTAAGCAAGACACATCTTCGTGACCTAATGGATATTCCAATAAATTTGCATGAAGTTATCTCTAACAGTTACTGACTTACGAAGCTTACAAGAATGTTTGGAAAAAGTAAATCAAAGGGGCAGAACTGGAAACAAGGAAAGAGGGAACAATCATTCTTGTGTGCGACAGGTCGTCTTGACCTAACACATATTCCTATAAAGTTGCGTGAAGATATCCCTAACAGTAACGGAGTTATGGAGCGTACAAGAATTTCTTGATAAAATTAATCAAAGGGGCATAACTTCATTACTTGGACACTAAGAAAGGGGAACAATCATTCTTGTGTGCAACATGTCTTGACCTAATACATATTCCTATAGTTTGTTTGTTTGAATTGGAGTTTAATGTCCCCGTCAACACTATTTAGGTCATTTTGGAGACTTTGCTTCAGATTTTGTGGGACTTTTACCTGAAATTGAGGTGAATGACATCTCATGCCCTGCCGCCCAATGAAACCAGAAGGGTTATATGCATTGGACGATCTGACTCACACCGCTTTGCCTGGGCAAGCTTAGTCCTTCTATGCGGTTTACCAGTACTTGTGTGTGGTCAGATTCAGCTCTGCATGGAAGCATCATGCAGCCCAATCTATTTCCCCAAACCCAGATGGGCAGGGGCAAACACATTCCTATAAGTCATGGTTCAGGTTAGGGTATTTTTCACAGTCACTGAAACTTCCAACTCACATGGACAGTTCGTTTACCACGGCTAATTCAAACTAGTTCCGGAGTCCAATGAGAATATTTCCCAAAGCTCCAGATATCCATATACAGTAAAATTTCTGTATTAAGACCACCTTTGAGACTGTTCAAAAGTGGTCTTTAAGACCACTTTTGAACAGTCCCAAAGGTGGTCTCTGACCAGAAGACATTGTAGGCGGAAAATGCAAAGAAAAATTAAGTGTACCCTTCAAAATAAACTTTCTATAGCAGAATTAGTCTTAATCTTAGGTGCACTTAATAGCAGCATTTCACTGTATTTATTTCCGTCTCCATATGACCTTAGCTGTTGGTGTGACGTAAAACTTAAACACTCACTCACTCACTGTATTTAGGATAATATATGGATTTTCTTTTCTGTTTTATTTTGAAATGGTATGTTGTGTGTGCCTGGCAATTTACATGAATGAATGTCCTAACAGGCTACCTGCTGGCGCATGGGTTAACAATCCGACGCCCGATTTTGAATGGGGTGATTTGTATACGCACCTTATTGATTCACCAGCAAAGTGAAATTAATTAATAGACCAAATGGTTTCATAGTTTACAAATTTAATTAATTTAAGAAAGAAGATGCCTTGTTCAGAATTCTGTAGCGAACCCCCGCCAGATATTTGTTTGTTTGATTTGAGGTTTAACGTCCCCGTCAACACTGTAAAGGTCATTTTGGAGACGTTGTTTCCAATTTTGTGGGACTTTTACCCGAGATTAAGTTGAAATGACATCTCAAGCCCTGTCGCCCAATGAAACCAATAGGGTTTATTAGCATGGACGGTCCGCCTCGCACCGCGGTTCCCGGACAGGCTTTGATCCTCTAAGCGGTTTACCAGTACTAGTGTGCGGGCCGGATTCAGCTCTGCGTGGAAGCATCGTGCAGCCCATATATTTCTTCAAGCCCCTATGGGCGGGGGCGACCCCGCCAGATATAGGAGGTTTTAGGAATTCCGTTTATGACGTCAGTCTTGCGCATGCGCAAAGTACTGGTCGTCAATTGAAACGGCCATCGCTATTCAAATGTATTGGCGGAACTTAAAATGCTAACAATATTCAGACATTTTGAGAGAAAATATACCCGTTTTCATTGAAATAATGTCCGGCGAAGGAAAGAATGATATTTTACTTTCATTACCGAAATTCATCTATTCTAAATCCGTTTTTAATTGACGAAAATCTTTTCGTGAATGACCCGTTTTATCTATCTATCTATCTATCTATCTATCTATCTATCTATCTATCTATCTATCTATCTATCTATCTATCTATCTCTCTCTCTCTCTCTCTCTCTCTCTCTCTCTCTCTCTCTCTCTCTCTCTCTCTCTCTCTCTCTCTCTCTCTCTCTCTCTCTATCTATCTATTATCTATCTATCTATCTATCTATCTATCTATCTATCTATCTATTGTCCATACTGACAGTCGAAATAAACTAATGAGTGGACTGACGGAGGGGCGTTGAGTCAATGTTGGTTCGACGTCATACCGTCGACACCCACTCCAACTCACTTCATTGTCACATGACCGTTGGCATGAGGGAGAGAGAGAGAAACAGAGAGAGAGTGGGGTTTGACTGATAAACTGACAGTAGACAGACAGACGACACACAGACCGACTGGCTGAATGACTAACTAACAGACGAAAGGACGGACTGTTAGGCAGACAAGTAAACATACTGATAGTCGAAAAAAAACAACAACCAATGAGTGGACTTACAGACGGGCGTCGAGTCAACGTTGGCTCGACGTCATGCCGTCTACAACCAATCCAACTCACTTCAATCAATGGCACGTGACCGTTGAGGTGGTTTGACTGATCCCTGTATCCAAGAAGCCCATAACCCTTTTTGCACCAAATGGAATCTTCCTCCTTATATATAGGAGTCATTTTCAAAATTTAGGGGTGTCAGGTTGTGTTTTCTTCAAAATTTATTTGGAAAATGGCCGAACTTTTTGCAAACAGTGTAGGCCCCGATCAGACGCCGTGTTCTGCGGCGTCTGATCTGGGCCTGCACTGTTTGTCACTTACCCCTTTTGGGGTTTCCGGTACCAAATGGGTTAATGCAGACCTAAGGGCTGGGTAGGTTGAACCAATCTACAAATCTACCAGATTTTACTGTAAAATCTGGCACTCGCGAAGGAGTGTTTAACATTCTTATGCTCTGAAAGGGTGTTGAATTTAATGTTCAAATCCCACTGAGTCTTGATGGGTCCAAGCACTGGACAAATGACATTTTATTAAGCAACGCCGTAGTATCGCCAACGAAACGTTATGGCGTTTCATCGACGTTGCAATGTCAAATTCAATGCATCGCTTGGAATATTGTTTGATGTAGACACGACGTTCTTGACACGCTACATGTCGGTTGACGTAGCGTCATTCATTTAACGACAAACTGTAATTTTCATTTGCCTGCGCTCGCTTATTGTTGGTGCGCTGAGAGAGAGAGAGAGAGAAGAGAGAGAGAGAAGAGAGAGAGAGAACCCTGTTGGGTCTTAAAGACAACTTTTGAACAGTCCCAAAGGTGGCCTCGTATTAGGAGACATTGGGTGTAGAAAAGACAGAGAAAGAATAACTGAAACCTTCTGAATAAGCTTTTTAAAGCATATTTACTCTAAATTTTAGGTGGTCTTAATAGCGAAATTTTACTGTATATCATTTTCGTAATGCGAAATATTTCACATCTGGCAGCATATCCGTGTTTCTCCCATTAAAAGAATTCCACTGGTTTACGCTGTAATTAACACTTTATCTGTCCCACTGCCTTTGAAGCAATACGACAGATGACGGCCAGGGCTTTAACCGTTCTATTTTTAGAACCGGAAGTATGTCACGAAAAAAGCTCCTATATGGAAAACTATCATTCAATTTTCACAAAATACTTAGCTTATCAGTTACTATGGTGATAGTTCATCAGGTGGTCCATAGCACCCGAGTTGGGGCTGATAGTTATGACCGTCTCCCAGAAAGGTATGGAACAGTTGTATGCTGTACAACCTTTATTAACCGATCTGAAACTAGTGGACTCTTCCATTGCTATATGTTGGATAAGACCATTTATCATCTAAGTGGTGGTAGGCCTATTTTTTTCATTTTTATTCTATTTTTGATGGAAAATTCTGTTAGCAAATAGTGCAGGCCCTGATCAGAAGCCGCGTTCCGCGGTGTCTGATCTGGGCCTGAACTGTTTGCCAAGGTACGCCTTTAGGGGTTTCCAGCATGCACTGGGTTATGCAAGCACCAAAGTACAATTAAAATGTTAGACTTTCGGATGAGTCTTTAAACCGAGCACAGGTGAAATAGCAACAATGGTTTACCATGGTCATCATGGTTTTTGATGGTCTACCATGTTTTTTCATGCTCAGCCGTCAAATACTATAAAACAAGAGGACCAAGCTGTATCGCTCACCTGAGCTAACAGATTCAAAGTTTAAGGAAGTGCCAACCTTTACTGAAGGCTTTATGGGAGGACATGGTGATGACAGGGTAAGCATTTTCTGAAAATCAAGTAGACTTTAACTCAATGATAAACAGGCTGATCTCACCGGTTTTCAAACTCATTCAAGCTTTTATTCCTGACTTGCTAAGAAGATCCAATCTAAACTGAAGTGGCTATGGTGATGACAAGTTCAAAAACAAGAGTTTTCAAAGTCCTCCAAGCTTTCTGCCTGACTTCCTTGTTTGTAAGTTTCATGAAGATCCGTTCAAAACTAAAGGGGCAGCAGTGATAACAATGTCGAAAATAGGCATTTTCAGCAATTAAAGGCATGTCACTCTATGATAAATGTGCCGACTTGGCCGGTATTCGAACTCACCTGAGGTTTTATTCCCAGCCACCTTACATGTAAGTTTCAGAAAGATCCGATCAGACTTGGCCAGTATTCAAACTCATCCAAGATTTTATTCCCAGCCACCTCACATATAAGTTTCAGAAAGATCCGATCAAAACTGAAGGGGCTACGGTGATGACAAGGTCAAAATTTGGCATTTTTAGCTCACCTGAGCCGAAGGCTCATGTGAGGTATTAGTATACCACGAGCCGGCGTCCGTCGTCCGTCGTCGTCCGTCGTCCACACTTTCAACGAAGTATATCTCTGGAACCAGTGGGCCGGCCTTGATCAAATTTCATATGAACCATCATCAGGTAGGGGGAAAGGCTGTATTAGGTTTTCGTGCAGATCGGATGAGAACTCTGGTTGCCACAGCAATAAAGAGCTCCCATAGGCTTAACATAGGAAAAAGCTTGTCATCACTCTAGCTCCGTCAATTTTTTTCTGATCGACTTCATTCTTGCAGATAACGAGGACAGGCATGAAATCTCGATCAAGTTCGATTTTGGGCTGAATCGGATTATTCACTCAGGAGTTACGTGCCCTTGAGCGTTGAAAAAATTGCCTATTGACTTAACATGGGGAGAATGTTGTCATCACCGTAGCTGCTTCAATTATTTTCAGATTGGCTTTATTCTTGCAGATAACCAGCACAGCCATGAAATCTCGGTCAAGTTCGATAACTGGCAGAATCGGATCATTCACTTAGGAGTTACCTGCCCTTGTGTGTTTTTGCATTAGGGTTAATGGGAATTTCAAAAATGTATATCTTAAAGACTACTTGGCCAACTTTGATCAAATTTCTTGTGTCGCATTATTGGGCAAGTGGAAAGGCTTCATCAGGTTTTCAGGCAGATCTGAGTGGAACTCGGGTTGCCATGGCAACATCTAGCTCCCATAGACTTCACATAGGAAAAAGCTTGTCATCACTCTAGCTCCGTCAATTTTTTTCTGATCGACTTCATTCTTGCAGATAACCAGTACAGGCATAAAATCTCGGTCAAGTTCGATTTTGGGCCGAATCAGATAATTCACTCAAGAGTTACGTCCCCTTGAGCGCCCGAAAAATTGCCTATCGACTTAACATGGGGAAAATGTTGTCATCACTGTAGCTGCTTCAATTTTGTTCGGATTGGCTTCATTCTTACAGATAACCAGCACAGCCATGAAATCTCGGTCAAGTTCGATAATTGGCAGAATCGGATCATACACTTAGGAGTTACCTGCCCTTGTGCATTTTTGCATAAGGGTTAATGTGAATTTCAAAAATGTATATCTTGAAGACTACTTGGCCGACTTTGATCAAATTTCATGTGTAACATTATTGGGCAAGTGGAAAGACTGCATAAGGTTTTCATGCAGATCTGAGTGGAACTCTGGTTACCATGGCAACATATAGCTCCCATAGACTTAACATAGGAAAAAGCTTGTCATCACTCTAGCTCCGTCAATTTTTTTCTGATCGACTTCATTCTTGCAGATAATAAGGACAGGCATAAAATCTCGGTTAAGTTCGATTTTGGGCAGAATCGGAATATTGACCTCGGAGTTACGTGACCTTGAGCGACAAAAAATTTGCCCATAGACTTAACATAGGGAAAATGTTGTGACTACGATAGCAACTTGAATTATTTTCAGATCAGCTTCAAACTTGCAGGTAACGAGGACAGACATAAAATCACGGTTAAGTTCGATTTTGGGCCGAATCGGATTATTTGCCTTGGAGTTACCTGCCCTTGAGCATGAAAAAATACGTTGTGACCACGATAGCAACTTTATTTTTATTCAGATCAGCTTCAAACTTGCAGGTAACGAGGACAGGCATAAAATCCCGGTTAAGTTCGATTTTGGGCCGAATCGGAATATTGACCTCGGAGTTACGTGACCTTGAGCGACAAAAAATTTGCCCATAGACTTAACATAGGGAAAATGTTGTGACTACGATAGCGACTTGAATTTTTTTCAGATCAGCTTCAAACTTGCAGGTAACGAGGACAGACATAAAATCTCGGTTAAGTTAGATTTTGGGCCGAATCGGATTATTTGCCTTGGAGTTACTTGCCCTTGAGCATAAAAAAAATACGTTGTGACCACGATAGCAACTTTATTTTTATTCAGATCAGCTTCAAACTTGCAGGTAACGTGGACAGGCATAAAATCTCAGTTAAGTTCGAATCGGAATATTGACCTCGGAGTTACATGACCTTGAGCGACAAAAAATTTGCCCATAGACTTTACATAGGGAAAATGTTGTGACTACGATAGCGACTTGAATTTTTTTCAGATCAGCTTCAAACTTGCAGGTAACAAGGACAGACATAAAATCTCGGTTAAGTTGGATTTTGGGCCGAATCGGATTATTTGCCTTGGAGTTACCTGCCCTTGAGCATAAAAAAATACGTTGTGACCACGATAGCAACTTTATTTTTATTCATATCAGCTTCAAACTTGCAGGTAACGAGGACAGGCATAAAATCTCGGTTAAGTTCAATTTTGGGCCGAATCGGAATATTGACCTCGGAGTTACGTGACCTTGAGCGACAAAAATTTGCCCATAGACTTAATTAGGGAAAATGTTGCGACTACGATAGCGACTTGAATTTTTTTCAGATCAGCTTCAAACTTGCAGGTAACGAGGACAGACATAAAATCTCGGTTAAGTGCGATTTTGGGCCGAATCGGAATATTTGCCTTTGAGTTACCTGCCCTTGAGCATAAAAAAATACGTTGTGACCACGATAGCAACTTTATTTTTATTCATATCAGCTTCAAACTTGCAGGTAACGAGGACAGGCATAAAATCTCGGTTGAGTTCGATTTTGGGCCGAATCGGAATATTGACCTCGGAGTTACGTGACCTTGAGAGACAAAAAAATTTGCCCATAGACTTAACGTAGGGAAAATGTTGTGACAGAAATAGCGACTTGAATTTTTAGCTTACCTGAGCCAAAGGCTCCAGTGAGCTGATAGTATACCAAGGCTCCGGAGTCCGTCGTCTGTCGTCCGTCCATCCGTCGTCCACACTTTCAATGAAGCATATCTCAGAAGGCAGTCGACCAATCTTGTTTAAATTTTATGTGTAGCACCATTGGGCAAGGGGAAAGGCTGCATTAGGTTTTGGAGCTAGTCTGGTTCATTTGTTCCTTCATTCTTCTTCCAATGTTAAATTTTTAATCAAAGATTTCTCAGGAACTATAAAAGCTAGAAGCATCAAATTTGGTATTCAATAGAATAATGATGACTTATTTTGTGTAAGAGACATTGGGCTTTCTCAGCTTATTTGTTCATCTGTTCTTTCATTCTTCTTTCTCTCCATTTTGACCAATGTTAAATTTTCGTCAAAGATTTCTCAGGAACTATAGAAGCTAGAAGTCTCAAACTTGGAATGCAATGCAATAATGATGACTTATATCCTGTAAGGGTCAATGGGCTGGATTCTATTAACAGATTTAGTAGTCAAGTCTGTGAAATGTTAAGAGAAGCTGACTGTAAGCATCGAGCATTGGTCTATGAAAACTTGGAAAGTGCGAAAATCACAGATTCCAGTGAAACTTTGTGGAAATGTTACCTTTGTGCCCTGTGTTACGTTGATATTTTTTTTCGTACCGATTCTTCGCCGTTTCCATGGAAACGGCTATTTTGTTTCCATTCGCTAAAAATTCATACCTCTTGGATGTATTGTTATGAAACTATAATAAATATCATTTATACTGGTACGTAAGTGTTTTTTTTATAATTTCAAAATTGAATTTAGAATTTTTTCATTCGATCGTTTCAAATTTATTAATCGATTTCGGACATGTAGATCTACATGAGATTATTTGCATGAAATGACACTCGGTTTCAGTGATTTGGTGGTCATATATTTTTCGTTATGCTTCTCAAGGGCAACGGCTTCACGGAAAATGTAATACACCAGAAGCTACAGCATAGCTGAAAGATGCAAAATATGCAGAGTTTAGGTGTAATCCTTTTGATACCGTGACGTTATAGGCTTTTGAAATAGTATCAATACGGCGTTTCATGCCAAGGGAGAGAACTATATATAACGGCGAACACTAATGTCCGGGATTTGTCCGGTAACGCCGATTAAGTCCCTTGTTGAATATTCTTGTGCGTGAGGTGGTCGGTAAACAAGGAAGTGTCAACCGGATGACACTTTTTGCGCAAAATTTAAAGACCGTCTTTGCTATTACTACATTCTGGTTATTTTATTTTCAATATATGTGACGCGTCATCAGATTTTGGCATTACGTCATTTCGAGAACACGTGAAAAAATCGCGACGTCATAGTTGACGTAGCTAATTATGGCGCACCTGTTGCTAATAATACTATAAACCAGAGCCTTTTATCTTGTGAGTTAGAAAGTTTGCATGAATTTATAAACAAAAATAGACAATTAGCGGTAATTGGCTGTGTTGTTGTATCTATCATGTTATAAAACGCCCAGATTACAACAGCGCTCAATAGCTCAGTTGGTATGGCACTTTTTCCCATAAACAAGGGAACTGTGGTTCAAGACTGTGCCTATCCGTAATTTTTAGGCTCATTTTTCTTTTAAACATTTATGTTTTTTTTTTAGTCACACTAATTTAGGCCATTTTTGAGCCGGCCAGTTTACCTTTCCACACTTTTCCCGGGCAGGACTATATCTTTTCATTCTTTCTTTCATTAGATACACCCCAGGTTTTCATCTAATTACGGTAGGGTTCTTTAACCTGCACAGAATGCCTCCAGTGAACATCCCGATCCGAAGGACGGTGCACTTTATGACATTCATCCCTGCAAATGATGCAAATGGAGCCTGTTCGGACACCGAAATTTCGCCGATGATCGAACCCGGGATCTCTAGCATCAGAACCTCTAGCATCAGAGGCAAGTGCACTAACCACTGAACTATCACGCTCCACTACCGTGCACATTCTTTTGCGAGAAACTGACAATGCCCTTCTTGAATCAGCGAAAGGAAGAGAATGACCGTATAAAAGATTTCATTTTATTTCTTTATTTTTTCTCCTATTACTGCTACTCGCTGCCATCTGAGCATTACGAGCAGGATTTCCTGGGTGGTAGCCAGTCCTTTTTTATTATTATTTTTAAGCAATGCGGATGAAGTGCCTTGCTCAAGGACACAACACTTTGGTCAGTGTGAGGCTCGAACCCGCAACCTCTAGATCACAAATCCGATGCGCTACCACTGCACCAAAGCGCTCCATAATCAATCTCCACAAAAGAATGTTGCCGAACCCGGCAGGTATCGAACTCGCGCCCTTTGATCACCAGTCAGACGCATCCGACTGAGCTACATGTGTACCTAGGCCGGTTAAAAAAAAATAAAATATATATATATATATATATAGTGTAGAATTGTTGCGAGAGTTTCATGCCTTGAACACCACATATAGTATTCGTAAATAAGATTGACTAAACTCCGTTCAGAAAATCTGAATCATCGATTTTTTCGTTTCTTCCTTTTAATACTCATTTTAGCCCATACATCACTATGGGAAAGTTTTAGACCTCACCCTCCGCCGATTTCTCCAGCAAGTGGTATGCCTCTGCGACAGTCAGGAAAGGCTGTGATTATTTGGAGAAAATTGCAAAACAAAGAAATGAGAGCACAGACTAAGTTTTTTTGTTTGATTTGAGGTTTAACGTCCCCGTCAACACTGTAAAGGTCATTTTGGAGACATTGCTTCCAATTTTGTGGGACTTTTACCCGACATTGAGATGAAATGACATCTCAAGCCCTGTCGCCCAATGAAACCAATAGGGTTTATTAGCATGGACGGTCCGCCTCGCACCGCGGTTCCTGGACAGGCTTAGATCCTCTAAGCGGTTTACCAGTACTAGTGTCCGGGCCGGATTCAGCTCTGCGTGGAAGCATCATGCAGCCCATATATTTCTTCAAGCCCCTATGGGCGGGGTATTTCACAGACTAAGTCCATTTGACGATGATTGTCAGGTAAAATAATAAATATTCAAATCCATGTGACGCACTTTATAGATAGATATGCAATTGCGACACACCTTATATTCGAATTGCTAGATAGAGGCGCACTAGGAAAGGGGAGTCACTAGGGAGATGTGCTGCCAACAGTCGTCAAAAAGAATTATACCGATATCTGATGTGGTGTCACAGCTAATGATTTTCCATGGATTGATCGTGCATATAAAACATAGACGCCCTTGTAATTTACAAGAGCAGTGACCACTTCTATATATGGTTTTAAAGGCTGTGTCGAACCTGTCAGAATGTCTTAGTCTGTGAACGAAACTTTAGATTTTGCAATTTTCTCCAAATAATCACAGCCTTTCCTAGCTGCCGCAGAGGCATACGACTTGCTGGAGAAATCGGCGGAGGGTTAGGTCTAAAACTTTCCCACTGTGATGTATGGGCTAAAATGAGTATTAAAAGCGAGAAACGAAAAAATCGATGATTCAGATTTTCTGAACGGAGTTTAGGCGGAGCTATTCAGGTGTTGTCAATATATGTCAAATTCGCTAAGTCCACTAGAAGATTTGGTAGAGTGCCTTTTGCACGCTTTCTACAAGCGGACGAAATGGTCATATACCCCACAGCTATGCTTGTGTTACAGTTGAATTCACACAATCGGGTGACTTGGTTTACCTTATTCCTAAGACAGGTCCAAACGATAGCTCCACCTAGTCAATCTTATCTGCGACTACAATACATGGTTACCAACAGTTCAAAGTGCGAAAATAGTGTTTCTCTGATAATTGTAATAAAAGTGTTTTTTATGCCCCCTCCATTCGAAGAATGGTGGAAGGGCATATAGCGTTGCCCTTGTCCGTCCGTCCGTCCGTGCGTCCGTCCGAAACTTAAACGCAGTCAATGGCGGTATTCGACTGGTGAATTCGTGGTCCACGAACTGAAGCGTGGAGCACGTTTTTTGTTCGACTGGGAGATTCGTGAAATTTCGAACAATTTCGTGGAGCACAACGGCCACGTTTCAAAAAGAGCGTGAAATCAGTCACGTGACTGAATTAATATGGCTGAACATAGAAAAGTATATGGCGTGCCGTTTTACTATTTAATACAATTTTGAGATATCTATAATTCTACGAGATATCTATAATTTTATAATAGATATATATAAATCAAATTAAATGTATCTATAATAAACATTGGAAGTCATTGTAACAAGACAACCTTTGGTTTGTAAAGAGATAAAAATATAAGTAACTGGCTTATAATGTCATTGATCAAGTAATTTCGCATTGACCCAGGTACAGGTCCGAGGTCTGCTGCATTGGCCCGAGGCCTCGTGGCAATTTTAGAAAGTAACCATAATACAAGTTATATAAACTTAAGCTATTTATTGTGCTTGTCATTTCTAGTTAATATGGAGTTAAGACACAGCTCGGAATCAGAATCAGAATTGTAACTGGTGACACGTCAAAAGACATTCATACACCAGGACTATCTGATTATAAATGATTCGCTTGGAGGTGCCTCTTTGCCTTATGACTGTTAATCATAGCTCTCTCACGGCTGTGTTTCGAAACTGGCTAGGGTCACATGGGTAACGGGCCAACTCGGCACATAGCAAACTCGGCACATAGCCAACTCGGCACATAACCAACTCGGCCCATACAAACTCGGCACATAGCAAACTCGGCCCACAATAGTTATACTGCATATTAACTGTACATTTGTACTTTACTCTCTGTTTTATTATTATTATTATTTTATAATATTTATAAATATGCATATTAAATAAAATAGGTTATAGTTTATTTTTTTAATTTTTATTTATTTATTTATTTATTTATTTATTTTTTTTGCATTTTCAAATCATCTTAATAGGCTCTGAATATGGCTTCATTGCTACACTAATTATCTGATTAATCCGAAGATTACTGGAGGTTAATTCATAAAAGCTGTGAATATGATGTTCGGGACACATTGCCACCCATGATTGCCCAGCCGAGCTGAACACATATTATTGCACAGGTGTTTCAACGTAATGTGAAGCTGCAGTAGGCACTCCACAACGGACCAACGCGTTAACAAAAACGGTTGCTGATACAACAAACTAGAAATAAAACAGTATCGTATTCTCCAGCAATAGGAAAATGCTGATAAATTAATTAGACATTTTTTAAAGCTTTATTCGCTGGTCAGTTTCAGAAACAACTTAAATACACTGAAAAAAGCTTCTTCATATTTTTTTAGATATACTCCATTAAATATTGATATAAAATTTGTCTTATTAAGTCTTATAGCCCTATTTAGTTGGTCCCTATTTCATAGGTAACTTTAATTTGCTTGTTTGTTTGGTTATGCAATTATCATAACAATAGATAATTGGCCTAATCAGCTAATTATGTGCCGAGTTTGTATAGGCCGAGTTGGTCATGTGCCGAGTTTGCTATGTGCCGAGTTTGTTATGTGCCGAGTTTGCTATGTGCCGAGTTGTCCCACAACCGTCACATGTGAGACGCCAACCGGAGGTCGGGTGGTTTTTCTCCGGGGATGCCGGCTTCGATTTTCGCCAACCTGTGATTAACGATCGGTTAGATATAAGTGAAATAATCTCGACAGAACAACTTGAACAAGGCAACGCAAGCGTAGCATCCCCTCGCAACAGCATACCATTCATCGACATGAAGGTTTGAAGCTTCTAAGATGATAGCTGTATATTCTGTCCTATTCATAAGATTTTTAAGGTCAAGTCCATTGTGACCTTGACCTCTGACCACTGACCTTGAAAGTCAATACGGTTCATCGTCTCTTCATGGGGAACATTTGTAGAAGGCTTGAAGCTTCTACGATGATAACTGTACATTCTATCCTGTTCATAATGTTTTAAGATCAAGTCCATTCTGACCTTGATCTCCGACCATTGACCTTGAAAATCAATATGGTTCATCGTCTTTCCATGGGGAAATTTTGTGGAAGATTTGAAGCTTCTACGCTGATAACTGTGTCTTCTATCCTGTTATTAAGGTTTTTAAGGTCAAGTTCATATTGACCTTGACCTTTGAACATTGACCTTGAAAATCAATAGCGTTCATCGTCTTTCCATGGGAAATATTTATGGAGGGTTTGAAGCTTCTATGATGATAAATGTGTCTTAAATCGTGTTCACAAGGTTTTTAAGGTCTATCTAATGTTGTCATAACTTGTGTCCAATCCCTTTGTATGTTTATGCAATAAAATATGTTTAATCATTGTGACCTTGACCTTTGACCTTGAAATGAAATAGGGTTCATTGTCTTTCAATAAGGAACATTTGTGGAAGGTTTGAAGATTCTAGGATGATCTATTTGTCTTCTAATCTGTTTATAGGTTTTTTAATGTCAAGGCCATTGTAGCCTTTACCTTTTACCCTTGACCTTGAAAATCAATAGGAGGTTTAAGAGGTTCCGTTTATGACGTCTTTCTTGCGCATGCGCAAAGCACTGGCCGTCACTTGAATTGAAACGGCCATCGCTATTCAAATGTGTTGGCGGAATTTAAAATGCTAACAATATTCAGACATTTTGAGAGAAAATGTACCCGTTACATTGAAATAATGCCTCGAGAAGAAAAGAATGATATATTGCTTTTATTACTGAAATTCATTTATCCTGGATCCGTTAGTTATTGACGAAAATCTCTTCGTGAATGACCCATGTCAATGGCTTACGAAAGCTTACTTGAATGACCCATGTCAATGGCTTACGAAAGCTTACTTACAAAATAGGGTTTTACGTAACTTTTCGTTATTCGCTATCCAAGTATAGCTATCACATACGGACAGAACTTCTATCTATCTATCTATCTATCTATCTATCTATCTATCTATCTATCTATCTATCTATCTATCTATCTATCTATCTATCTATCTATCTATCTATATCTATCTATCTATCTATCTATCTATCTATCTATCTATCTATCTATCTTATCTATCTATCTATCTATCTATCTATCTATCTATCTATCTATCTATCTATCTATCTATCTATCTATCTATCTATCTATATCTATCTATCTATCTATCTATCTATCTATCTATCTATCTATCTATATCTATCTATCTATCTATCTATCTATCTATCTATCTCTATATATATCTATCTATCTTATCTATCTATCTATCTATCTATCTATCTATCTATCTATCTATCTATCTATCTATCTATCTATCTATCTATCTATCTATCTATCTATCTATCTATCTATCTATCTATCTATCTATCTATCTATCTATCTATCTATCTATCTATCTATCTATCTATCTATCTAGCTTACTTACAAAATAGGGTTTTACGTAACTTTTCGTTATTCGCTATCCAAGTATAGCTATCACATACGGACAGAACTTCTATCTATCTATCTATCTATCTATCTATCTATCTATCTATCTATCTATCTATCTATCTATCTATCTATCTATCTATCTATCTATCTATCTATCTATCTATCTATCTATCTATCTATCTATCTATCTATCTATCTATCTATCTATCTATCTATCTATCTATCTATCTATCTATATATCTATCTATCTATCTATCTATCTATCTATCTATCTATCTATCTATCTATTTATCTATCTATCTATCTATCTATCTATCTATCTATCTATCTATCTAGCTTACTTACAAAATAGGGTTTTACGTAACTTTTCGTTATTCGCTATCCAAGTATAGCTATCACATACGGACAGAACTTCTATCTATCTATCTATCTATCTATCTATCTATCTATCTATCTATCTATCTATCTATCTATCTATCTATCTATCTATCTATCTATCTATCTATCTATCTATCTATCTATCTATCTATCTATCTATCTATCTATCTATCTATCTATCTATCTATCTATCTATCTATCTATCTATCTATCTATCTATCTATCTATCTATCTATCTATCTATCTATCTATCTATCTATCTATCTATCTATCTATCTATCTATCTATCTATCTATCTATCTATCTATCTATCTATCTATCTATCTATCTATCTATCTATCTATCTATCTATCTATTGAGAAAACTGTCCAACGATCTGTCTACATGTGCAATTATAAAACTGTCCAACGATCTGTCTACATGTGCAATTATAAAACTGTCCAACGATCTGTCTACATGTGCAATTATAAAACTGTCCAACGATCTGTCTACATGTGCAATTATAAAACTGTCCAACGATCTGTCTACATGTGCAATTATAAAACTGTCCAACGATCTGTCTACATGTGCAATTATAAAACTGTCCAACGATCTGTCTACATGTGCAATTATAAAACTGTCCAACGATCTGTCTACATGTGCAATTATAAAACTGTCCAACGATCTGTCTACATGTGCAATTATAAAACTGTCCAACGATCTGTCTACATGTGCAATTATAAAACTGTCCAACGATCTGTCTACATGTGCAATTATAAAACTGTCCAACGATCTGTCTACATGTGCAATTATAAAACTGTCCAACGATCTGTCTACATGTGCAATTATAAAACTGTCCAACGATCTGTCTACATGTGCAATTATAAAACTGTCCAACGATCTGTCTACATGTGCAATTATAAAAATGTCCAACGATCTGTCTACATGTGCAATTATAAAAATGTCCAACGATCTGTCTACATGTGCAATTATAAAAATGTCCAACGATCTGTCTACATGTGCAATTATAAAAATGTCCAACGATCTGTCTACATGTGCAATTATAAAAATGTCCAACGATCTGTCTACATGTGCAATTATAAAAATGTCCAACGATCTGTCTACATGTGCAATTATAAAAATGTCCAACGATCTGTCTACATGTGCAATTATAAAAATGTCCAACGATCTGTCTACATGTGCAATTATAAAAATGTCCAACGATCTGTCTACATGTGCAATTATAAAAATGTCCAACGATCTGTCTACATGTGCAATTATAAAAATGTCCAACGATCTGTCTACATGTGCAATTATAAAAATGTCCAACGATCTGTCTACATGTGCAATTATAAAAATGTCCAACGATCTGTCTACATGTGCAATTATAAAAATGTCCAACGATCTGTCTAGAAGTGCAGTTTTAATAAATTGAAGATTCTTGTGGACAGATAACGTTTGTTTTTGTTTAAACAATATTTTATTTCTAGCAAACATCATGTACAGAGAGAGAGAGAGAGAGAGAGAGAGGTTTGACTGAGAAACTGACAGTAGACAGAAAGACGACAGACAGACCGACTGACCGAATGACTGACTAACAGATGAACGGACGGACAGTTAGACAGAAAAATAAACTGATACTGATAGTAAAAAACAACTAATGAGTGGACTGACAGACGGGCGTCGAGTCAACGTTGGTTCGACGTCATGCCGTCGACACCAACTCCAACTCACTTCAACGTCACATGACCGTTGAGAGAGAGAGAGAGAGAGGTTTGACTGACAAACTGACAGACGACAGACCGACCGACCGACTGAATGAATGAATGACTGACAGACGTACGGACGAACAGACAGAAAAATAAACATCCTGACAGTCGAAAAAAAGGCTAATGAGTGGACTGAAAGACGGTCGTCGAGTCAACGTTGACTCGACGTCATGCCGTCGACACCCACTCCAACTCAATTCATTGTCACGTGACCGTTGAGATTAGAGAGGTTTGACTGATCCGTGTATCCAAGAAGATATTGTGGAGCTTAGCTACTAAGCCATTAACCCTTTTTGTACCAAAAAAAAAAAAAAAAATGAATCTTTCTCCTTATATATAGCAGGAGTCCATTTCAAAATTTAGGCGTGTCAGGTTGTGTTTTCTTCAAAATTTGTTTGGAAATTGGCTTGACTTTTGCAAATAGTGTAGGCCCTGATCAGACGCCGCGTTCTGCGGCGTCTGATCGGCCTGCACTGTTTGCCAGGGTACCCGTTTTTGGGTTCCTGGTAATGTAAGGGCTGGGCAGGTTGATCTACCTGATTTTACTGTAAAATCTTGCACTTGCGAAGGAGTGTTTCATTCTCATGCACTGAAATGGTGTTCTATGTTTGTTTTGAATTTAATGTTCCAATCCTCTTGAGTATTGATGGGGGTCCGAGCACTAGGCAAATGACATCTTATTAAGCAACGCCGTATTATCGCCAACGCAACGTTCTGACGTTTCATCGACGTTGCAAAGTCAAATTCAGTGCATCGCTTTGATGTTTGTTTGATGTAGACACGACGTTGTTGACACGTTACATGTCGGTTGACGTGGAACTGTAATTTACATTTACCTACGCTCGCTAAGTGTTGGTACGCTAAGAGAGAGAGAGAGAGAGAGAGAGAGAGAGAGCAACATGTAGGCCATGGCACACTCAGAGAGAGAGTTTGTTTGATATGAGGTTTAACGTCCCCGTCAACACTGTAAAGGTCATTTTGGAGACGTTGCTTCCAATTTTGTGGGACTTTTACCCGACATTGAGATGAAATGACATCTCAAGCCCTGTCGCCCAATGAAACCAATAGGGTTTATTAGCATGGACGGTCCGCCTCGCACCGCTGTTCCTGGACAGGCTTAAATCCTCTAAGCAGTTTACCAGTACTAGTGTGCGGGCCGGATTCAGCTCTGCGTGGAAGCATCATGCAGCCCATATATTTCTTCAAGCCCCTATGGGCGGGAGCTTTCAGAGAGAGAGAGAGAGAGAGAGAGAGAGAGAGAGAGAGAGAGAGAGAGAGAGAGAGAGAGAGAGAGAGAGAGGACCCTGTTGGATCGTTTGTACAATATATCTTGAAGAGCATAAACTTGAAAGGGCCGTAAAACCAAAACCAAAACAAAAAAAAAAATCTTGAAGAGCAGTCAATTGAAACATAATATTATGATGCAAAATTTTGGTATTTTGCAATAAATCTGAATGCGTAATTTAGTTTATCATGTTTGGTATCAAAATGTTCCTTATAAAAAGCAGATTCTGAAATTGTCATTTTTACCTTTAAAATATAAAATTTTAGTCAAAATTGTTCATTTTGTTCATTTTTGCATTTTTGAAACAAAGAAACAAGTCTCAACCTTTAGACTAATCGGACTAGCTTTTAGCATGTTTTGATGTATGATTAGTTAATCTTGGTTTCGCGTCCTGACGGAAGCCGTGCATTGAATTGTAGAATAAGCCGATTAAGTACTCACTTTGTTAAGCAAACACGTTTTTGAGACTGAGATGTTAATCTTGCTAAAAATGCCAGTTTGGCAGCGGAAACCATTTTTGTTGTTTGTAGTTTCACAGTTTATGTGAACTGAGCATCTAAGTTTAATGCGTAAAAGTTATTGGTTGATAAGAGTTTGTTTGTTTGATTAGTGGGCGTTTCTTTTTTAGTTTTGTGTGAATTTGTAGATTTTTGAAAATTGTAGAATCAGTTAGGAATTTCCAACTGAAGGATTCAGAAGCAAAATAAAGTACATATAATTAAGGCTTGGAGTTTACCAGCAGAATATTGTTGAAATTATAAGACTGAAATTATTGTGAATTTTAATGTTTATGTAATTTGGATATAACCAGTTACTATCGTATACTGAAAGAACATTTTGTTATTTGATTGAGTTTTTGATGGACATTATTAAAACTGGAAAATAGAACTTTATCCTGTCTCCTGTGTTTTGAACTAATTCCCCACATTTAGATGAACATTTAAGAACTGGAACATACCAGCCCTTAATAATTTGGTGTGAGCAATCCGGGGTAACATCTTTTAAGCTTGTTACACGATCTTTTGCGATGCCTTCATACATGGATTATAGCAGGAGACAGAAAATGAACTTTGAAAATTTCTACGGTGGCTTCGGTAGGCCATACTGGCTGCCTTATGGACAGTCTCGGCAGCGTTCAGTACTGGTGATCAGTATTCCAGTACCAGCGCGATCGCCGTTCGGGGATAAACAGCCGACTTTCAATAGGGATGAACGGAAACACTTCGTGAAAACAAAAAGTAAGTCAACGAGAACCAGGGACTTAAAACGCAGGCAAACATTTTTCGAAGGTAAAACAATTTGTTCGGGACTGCCTTTCTATCAACTTGATAATTTAGAACTTAAAGGTGAAATGGCTAACAACAAGGATTTTCAAAATTCTAACTCAAAGTTAGCAGAAAGGAAATCTGTATGTTCTTCTCTACCAGGTGCCGGACTGTCAGACAAACAGTTTAGAAAGTTTTTCTCCAGACAAGACGACCGCCAAATTGTGGTAAATAACGCGTTAATACGCAGTCTAGAACTGTCCGACAAGCGGATATCCAAACTTCAAGAAGAACTCCAACAGCTGACCTCGGAGCGACAGAGACACTCCAACGAAATGGAGCAAACAATGGAAACATTGAATTTGTATAAATTTGATGCTGAACTTTGCCGACTGAAGATCGCAGACCTAGAGGAGAGGAACAGACAACTAAATGAGAGCTTCAGTTTGGTGAACACTGCGTGCTGCCGACTAATAGAGACTAAGGACGAGCTATCTACAATGGTACGCAAATGTTTTGAAAACATAACCTCTTACAAAGAAGTGACTAGAGAACATGTTCAACAAAGTGATACACGTCCAAACTCTCAGACCAATAAAATCGGAGAATCACACTCAATTCAAGAACGGTCTTCTCTTGGATATTTGGACTGTGAATGGTGTGGTATTGTCGGGGCATTTTATAAGCTGTGTGTGCCCAAATAAACAGTTGAACAGTGTAATGAAAACATGATTGACATGACAATATGTTTTAGTATTAGTTCCAAGGTATTTCCATGCATTTTATATTTTACCTGCTCAGTTATATTTGATATTTCTGCTCCGCTGCACTTTAATTTGAAAACATTATTAGGCATATTTTAAGTTTTTGGATAAGGTTCAAGTTTTCGCGGCCATGTTAAAAGCCGTCATATAATTTTGATGTTATAGTTAAAAAGTTTGATTCTATCACTTTTGACGTGCAACTCCGTCCGTCGGAAAAATATAATAATTCAATGTTCATCGGAAAAATATTAGAATTGTCAATAAAGGAATCTTTGCACTGGTTGGCAAAAATAATGTATTTTAATGATTTATCATATCAGCGATTTAGGTTTTCTTTCATTAGGTAGAAAGCGATATTTGGCAAACTATTTGTAGCACAAACCTTTCACGTGTAGTTGTAAGCAACCTTAAACAAATGAAATTTGTTGACTATAGTGCTATTGATGGCTGGCCCCCATCATCCCGCTGAAGGTACATGTGAAACGTTTCTTGCTCAATGAATTATCAACGTGAAGGAATAATTTTTCTAAGCACTTTTATGAAAAGCCAGTGAGTCGAAATTTCCAATCTGATACGATTTTCATTTTTTTTTTTATTATTTAATTGCAATGTCAGATATTTTCATATGTACAGGGCACCAGAACTAGAAATGTCATGCAAATGTATAACGGAATCGTATTTTATTGCGTATGTATAATTATTATAGTTCCTTTCCGACTAGTACTATAGCAATCTAAGCTTCCTAAAATAGAAATTTTTTCTCGTAAGTGAAACAAATGCAGCTATATAAATTTGTTTGTGTGAATGTAGCTATTTACAAAATTCAGGCAGTCATAAATAACAATTCCGCTATATTTGAGGTTAAGATCTCAGCGTATCTTGTTCGTACTTGTTTGTTTTTGTTTGATTTGAAGTTTAACGTTCCCGTCAACACGGTAAAGGTCATTTTGGAGACGTTGTTTCCAATTTTGTGGGACTTTTTCCCGACATTGAGATGACATGACATCACAAGCCCTGCCGTCCAATGAAACCAAAAGGGTTTATGAGCATGGACGGGCCGACTCGCACCGCATTGACTGGGCAGGCTTAGATCCACTAAGCGGTTTGCCAGTACTCGTGTGCGGTCGGTTTCAGCTCTGCAGACCATCTATTTCGTTAAGTCCTGATGGGCGGGGGCGAACTATGTTCATACATGTTCATGTTTGGTCTTATGTATGTACTAATATTATACATAAAATCAAGAGCAAGTATGATAGGTTTGTTTTATTAACGGTTTTAACTTTTCGTGGAACTAAATCGGCATGATATTTTGTTTTGTTCTGATGAACTTGCTCAAGTATTTTTTTGTTTGGTTAATTTTCATCTCACATTTCAATTGCACTGTCGGAGAAGATTAAGGGTTGCCGAAATATGTGTTGCTAAGTCTCGTGAAATCTGCAGATACTGGTGATAGTAGTTCATTCAATATGGGCGGTTCATAATTTTGTAAAAGTCAATTGTTTCGAATCATATTCCAAATTGAAAAAAACGGTGCTTCATAAGTGGTCGTAGTTTGAAAAACCGTTCAACGGATTCAGGCCTGCGTATAAAAGCTAAACGTCACGTGCCTGAAGACATCTTGGTCTATCGCACGGATGACATATGCTTAGAGCTGGGCAGAATCCGACTTTATGCACGCCCGCTATCGACAGTCATGATAGCTGTGGCCGACAAGTTGTTGGGGGCAACTTTTGGGGACAATTTAAGGGTCCTTAGTTGTAGAGCTAAGGATTGTATTGTGTCTGGTATGCGTCTACCAAAAACATAGGAATTAGTCAGTCTGTTCCACGTGTACGTGGTAGAGCATACGCAGGTATGTAGGCCTACGAGAACAGCGAGACAAGTCCACTAGATGGATCTGAATTTACGAAAAGGTATCTGAGAGCTAGTCCTGAAAGATGAAGCACTGAGTCGATATTTGACATTTGCGTTTCTCTTCGCATGACAGCTGTCCGAAACCAAAATGTACTATTGTCCGTTGGCTGGATTGTGCTGATTTTAATCACATGCACATGAGTGATTTATCATGTGGTGTTGGAGACATTGGTTAGCATGTGCAGGTTTAGGGCCATGAAGATCCTAATGCAATGTTAACAATGTGATTTGAAAGTGTTGCAACACGACTGTTTTTATCATTGTATTCATGGCGAATACTTTGTAGTTTTTTAAGGACATTGTTGCCCCAAAACATTATGCTGCTACAATCTGAGTCTGACATAAAATTAGACACTGTTGTGGGAACAATTATGTTATGGCAGTCAGCGTCTGAAACCAAAAAGGACATTGTTGCCCAAACCTGTAGTCAGGTAATGGCAATCCGAGTCCTATGAAAGGGTACTTGTTATAACGGGGACGCCCGCGATAACCCAAATCCATGTATATATATTCTGCAATTAAATTATGTGTGCATATGATAACGTGCAACCATTAAGGTAGCGCGAATATCTGATGCTACCGTGTATACGGCAGTTATTTGCATTTGTGGTGGCTTTGGTTACGAATAGAATACAAGTATGAATAGGGTACTGCCCGTCAACCTGCCTTAAGCAGCAGTGTATTGGCATCGTTGTCATACTTGCGTTTAAATAGCATGAAGATTTAAAATACAAATTCCATGAAACCAAAGCCTACACCACCGTGTACACGTAGTACATACATTTGCAAAATTCTCACATGTAGCACATTGCATGTTAAGTGAAGTCTGCCGAAATGTTTAGTTGTATGTTGATACAAACATGTACAGTTTATTTTGTTGTATATAGTGTTAATCATTTTAAAACAAAAATAAAGAATAAAAAAGCAATATAAATAAATAAAATAACAATATAAGCCTACTTTGGAGGCCAAAGTTTTTCAGCGTCGGAGGAGTTATTATGATGCAAAATTTTGGTATTTTGCAATAAATCTGAATGCGTAATTTAGTTTATCATGTTTGGTATCAAAATGTTCCTTATAAAAAGCAGATTCTGAAATTGTCATTTTTACCTTTAAAATATAAAATTTTAGTCAAAATTGTTCATTTTGTTCATTTTTGCATTTTTGAAACAAAGAAACAAGTCTCAACCTTTAGACTAATCGGACTAGCTTTTAGCATGTTTTGATGTATGATTAGTTAATCTTGGTTTCGCGTCCTGACGGAAGCCGTGCATTGAATTGTAGAATAAGCCGATTAAGTACTCACTTTGTTAAGCAAACACGTTTTTGAGACTGAGATGTTAATCTTGCTAAAAATGCCAGTTTGGCAGCGGAAACCATTTTTGTTGTTTGTAGTTTCACAGTTTATGTGAACTGAGCATCTAAGTTTAATGCGTAAAAGTTATTGGTTGATAAGAGTTTGTTTGTTTGATTAGTGGGCGTTTCTTTTTTAGTTTTGTGTGAATTTGTAGATTTTTGAAAATTGTAGAATCAGTTAGGAATTTCCAACTGAAGGATTCAGAAGCAAAATAAAGTACATATAATTAAGGCTTGGAGTTTACCAGCAGAATATTGTTGAAATTATAAGACTGAAATTATTGTGAATTTTAATGTTTATGTAATTTGGATATAACCAGTTACTATCGTATACTGAAAGAACATTTTGTTATTTGATTGAGTTTTTGATGGACATTATTAAAACTGGAAAATAGAACTTTATCCTGTCTCCTGTGTTTTGAACTAATTCCCCACATTTAGATGAACATTTAAGAACTGGAACATACCAGCCCTTAATAATTATAAGACTAGGGATTTGCCATCATGAAAAACACGCCTATGCGATTTTGACCCCCTCAAACCCCACTTTTATATAGTAAAACTGGGGTTTACAGGGGTAAACATTATTTTTCTTATTCCTGTTTGTGGGTACTCGATAGAACCGCCTCAAAACATAAATTGTTGGTACTCGATAGAACCGCCTGTACTTAATGCACAAAATGATTAAATGTTAAAAAACAAAAACGGACAAATTAATAAAAAATCTTTATCTCGTAGTGGCGGTTCTATCGAGTCCCCGCAATCTATGTTTCGAGCAGAAATAAAAAAAAATATCACAATTTTTCATCTTAAAATTTCCATTTTTCCCCCCGAAAAATTGTTAATATAGTTGTATAGGCATGTTTTTGTAATGCGAAATTTCACAACTGGTAGCATATCGGTGTTTGTCCCATTATCATACATTAGAATTCGTCAAAATTAAATTTACGCTGTAATTAACACTTTATCTGTCCCACTGCCTTGAAGCATATACGACGTTGACGGCCAGGGCTTTTCCCGTTCTATTTTTTAGAAGCGGAAGTGCGTCACGAAAAAAGCTCCTATAGGGGTCGTCGTCTTTCCATGGGAAACATTTGTGAAAGGCTGGAAGCTTCTACGATGAAAACTGTGTCTGCTATCGTGTTCACAAGGTTCCGGACACACACACACACACACACACACACACACACACACACACACACACGCACACACACACACACACACATGGACGCAAGGTACCGATGCTATATCCCCGTCGCAACTTTGTTGCGAGGGGATAAAATAGGGTTGTCAGAAGACAACGTAGCTCGCCTATGGTGTCCTAAGTTGAATGAAGGCAAGTGAAATTTTAATAACACACTATTTGACCCAAAATGTCGATTTCTTTTCAAAAGAGCCCAACATATTACAACAATTAAAAGACAACCAGAAAGTGTCCCTATGAACCACTAAACAAGAAGTCTCATTTTAGTGCTTCTGTTTCACAAAACAATAAAATTTAAGTTTGCTGTTGTTGCCCCCAAAAAAGAGCAAAAAGGACGGCGATCAAATCAGAATGAATTAAATATCATTTTAAAACACATTTTTTTTTTCATTTTTTTGACAAAAAATCTACAAACGTGCAAGTGATAATAGCAATATGTTTAAAGAAAAGAAAAAAAGAAATAAAAATCCACCGTGATTTGAACTCACGCCCCCTTGCGGTGCATAATTGAATTTTTTGAACATAGTCCAGTAGTTTATCCACTGCGCCACGAGATTCGTCGATATAAGTTATTGAATTCAAGCAATATAGAGCATATATACAAATATATTTGATAATTTGTTTTCTGTTTGTTTGTTTGTTTCATTCGAGGTTTAACGTCCCCGTCAACACTGTATAGGTTCATTGCTTTCTGTACAACCGAGGGACATACAAGAATGCTAAAATATAAAACAGTCACATTAGTTTTTCATTTTCTTGCTTTAGGCATCAAACTGGAAGCACGGATCACATTTGACTGGTACAAAAACGTGGAGCACAATTTTCCACTGCGCATCATGGGCGGAGCTCAGTCGTGCTCCACGAAATGTCTCCAGTCGAATACCGTCAATAACTTTCTTATTTCTGGATGGATTTTGAAATTACTTGGCAGAAATGTTGGCTATCAATCTGCCTCACCCAAAACCAAGGTCATTATCTCCAAGGTCAAGGTCACACTTAGAGGTCAAATGTGAAAAAGGGTCCAAAACTTAAACACCGTCAATAACGTTCTATGGATTAATACGAACATAGACATATTTTCAGGCGGGGACATCCGTGTCCTGTGGACGCATTTCTAGTTTTTTTTTGTATGTTTGCATTGCAGTTTAACAGTCCAGTCAACACTATTTAGGTCATTTTTGAGCCGACCAGTTAACCTACCCACACTTTTTCTGGGCAGGCTAATACCCAAGCTGTTAACTAGTACAGTGCATATTCTTTCGCCAGAAACTGAGAACTACCCTTTTTGAATCAGCGGAAGGCAGAGAATGACCGTAGAAAAGATTTCATGATCAATCTCCGCGACAGAATGTTGCCGACCCCGGCAGATATCGAACCCGCGTTCTCATGATCAACTCTAATAGGCTAATTAATTTGCACTTGCTCACGGTTTTAATAGAGGAAAATTAGCTCATTCCCTTGATTCAGAAGGTTTTATACTAAGGGAACAGCACACCTGCTAAATACAATTTGACATTACAGGACACATGCAGGGGAGGCAGACAGGACTTTCAAATATACGCTGCTCAAAATAAAGGAGCAAACACGTTCCCTTGATTCAGAAGGGGTTTTATACTAAGCGGACAGCACACCTGCCAAATACAATTTGACATTACAGGACACATGCAGGTCTTTCAAATATACACTGCTCAAAACAAAGGAGCAAACACGTTCCCTTGATCCAGAAGGTTTTATACTAAGGGAACAGCACACCTGCCAAATACAATTTGACATTACAGGACACATACAGGGGAGGCAGGCAGGTCTTTCAAATATACACTGCTCAAAACAAAGGAGCAAACACATATTTCTAAGTATAAAGATGTTGGATAATGATGATGAAACAACGATTCAGATAGATAAATAACTATCTGCAACATGTTTATTGCAAACACGGGCAACCAGTTCAAAAATCACGTTGTAACCTGTTAAGGAGGAATTTGCATATTTTTTGAGAAATCGCCCTCTTTATATCAGATTATTTCAAATGTCATAGACATGCGCAAATCAGTCACTTTTTTCTTGCCAATAATGCGTATGTCCACCTCGAGCAGCACAACACTCCAGGCATCGCCGAGGCATGCTACGAACTAAACTTTGAACAGATTGTAAAGCTAGTGTTTCACACTTATGTCTAAGGATGTTCATGAGATCTTGAATAGTCATTGGTGGATAATCGCCCAATGAGATTCATCTGTAAAGAATGTCCCAAACATGTTCTATTGGGCTCAAGTCAGAGGAACGTGCCTGTCAGTCCATTACTTCAATAGTCCCACAATTAAGGTAATCCATGCACACTCTAACAATAGATGGGCTGCATGATGCTTCCACGCTGAGCTGAAACCGACCGCACACGGGTACTAGTAAACAGCTTAGAGGATCTAAGCCTGCCCAGGCAAAGCGGTGCGAGTCTGTCCGCCCATGCTTATAAACCCTATTTCAATGGGCTATAATTTGACGTAGGCTATATGCACCACCTTGCGCGATCAGTTACTTTGAATACTATACTCCCATAAGTTGGATGTATTGAGAATTGTAGTTGTCACACGCGCATGCGTTCGATCTGGCATAAGAAAAAATGTAGCATGCGTTTGGCATGGTATCATGGGCAAATCACTAACAACAATGGCGGATATCAGTCCAGGTATAGAAGCTTTAGGGTAGCTGATTTAAGCAGGCAACGCTATCTATTATGCATCAATAAACATATATCGCCGTAAACAGGGACCAAATGTATATGTTAAACCCGTCTAGTGCAGATATCATTGTAAATGCGTTCTGAATGGTTGGGTCTTTTGGAAGCAAAGAATACACAAAATAAACAAAATAGCAGAATCGGTTTTATTGAGTTTATTGAGTCTGTTCAGGAACAGTACTGAAATATGCAACACGGCCCACGCCCTATAGCACCGACTTAAGCTGAATTCTATTTCCAAAATATTCTAAATGAACTCAATGGTCAAAAAGGACCAGAGAATATAATTTCCACTATGATGATGTATGGGGAGACGTAACAATGTTGGACAGCAGAAAGAATTAATGGTAAACTTTATAAGAGTTACGACGGCTGCAATACTATTGATGAAGCATTTGAAAGGCCAATGAGTTCAAAATAATTTCAATCAGCTGAGATAATTCCATTTTGACACGACCATGCAAATTTATGCATGTTATTCACACATGTATTCCCAAAACTTTTTGACAACATTTACTGCTGAACTGATTTTCAAGGTGGAAACTATTACGCAGAAATAGTGTAATAATGAAGACAAAACATATATATATATTCTTTTTTTTAACTCCTGCTTTCGTACAAAAAAGACCATGGAATTTATTTAAGATTCTAATATACTCTACAAATTAATTCCTACATTACGGCTTGCTCTGTTTAAAAGTCAGCACTTCCAAACATACGTAAGGCCCACCTCTCCATAACAGATCACATACATGTATCTATTCATTATAAAAAAAAGAAGTTTTTTGTTGCCATAGCAACCGTAACATGGTAAATGTTATCATAAATATGTTATTTAATCTAAATTGATATGAACTTTCAATTCTGTCCTCATATATTTTAAAGCTAATGAAAATCTGTTACAACAGTGAAACCATAAACAGATATTTATTCAGTTTTAACGGAATGTTACGGTTGCCATAGCAACAAGGGCTACTACACAATCTACACCATTTTATATATTTATCTATTCAAATTATGATCATTATTTCCTAGTTTAACTAGGCTTAAGTATATAGGGGCGTTGCTTTCCTGTCCAGAAATGCAACACCATTTTGTACACAATAAAGTGGGTGGGGTAATGAGACTCCATAATTGTTATAATTATTCGTAATTTCAAATTATTCATTAACTTGAAGCAGATGGCAATATAATCAAACCTAATTATTACATATTTAGTAAACAGAAATAGATTAGATTTGATATAGATGAAGCAAAAGTATGATAATGACACTGGCAACAGAATTTCATTTGATCTTTTTATGCAGAAAAATGCATAAAACATACATTTTAGGTCTTTTATTGATTTTAATGGCTATGTACAATTTTTATAAGATGTTAGTTTAATAATTTATGACCAATGCAATGGTTAGTTTGTCAAAGATCAGCTCTGAAATTTCAATTAAGTAGTTACAACGTTACTATTTTTAAAAAAATTCGTCTGTGCAACACAGACAAAGTTGCCGAGTTATCTTTCTTCCATTGAAAGAGGATTACACCTAGACATTACAGTTTTTGTTAATACTAGGACATGTTATTTAAGTGCCACTGTCCGTTTCTTCCAATGTCGTTGCCCCTGTGAATAAAATGCAGACAAAAATACAGAAAATCCAGAAAAATTCAATGTGCTTGACTAGCCCCTCAATTCCGTTGCCATGGTAACATATGTGAACACGTTCACGAGCCCAGTATATTATGAATCGCTTCATTACATATACCCTTATGGATATCATGTGTAAATTGGTATATATTATGAACGTGGAAACAAAAGCTAGTTGTTGAAAATCATATAAAAATACCGTTTTATCTATGTGAATACGTTGTTGCCATGGCAACAGCATTTGTATCAATATCTCGAAAACTACTTGACATATTCCAATAAAATTTTCACCAATCTTCATCATTTGAGAAATGCTACTTATGTACAAAAAATAAAGAAAATCAAAAATTTTGACTTTCCATGTAATGCTCGATGCTTACAGTCAGCTTCTCTTAAAACTTAAGTTCCTCAGGTGAGCGGTTAAGGCTCATTGAGCCTCTTGTTAGCAATCAAATGGATGTTACTCTAAAATAAATGAGCCGACTTGGCCAGTTTTCGAACTCATCCGAGGTTTCATCCCCAGCCACCTTACATATAAGTTTCAGAAAAATCTGATCAAAACTGAAGGGGCTACGGTAATGACAAGGTCAAAAATCAACATTTTCAGCCATCAAAGGGACAGAACTCTACGATAAATGGGCTGACTTGGCCTGTTTTCGAACTCATCCAAGATTTTATCCCCAGCCACCTTACACATAAGTTTCAGAAAGATCCGATCAAAACTGAAGGGGCTATGGTGATGACAAGGTCAAAAATCGGCATTTTCAGCAATCAAAGGGACGTAAATCAATGATAAATGGGCCAACTTGGCCGGTATTCAAACTCGTCCTAGGTTTTATCTCCAGTCACCTTACATATAGGTTTCAGAAAGATTCGATCAAAACTGAAGGGACTACGGTGATGACAAGGTAAACAAGTAAAAAAAAAATGTTTTCAAACTCCTCCAAGCTTTCTGCCTGACTTCCTTGTTTGTAAGTTTCATGAAGATCCGTTCAAAACTAAAGGGGCAGCAGTGATAACAATGTCGAAAATAGGCATTTTCAGCAATCAAAGGCACGTCACTCTATGATAAATGTGCCGACTTGGCCGGTATTCGAACTCACCTGAGGTTTTATTCCCAGCCACCTTACATGTAAGTTTCAGAAAGATCCGATCAGACTTGGCCAGTATTCAAACTCATCCAAGATTTTATTCCCAGCCACCTAACGTATAAGTTTCAGAAAGATCCGATCAAAACTGAAGGGGCTACGGTGATGACAAGGTCAAAATTTGGCATTTTTAGCAATCAAAGGGATGTTACTCTAAAATAAATGAGCCGACTTGGTCAGTTTTCGAACTCATCCGAGGTTTCATCCCCAGCCACCTTACATATAAGTTTCAGAAAAATCCGATCGAAACTGACGGGCTACGGTAATGACAAGGTCAAAAATCAACATTTTCAGTCATCAAAGGGACAGAACTCTGCGATAAATGGGCTGACTTGGCCTGTTTTCGAACTCATCCAAGATTTTATCCCCAGCCACCTTACATATAAGTTTCAGAAAGATCCGATCAAAACTGAAGGGGCTATGGTGATGACAAGGTCAAAAATCGGCATTTTCAGCAATCAAAGGGACGTAAATCAATGATAAATGGGCCAACTTGGCCGGTATTCAAACTCATCCTAGGTTTTATCTCCAGTCACCTTACATATAGGTTTCAGAAAGATTCGATCAAAACTGAAGGGGCTACGGTGATGACAAGGTAAAAAATCGACATTTTCCGCCATCAAAGGGACATAACTATATAGTTAATGGGGCAACTTGGCCGGTTTTCGAACGCATCCGAGGTTTTATCCCCAGCCACCTTACATATAAGTTTCAGAAAGATCCGATCAAAACTGAAGGGGCTACAGTGTTGACAAGGTCAAAAATCAACATTTTCAGCAATCAAAGGGACGGAACTCTATGATAAATAGGCCACCTTTGCCGGTATGCGAACTCATCCGAGGCTTTATCCCCAGCCACCTTGCATATAAGTTTCAGAAAGATCCGATCAAAACTCAAAGGGCTACGGTGATGACAAGATCAAAAATCGGCATTTTCAGCAATCAAAGGGACGTTACTCTGTGATAAATGGACCAACTTGGCTGGTTTTCGAACTCATCCGAGATTTTATCCCCAGCCACTTTACATATAAGTTTCAGAAAGATTCGATCAAAACTGAAAGGGCTACAGTGATGACAAGGTCAAAAATCAGCATTTTCAGCAATCAAAGGGACGTTACTCTACGATAAAAGGGCCGACTTGGTCGGTTTTCGAACTCATCCGAGATTTTATCCACAGCCACCTTACATATAAGTTTCAGAAAGATCCGATCAAAACTGAAGGGGCTACGGTGATGACAAGGTCAAAAATCGGCATTTTCAGCAATCAAAGGGACGTAACTCTATGATAAACCAGCGGACTAGGCCGGTTTTCGAACTCATCCGAGGTTTTATCCCGAGCCACATAACATATAAGTTTCAGAAAGATCCGATCAAAACTGAAGGGGCTACGGTGATGACAAGGTCGAAAATGGGCATTTTCAGCAGTCAAAGGGACGTAACTCTATGATAAATGGGCCGACTTGGCCGGTTTTCGAACTCATCCGAGTTTTTATCCCCAGTCACCTTACATATAAGTTTCAGAAAGATCCGATCAAAACTGAAGGCGCTACGGTGATGACAAGCATTTTCCCATAGTCAGTCTATGGGACCTTGTGGTTGCCATAGGAACCAAAGTTTTAGAGCGATTTCAAAAAAAAGTTTATGTCATCAATGCCCCACCAGAGGCATACTACAGGTGAGAAATGATTGAGATCAGCCTACAGGATACAGAGATATAGCTGCTCAAAAGTGTGGACGGACGACGGACGGACGACCCACTATACTATAAGCTCCCCTGGAGCCTTCGGCCCAGGTGAGCTAAAAATCATATCTGTAGCACATTTTTTCTTGGTCAACCATGGTCACCATGGTTAACACCATGGTCACCATGGTTTTTGATGGCCTACCATGTTTTTTCATGGTCAGTCGTCAAATGTTATGAAAAAAGAATATATGTATCATATTTTTTTCTTGGTCAACCATGGTCACCATGGTTGTCACCATGGTCACCCATGGTCGTTGGTGGTTTGAAAGAGGGTAAAAATTACTACAATGGTTGACCATGGTTAATCATGGTCACTACCAGGGTCAACATTGTTTGAAGTTTCAGTAGTTTCCCTTGAAATTTATAACTTATATTTGTTATTCTTTGGAAATTTACATTTATTTATCTATATTACATGTATGTAGAAATTATAATTATTTGAACTAATTACTTATTCATATTAATGTAGACAAGAATGCTTGCACTATATGCCATCTAGCTTGCCGCCTTTACAGAACTTTTGTACCAACACTATGATTACCATTAAGAGATGATTTTCAAGAATGTTATTACAAGAATGTATGGCACAAAAATGTATATGTTCCGATGAGGTAACATGCCGCTGCAGGACAGGCAGCCCCCATGGGAAGGGTATTCTTCACAATAACCGCGCCACCCCTTAACTTGACGGGCCTCCGTGGCCTAGTGGATAAGAGCGCTGACTCTTAGTCATTAGGTCTCTCACCGCCGTAGGTTCGAGCCTCGCTCGGGCCACGTGTGAGTCGCCAAGTTCTGCAACGGAAGGTCAGGTGGTTTTTCTCCGGGTACTCCGGTTTTCGCCCACCTCTGATTAACGATCGGCTCGATATGAGTGAAATAATCTTGAAAGGGCCGTAAAACCCAAACCAAAAAAAAAAAAAAAAAAACCCTTAAATTGGTTTTGAACAAGTTACCCTAAGAGCCGGACCGTGCCTTTGTGGGGGGGACTTCCCCCCTCACAAGCCCGACCCGCCCTGTGCACAGAATGGGAAGTCAAAATATGTGACGGATGGCGCGGTCATATTAGCACAAGCGCAATATGCACTACTGACTTTTGTTTGTATTACAGGTACAGGTGGGACCCCGGGGGACAAGAAACTGGACACAACTACATTGATCCGAGCGCACACATGGGGTCCCAAAGCACTAATCCGACTTTTCTATTTCAGGAACGAGAGGAGGCTCGACGGAGAGCGTTAGGACAACATCCTGAGGGCACCTGGGAGAAAGCCCGTATTGGGCTCCCCCTAGGTACCAACAGAATGAAGTTCCCGGAAGTATGCAAAGCGAAGGCATAAATACTGCCAGAACAGAGCATTCAAACGGGGACAGGTCACGCGCTAAATATCTTTATAGGCGGGGCAACGGCAATATCCACCATTTGCTAGGTATTTGGAAATAGGAAGTCCCTTAAAAATGCCTTTTGGAAGACCATTCAAAAATAAAAATTAGCGGGATTGCAAAACGGCTGATTAGCCTCATCACTGCCTTTCCCAAACAAACACATACCTCCAAACACATCACGAAGACACACCTGTCCAATTTTGAACCCCACTTGCATAGGCAGGTCTCCGTGATGAGAGCACGGGTACTAGGACTTTTTGCAATAGCCGGAATTGGCTGGTCTATTAGTCACCCACCCTGGCTCACTGTAGATGCCTGTTCAAAATTCAAAAATTTCATGCGTTATCACCCTTTGTCAAGCATCGTGACCGAAGGCGTTTTCTTTGCCATGTCAGGGGTGTAGGCAGAGAATAATGGAAGCCAGAACTGATAATGTATGTTAGCTTTTTCCTCGGCCAGACATTCGAAAACAGGGCTGTGCTCTGACACATTTGGCAGTCGAAATTGGCAACACGTCATCACATACTAGAGCCCGTCTTTGGTCTGATTCCTGCACTCAAAATTCTAAAATCGCTACAGAACTGTGTTTCTTAGGACAAACGCTGTTCCTTGAGTGCGATTTGTGCCTTCCTCCGATTAAGAGTTCAGTATATTCCCATTGGTCAGCTGACACCTGTCGAATTGGCAAGTGCCAGCACATTGGAGGCCCTGGGAAGAGCAGTTCATGAACTAATCCCATTTAGCGAGATGGGGGTAGCCCCTATGTGCTTTTAGCGCCCGGTTACCTTACAAAATCTATCAAGTCAAGTCAAAAATGTATATATTTAAAGTATTTGTTCTTATACGTCTGTCTAGTAGGCTGAGGGTTTAAAGAGCATTGTATGTCATCAAATATAAATGATATTGCATCCTGAACTGGAATAATACAATCATTTGGTTTGGAAAAATGCTATATATTTAGTGAAGGCAAATTGGCTGCCAATGGCTTTTTATGGTCAAATAACACCATGGTCAAACATGGTACACCATAGGCGTAGACCATGGTCTACCATGGTGTTCATGGTCACCTTAGACCATAGCCTATGACCGTGGGCAGCCATTTTACAAAACATGGTCAACCATGGTTTTCCATGGTTGTATGACCATTAACTAACATCATAGTCCATAGTATTCCATGATAGTTGATGGTCACCTGACCATCATTTTTGCCTGGGAGGTCCCATCTCCGTATGACCTTAGCTGTTGGTAAAACTAAAACTCACTCACAATTAAAATGTACTTGCTTAAGACAGGTGCTTGCTTTAAATAGGGGAACAGCAACTTTATTACATTAGCCCTTTTTTCAGGAACAAGTGCGTGCTTGCTTAAGACAGGAGAGGTGACCTGACCTCATTGACAGGTCTTAATGTACACATACCTTGTAAAACACCACTTTAAACTTTACTGGTGGCAGATTGGTTTATTTAAAGAATTTTACTTTGCAAATGGGTGGACATTTTGCAATTTGGGAAACAGTGAAGGTCTTGGTCAGACACCGCATTTTCAGAGTGTGGCATCTGATCTGACCCTGCACAGTTTGCCAGAGGCATTTTAACCCATTATGTACGGGTAACCCCAAAACGGGTAACTGGCAAACAGTGCAGGCCCTGATCAGATGCTGCAGAATGCAGCATCTGATCAGGGTCTACACTGCTTGCAAAAAGTTCAGCCATTTTTCAAATAAAATTTGAAGTACAACCTGACACCCTAAGTTTTGAAATGGACTTGTGCTATAAACAGTAAAATTCCTATATTAAGACCCCCTAAAAACAAGAGCACCGCATGCGGGTGCCAACGCCCGGCTGCAGCCCCTTTTCATAATGGACAACTAGTCCGAGTTTGAAGTAAATATGTTCAGTAATGACAGAGATATTACAAAAAACCGAGCTAATAAGACTAATTCTGTTTTACAAAGCTTATTTAGCAGCTTGCAGTTATTCTTTGTGTTTTCTTCATTTCTTCATACCATGTCCTGTGGTCAAAGACCACCTGTGGGACTGTTCAAAAGTGGTCTTAAAGACCACTTATTGAACAGTCCCAAAGGTGGTCTTAATATAGGAAATTTACTTTATAGGGTTGAAGATTCTATTTGGTACAAAATAGATTAGTCTATTTCAAAATTTGAGGGTGTCAGGTTGTGTTTTCTTCAAAATTTATTTGGAAAATGGCTGAACTCTTTGCAAACAGTGTAGGCCCTGATCAGATGCCGCGTTTGGCGGAGTCGGATCTGGGCCTGCACTGTTTGCCAGGTACCCATTTTGGGGTTTCCGGTACAAAATGGGTTAATGTTTTCGCCATGGGATTTTTCTTTTCACAGAAAGTAAAAGAAAACGAGACATATGAATTTACATTTTTTAATTACATTTTGTATGATAATTTATGCAGAAAATATGAGAATGTGTCCTTGACCAGTATTAGTAACATAATATGGTAAACATAAAGCCCCATAGGAACGGATTTGGGTATTTGGTGATAATTAAAGGATATTTTTGTCAATTCTCAATAAAAACCTATGTTGTGGGTATTCATTTGAACTGCCTTGGTGGGCGGCCCCCCGCCCTTTGGGGCTTGAAGAAATAGATGCGCTGCATGATGCTTCCACGCCGAGCTGAAACCGACCACACATGAGTACTGGTATACTGCTTAGAGGATCTAAGCCTGCCCAGGCAAAGCGGTGCAAGTCGGACCGTCCATGCTTATAAACCCTATTGGTTTCATTGGGTGACAGGGCTTGAGATGTCATTTCATCTCAATGTCGGGTAAAAGTCCCACAAAATTGGACGCAACGTCTCCAAAATGACCTATACAGTGTTGACAGGGACGTTAAACCTCAAATCAAACAAACTTTTTCATTTCTGACTCCAAATTTTTGGAAAATCTCAATAGAAAAGTATGGTAAAACTCCAACTTTTTCTGGAGGACAGCATTTTAACTCCAATTTTCAAAATCCTAGTGAGAACCCTGGAAACACTGTTTATCTAAAAAATGAATGTAATTTACTTAACATTCATTGAAGTATGAATATCAATGGGTCATGAGCAAAGTTAGTGAACCCCGAATTTTGCTCATGTTGTTCATACTCCAATGAACTATAAACGAATTTCCTTTATTACTTAAATTTACATGATATGCCAAAGTACCGTTATGATCCGAAGTATTGGGATGGACAGGCCTAAGCAAACAGTGCAGCCCCAGATCAGACTGCTCCTGAAGGAGCAGTCTGATCAGGGTCTGCACTGTTTGTCATTCTATCTGCATGTTTTGGACTCCTTAGAGGATGATGAAACAAATTTGTTGGAATTTTAAGAGAATTACAGTTCTCAAGATCCTAAGTATTGGGACAGACAGGCCTAAGCAAACAGTGCAGCCCCAGATCAGACTGCTCCTGAAGGAGCAGTCTGATCAGGGTCTGCACTGTTTGTCATTCTATCTGCATGTTTTGGACTCCTCAGTGGATGATGAAACAAATTTGTTGGAATTTTAAGAGAATTTCAGTCCACAAGGTATCCGAACCTTCAGGATTTTTAATGGTAACTGCAATAGCTCTCTCTAAACTTTATACAGTGAACAAGTTGTATATCATGCCCATGCAAAGGGAGCTAAGCCCATTTTGTTCTCTACCAATAGGGATCAAAGTGGAGTTAGAACCCTTGGCTTTGAAGGTGATATTACATTTATTTACAAAAACTATTCATTTTGTTTTCAAAACAACATCATGCCTATTTGCCGCTAAATGTTTTCTTTGGAGTATAACATAAATATTATAAAGAGAAGCTGTGATTTACAAGGTTTTTAGTATGAAAATCATTTCATGAGCACAAACGCTCAACTAAAACTAAGATATGAAATGCAAGCCCGACTAAGGTATTAACCGAATATGCAAGACACTCTTAAAAACACTGTTCATTATACACCAGAACCTTTTATAACACTATTAATGGGGTCCAAAGCAGAAACCGTGTTAGTTGAAGAACCATGTTATATCCAAACAAAAATGTATAGATTATATAGAACTAGAAAAAGTGTCCATAGGACACGGATGCCCCCGCCAAATGCCATTCATAAATCAGGCTCTACCTGTTACAAAAACTTTAACCCGAGGTTACAGGATCACGTACGTACGTACGTACACACACACACACACGTACAGACGGACGTACACATGTACGGAAAACCGAAAAACTATATGCCCCCAGCATCATATGATGCGGGGGCATAACAATCACCATTTATGATCATTTTTCTATACAATCTATAAATATTTCGGATCAATTTTAAAATTGTGTTATATCGAAACCTTGTTATAATGAACAGTGTTAAAATGAGGTTGTGGTGTAACATGATTTGTATATAACAGTGTACAGATCGACTAAACAAGAGGGCCCACAGGGCCCTGGTTCGCTCACCTGTGTGACACTGTCTCGAGTATATTCTATTTTAGCTATGGTTGCCATCTTGTTCATCAGCAGAGTGATTTTAGCTTATTTGGTTGGGAGTTACCTAGGCAACATTCCTGTTAAGTTTGAATCAAATTGTCCTTAGAGTTTAGGAGGGGTTCACGTTTGAATCAGATTTACAATATTTTTCTATTTTTAGCTCTGGTGGCCATTTTTTCTTCAGAGCGGGATTGTTTTAGCCTTTTTGGTAGAGGGTCATCTAAGCAACATTACTTCAAAGTTTGAATGAAATTGGCCCAAGGGTACAGAAGGAATTATCGTTTGAAGAATTTTTTATTTTTAGCTCTGGAAGCCATCTTGTTCATTGGAGTGGAATGAGTATTAACTATTTTGGTAGGGAGTCACCTAGGCAACATTCCTGTGAAGTTTTAAATCCAATTGGCCCAAAGGTTTAGAAATAGTTAGCATTTGAAGCAAATTTACAATGTTTTCTATTTTTAGCTCTTGTGACCATTTGTTAATCGTTATGCTATTTTCCTAGAGGGTCATCTACACAACATTCCAATGAAGTTTAGAAGCCTTCATGGTGAAGTGGTCATGCTACTTGCCTTGTAAACCAGGGTAGCAGGATCGATGCCAGGCTTATCCAGACTTTCAGATTGGTCTCTAAACAGAGGCCCCATAACTGTATGACGTTAGCTGTTGGTGAGACTTCAAACTCAAACACTCACTCCTATGAAGGAACCTATATGCCAAATATGAAGGCTGTATCTTAAATGCTCCAAAAGTTATGACAAAGTAGGTCAAAGGTCAAGGTCATGGCTCAAAAGTTTTGAATGGTTGAGAAAACCTTGTCACAAGGAACATACATGCCAAATATGAAGGCTCTATCTCATATGGTTCCAAAATTATGATAAAGTAGGTCACAGGTCAACGTCACAGGTCAAATCTTTATATGAGTGGAAAGCCCTTGTCACAAGGAACCTATATGCTAAATATGAAGGCTCTATCTCAAACAGTTCAAAAGTTATGACAAAATAACCTACTGATCTACTTTTTGATTTGACATGACCCATTTTCGAACTTAACTGAGATATTGTCCAAATGATCATTCTGAGCAAGTTTTATGATGATTTGACTAAAACTGTGGCCTCTTAGAGTGTTCAAAACGTTTTTTCTATGATTTGACCTGCTGACCTACTTTTTGACCCGACATGACCCATATTCAAACTTGACCCAGATATTGTCAAGATGATCATTCTGAGCAAGTTTGATGATGATCAGACCAAAACTGGGGTCTCTAGTGTGTCCACAAGGTTTTTCAACAATCTGACCTACTGACCTACTTACTGGCCAGATATGACCCATATTCGAAATTAATTGAGATATTGTCAAATGATCATTTTTAGCAAGTTTGATGATGATCAGACCAAAACTGGGGCCTCTAGTGTGTACACAAGGTTTTTCTCTGATTTGAACTACTGACCTACTTTTTGAACCGACATGACCCATATTCAAACTTGACTCAGATATTGTCAAGATGATCTTTCTGGGCACGTTTGATAATGATCGGACCAAATCTGTGGCCTCTAGTGTGTTAACAAGGTTTTTATATGATTTGACCTACTGACCTACTTTTTGACCTGAAATTACCCATATTCGAACTTGACCGATAAATTGTCAAGACTATCATTCTGAGCAAGATTGATGATGATTGGCCCAAAAATGTGGCCTCTAGTGTGTTTACAAGGTTTTTCTCTGATTTGACCTACTGACCTACTTTCTGACCTGCCATGACCCATATTCGAACGTGACTAAGATATTATCAAGATGATCATTCTGAGCAAGTTTGATGATGATTGGACCAGAAATGTGGCCTCTAGTGTGTACACAAGGTTTTTCTCTGATTTGAACTACTGACCTACTTTTTAGACCGAGATGACCCATATTCAAACTTGACTCAAATATTGTCAAGATGATCATTCTGGGCAAGTTTGATGATGATTGGACCAAAACTGTGGCCTCTAGTGTGTTCACAAGGTTTTTCTGTGATTTGACCTACTGACCTACTTTTTGAACCGACATGACCCATATTCGAATGTGACCAAGATATTATCAAGATGATCATTCTGAGCAAGTTTGATGATGATTGGACATAAATTGTGGCCTCTAGTGTGTTCAGAAGGTTTTTCTATGATTTGACCTACTGACCTACTTTTTGACCCGACAACACCCATATTCGAACTTGACTGAGATATTGTCAAGATGATCATTCTGTGCTAGTTTGATGATGATCGGACCAAAACTGTGGCCTCTAGTGTCTTCACAAGTTTTTTTTCTGATTTGACCTACTGACCTACTTTTTGACCCAACATGACCCATATTCGAACTTGACCGAGATATTTTGTGGTGGTACAAAATGTGTGCAAGTTTAGTTAAAATCAAATGATAAATGAAACAGCTATCATGCAGACAAGACCAAAATAGGCAATTTTTGCCCTTTCAGGGGCCGTAACTCTGCAACACATGATGGGATATGGCTGGTTCAAGAAAGGAACCCAGATCTCATGGTGGTACAAGTTGTGTGCAAGTCTGGTTAAAATCAAATCATAAATGAAGATGCTATCGTGCGGACAAGACCAAAATAGGCAATTTTTGCCATTTCAGGGGCCGTAACTCTGTAACACACGATGGGATATGGCTGGTTCAAGAAAGGAACCCAGATCTCCTGGTGGTATAAGTTGTGTGCAAGTCTGGTTAAAATCAAATCATAAATGAAAATGCTATTGTGCGGACAAGACCAAAAAAGGCAATTTTTGCCATTTCAGGGGCTGTAACTCCGTAACACATGATGGGATATGGCTGGTTCAAGAAAGGAACCTAGATGGCATGGTGGTACAAGTTGTGTGCAAGTCTGGTTAAAATCAAATCATAAATGAAGATGCTATCCTGCGGACAAGACCAAAATAGGCAATTTTTGCCATTTCAGGGGCCGTAACTCTGTAACACATGATGGGATATGGCCGGTTCAAGAAAGGAACCCAGACCTCATGGTGGTACAAGTTGTGTGCAAGTCTGGTTAAAATCAAATCATAAATGAAGATGCTATCGTGCGGACAAGACCAAAATAGGCAATTTTTGCCATTTCAGGGGCCGTAACTCTGTAACACATGATGGGATATGGCTGGTTCAAGAAAGGAACCCAGATGGCATGGTGGTACAAGTTGTGTGCAAGTCTGGTTAAAATCAAATTATAAATGAAGATGCTATCGTGCGGACAAGAAATTGTTTACGCACGCACGGACGCACGCACGGACGACGGACAAAATGTGATCACAAAAGCTCACCTTGTCACTACGTGACAGGTGAGCTAAAAATGATTCCATAGATAAACTTCAACGAGTTAAATGTATAGATTCTACAGATAAATGACCATAAATGGTCATTTCTACATAATCTATACATTTCTGTATTGATATAACATGATCATCTGGTTAAAAGGGAAGATCAGGGGCCAGTTGTTCGAAACTAACGATGTTGTGAGTTAACAAATTGTTAAACCTTTGATCATTTGATATGGCAATTACACTTTGTTTTTGCTGAAAAAATCTGAGTAGCTTTTGCATATGCAATGCAAAAGCAACTCACATTTTTTCAGCAAAAATACCAAAATTTTAGATTTGTACTTGCTAGAACAGTTAACAATCTGACTGCTAACGAGCTCGTTAAGCTAACAATGCTTTGAACAGCTGGCCCCTGTTGGGTCACAAGAACAATATCATAAAGTGGTTGTGGTATATTAGAGGTAAGGTAAATGGAATGATAAAGGAAAATGGCACAATAAAAACAGAAATGTATCTAAAGTGCACAGATGCCCCCACTTTACAGCTTTGCCAAAAGGTGATAAACAACATTTTGCAAAATCCTGAACCTAAGACTTAACAGATCATCAAGGTACATGTACATACAAACATAAACATGTAAATACACAACTAATCACAAAGGACAACCTGAACACTCACTATACGCCATTATGATCATCCTAAACACTTTTACTTGTTTTGTGTCAACACTATGTCAGCTTCCATTTTTTTTTTTGGCTTGGTTTTATAGCCCTTTCAAGATTATTTCACTTATATTAAGCTAATCCTTAATCAGAGGTGGGTGAAAACCGGATTACCAGGAGAAAAATCACCTGAACTTCCATTGCAAAATTTGGAGTCTCGTGTGATCTGAGCCAGACGAGACCCACCATGGTGAGAGACCTAATGATTAAGAGTCAGGGCTCTTATCAACTAGGGGCCACAGAGGTCCATCAGCTTCCAATTTTGTATGCATTTTACCCGACATTGAGATAAAATGACATCTCAAGCCCTACCACAAAAAGAAAGGGTTTTAATGAGTGGCCCTAGTGGCACCACTTTTTCTGAGCAGGCATAGACTTTTTGATAACTCAAGTTCGTGCCTGGAATTACAATACAGCCCAATCTATTTCTCCAAACCCCAAACGGTCAGGGAACCATAATCAGATGTAAGCCATTTTTTTGTCTACTTGCACAAACAGGCTCTGGTAAGACTTTGTGGGTGCACAGTCTTGTCCGAGACATTTGTCTTTGTACAGATGCTATTATCAAAGCCTGTGTTGAAGCTTGTAATCATATTAGGACACAACTTGGTTGGTTCATAATGGAAAAGATTTAACACTTAAGGGGAATGGGTACACCTTCAGGGGAGGCAACTCCTGTAAAAGGGTTTTTGTCACCCAAGTCCATAGGGGTCAACTCTTAAAGGAAAGAATTTGCTCCTGAGGAGCAAATTCTTTCCTTTAAGAGTAGAGCCCTTTTTCTGTGGGACAGAGTTTATAGCAAAGCCAACAGGAAGTCCTGAAAATTGTCTCCCTTTTAAAAATGGCGGAAAAATTCACCAGGTGTATCCATTCCCTATAAGTAGTCAATTTGATTATTTCATTAGATTTCCATTTGCTCCAGGCTTTGCATCATGTTAACAAGTACATGTATGTATAATGAATACCCCTCTAAACTCCCCTTTATATAGAGAAAACTGGAGTTTTCAAGGTTATTTCTGATTCAACAAAGGTTGTGCATACACGTTAGAACCGCCTCAATGAGGCGGTTCTAACGAGCACCCACAACCTATGTTTGGAGTATAAATGAGAAAAATATCAAAAATTTTCACCAGAACATTAACCATTTTGGAGGTAAGAATGATTGCGCTTCATTATATAATCTATAAATAGTTTCTTTCATTGGTTTAAAGTGCAGCGTGTAATGCCCGACACGTCTACATGTCCAATGGAACATGCTCACGAGACATTTCCAAAACTTTAAGTTTCAATATGATATCAGCTTACAGAATTTGATTTTCTGTGTGACATCGCTTTCTTAAATAAGATAATGAAATTACGCTACATAATAGTAAGCTGGCTCTGCTCTTTTACCTGCATTCCTGCCTAGAATGTCCGCGAGGGCATGCAAAGACATATTTCTCTTCCTTTAAAGAGGAAGAGAAATACGGGAACCAACAGCATTGTGGTTTGACCCAGTTTCCCTGATGATGGCAGACGAAAATGCAGCAGTGCATAGACAGAAACTTATACTTGAAGTCTGACCCAGTTTTCCCTGATTATGTAAATCTACAGTAAAATTCCTATATAAAGACCACCTTTGGGACTGTTCAAAAGTGGTCTTTAAGACCACTTTTGAACAGTCCAAAAGGTGGTCAAGGTGGACTGTTCAAAAGTGGTCTTTAAGACACTTTTGAACAGTCCAAAAGGTGGTCGCTGGGTGTAGAAAACACAAAGGATAACTGAAACTTTCTCAATAAGCTTTTAAAAGCAAATTTTGTCTTAATTTTAGGTGGTCTTAATAGCGGAATTTTAATGTAATTATATAATGTTTCACATACACGTTATTTCAATGCAGATTTCTGTGGACTAAGCTATCCATATCCCATTACACATAATTTACATGAATGTCTCAATTTAAGCTGAAGATTTCTGAGAAAAAGCTTCTCTGATGAATGGACATGTCTCACTTCAAGCTGAACTTTAATACAAACATTTCTGAGGAAAAGGTTCTCTGATGAATGGAAATGTCTCAATTTAAGCTGAACTTTAATACAAACATTTCTGAGAAAAAGCTTCTCTGATGAATGGACATGTCTCAATCCATGCTGAACTTTAATGCAAACATTTCTGAGAAAAAGCTTCTCTAATGAATGGACACGTCTCAATTTAAGCTGAACTTTAATACAAACATTTCTGAGAAAAAGCTTCTTTGATGAATGGACATGTCTCAATTTAAACTGAACTTTAATACAAACATTTCTGAGAAAAAGCTTCTCTGATGAATGGACATGTCTCAAGTCAATTTAAGCTGTACTTTAATACACACATTTCTGAGAAAAAGCTTCTCTGATGAATGGACATGTCTCAATTTAAGCTGAACTTTAATACTAACATTTCTAGGAAAAAACTTCTCTGATGAATGGACATGTCTCAATTTAAGCTGAACTTTAATGCAAACATTTCTGAGAAAAAGCTTCTCTTATGAATGGACATGTCTCAATTTAAACTGAACTTTAATACAAACATTTCTGAGAAAAAACTTCTCTGATGAATGGACATGTCTCAATTTAAGCTGAACTTTAATACAAACATTTCTGAGAAAAAGCTTCTCTTATGAATGGACATGTCTCAATTCAAGCTGAACTTTAATACAAACATTTCTGAGAAAAAGCTTCTCTTATGAATGGACATGTCTCAATTTAAGCTGAACTTTAATACAAACATTTCTGAGAAAAAGCTTCTCTGATGAATGGACATGTCTCAATTTAAGCTGAACTTTAATACAAACATTTCTGAGAAAAAGCTTCTCTGATGAATGGAAATGTCTCAATTTAAGCTGAACTTTAATACAAACATTTCTGAGAAAAAGCTTCTCTTATGAATGGACATGTCTCAATTCAAGCTTATCTTTAATGCAAACATTTCTGAGAAAAAGCTTCTCTGATGAATGGACGTCTAAATTTAAGCTGAGCTTTAATACAAACATTTCTTGGAAAAGGCTTCTCTGATGAATGGACGTGTCTCAATTTAAGCTGAACTTTAATACAAACATTTCTGAGAAAAAGTTTCTCTGATGAATGGACATGTCTCACTTCAAGCTTAACTTTAATACAAACATTTCTGAGACAAAACTTATCTCTTCTAAACTTAAGCTGAACAGTAACACAAATATTTCTGAGAACAACCTTATCTCTAATGAATGGACATGTCTCTATGTAAACTGAACTTTAATACAAACATTTCTGAGAAAAAGCATATCTCTGATGCATTGACACTTCTAAATTAAAGCTACACTAAAACACAAACATTTCTGAGAAAAAGCTCATCTCTGATGAATTGACACTTCTCAATTTAAGCTGAACTTTAATAAAACATTTCTGCAAAAAGCTTATCTCTGATGATCAGTTCTTGATTTAAGCTGAACTTTAATACGATCATTTCTGAGAAAAAGCTTATCTCTGAAGAATGGACAAATCTCAATTTAAGCTGCACTGTAACACAAATTATTCTGAGAAAAAAGCTTATCTCTGATAAATGGATACGTCGCAATTTTAGCGGAACTGTAATACCGGTACAAACATTTCTAAGACTAGAAATGCGTCCATAGGACACGGATGCCCCCGCCTGAAAATATATCTGTTCGTATTCATCAATAGAAAGTTATTGACCGTGTTTAAGTTTTGGACCCTTTTTTCACATTTGACCTCTAACTATGACCTTGACCTTGTAGGTAAGGACATTGGTTTTGTGTGAGGCAGATGGTCTCATGATGGCCAACATTTCTGCCAAATAATTTCAAAATCTATCCAGAGATAAGAAAGTTATTGACCAACCATTTTTTTTTACCTTGGACCTCTAAGTATGACCTTGACCTTGGAGGTACGGATCTGGGTTTGCACGTGACACATCGTCTCATGATGGTAATTATTTCTTCAAAGTAATTTTAAAATCCATCCAGAAATAAGTAAGTTATTGACTGCGTTTAAGTTTCGGACCCTTTTTGACCTTTAACCTCTAAGTATGACCTTGACCATGGAGGTACGGATCTGGGTTTGCATGTGACACATCGTCTCATGATGGTCAACACTTCTTCAAAGTAATTTCAAAATCCATCCAGAAATAAGGAAGTTATTGACTGCGTTTAAGTTTCGGACGCACGGACACACGGACAGACGGACGGACAGGGGCAACGCTATATGCCCTTTCCACCATTCTTCGAATGGCGGGGGCATAAAAAAGATTTATCTCGGAGTCATGTACACTTCTCAATTTAAGCTGCACTGATCACAAACAATTCTGGTAAGAAAGCTTATCACTGATTTATGGACATTTCTAAATTTAAGCTCCACTGTACTGCAAACATTTCTGAGAAAAAGTTCATCTGTGATGAATGGGCAAGCCTCCATTTTGAGAAAAAAACTTTTTCTGAGAAAAAAAACTTATCTGATGTGAAATGCACGTTTGAATTCCATCTGAAAGCATTTTTTTCTTTTATATGATAAACAGAATCTTACACTCTGGGTCATTTCATATGAAATTTATGAGACTCACCGGTCGCTCGTTCCACTTAAACAAATCCTCTATCTATTGTTTTCCTACTTAGCCAGCATATAAATGTATGAGTATTTAAGGAGAAAAGAATGAAATTAAACTAGGAATAAAACTGGACTCAAAAATGAGAAAAAAAAAGAGTGACTCAAACAATACATGCATGTGGAAAAAAAAAGTAGATATGTGTCGGTTTTTAAAAGGCACAAAGTGATAAAGTGGAAAAAATGATAATGATGAAACTACAATTTCAAAATCTGCCGAATACACAGTCATATCTTGGTTGTAGATAGATATATATTTAACCCATTTCGTACCGGAAACCCCAAAACGGGTACCCTGGCAAACAATGGAGGCCCAGATCAGACGCTGCAGAATGCGGCATCTGATCAGGTCCTCCTGACGCTAAAAGTTCAGTCATTTTCCAAATACATTTCGATGAAAACACAACCTGATACCCCTAAATTTTGAAATGGACTCCTGCTATATATAAGGAGGAAGATTCCATTTGGTACAAATAGGGTTTAAACATCATATTAACAAGTCTGTGTAATGAACACACCTGTGAATCCCAAATTAGATAGAAAAAAATGGGGTTTACTGGGGTATACATTATTTTTTTTTTCATTTCTGCTCCAACACAAAGGTTGTGGCCACTCGTTAGAACCACCTCAATGAGATGGTACTAATGAACAGGCAAAACCTTTGTTTGGGGTACAAATTAGAGAAAAATCACGAATTTTCATCAGAAAAATTACCGTTTTGGAAAAATGAAAGAATGTACTATGTACCACGGATGTGTTTTCGAAATGAACATGACTGTGTAGATCAGCTCAAACAGTTATTCCTCTAAAACAACATCAAATTACGATTCCATTTGGAGGGTTTTTGTTTGTTGAATTTGAGGTTTAATGTCCCCGTCAACACTGTAAAGGTCATTTTGGAGACGTTGCTTCCAGTTTTGTGGGACTTTTACCCTACCTTGAGATGAAATGACATCTCAAGCACTGCCGCAAATTGAAACCAATAGGGTTTTCAAGCATAGACGGGCCGACTCGCACCGCTTTGCCTGGGCAGGCTTAGATACTCTAAGCAGTTTACCAGTACTCCTGTGTGGGTCGGTTTCAGCTCTGCGTGGAAGCATCATGCAGCCCATATATTTCTTCAACCCCAGATGGGCGGGGGCCGCCATTTGGAGGGTGTCCAAGTAAGCAAGCAAAAACATCCAAGTTTTGTTTTTAGCATCCCCGTCAACACTGTATAGGTCATTTTGGAGACGTTGCTTCCAATTTTGTAGGCCTTTTACCAGACATTAAGATGAAACAACATCTCAAGCCCTGCTGGCCAATGAAACCAATAGGGTTTACATGCATGGATGGTCTGACTCACAACACATATCCTGGGTAGGCTTAGAACCCCTTAACAGCTTACCAGTACTTGTGTGGTCAGTTTCAGCTCTGCATGGAAGCAACATGCATCCCAATCTATTTCTTAAGGCCCCGATTGGCAGGGGCCGAAAACATCCAAGTACACCACAACCTCTTTATAACACGGTTCGTTATAACATGGTTTGGATATAACATGGTTTCAAGACTGATCCCAAAAATGTATAGATTATATAGAAAAATGACCATAAATGGTCATTTTTTCTATGTAATCTATGCATTTTTGTTTGGATATAATACAGTTGTTTTGTTTGGATATAACATGGTTGTTTAACTAACATGGTTTCTGCTTTGGACCCTTGTCCTGCTGAATATTTAAATATGCCACACACACAACTGATTATCAACCAATCAGATTACTTGATGCAAATGATTGTGACAAATTCATAAACTGAATGACAAACAATGAAGATCCTGATCAGATGGCCATCTGATCTGGATCTTCATTGTTTGAAAGATAAGACATATCTGGGCTCAGCAGCACAAGGGTTAATAGTGCTATAAAGAGGTTGGGGTGTAAGTATAAGTAATGTCAAGTTTAATTTGTTCAGAAGACAGGCTATTTTTAGCCGAAATATAACAGTGTTTGAGAGGCTGTGACCTTAAAAATGGGGCCAAGGTCACCAAAATCTTACTAAAATCTTAGATATGTTGCAATGATCTATTGTATCAACTTTGACTAAAATTCATCAATTGATTCACAAGATAGAGTGTAGACAAGCTATTTTAGGTTAAAATTGGGCCTTTTTTTCTGGGGTCTGTGACCTTGAAAACCAAAATTTAATCAAAACTTAGGTAGGATGCAATGATATATTGTACTAAGATGACAAAAATTAATCATTTTATTCACAAGGTAGGGTGTGGAAGGCCAACTTTGGCAGAAAATCACCAGTTTTTGGGAGCCTGTGAGCTTCAAATGATGTCAAGGTCATTGAAACCTATTGACTGTTTTCCCCTATCTGTGATGATTTAACCATGTAAGTTTGGTCAGAATCCATCCATTGGTTCAGGAGATATTGTGCTTCAAACAGGCTATACCAACTCTGATGCCAACACAAATGGAATTTGCACCAAACACAAATTTGTTCCCCACTCCCCTTTGCAGAGATGATTATTATTAGTACTGAAAAAATGTTTATGAAGAAATGGAGTAAATTATCTCAAACATACAACTGAATTATCTTGAAATTATTAACAATTATTCCTTTGCATGCTGCTATGCAAATAGAATCAAGGTCAGAACATGTTTAGCTAACCCTTATGATGCCAAGAAAGACTGCATCTAAACATGCTGTTTATGTTGTCTACTGAATTCTTTTTGCAAACTTTTCAAGTGAGTGAGTGTTTGAGTTTTACGTCCCACCAACAACTAAGGTCATACAGAGACGGGACATCGGTTTAAAGACTCATCCCAAAGTCTGGAGAAGCCTGGGATCGATCCTGCGACCCCTGGTTTACAAGGTGAGTAGCGTAACCACTGCACCACGGAGGCTTCTGCAAACTTGTTCAAACATATTTTTTTGCATACTGGCAAACTTTGTGGAACCAGATCAGACTGTTCCTCTAAGATCAGACTGCTCCTAGAAGAACAGTCTGATCTTCGTCCACACTAGTTGCATTAATCACTTTTTAAGTAACCAGCAGACAACACAGTAGATGACAATTGTTGTGAATGGCATTTTAACCAATTAAATGCCAATCACGGAAATTGTCTTCTGCTTTGCCGTCTGCCAGTTACTGTACCTTAAAATTATTTTTTTTGCAAACAGTGTGGGCCCAGATCAGACTGCTCCTATAGGAGCAGTCTGATCTGGGCCCACACTGTTTGCCTGTATGCAAAAATATTTTCAAAAATCTGCAAAAAAATTCAGCAGACAACATTAGCAGACGACATTTTCAGATGTACTTTTTCTTGGCCTCTTAGGTGTTAATGGTTAAATTATGCATACAAGGTTATGTGTCCACAGCTTTGCTGTTGTTTACATATAATAACAATATATTCATACAACTTACATATAATAACAATATATTCATACAACTTTGAACTAACAGGTGATAATGAAAAATAGGTAAAATATTTCTATGTACAATTTAAACATATATTATATACATGCATAATGGAATATAACACAAGGCTTGATTGGTGTTTATAATGTACATGCTATATGACAAGTGGATATAAGGGAAGATATGATTGGTTGACTGCTTGGGTATTACAAAAATAAAGAACTTTTGATTGGCTACAAAAGAACCATTACCAACCTATCACAATGACTCAAACAATGAACCTATTAAACAGATTCTTGGAGAATTCTTCAATTCTTCATTATAATAAAAAATATTCAGTGAATTCTAAAATATTCAGTGAATTCTTTTTTTTCAGTTTCTTGTTAGCATTGTCTCAAGAAAGCTACGTTAATAAGTTTCAAGTACCCATATTCATTTTTGTTTACTTCAATTGAGGTTTAGCATCCCTGTCAACACTATTTAGAACACTTTAGAGACGTTGCTTCCAATTTTGTGAGACTTTTACCCGACACTGAGATGAAATGACATCCATTCTGCTGCCCAATGGTAACAATAGTTTATATGCATGGACAGTCTAAATCTCGCCACTGCCTAGGCGGTTTACCAGTACTCATGTGTGGTTCTAATGAATACCCACAACATAGGTTTTTATGGAGAACTGACAAAAACTATCCTTCAATTATCACAAAATACTTACCATAGCAAAAGATAAGTTTGGTATTTTGTGATAATTGAAGGATAGTTTTCCTTATTTCTCCATACAAACCTATGTTGTGGGTACTCATTAGAACCGCCTCACTGAGGCGGTTCTAATGAGTACCCACAATATAGGTTTTTGTGGAGAACTGACAAAACCTATCCTTCAATTATCACAAAATACCAACCTTATCCATTGCTACGATGTATGTGCAAAATAGATGATCAACAGGTTGTGAGATAGCCATGACTGAATAAAAATATTGGAATGAACAAGAGAGAGAAAAAATAGACATATCATGCATAGTATTTAAAAAATCTTGTATATGGTTTGATCTGTTACAAGCATACAAGCAAAAAATGCCTTTGGTCATGAGTGAGGTGAAGACTCAGATCTGCCTCTGCATCTGCGCAGTTTGTCGGGGGGGGGGGGGGGGGGGTATGTACCAGTCAACATAATTTAGGTCATTTGGAGATGTTACTTCCGATTCTGTGTGATTTTTACCCGACACTGAGATGAAATGGTGTCTCAAGCCCTACCACCCAATGATACTGCTGGAGTTTATGGGACAGTCCGACTCCCACCACTTTGGATAGGCTTGGACTTTCTAAGTGGTTGATCGGTATTCAAATGTTTGGATGGTTTCAGTTCTACGCGAAAGAATCATGCAGCCCAATGCATTTCTCCAAGCCCTGATGGCGGGGCACAGGATGTGATGTATTCAGACCCAGATATTTCTTCACTGTGCAAAAAACATAACCAAAAGGCACAGTTTGGCTTGCATCTGCTTACAGGACTTGATATGTAAAGGTTTTTTAACACTGCAAGCTGGGTAAATTTTACCAGCAGATAACAATTTGAAATATTTTTCTTATTTTTCCCAAAAAGCAGGATTTGACATCTTATGCAAATTGTCTCCAAGGAGACCATTTGTCTCCTAGGAGACAATTAGCATGCAATGTCAAGTCCAGTTTTCCGGAAAAAAAATCAAGAAAAAAATCATAACAATTTGTTGTCTGCTGGTTTGGCCCAGAGAGTGATAAAGGTTAAGGCCATATGGGTACAAATTGTTAATCCTTCAGTGTAAAGCACTTTCAGCAGATGAAATTTTTAAAGTATTTTCTTTTGTTCATTTTTTTCTTGATTTTCAGCAAAAATAAGACTTGAGATCACATATGAATCAGCTGCAGGGCAGACAATAAACATGAAATCACAAGCTTTCTTATTTTTCAGCAAAATTAAGGCTTGACATTCCATGTGTATCCATAGCAACAAATAAAGTATTTTGTGATAACTGAAGGACAGTTTTTGTCAGTTCTCCCTAGAAACATACGATGTAGGTAAGGCTGACACGATTAATCGTATAATCAATTAATCGATCGATAAATTCCCCCAAAATGATTATCATTTCTGATTTGCTTTTAATCGATTACTTGATAGGTACAATTTACTACCCAAAGTTATGCCTAAAATAGCTGGATGAGTGGCCAACAGTGCAGACTCTGATGAGACGCCGCAGAGAATGTGGCGTCTCATCTGGGTCTACACTGTTTGCTCAGGTCTGTCTGTTCAAATATACATATGGTAAAGTGCAACATATGGTTATAGTTATGCTCAGACAGAAAGCCAGACAGGTAAAATTATGACAAAAACCTCAGAGATTACACATCGATTATCGATCGCAACGACAGGACTAATAATCGAATATCTTTTCAGCTCCGATTAGCCAGCCCTAGTTGTAGATGGAGAAATAAGGAAACTATCCTTCAATTATCACAAAATACTTAACTTATCTGTTGCTATGGTAACGTATCCTGGGCAAACCTGGGGATAAGGCAAAATTGGAAGATAGAAAGAACTGGGGCCGATTGTTCAAAGCATCGTTAGCTTAACGAGCTCGTTAGTGGTCATATTGTTAGCTCTTCTGGCAAGTTTAATATGTAAAATTTTGGTATTTTTGCTGAAAAAATGTGAGCAGCTTTTGCATCCGCAAAAGCTGCTCACATTTTTTCAGCAAAAATATTAGCATATTTGCCATAATAAATGATCAAAATTTTAACAATACGTTAACTAACGCGACGTCGTTAGTTTTGAACAACTGGCCCAAGATTTAAATCTTTCTCTCTCTACATATAGAGCAGGAGTCCATTCTGAAATCCAGATGTGTTCGGTTGAGTAAGTTTTAGTGATTTATTAAGAAATATTTGCAAACAGTGAAGGGCATGATCAGATGTCACATGCTGCATTCTACATTTAGAAATTTATTCAGAAAATTTTATGGACTTATTGCAATAGTGAAGGGCTTGATCAGATGCCACTTTCTGCACTGCATCTGATCTCAGCACAGCACTGTTTGCTAATGTTCCATTTGGGATTTCCTGAATAAATTGGATCAGATGGCCTATTCTGCATTTGAAAATTTGTTTAGAAAATAGCTGAAGGTTTTGCAAATACTGAAGGTCCTGATCAGATGCTGCGCTCTGAAGCGTCTGATCTGGGCCAATGTTCTGTTTTGGAGCTTCCCGAAATATATAAGATGGATAAAGCAATTTTTCTTTTCTAGGTTTTTTTTCCTATTCTGGATATTATAATTCTCCCAATACACTGCAACCAATTAAGTTTAAGAAAATATACACACCATTTACAGTATTACCGTGTATATAATAATTGGACGAAGTTGTTCAAAGTCTCTTTAGCTTAACAAATTTGATAGTAGTCTGTTCTAGCAAACACAGTATCTAATAACCATGAATGTTTGTTATGTAAATAGGGATCTATTCTTCAAGGAAAGAATTTGCTACTGTGGATCAATAGGAGTCTACTCTTAAAAGAAAGAATTTGCTCCTGTGGATCAATAGGAGTCTATTCTTAATTAATAGGGTAGACTCCTATTAATCCACAGGAGCAAATTCTTTCCTTTAAGAGTAGACTCCTATTAATTCACAGGAGCAAATTCTTTCCTTTAAGAGTAGACTCCTATTGATCCACAGGAGCAAATTCTTTCCTTTAAGAGTAGACTCCTATTGATCCACAGGAGCAAATTCTTTCCTTTAAGAGTAGACTCCTATTAATCCACAGGAGCAAATTCTTTCCTTTAAGAGTAGACTCTTATTGATCCACAGGAGCAAATTCTTTCCTTGAAAAGTAGACTCCTATTGATCCACAGGAGCAAATTCTTTCCTTTAAGAGTAGACTCCTATTGATCCACAGGAGCAAATTCTTTCCTTGAAGAGTAGACTCTGTGGATTTATAGGAGTCTACTCCTATAGGAAAGAATTTGCTCCTGTGGAACAAATTTTGTCCTGCAAGAGTAGACCCCTCTTAGCCCTTTTTGTACAAAATGGAATCTTCCTCCTTATATATGGCAGGAAATTTAGGGGTGACAGGTTGTGTTATCTTTAAAATTTATTTGGAAAATAGATGAACTTTTTGCAAATAGTGTAGGCTCTGATCAGCCGCCACATTCTGTGGTGTCTGATCTGGGCCTGCACTGGTTGCCAGGGTACCCGTTTCGAGGTATCCCACACAAAATGTGTTAACCCTTGACCTGCTGAATATTCATATATGCCACTCCCACTACCGATTATCAACCAATCAGATTATTTGATGCAAATTATTGCAACAAATTCACAATCTGACTGGCAAACAATGTAGATCCTGATCAGATGGCCATCTGATCTGGATCTTCATTTTTTGGAAAATAATCCGTATCCGGGCTCAGCAGGACAAGGGTTAATAAGGGACACAAACGGAATTCTGCAGGAGTTGCATTCCCTTAATGCGTATTAATTCCCCTCAACAAGGGAGTCCAAAGTCCCTTTATATGCTATGAGGGATGCATATACCAGGGATACTTTTCTGTTTTTTTGGCCCTTTCAAGATTATTTTACTGATATATCTAACCGACCTAATGGCCATATATGACCGACTCAGTATATAATTATATAGATAGTTAATCAGATGTGTGAAAACTAGAGTACCCATCCCCACCCCCCTGCAACACCCGCCCCACAAAAAACTACCTGACATTCCATTGCAGAATTTGGTGTCTCATGTGTTACCAGGAAAACTAATTTCGGGAGTAGTGGCCTTTTAGAAAAGTGACAAAACCGATGTCCCCAAATGAGTCAACAACTTTCACATTAACAGTTTAATAGACCCAATTTACAGGAACCCACTGCGTTTCTGTGCTTAGGTCATTTACGGCCTTTCTAATTTCCAGGAATGTGTCTTCAAAACTGTCATTAACAATGGTTGTATCGAAATAACTCTTGTAAACCTTCTCTATCTGTGCACTTTCAGCTATTGTGTTCAAGAAATCTTCCTCCTGCAAAAGAATGTTCAAATCCTTAGTACCTAACTCTATGTTCTATACAGAGGATCTTGGCAAAGTGGTCATTTCATAACAAATTGATGGAACAAGCCTCTGGCGAGTTTTGTAAATATCCCATGACATGTCCACATGCAAGATTCTTTTCATCATATGACTATTCTAAATTGGATTTAATGTCAAAGAAAAATCAGTAGAAAACATAGCATTGTCATGGATCACTTCATAACACTGCACAAGGAACCAAGTATTATATGTGTGGTCCTATCATCTTTATGGCATATCATTATCCACACTAAATAACATCAGCATTATATGATATTGATCAGTTTTATTACCTGTGTGGTCATATCTTTATGGCATGTCATTATCCACTAAATAACAGCAGCATTATATGATAATGACCAGTATTATTACAAGTGTGGTCATATAATTTTTATGGCATGTCATTATCCACTAAATAACAGCAGCATTATATGATAATGACCAGTATTATTACATGTGTGGTCATATAATCTTTATGGCATGTCATTATCCACTAAATAACAGCAGCATCATATGATAATGACCAGTATTATTACATGTGTGGTCATATAATCTTTCTGGCATGTCATTATCCACTAAATAACAGCAGCATTATATGATAATGACCAGTATTACTACATGTGTGGTCATGTGGTCATATAATCTTTATGACATGTCATTATCCACTAAATAATAGAGCATTATATGACAATGACCAGTATTACTACATGTGTGATAATATAATCTTTATGACATGTCATTATCTACAAAATAACAGCAGCATAATATGATAATGACCAGTATTACTACATGTGTGGTCATATGATCTTTATGACATGCCATTATCCACTAAATAACAGCAGCATTATATGATAACTAAATAACAGCAGCATTATATAATAATGACCAGTATTATTACATGTGTGGTCATATGATCTTTATGACATGCCATTATCCACTAAATAACAGCAGCATTATATGATAACTAAATAACAGCAGCATTATATAATAATGACCAGTATTATTACATGTGTGGTCATATAATCTTTATGGCATGTCATTTTACACAAAATAATATCAATATTATATGATAAAGGCCAGTTACCCATAAAATATTTTGTGAAAAGATATTTATTCTTAACCCTTAATCCGCTGAACATGACAACCCCTACCTTTGCAAACAGTGTAGATCCAGATCAGATGGCTTCTAAGAAGCCATCTGATCAGGATGTACACCTTTTGCTAAGCAGTTTGTGAACTGAAAAGATACAATATATCAAGTAATTTGATAGGCTGATAGTCAGAAATGGGTGTGGCTCAATTCATTCAGCAGGATAAGGGTTAATTTGTATTGATATTGAAAATATAAGTCTATTTTCAGAGACAAGCATGGCTCCAAGAGTCTAAGAACTTTTTATTCTCTATATATGAGCTAGAATATCCTGCTCATAAATTCTAAAATGTCCTGCTAATAAAGTTTAAAATGTCGACATTCCACAGAACAAACAGCATTAATATTTCACTGCTGACATGAGCAGGAATATTGCCCAATTTATTTGTATACAATAATCTTGTTATAACATGGTTTGAAAAATACAATTCTGGATATACTACGGTTGGAAGATGGAGCCCATAAATAGTCATTTTTCTACAATTCTGACTTGATAAAATGTTTGTTTGTTTTAAGTTTAAGGGCCCAGTCAACACTTTTTATGTCATATCAAGCCAGTCAGTTTATACAAACTTTTCCTGGGCAGGCATATTCATAAACATTCAACTAGTAAAGTGTGTTCGTTATAATATGATTTTGGATGTACATAGTTATACTACAGTTCAACCTGTATTAAGCAAGCACCTAAGGAATATCCAAAATGCGCTTGTTTAAGACAGGTGCTTGTTTAAGACAGGTGCTTGCTTAATACAGGTGAAATTTAATGCATTTGCCTTTTTTGGGAACCAAATGCATGCTTGCTTAAGACAGGGTGCTTGCTTAATAGAGGTGGCCACTAAGACAGGTTTTACTGTAGTTGGAAGATGGAGCCTAAAAATGTCCAGATTACGTAGAAATGATCATATTTCTACATAATCTACAATTTTGTCTTTATGTGGAGCGTGATAGCTCAGTGGTTAGTGCACTTGCCTCTGATGCTAGAGGTCCCGGTTTCGATCCCCGGCAGCGGCGATAAAATTTCGGTGTCCGAACACGCTCCATTGGCATCATTTGCAGGGATGAATGTCATAAAGTGCACCGTCCTTCGGATCGGGACGTTAACTGGAGGCCCCCTGGGCAGGGAGAACCATCCCCTGTGCAGGTTAAAGATCCCTACCGTAATTACATGATTACTGTGTAGGCTTTCATCCTGCAAAACCTGGAGTGTATGTAATATACACCTGCGGTAATGGTCAAATGTGACCGACGCAGTATCAGAAGATAGATAGATAGATATGAAATGTTTGATTGTTTGGAGTTAAACTCTCACCATGCTGATAGCAGATATATCCTTTTTTGAAAACAGAATAAGATTCAGATCAGCTGACTTCTTGGAAGCCAGCTGATCAGCCCCTGTCCTGTTTAACATTCTCAGGCCTCCTAGTGGCCCACTTTGAAAATATAGGTTTTTATATAGGTTCTTCTTACTCAAAATATAGGTTATTTACAGGTTTTTCAATAAAAATACAGGTTAAAAAAGAGTCTTCCAAACTTACATAAAGATTTAAAACTGAAGAAACAATATTTGATGAATTTTTGTGCCACAATTACTCAGATAAAGTTGATCTAAATTTTACAAGTCGGAGCGAGCGAAGCGAGGGAGGATAAAAAATACAATTTCTTGGCAGTTTTCATCACTTTTTATGGGACTAAAAAGTAAAAAATAGTAGTGCATTTTGAAGAAAAGTAAGGGTTAAGTCGCAAGAAGGCTTAAAAAGTGAAAAATATAGGTTTTTTTTACGATAATACAGGCTTTTTAAAGGTTTTATGAACAAAAAAAAGGTTTTACAGGTTTGTCACAAAATTATAGGTTATTATAGGTTTTGGAGGCCTGCATTCTGCTTCTAGAGCCTTAGTAAAAATTGAAAACATGTAACATAAATGGCTGAAAAAATAGGGAGGGGTGTGGTATACTGAAATATTCAACATGGTGAGGGTTAAGGGCCCAGTCAACACTATTTAGGCCATACAACGCTTTCATGATTATCTTCAAAAAATTTAATGGAGCATATCCTTAACCCATTGTATACTAGCGGACTCTTCCAATGCTATATGTTGGTCAAGTCCATTTGCCATATAAGAGGTGTCAGGCCTATTTTTTCATTCTTTCTGATCCATTTTTGACGGAAAATTCTGTTAGCAAACAGTGCAGGCCCTGATCAGACGCCGCATTCTGCGGCGTCTGATCTGGGACTGCACTGCTTGCCAAGGTACCCCTTTAGGGGTTTCCCGCATGCAATGGGTTGAACCCTGTTGGAGTTATGGAAATTTTACTGTAGATAAAAATTAGAAGCCTCCGTGGTGTAGTGGTTATGCTACTAGTGGTCGCAGGATCAATCCCGAGCTTCTCCAGACTTTCGGATGAGTCTTTAAACTGAGATCCCGTCTCCATATGACCTTAGGTGTTGGTGAGACGTGAAACTCAAACTCTCACTGTAGATAAACACTTGAAAGCATGCTTACTGTTCTAACGTCTATTGTTCCAGGTCCTGATCTTCCCTTGAATTTGCCTTTTCTCCTCCCCTCCTCATACATCACTGTGAGGGCTTCAGCACTTGGTGCAGCAATGAAGATTATATATGGCATGAAATCAGCATTCTTTAGCACTTTTAACGACTGCAAAAATAACAAAAAATGCTTTAAATCAGCATTCTTCAGCACTTTTCTTCAGCACATTCTTCAGCACTTCATGACAAACGAAAACACAAAATACAGCAGAACTTCGATGGCTCGAACACCGATGGCTCTTTTACCATGGATGTGTCAAACCCATTCTTGAGCCCCTAGCGAAATCCTCTACATAAGAAATAGTGGGGGATAATTAAGGTTATTTTAGTCTTTTATCTTGCAAATGTATGCTGTGTGTACTCATTAGAATCGCCTCGATGAGGCGATTCTAATGAGTACACACAGCATACATTTTCATTATAGAACACCGAAAAGATGTCTAAAAGTATCTCGTTATGCCTCCTGACAGTAACCTCAGTGGCTTGAACTTCCCCTGTCTCGAACAGATTTTCGAGGTCCCAAAGGTGTTCGAGCCACTGAAGTTCGACTGTAGTTGAAATCAGCTTCCTTCAACACTTTTAATGACAGTGGAATCAACACAAAATGGCTGAATTAGTATTTTTTAGTTTTTTAGCAACTGAAAAAAATGCAAAATGGTTGAAATCAGAAGTCTTTAACACCTTTATCGACTGAGAAACAATGCAAAATGCTTGAAATCAGTAGTCTTTAAGACTTCTAATGATGATAAAAATGACACAAAGTGGTTGAAAAATGTGTGTTTTTATGCAGAAATAGGAAATATTACCCCTTAACGCTTATCCTGCTGAGCACGACAGAAGGCTTCTCTGATTAGGAACTACAGTTTACCATGCAATTTGTGAATTGAACAGATACATTATATTAAGTAATTTGATTGGTTGATAGTAAGCAATGGGTATATGGCTGAATTAATTTATTCAGCAGGATAAGGGTTAACTAGAATTTGTTTTTCTACAAAAACACAGATGTCACCCCCTTTTTTGACCTCTAAGTATAACCTTGACATTGGAGGTATTGAGCTGGGTCTTGTGTGCAACACATCATCTAATGAAGGCGAACATTTCTGCAAAGTAACTTTAAAATTGTTCATAGAAAAATAAAAAAGTTATTGGCCCTACACAAATAAGCCCCTTTTTACCTTCGGCCTCTAAGTATGGCCTTGACCGTTGAGGTATAACACATCGTCTCATGATGGTTAACATTGCTGCCAAGCACTTTCATAATTCATCAAAGAATAAGGAAATTATTGACTGTCCCTTTTTTACCTTTGACCTCTAGGTATGACCTTGAAATTGATGACTCATGGTCTAATGACGGTGCACATTTCTGCATGGTTACTTTATAAAGTCCATCCAGTAATAAAAAAGTTATTGAATGGACACAAAAAAAAAACACCACTTTTTCTACCTCTGACCTCTTAGTATGACCTTGATCTTGGAGGTATCGACCTGCACCACATCGTCTCATGATGGTTAACATTTCTGCCAAGTAATTTCACAATCTATCCAGGAATAATAAAGTTATTGACTGAACACTAAAAAAGGCCCCTTTTTGTCCTTTGACCTCTTAGTATGACCTTGACATTTGAAATACCAACTTGGGTCATGCACGCAACACATTGTCTCATGGTGGTTAACATTTCTGCCAAGTAATTTCAAAATCCATCTAAAAATGAGTTATTGACAGAACACAAAAAAGGCCCCTTTTTTACCTTTAACCTCTATGTATGACCTTGACCTTTCAGGTACCAAACTGGGTCATGCATGCAACACATCATCTCATGGTGGTTAACATTGCTGCCAAGCAATTTCAAAATCCATCTAAAAATAAGAAAGTTATTGACCAAACACGAAAAAAGGCCCCTTTTTTGACCTTTGACCTCTATGTATGACCTTGACATTTTAGGTACCAAACCAAATCATGCATGCAACACATCGTCTTTTGACAGTTAAAATTTTTGCCAAGTAACTTCAAATTCCATCTAAAAATAAGCAAGTTATTGACAAAACCCGAAAAAAGGCCCCTTTTTTACCTTTGACCTCTAAGTATGACCTTGACCTTTGAGGTACCAACCTGGGTCATGCACACAACACATCATCTTATATTGGTCAACATTTCTGCCAAGTTATTTCAAAATCCTCCTCAAAATAAGAAAGTTATTGACCAAACACGAAAAAAAAGGCCCCTTTTTTGACCTTTGACCTCTAAGTATGACATTGACCTTTGAGGTACCGACCTGCCTCATGCGCACCACACATCGTCCCATGGTTGTTAATATTTCTGCCAAGTAATTTTAAAATCCATCTCAAAATAAGAAAGTTATTGACCGAACACGAAAAAAGGCCCCTTTTTTTACCCTTGACCTCTAAGTATGACCTTGACCTTTGAGGTACTGACCTGCCTCATGCGTACCACACATCATCTTATAGTTGTTAATATTTCTGCCAAGTAATTTTAAAATCCATCTGAAAAAAAGAAAGTTATTGACCGGACACGATTTGCCCATACATATATACATACTGACAAACTTCCAAGGGAGATAATTCAAAAAGTATATATGTGAGAGTTATAGTTCTTGCACCCGCATGTCGGTTAATGCTGATTAATATTTATATGTAGTTTCGTGAAGATAGCTCGAACGGTTTACAAGTTATAGAGCGGACACAAATGTGTGACAGACGGACAGACAGACGCCCAGGGGAAAAACAATATGTCTCTCCGAAAAAAATTTTTTTCGGGGGAGACATAATTACCTTATCTGGAGCTTTTTGTTTTTGCTTTGTTTTACAACCCTTTCAAGATTAGTTCAAGATTATTTCACTCATATCAGGCTGATCATTAATCAGAGATGGACAAAAACCGGAGTACCCAGTGAAAAACCACCTGACCTTCCCATGCACTATCTGGAGCTATGAATACTTACTGTTGGGTTCACATCTAGGACACACATTTTCCCTGATCTAATGACATTATCAATGGTTTCCAGTTTGGTACCATATAAGTTGCCGTTAAACTCCCCGTACTCAAGGAAAGCATCCTCTTTGATGTCTAATTCCATTGTTTCCCGTTCAGTGAAGAAGTAGCCCTTCCCATGAATCTCTCCTTCTCTTGGTGCTCTCGACGTGTCTGTAATTGGAAAAGAATGCATTCTGAATACTCAAGGCCACCAGATTATTAAGAATATTTCATGGTTTGATTAAATTTTGGTTCTGTGTGTGTGTCTGTGTGTTTGAGTTTTACGTCCCACCAAGAGCTAAGGTCATATGCAGACAGAACCTCGGTTTAAAGACTTATCCCAAAGTCTGGAGAAGCCCAGAATTGAACCCACAACCTCTTGTTTATAAGGTGATTAGCATAACCACTACACCACAAAGGCTTCTATAAATTTTGGTTCAGTTTGTTTGTTTGTTTGAGGTTTAACGTCCCCATCAACACTGTATAGGTCATTTTGGAGATGTTGCTTCCAATTTTGTGGGACTTCTACCCGACATTGAGATGAAATGACATCTCAAGCCATGTCACCAAATCAAACCAATAGGGTTTATAAGCATGGACGGTCCTACTCGCATCACTTTGCCTGGGCAGGCTTAGATCCTCTAAGTGGTTTACCAGTACTAGTGTTTTGGTTCAGTTTGGTTTGGAATTTAACCATATTGACAACACTCATTAGGTCATGTCTAGCCAGTCAGTTTCACTGACCACACTTTCCCTGACTCATACACAAGCGGATAACCAGTTCCGTGCACATTCTTTCACAAGACTGGAATGCGTCCATAGGACACGGATGCCCCTGCCTGAAAATATGTCCATGTTCGTATTCATCCATAGAAAGTTATTGATCTTGTTTAAGTTTTGCACCCTTTTTTCACATTTCGGACCATTTTTTTTACCTTTGACCTCTAAGTTTGACCTTGACCTTGGAGGTACGCATCTGGGTTTGCATGTGACACATCATCTCATGATGGTTAACATTTCTTCAAAGTAATTTCAAAATCCATCCAGATATAAGAAAGTTATTGACTGCGTTTAAGTTTTGGACCCTTTTTTTACCTTTGACCTCTAAGTATGACCTTGACCTTGGAGGTACAGACCTGGGTTTTGAACGTGACACATCGTCTCATGATGGTTAACATTTCTACAAAGTAATTTCAAAATCCATCCAGAAATAAGAAAGTTATTGACTGTGTTTAAGTTTCGGACCCTTTTTTTACCTTTGACCTCTAAGTATGACCTTGACCTTGGAGGTACGGACCTGTGTTTTGCACGTGACACATCGTCTGATGATGGTAAACATTTCTGCCGAGTAATTTTAAAATCCATCATGAAATAAGGAAGTTATTGACTGGGTTTAAGTTTCGGACGCACGGATGGACGGACGGACGGACGGACAGGGGCAACGCTATGTGCCCTTTCCAACATTCTTCGAATGGCGGGGGCATAAAATTTCTTCAACAAGACACTGACATCTGCCCTTCTTGATTCAAGAAGGGCAGATATCAGTTTCTTGTGAAAGAATCTCAATCAGCAGATGGAGAGAATGCCTGTAGAAAGGATTTCATAAATTAAACTCCATGAGGGAATGTTGCCAACACAACAGGGATCAAACTACTGACCTAGGCCCAGATGCTCAAAGTATTCTTAGCTTAACAAGCTGGTTAGTGGTCAAAATGTTAACTGTTATTGCAAGTACAATATCTGATATATTGGTATTTTTGCAGTCAAATTTGTAAAAATAAATTACCAAAGTTTTAACAATTCATTAACTAATGTTGTCATTAGTTTTTAACAACTGGCCCCTGGTTACCAGTCACATGCACATTCAACTCAGTTAAGCATACGTGTCACAGGATGTTTCCTCAGAAATTTATTTCAGAGGACATATGTCTCTATTTACCCATCTTTTAGGGGACATATGGGTAATTTCAGGGATTAATTGCTTGAATTTTACACAAAATATTGTAAATTTTAAGGGACATAAATGTCTCTCTAAGAAGATTTAAGAAAAATAATAGTGAAAAGGGGCCTAATCTCCATTTCTGAGGGACAAGTAAACCTAGATCTGTCCTGCTCTTTAGAAAAATATTTTGTTTGTGTTGAGGTTTACTTCCCTGTCAACACTGTTAAAGTCATTTTGGATATGTTGCTTCCAATTTTGTGTGACTATTACCAGACATCGAGATGAAATGAAATCTCAAGCCCTACTGTTCAAATAAACCGCTAGGGTTTAAGGAGCAATCCGACATGCACCACTTTTCCTGGGCAGGCTACGACCTCCTAAGTGGTTTACCAGTACTCAAGTTTAGTCAGTTACAGCTATGTGTGGAAGCAGCATGCAGCCCAATCTATTTCTTCAAGCTTCAATTGGTGGGGGTGCTTGGAAAAAAGTTTTTGTCTCCTTCAATAGAGATCTACTCTTAATACAAACAACTGGCTCCTGAGTGTAGATCCTTTCTTGTGGGGTTTGCAGGGGTATACACCATTTTTCCCCACTTCCCATCCACCAAGTCATAGGTTGTACATTTTCTTGATGAAAATTTGGGATAATTTTCTTATTTATACTCCAAATTTAGGTTGAGCGATTGTTAGAACCACCTCATTAAATTTGTGATAATTTTCTTATTTTTACTCCAAACTTAGGTTTTGAGTGATTGTTAGAGCCACCTCAGCCACCTCAATGAGGTGGTTCTAACAATCACTCAAAACCTAAATTTGGAGTACAAATAAGAAAATTATCACATTTTCATCAAGAAAATGATGGTTTTGGAGAAATGAAAGAGTGTACTAAGCCACACGGCTGTTTTATCGCCATGGTTTATAAGAAGGCATGCACAGTCTCAAACGCAGCCTCCCTAGTAGAAACTGATTGGTGCTAATGACCTTTCAACCATTGTGGGTCATTTTGATTCATCTCCAAGATGTTTTTCATTTTTGTTTGCAATTTAACCCAATTTAGGTCATATCTAGCCAACCAGTTAACCTAATATCCAGACGTTGCTAGAAGTACAGTAGAACTTCAGTGGCTCGAACTCCGATGGCTCGTTTCCTATGGATGAGTCGAACCCGTTCCTGAGTCCGCAGGGAATTCCTCCAAATACGATATAAGGGTAATTTAGGAAGATTTTCTTCATTTATCTTGCAAATGTATGCTGTGTGTACTCATTAGAATCGCCTCGATGAGGCGATTCTAATGAGTACATACAACATACATTTATAGCACAGAACACTGAAAAGATATCCCCCAATTATCTCCATTATGCCTCCTGATATGGCACTAATAGTAACCCTCAATGGCTCGAACTACCACTGTCTCAAACAAATTTCAATGGTCCCAAAGGGGTTCGAGCCATCGAAGTTCGACTGTAAATATATATTTCTGAACAACTAACCAGGCCACTCAAGAATACAGAAAAAGATTTCTCCCCAACTTTTTTGTGGCGATTGTATTCATCATTAGTAGATAGTTTCAATAATCCAGAGCAATTAATCAGATTTTTTTTGTTTGTTTGATTTGAGGTTTATCATCTCCGTCAACACTGTATAGGTCATTTTGGAGACGTTGCTTCCAATTTTGTGGGACTTTTACCCGACATTGAGATGAAATGATATCTCAAGCCCTGTCGCCCAATGAAACCAATATGGTTTATAAGCATGGATGGTCCAACTCGCTACGCTTTGCCTGGGCAGGCTTAGATCCTCTAAGTGGTTTACCAGTATTTGTATGCTGTCGGTTTCAGCTCTGCAAGGGAGCATCATGCAGCCCATCTATTTCTTCAAGCCCCGATGGGCAGGGGCCGACAATTAATCAGGTATATGTTTGTTTGTTCGTATTGGAGTTTAACAGCCCAGTCAACACTATTTCAGTCTGTCAGTTAACCTATCCACACTTTTCCTTAGCTAACTTATACGTAAGTAGATAACCAGTACAATGCAAATTTTTTCGCCAGAAACTGACAACTGCCCTTCTTGAATCAGCGGAAGGGAGATCAGGCCCCAAGGTTATAAAACATTTTTCATGGTCAATTCATTTGCGCATGAAATTTTTATAACTATCAAAACACAAACAAACTAGAGAAAGCGACCAGTGGGTCAGGTATACCCCCGGCCAGTGCCATACTCTGATATATCTAAACAAGAGGGCCATGATGGCCCTGGATCGCTCACCTGATCCATAGGGTATCAAGTGGGCCCCTGGGAGAGCCATTATTGGCCCAGGCTATAATATGAAATCAGGCCAAAGGGCTAGGAGATGTTGCTTAAAGGTATTTCTATTTTTAGCTCTGGTGGCCATTTTGTTGAGCGGGGCAGAACCATTTTATCAATTTCGGTAGAGGGTCATCCAAGAAACATTTCAGTGAAATTATTTTGAAATCGGGCCAACGGGCTAGGAGGAGATGTCGTTTAAAGGTTTTCTATTTTTAGCTCTGGCGGCCATTTTGTTCAGCGGAGCGGAACCATTTTAGCAATTTCTGTAAAGGGTCATCCAAGGAACATTTCAGTGAAATAATTTTGAAATCAGGCCAAAGGGCTAGGAGGAAATGTCGTGTAAAGGTTTTTCTATTTTTAGCTCTGGCGGCCATTTTGTTAAGCGGAGTGGAACCATTTTAGCAATTTTGGTAGAGGGTCATCCAAGGAACATTTCTGTGAAATTATTTTGAAATCAGACCAAAGGGCTAGGAGGAAATGTCGTTTAAAGGTTTTTCTATTTTTAGCTCTTGTGGCCATTTTGTTCAGCGGAGCGGAACCATTTTAGCAATTTCGGTAGAGGGTCATCCAAGAAACATTTCAGTGAAATTATGTTGAAATCGGGCCAAAGGGCTAGGAGGAGATGTCGTTTAAAGGTTTTTCTATTTTTAGCTCTGGCGGCCATTTTGTTCAGCGGAGAGGAACCATTTTAGCAATTTCGGAAGAGGGTCATCCAAGGAACATTTCTGTGAAATTATTTTGAAATCGGGCCAAAGGGCTAGGAGGAGATGTTGTTTAAAGGTTTTTCTATTTTTAGCTCTGGCGGCCATTTTGTTCAGCGGAGCGGAACCATTTTAGCAATTTCGGTAGAGGGTCATCCAAGGAACATTTCTGTGAAATTATTTTGAAATCGGGCCAAAGGGCTAGGAGGAGATGTCGTTTAAAGGTTTTCCTATTTTTAGCTCTGGCGGCCATTTTGTTCAGCGGAGCGGAACCATTTTAGCAATTTTAGTAGAGGGTCATCCGAGGAACATTTCTGTGAAATTATTTTGAAATCGGGCCAAAGGGCTAGGAGGAGATGTCGTTTATAGGTTTTTCTATTTTTAGCTCTGGCGGCCATTTTGTTCTGCGGAGCGGAACCATTTTAGCAATTTTGGTAGAGGGTCATCCAAGGAACATTTCTGTGAAATTATTTTGAAATCGGACCAAAGGGCTAGGAGGAGATGTCCTTTAAGGGTTTTTCTATTTTTAGCTCTTGCGGCCATTTTGTTCAGCGGAGCGGAACCATTTTAGCAATTTTGGTAGAGGGTCATCCAAGGAACATTTCTGTGAAATTATTTTGAAATCGGGCCAAAGGGCTAGGAGGAGATGTCGTTTAAAGGTTTTTTCTATTTTTAGCTCTGTTGGCCATTTTGTTCTGCGGAGCGGAACCATTTTAGCAATTTTGGTAGAGGGTCACCCAAGGAACATTTCTATGAAAGTATTTTGAAATCCATTCACTGGTTAGGAGGAGATGTCATTTAAGTGAATTGTTGACGACGCACGACGCACGCCGGACAAAAGGCGATCACAATAGCTCACCTTGAGCACTTCGTGCTCAGGTGAGCTAAAAATGTGCTTGTAAAAGCTAAACCAAACATAAAACTTCATAATGGACGAAGGGAGTGAGGGCATCAAAGTTACTGAAGGGGTGGGGGTATCAATGTTACTGAAGCAGCAGGGTGGTGTATGCATCAATGAAATCTTTGGACTGGTATGTAACATTGATGCAACCATCAGTTGAATTTGTCTTAGAGTTTAGAACATACAGGCATCTATAAACTTTGTCATAAAACTTGAACCAAATGTAAAATTTCTAAGTCAGTGACCTTGAGGTCAAGGTCACTATGGGTGGGGGAAGGGACATACATCACAAAATGTTTGGACTGGTACATTTATGCAAGTATAAACTGAATTTGTCTTAGAGTTAAGAACATACAGGCATCTATAAACTTTGTCATAAAACTTTAACCAAATGTAAAATTTCTCAGTCTGTAACCTTGACTTCAAGGTCACTGTGGGGGGTGGGACATGCATCAATGAAATCTTTAGACCAGTATGTAACTTCAGTGTAAGTATCAACTAAATCTATCAAAGGGCTCAGAAGATACAATCTCTTAGAAACTTTGATGCAAAACTTTAACCAAAATGTTAAGGGACAGACAGACAGACGGAAAGACTGACGGACGAATGGCAGGACGAAAACATTATACCCCCATAGCATACTTCGTATCCCGGGGGTATAACTATAGCATACTTCGTATGCCGGGGGTATAATCAGGCAATTTTCCCACTTAGAACAGCACAGAATGTCATTTATTTGTTGGCATTTTAAAATTTATGAGCAGGATAAATTTCATGCTGAAGTTAGCAGAGCATGAAAAAAGTTTTATAACCACGGGCCAGGTATATGTAACCCTTCTACTAAAATTAAAAGATCTCTTGAGAACTGTTAGAGGAGTTATGGCTATATAAATCAGATTGACTGTCTTACATAATAATTATGTATGTTTGTACACATGTAGGCAAATGTATTAACTAATGTATTTAATGCAGTCCAGCTTCGATGGCTCGAACCACTTTGGGACCATGAAAATTTGTTCAAGACAGCGGTAGTTCGAGCCACAGAGGGATACTATTAGTGCCATACCAGGAGGCATAATGGAAATAATTGTGGATATCTTCTCGGTGTTCTGGATTATAGATGTACGTTGTGAATACTCATTAGAATTGCCTCATCAAGGCGATTCTAATGAATACACACAGCATACATTTGCAAGATAAAAGGAGAAAACCTTCCTAAATTACCCATATATCCTATTTGGAGGAACTACCTGCAGAGTCAAGAACGGGTTCGACTCATCAAGGGTAAACAAGTCATCGGAGTTCAAGCCATCGAAGTTTTACTGTACTATGTTTGTTTGATTGATTTGAGGTTTAAAGCCCCCTTCAACACTGTACAGGTCATTTTGGAGACATCACTTCCAATTTTGTGGGACTTATACCCGACATTGAGATGAAATGACATCTCAAGCCCTGTGGGACAATGAAACCAATATGGTTTATAAGCATGAACGACCTGATTTGCACCGCTTTTCAGGCTTAGATCTTCTATGAGGTTTACCAGTACTCGTGTGCAGGTCGAATTCAGCTCTGCATGTGCATCATGTAGCCCATATATTTCTTCAAGCTCCGATGGGCGGGGGTATTGAGTTCTCTTGAAAACTGTTAGAGGAGTTATGCCAACACAAATCTGATGGACAGTCTTACATATGTATGTTTGTACAGATGTCTGCAAATGTATTAAAGAAGGTATTTTTTTTTTTTTTTTTGGTTTTAATGACCATTCAAGATTATTTCACTCATATGGAGTCAATCAATAATCAGGTGGGCGAAAACCAGGATACTCAGAGAAAAACCACCTGACATTCCATTGCAGAAATTGAGGTCTCACATGTGACCCAAGCCAGGCTGGAACCCACAGCGGTGAGAGACGTAATCATTAAGAGCCAGGGCTCTTATCCACTAGGCCACTGAGGCCAGTTATTAAATGATGTGGTATGTTTGTACAGATGTATGTAAAACTATTATGCCCTGGCACATGTAGTGGTAAGGGCACCAAAACGTCGCAAGAAAAAGGTTTTTTGTTTGTTTGATTTGAGGTTTAACGTCCCCGTCAACACTGTAAAGGTCATTTTGGAGACGTTGCTTCCAATTTTGTGGGACTTTTACCCAACACTGAGATGAAATGACATCTCAAGCCCTGTCGCCCAATGAAACCAATAGGGTTTATAAGCATGGACGGCCCGATTCGCACCGCTTTGCAGGCTTAGATCTTCTATGCGGTTTACCAGTACTCGTGTGCGGGTCGAATTCAGCTCTGCGTGGAAGCATCATGTAGCCCATATATTTCTTCAAGCCCCGATAGAGGAACTATGCCTACACAAATCTGATGGACAGTCTTACATATGTATGTTTGTACAGATGTATGCAAATGTATTTAAGAAGATATTTTTTTTTTTGGTTTTAATGACCATTCAAGATTATTTCACTCATATGGAGTCGATCAATTATCAGGTGGGCGTAAACCAGAATACTCAGAGAAAAACCACCTGACCTTCCATTGCAGAACTTGAGGTCTCACATGTGACCCAAGCCAAGCTCGAACCCACAGCAGTGAGAGACCTAATCATTAAGAGCCAGGGCTCTTATCCACTAGGCCACTGAGGCCAGTTATTAAATAAAGTGGTATGTTTGTACAGATGTATGTAAAACTATTATGCCCTGGCCCATGTTGTGGTAAGGACACCAAAATATTGCAAGAAAAAGGAATAAATAAGCTTACGTGGCATGGCACCACCAAATCTGAGTGGATCTGACTTGATTAACCTTTCCTTCAGCGACCGTCTCCCTACACCATTAGCTCCGACTAAAACCAAGGACTTTCGCTGAAATGGTGGCATTCTGGCCACTTCTTCATACAGAACCAAATCAGCAGTATCCCAGTCTGGAATTAAATACAGTAAAATACAACTATTAATACAGCATTCTTGTTTTATACAGAGGACCTTTGTTACAATCACAGTATTTGTTCCCCAATATGGTGCTGTTATAAGGATTTTGCCGTTATACAAAATCTCAAAAAGGAGTAAAAAGGACATTCTTGCTCCAAGCAACGTATGTTGTGGATATTTGTTTGACTCATGATCATGAGGTTGTGCATTCAAATCCGGCACCCAGTATCGAGGTGTGTCCTTGGGCAAGACACGTAATGACACTGCCTCACTCCACCCAGGTGTAAATGGGTAGCAGTGGTGTAATAGTCACTGCCTCTCTCTCGCCCACGTGAAAACAGCCGGAATGAGTGTTCGAGAGCTATTTTATACAGAGGACCTTTGTTACAATCACAGTATTTGTTCCCCAATATGGTGCTGTTATAAGGATTTTGCCGTTATACAAAATCTCAAAAAGGAGTAAAAAGGACATTCTTGCTCCAAGCAACGTATGTTGTGGATATTTGTTTGACTCATGATCGAGAGGTTGTGCATTCAAATCCGGCACCCAGTATCGAGGTGTGTCCTTGGGCAAGACACGTAATGACACTGCCTCACTCCACCCAGGTGTAAATGGGTAGCAGTGGTGTAATAGTCACTGCCTCTCTCTCGCCCACGTGAAAACAGCCGGAATGAGTGTTCGAGAGCTATTAAATAAGCGTGAAGCTTCCATCGCAATCAAACTAAAATAAATTAGTATAAACTTAAACTAAGGATTCATTTAATTGAAATTGTGGTTAAATGAGTTCTGTCGTTTTTGTTTGTTTTGTTTGTTTGTATTGGAGTTCAACGGCCCAGTCAACACTATTTAAGGTCATTTTTGAGCCGGTCAGTTTACCTATCCACACTTTTCCTGGGCAAGCTTATATGTAAGCAGTTAACCAGCAAAGTTCACATTCTTTTGTCAGAAACTGACAAATGCCCTTCTTGATTCAGCAGAAGGGAGAGAATGACCGTAGAAAAGTGTTCATGATCAATCTCCATGAAAGAATGTTGCCGACCCCGGCAGGTATCGAACCCGCATCCTGATCACCTGTCAGACGCGCATCCAACTGAGCTACTGAGGCCGGCAGAGTTCTGTCGTTATATCAATTGTCCGCATAAAGTGGGTTGACTGTACAAACATTTCAAAGTTTCAGCATTCCTTCCATAGTGTGTGTGTGTTTGTTTTCGGGTTTAACGTCGCTTTCAACAATTTTTCAGTCATATCACGACGGTGTCTGGTTGCGACAGGGAGCTCAATCTTCACTTTTATAGTGCTGCCTCACTGAAGTATCATGTCCCAGACACATTACATGATGTCCTCTAGTAGCAGACCATCTTTGGGACTGTTCAAAAGTGGTCCATAAGACTTTTGAACAATCCCAAAGGTGGTCACTTTTAAACAGTCCCAAAGGTGGTCTAAATACATTGTATAGAAATTTTACTGTACATGAATACATTGTTAACCCTTGTCCTGCTGAATAAATTAGTTTTGCCATACCCACTGTTGACTATCAACCAATCAAAAAACACAATATATTGAAGTTGTTCAATTCACAAGCTGAATGACAGATGACAGTGTAGATCCTGTTTAGAAGCCATCCGATCAGGATCTACACTGCAAAGGCAGGGGTTGTCAAGTTCAGCAGGACAAGGGTTAATTGCATAAATATGTACATACTTAAATACATGAATAAGTAAATTGAGAAACTTTTATTATGCATACATGTCCTTATGACACTGTTCATTACAACACAGCTTTGCTGACATAAGACAGTTTGTGTGTGTTGAGGTTTAACAACAGGCCAGTCCTTGTTGGCCATTTTGTGATTATAACAGGAACACTTCTAGAATTATTTTGAAATCAGACCATTAGCCTAGGAGAAGTTATTGTTTATAGGCTTTTCTATTCTTAGCTCTGGCAGTCATTTTGTTCAGCAGAACTGATTGATATTTGCAATTTCAGTAAAGGGTCTTAAGATGAACATTCCTGTGCAAGTATGTTGAAAGTGAGCCATTGACCTAGACATCATTTAATGGTTTGTCTATTTTTAGCTCTTGCAGTCATGCCATTTGGCTTTTTTTTTTTTTTTTTTGGTTTGGGTTTTACGGCCCTTTCAAGATTATTTCACTCATATCGAGCCGATCGTTAATCAGAGGTGGGCGAAAACCGGAGTACCCGGAGAAAAACCACCTGACCTACCGTTGCAGAACTTGGTGTCTCACACGTGGCCCGAGCGAGGCTCGAACCTACGGCGGTGAGAGACCTAATGACTAAGAGTCAGCGCTCTTATCCACTAGGCCACGGAGGCCCGTGCCATTTGGCTTAGAGAAGCTGTTGCTTAAAGGTATTGTTTTGTTTCATTCAAGGTTTAACGTCCCCATCAACACTATATAGGTCATTTTAGAGACTTTGCTTCCAATTTTGTGGGTCTTTTACCCGAAACTGAGAAGAAATGACATCACAAGCCCTGTCCCCCAATAAAACCAATAGGGTTTATAAGCATGGATGGTCAGACTCGCACCGCTTTGCCTGGGCATCATAGATCCTCTAAGCAGTTTACCAGTACTCCTGTGCAGTTGGCCTCAGCTCTGCGAGGAAGCATCATGCAGCCAATCTATATCTTCAATCCCCCAAATGGCGTGGGCCAGTCGCTTGAAGGTTTTTTTTTTTGTATTTTAGCTTTGGTGTCCATTTTGTTAAGTTCAGCTGAAAGAGTTTAGAAATTTTGGTTGAAGGACACCCAAGGAACATATCTGGGTCCTTTTATTTCATGTTGACCGTCTGCCTAGATGTTGTTAAAAGGCCTAGTTTTAGCTTTGCGGGCCATTTTGTTTATCAGAATGGAATACTTTAAGTAATTTCAGTATAAGGGTCATAAGAGGAACAATCCTATGAAATTGTTTTTGAAAATCGGCCACTTATCCTAGGAGATGTCACTTAAAGGTTTTTCTATTTTCAGCTCTGATGGCTGTTTTGTTTAGCAAGCAAAATGAGGTTAGCAATTTTTGTAAAGGGTCACCCAAGGCACATTTCTGAAATTATTTGAAATTGGGTGATTTGTCAAAGAGTTGCCATTTTAAGGTTTTGCTATTTTTAGTTCTGGAAGCCATTTTGTTTAGTGGGAAAAATGATTTTGGTAAATGGTCATACGAGTAACATTTATGTGAAATTATTTTGAAATCGGGCCATTGGCCTTGCAGTAGATGTTGTTTAAAGGTTTTTAATTTTTTAGCTCTGGCAACCAATCTGTTCAGGTATTAAGGGTAAAAGGAGGAACACTTCTGCAAAATAATTTTAAAATTGTGCCATTGGCCTAGGAGGTGATGTCGATTAAAAGGTTTTTGTTATTGTTAGCGCTGACAGCCGTTTTTTTTTCTCAGTGGAGCGGAACAATTTTAGCAATTATGGTCAAGTGTCATATTAGGAACATGTAAAAAAATATTGAAGTCTGTTCTAGAATGTTCTGCAGTGAATGAAATGTTAACTTCATCTGCGTTGCACTGGCAATGTATATTCCTGCTTCCAATGGTTGAAAACTAACACAGTACATGAAGGGTTAATGATATGATCAACCAATAAAGTTAGGAAAAAACATGGTAGTGAGCTGTGTTTTACCTTTTGTGCTCTTCGTACTATACTTGATTTTCTTCTTTTTCTTTCTCTTTAAACCACATACTGAAATAGAACCAATATTGCAGAATGACAAAAGAAAATTTACCTTGTTTCAAGGGCAGCTACCCATGCACATAAATATTGCTCCTGGTGACAGATGGCCTAAACGGGTGTTAGAATATAAGAGTCTTATATGGGTGTGAGGGATGGATGGAAAATCTGCCACGAGGGTCACTGTCTGGCATCAGAGGCTTGTGATGATTAGTGACATCATGTAGCATGCTGTGACGAAAACCTTAACAACGGGGCATACGAGGTTGTATTCAACCAGTGTATTTATGAAACACGCGAGAATATTCAATTATGGGTAGGAACACAAGGGTTAGAACAGAATTTCTATCCCAAGCTAAAGTTATGGATTTCCTTATCTGGTGTGCAAGAAAGTTTGTTCTCCAATAGCTTTTCCTTAAACTTAGATATATTTATAGCAGTTGCATCTATCTTGTCTTATATATTCCCACACAATCATGTTGCCTTTGAAATTTACACAATCTATCAGAAAGGACCATGAGAATTTCAATGACTCAAACTCAGGAGTTTTGTTTGAAGTTAAACTGTAGAGCCACATCCAGGTTTTGTTGTTTTTCAATTTCTGCCAAATATCAAGAGCAGTAGCTCTGTTTTTAAAAACTGACAAAAATGGCAGAGTAATAATCCCAAGCCGAGTATTGTCAATATCATTATTAAGGCTTGACACGATTAATCGTATAATCGATTGATCGATCGATAAATTCCACAAAAATGATTATCATTTCTGATTTGCTTTTAATCGATTACTTAATAGGTACAATTTACTACCCAAAGTCATGCCTAAAATAGCCGGATGTGTGGCAAACAGTGAAGACCCTGATGAGACGCTGCATTATGCGGCGTCTTATCTGGGTCTACACTGTTTGCTCAGGCCTGTCTGTTCAAATACACATATGGTAAAGTGCAACATTTGGTAAGAGTCATGCTCAGACAGAAAGTCAGACAGGTAAAATCATGACAAAAACCATAGCGATTACTAATCGATTGTGGATCGCAATGACAGGACTGATAATCGATTATCTTTTCAGCTCCGATTAGCCAGCCCTAATCATTATGTATGTACCGGGTTCAGCAATGCTCTTTCATGGAGACCGATTATGAAATCTCTTCTATGCAGGGTTCGGAATTAACAGTAGCAAGTAGCAAATTTGCTACCTGGAAATTCAGTTTGCTACATGGTCAAACAATTGGTAGCAAAAAGTTGCTACCTGGTTTAGTCATGATAGTGTGTGTGAATTCGGGTTTAATGTCGCTTTCAACAATGTTTCAGTCATATCACGACGGTGTCTGGTTGCGACAGGGAGCTCAATGCTCACGTTTATAGTGCTGCCTCACTGAAGTATCATGTCCCAGACACATTACATGATACCACACCCAGTCACATTATCCTGACACTGGATCGACCAGTCCTAGCTCTACCCCGTAAATCTGAATGCCAAGCGAGGTGCAGCTAGTACCATTTTTAACGACTTTGGTATGTCGCGGCCCGGGATCGAACCCGAGACCTCCCGTTCCCCGGAGCGGACACTCTACCAACTGAGCTATCGGGGCCGGTCTTTTTAGTCATGATAGCTAGTTGCCCAAATATTACTAACTTGAAGCGTTGTGAGAATGTTTTTCATCACGTGAACAAGCCCTTGAAATAAAGACCCCTGTAAACCCCACTTTATATAGAGAAACCTGGGGTTTACGTGGTTAAACACCATTTTCCCCTATTTCTGCTCCAAGACAGAGGTTGTGGGTACTCGTTAGAACCGCCTCATTCAGGCACTTCTAATGAGTACCCACAACCTATTTTTGCTTTATAAATAAGGAAAATATCATCAATTTACGTCAGAAAAGTAGCCATTTTGGAGACGTGAAAGAATTCACTATGTCGCATGGGTTTGTTATCGTAATGGTTCTGTTTTCATTGCTAATCAGTAAAGGTAAGGCTAGATACTTCATGTGAGTAAGGGCGAGAATTGTGGCCACGTAAAATGGTTTGCCCCCCAGTGGAATTCGTTTCACTGACCGTTCCAAGGCGGTTCTTCTGTCGCGGTTTATTTTTAGTTGTAGTTTGTCTCTGAGTGTTTGTATCGCTTACATTATTATCCCCACGTTTTTAAAAAAAAGTGGGGATATTGCAATCGCCTCCGTCCGTCTGTCTGTCTGTCCGTCTGTCTGTCCGGCTATCTCCTCCTAAACCGTTAGCCGGAATTCAACCAAATTTGGTATGCGAGTTGCTTACATGAATGGCTTGCGCAAGAGCACATTTTTTTTGTCCCCGCCCCCAGGGGCCCTGGGGAGGGGTCAAAAGGTCAAATATCAATAAAATTCAATTACAAAGTCAATTTTGAAGATTTTGATGCCAAACTTTGCACATGTACTTAGTTATGAAAAAAGTAAAACATATTGAACGGGATTTTGGCTGTGACCCCTAGGTCACGCCCTGGGGGTCGGACTTGGGGGGGTCGGGGGTCAAAATTAAAGTTTTTCAGAACATAGTCATGTTGCATATCTATGCGAAGGGGATAATGGGTAGAATAAACTACAAGTAACATTTTGACCCTGGGGTCAGATTGGGGCCCTGGGAGAGGGGTCAAAGGGTCAAAATTTAAGTTTTTTGGAACATAGTCATGTGGCATATCAAATTGAAGGGCATGATTAGTAGAATATAATACAGGTAATATTTTGACCATGGAGTCAAATTAGGGCCCAGGGTGAGGGGTTTTCGGTACTTGGCCCCTCTGTAGAAAACGTGGGGATTTGCGATGGCGCGCCATCGACAGTATTCTAGTTTTCTTTTGGATAGCCAATAGACCATTTTGTGGGAAAGTAACTGGCCTTTTGGCTTTCAGCTATTGATGTTTCCAACGGCCCCTGCCCTTAGGGGCTTGAAGAAATATATGGGCTGCATGATGCTTCCACGCAGAGCTGAATCCGTCCCGCACACTAGTACTGGTAAACCGCTTAGAGGATCTAAGCCTGTCCAGGAACCGCGGTGCGAGGCGGACCGTCCATGCTAATAAACCCTATTGGTTTCATTGGGTGACAGGGCTTGAGATGTCATTTCATCTCAATGTTGGGTAAAAGTCCCACAAAATTGGAAGCAACGTCTCCAAAATGACCTTTACAGTGTTGACGGGGATATTAAACCACAAATCAAACAAACAAACAAAATTGATGTTTCCATTAGAGTCTGTTGTTTCATGTTTGTATTTCTTTCCCTTTGGTGTCTCTGATGGGAGCTGTGGGTTAATTGCATCGATTCCTGATCATTGCCTTAAATTCTATTTTGATATTTCATGTGAATCATCTGCAGAAAAATAAAGCTTGACACTAAATGTGAATCATCTGCCTGCTGGGCAGATGATTCACATATAGTGTCAAGCCTTATTTTTGCTGAAAAAAAAAGAGACAAAATCCTTTGAAAACATCATCAGCTCAAGGTCTTTAGTGCTTGCTGAGGCTCCCCCCTATAAAATTGTCTAAGGCTCACAGATTATATGAGCCAGCGCACCACAAAACCTCCAATAAGACATGTGCGCCCATCGAAGACTCAGATCAGCCTGCACATCCTTATAGTCTAACCAGAGTGAGTGAGTTTTAGTTTTATGTCCCACCAACAGCTAAGGTCATGCGGAGACGGGACATCGGTTTAAAGACTCATCCGAAAGTCTGGAGAAGCCTGGGATCGATCCTGCGATCCCTGGTTTACAAGGCGAGTAGCGTTACCACTGCACCACGGAGGCTTCTATAGTCTAACCAGAGACTTCTCTCTTAGAATGAAGGAGCATTGGGCCCTTAGCTATCCTTAGAACGCAAAATGAAGACTCTGATCAGACTGCGCAGGCTGATCTGAGTCTTCGTTGAGCATGCATCTTATTGTAGGTTTTGTCATGCGCTGGCTCATATTTTATCATAAAAGACACTATGTATTTACTATATACAGTAGAACTTCGATGGCTCGAACACCGATGACTCGTTTCCATGGCTAGGTCGAACTCGTACTTGAGCCCCTAGGGAAATCCTCAAGATAAGAAATGGTGGGGGATGATTAAGGGGATTTTAGTCTTTTATCTTGCAAATGTGTGCTGTGTTGATTAAGGGGATTTTAGTCTTTTATCTTGCAAATGTGTGCTGTGTGTACTCATTAGAATCGCCTCGGTGAGGCGATTCTAATGAGTACACACAGCAAAAATTTTCATTATCAAACATCGAAAGATGTTCAAAAGTATCTCGTTATGCCTCTTGGCAGTGACCTTCAGTGGCTCGAACTACCGCTGTCTCGAATAAATTTTCGTGGTCCCCAAGGTGTTCGAGCCATCGAAGTTGGACTGTATACCCCACTAAATTTCATATGTGGGGGTATAGTAATAACATTCAACTTACATAAACTACTTTTCGAATAATCCATGTCAGATCTTACAAAAGCCTTTCTGTTTTCCTCTAGATTTTTCGACGGTATTAGACCAACCCTGTTAGATTCATCACCAACTATTTGTGCCTGAAAAACATGAATATGATCTATCTAGTTAGCGACCCTTAAGATACCAAGAAGAACTGCATATGTGGTCTGTTTATGTCATCTCATGCATGTTCTTTCCAATCTTTTGAAAATATTTATGCATACAGGCAAAACAGTGTGGACCCTGATCAGACTGCTCCTAGCCTAGTTTGAATTGAGGCTTTACATCCCCCTCAACACTTTTTAGGTCATTTTGGAGATGTTGCTTCCTATTTTCCGAATTGAGATGAAATAACATCTCAAGCCGTGCCGTTGAATACAAACCGAAAGGGTTTATACTAAAGGACGGTCCAACTCATGCCACTTTGCCTGGGCAGGCTTAGATCCTCTTGGCAGTTTACCATATGTGGTCGGTTTCAGCTCTGCATGGAAGCATCATGCAGCCAAATCTATTTCTCCAAGCCCCGATGGGCGGGGCCCAACTAAGACTTTTTAAATATATTTTTAAAAGCATAATTTGTCTTAATTTTAAATGATCTTAATTGCAAAATTTAACTGTACATGTAGATTATATTACTGACCTGCCACCAATTTGGGTCATCGTGGTTTAAAATCATTAAGATGTCGCCATCTTGGAACTGGAGCCCTGCTTCTTTGCTGGGAATCAGTCTGTCATTCATTGGATTATAACTAAAGTGAGCTTTCATAAACATCTGAAATGTTAACAACATGCTCATTTAACATACATGCCAACTTGTATTAAGGATAGACTACAACTTACGGCTGTGGCTATCTTTAAGGGGAATGGGAACACCTGGTAGGTTTTTCCGCCATTTTTCAAACGGAGACAACTTTCTGGATTTCCTGTCTGCTTTTCTGGAAGCCATGTCCCATGGAAAAGGGGTCAACTCTTAAAGGAAAGAATTTGCTCCTGAGGAAGAATTTGCTCCTGAGGAGCAAATTCTTTCCTTTAAGAGTTGACCCCGGTTGACATTGGGAGACAAAAATACTTTTGCAGGAGTTGTCTCCCCTGAAAGTGTATCCATTCCCCTTAAGTGATGCTTTCTCCACTATAACTGGGTGTATTTTCATAATCTTTAGATCAAATTAAAAAAATAGCCATCGGAAGAGATGGCAAATCCCCCGACCAAAAGCCAATATGGCCTTCAGAAGATTGTTCACCAATAGAAAGTGCACCAGAATTAAACCAGCAATATATCACAAAAGAATTGCAGTTATGGCCATCACAAGATTATAGTGTCAGGGGAGATAACGAAACAAGAGGCCCATGGGCCACGATGCTCACCAGAGCTCAGGCAGGCACTGCCCACTGGCAGCCATGTATGGTTTTGATTTATTGATTATAAAGTCTCCCAAATGATCCCCCATTTCATGAGGACCCTGTATCTGAAATATTCGGCCTTTTATGAAGTGGAGGGGTGGGAGATGACCCAACAGAGCCCAATTTGATATCATTGAATGCATCTTATCATAAGGAACAAGAAAATATATGGTTTATGGGTGGGGGGCGGTAACGGTTTCTGAGATATTGGGCCTTTTATGAAGTGGAGAGGATGGGGAATGGCCCGGGCACATCCCAAGAGACCCCCAGGTTGGTGTCTCTGAATGCGTTTTATCATAAAAAACAAGAATGTATATATGGTTTAGGGGTGGGAATCTGATAGGTTTCTGAGATTTATCGCCTTTTATGAAGTGGCAGGGTGGGACATGGCCCCAGCACACCCCTGAAGATCCCTAGGTTGGACTCACTGAATGCGTCTTATCATAAAGAACAAGAATATATATGGATAAGGGGTGGGGATCTGAACGGTTTCTGAGAATTTGGGGCCTTTTATGGAGTGGAGGGGGTAGGACATGGCCCGGGCACATCCCAGAGGAACCCCAGGTTGGTGTAACTGAATGGGTCTTATCATAAGAAACAAAAATATATATGGTTTTCGGGTGGGGATCTGAAAGGTTGCCGAGATATATTGCCTTTTATGAAGCGGAGGGGTGGGGCAATGGCGCATCCCGGGGGACCCCTAGGTTGGTATCACTGAATGCGTCTTATCATAAGAAACAAGAATATATATGGTTTTGAGTTGGGGATCTGAATGGTTTCTCAGATATATGGCCTTTTATGAAGTGGAGGGGGTGGGGCAAGGCCCTGACCCATCCCCGGGGGGCCTCCAGGTTGGTGTCATTGAATGTGTCTTATTGTAAGGAACAATAATATATATGGTTTAGGGGTGGGGATCTGTAAGGTTTCCGAGATATTGGGCCTTTTATGAAATGGAGGGGGTGGGGCAAGGCCCCGGCGCATCCCAGGGGCCCATAGGTTGGTGTCAATGAATGCATCTTATCATAAAGAACAAAAATATATATGGTTTAGGGGTGGGGATCTAAACGGTTTCTGAGATATATGGCCTTTTATGTTGTGGAGGGGGTGGGGCATGGGGCCCCCAGGTTAGTGTAACTGAATGTGTCTTATCATAAGGAACAAGAATATATATGGTTTGGGGGTGGGGATCTGTACAGTTTCCAGGATATTGGGCCTTTTATGAAGTGGAGGGGCTGGGGCAAGTCCCCAGCGCATCCGGGGGGCCCCCAGGTTGGTGTCAATGAATGTGTCTTATCATAAGGAACAATAATATATATGGTTTAGGGGTGGGGATCTGTAAGGTTTTGGAGTTATGGCCATCACAAGGTTATATTGTCAGGGGAGATAACTAAAAAACCATGGCACCCAGAGTTGTGGTTCTTGTGCATGACACACGGTCTCGGCCTTGTGAACAACTGTGTCAGGTATCATCAATATATCTTAAAGGGTATTGGAGTTATGGCCATCACAAGGTAGTCACTCAATTTTATTGGAAGGGGAGATAACTCAAAAACCATGACAACCAGAGTTGTGGTTCTTGTGCATGACACGCCGTCTCAGCCTTGTGAACAACTGTGCCAGGTACCATCAACATACCTCAAAGGGTATTGGAGTTATGGCCATCACAAAGTAGTCATTCTATTTTATTAAAAGGGAAGATAACTCAAAAAGTATGCAATCCAGAGTTCTTGTTCTTGCGCATGACACGCCGTCTCAGCCTTGTGAACAATTGTGCCAAGAACCATCAATGAATCTCAAAGGGTATAGGAGTTAGGGCCATCACAAGGTTGCGTCTACGGACGGACGGACGGACGGACGGACGCACGGACGGACCAACATTTTGGGTTTGTGTGGCTGCACCTGTCCATATTTTATGGGGCTAAAATTTTTATGTGGCTAACGGTTTATGTGGCTATAAGACACACAAATCTGTACATCTAATGTGGCTAGCCACACAAACTTTGGACATCAGCCACATAAAGGCTGTCTGTACGAAACCGTCTTTGTCTAAACTTATGTGGCTACCAGAGGTTGTGATATCTAGCCCTCTAAAGGTAGAACAGAACTTTCTTTATAGTGCACTGATACATCTTATGGGTCTAGCTCCTCACATAGAGGGACTTTTTCCTACTGCAGCATTCAGCCCCAGGACAGCCAGTTAAATTTATGTGGCTCAGCCCCATAATCTCAAAGTTTAGCCTCATAATCCTGGACATCCATGTCCAAGAATGTCCAAGGTGATGGACATAAATTTATGTGTCTTTTTTTTATTTGATTTTTCTAGTCCCCCTGAACCCCTCTGTACTAACAGAAAAATGGGTTTGTGAGGCTAGCCACACAAACCCATTTTGCCACACAAAACCCTTCTGTACCTAAAAGAAGCCACATAAACCCATTTTGTAAGAACGGACGGACAGACGGAGGGACGGACGGAGAGACGCCAGGCTGATCGCTATATCCCCCGAACCTATTCGGTCGGGGGATAAAAAGTCACTGAATGTTCTGAATAAAGGGTAATCCTTTTGAAGCAAGGATTACAGCACAGAAATTAAAGCTGTGTCTGGGCCAGACTAGCTAGTTTCGGCTAATAAGACCTCATCAGTGACCCTCAAATATTTCCTGAATTCCGCAGTGAAATCAATCATCCCAAAGAACTAGCAAATAGGATCCACACTATGATGAAGGGCAGGGAGACTTTTTGCGGCCGCCACACATTCCTTAACACCAGCTATGGTGAAGTTTTTATCAGGTCTATTGAATGTTTATTTATTACTACGATATTTTTGTCATAATTGAAAAAACGAATTTTAGCAAACAATTTACTTTATTGGATTAATCTTTTTAGCAAGCAGATATTATGTCTGTACCTGTGATGACTGATGTTGCTCTAAGTAGGTTGGAATGATTTTTAACGTGACACTTCTGTCGGCATTTCTGATGATATCCATCAACTGCTGTGGTGTAAACACTGGGATACCGTTCACTTCTTTGATGATGTCACCAACATGTAAAAGCCCTGAAATACAAATATTAAGTTGCATGCTAGAACTAAGCAGTGAACCATAGCTTAAGATGAAGAGAAGCATTGAGGGTAATTTTTCTTGTTTTCCCCAAAAACATGTGAGTACTTGTTAGAATTGCCTAAATGAGGCAATTCTTACAAGTACCCACAACATGTTTTTAATAACAACAATAATTCCACTGAAGGCTATGTCAGGGCTGCGTGTATGTTTTGAGTTTTACGTCCAGTCCAATCAACAGCTATGGATCGGCCCCTGCCCATAGGGGCTTGAAAAAATATATGGGCTGCATGATGCTTCCACGAAGAGCTGAATCCGGCCCGCACACTAGTACTGGTAAGCCGCTTAGAGGATCAAAGCCTGTCCAGGAACCGCGGTGCTAGGCGGACCGTCCATGCTAATAAACCCTATTGGTTTCATTGGGCGACAGGGCTTGAGATGTCATTTCATCTCAATGTCGGGTAAAAGTCGCAACGTCTCCAAAATGACCTATACAGTGTTGACGGGGACGATAAACCTCAAATCAAACAAACAAAACCAACAGCTATGGCCAACAGCATGTTGTGGGTACTTGATAGAATTGCCTCGTTGAGGCAATTCTAACAAGTACCCACAACATGTTTTTTTTTAAGAACAAGAATTCAACTGACGGCTATGTCAGGCAGGGCTTTAGATAATTTTTTTTTCAAAAGAGTACAGTACTCGTCCTTTTTTCAAAAAAGGAGTAACGAGAAATTTTTAAGAGTACTGAAAAATAAACCAAAAAACTTCATTTTGCAGTCTCGACACAATGTTTTTATGGACTGATTTGTCGCCAGGTGTACTGTTTGTTTTCTTATAGATACACATATTCAATATCTGTGTCTATTAGAAAACAAGCAGTATGCCTGGCCACAAAATCAGACAAAACAATGCCATATTGAAATCTCTTCTGAGCAGTTTGTTGACGGAGAAATCTTTTGGGGTTCAGTTCTCTTGGCGGATAGCAGGATTTCAATGGCTGATTATTGTGGCCAAAGAGTTTCTAAAAATTTAGAATATCAGCTTCACTTTATTGTCCAAGGTATGGAGTGAAACTCATTTTCTTTAAAACTTTTATAATTCCTTTTCAAAACCATATTCTCAATTTCATCATATATTGTCCATGGATATTTAGTTTCTTCCACACTTCGATCGTGGGACCAATCGTGTTTCCTTACAGGCAATGTTATAACTGGGTCAAAAATCTGTCCGGACCTTTTTCACAAAAAGTGCGGCAGAGACAGACTCCTGATCAGGTGAAAAGAGCTTAAGGATTGCAGTGCTCCAGTTAGGATTTTAGGACAGAGGGACACTTGGCTGGGTAGGGCACATCTACTTTTTACCATTTTTTGGTTAATGAAATGCCATCAAAATCAATTAGCTTCTCACATGTTAGTAGAGATAAGGGTACTAATGTCTCTTGACTTGATAGATTTTGTAAGGTAACCGGGCGCTAAAAGCACATAGGGGCTACCCCTACTAATGTCTCTACTGGAATTATAGATATTTATATGTTCATGCATTTCACAAGTAAGCGGTGTACTGGGTCGAAGCAATAGCAATGTTTATTATTTAAAAAAACATTTGAACATTTAACTTCTAGGTATCTTTTAATATAGAATTATAATATTTAAATAAAAAAAATTGTTTGATTCATCTGAAAGCGTGTTATCAAAGCAATACAAAAATAAACGATGACTGAATAAGTAATCTGTTCAAGGGAGACTACTCAATAATTGACGTTTCAGAACTCGGGCTGAACGTGCGCCTTCACTGGTTGCCAATGATCTGCAAAGACTCTGGTCAAAATGCGAAGCTAGTGTTTGCAATATCCCCGCGGCTTGATAAGTCTGCGACAGTTTTACAAGTAAACAGTGTGTACACCGAGCTGCGTCGCACAACACCTTGCAAAGACCCAGATCAACATGCGCAACCCGGGCAACCTTTTTTCTCACCTATCTCTGAGTAGCCCTGCAAAAGGCTCTTGGGGTCAGCGAAGACTGAGCAGTTTGCAATGATGCGCAGGCTACTCCGAGTCTTCACTGGTCGCACGATACTCTAAGACTTAGACCAGCATGCGCAACCACTATGTAAGTCAGAACAACATGCGCAACAACTTTGCAAGTCCGTTTGGATAACCCAGCTTGTAAAATCAGCGATGCGCAGACTGATTGAGCAATGACCTGCTCATCCAATCAATACGGCTAATGAAGGCTTGCGCGCATTCGCTGACTGATCCAAGACTTCACTGCTCGCTCGTCTTATTGTAGTTCAGATTACTCCGGTTTACGCCCACCTGATTAACGATCGGATCGGCTCTATATGTGATATAATCTTGAAAGGACCGTAACCCCAACCCCAATAAAACTTGATTCCCTTGAAATAATTTATGAATGCATAATTTTCCCGTGTGAGAATTTCCCGCCTTTTATTACACACGTCATTTATTTTACGTGCGTTCCAAATACGCTCTCAAAAAATATTAAATGCGTAACGCTAATTTGTTTTTCGTACCTGATACGCAGCAGATTTGAAAAAAGGAGTATCCTCCCAATTATTTTCGTAATTTACGCGGTACGCAGCCTTATCTAAAGCCCTGGTCAGGCCTGTGTATGTGTTTGAGTTTTATGTCTCACCAACAGCTATGGCCATACGTAGCTAGGACCTCGATATTAAGACTGATCAAAAGTCTAGAGAAGCCCAGGATCGATCCCTTAAGCCCTGGTTTATGAGGCGAGTAGTACAAACACTACACCATGGAGGTTTTTATGTCAGACCTGTAACTGTACTTCTTAAAAAATTGACTTGAACAGTTGTGTTGACCCTATGCTTGAAGCAAATGTTGAAAGACTGACAAATGGATGGCTGCACGAATGGACGGGAAACCGGACTCCTATGTCAAACACTGCTCAAAGCAGATGCAACTAAAACTATCCTTTAAACAGGGACAGTTCTAAATCAGAATATTTATGAGAGAAATTTCTTTAATTAAGACAAAATTTATGAGAAGCTTTCCAGACTCGGAGATTCAAGTACAGTTCAGTACTATAAAAGTCCATGTTTATCTGAGGTTTTTCCTCCTATTTGATAAATTTCCTTGAGATTTTTAGGGAAAATTAGAAAGATCTAAAGATATTTCCAGAAAATAATTCTGTACAATTTTCCTCAGTCCTCCCCCATTATCTGGAGCTATGAATCAGTACAGGCAAAGAACTCATCACACATGTAAGAACAAACAAGAATTCCACTGAAGGCTATGTCGCGCCTGTGGGGGCACAAAGTCACCAAACCTTGAAATATAGGTCAAGGTCAATCAATGGATGCTTGCATAAAAATTTCCATTACTAGATACAACCTTGTACCAAGTACTATCAAAGAGGCTCTTATATGTCTTGAGAAATAAAGAGAGCAGGGTTGATGCTATAATTCACAAAATCTGTGAATTATGAAATGTCGGTCAAGGTCAAATATGGATGCATGCATTTAAGTTGCCATCCCTCGGTATAAGTTTGTACAGAGTACCAAAAATGAAGCTCTTATACTTCTTAAGAAATAAAGTTGACCATTTGGTTGAACACTAGGGTGGTCGTAAATTTTCACAAAGTCAGTGAACCATGAAATGAAGGTCAAGGTCAAATATGGATGCTTGCATTAAATTTGCCAATCCTAGATACAAGTTTGTACCAAGTATCTTTCATGAAGCTCTTTTAGTTCTTGAGAAGAAACTTGACCATTTGGGTGAATGCTAGGGTGGCCGCAAATGTTGACGGATTGACAAATGGTTGAACGAATGGACAGAAATTTGGACTCCTATATCAAACCATGCAAATAGCAGGCATGACAAAAAAGGGTCTAGTCTCTGGAAATGTCTGAAATATTTCTAGGGTAGGTAGGTGTGGAGTTTTACGTCTCACCAACTGCTAAGGTCATATGGAGATGGGACCTCCATTTAAAAGACTTATCCAAAGTCTTAAGAAGCCCAGAATCCAACCCACAACCCCTGGTTTAAGAGGGGAGCAGCACAACCACTATATCACTGTGACTTCTAGGGTTGGTAGGTGGGTTTGTAGGTAGGCAATCTATTTTTTTTTAAATATTATTTGTATATGAAAAGCATAAAATCCTTAAAAATACCCTGAAAATAGAAAATAAATCTCAGACATCTTAGGAAAGACCCCTAAAAAGTAGGAATGGAAACAAGACTTTTTTGGGGTGCATGGCATGTTACTGATAAGTATGTATGTATGTATGTAATTTTTAAACAGCTCATTTAACCTGATATTGAGAAGAAACATTTCAAGCCCTACCACCCAATGATACTGCCAGAGATTAAGGAGTGCTCCAACTTGCACCATTTTTCCTGGCAAAGCTTAGACCTTCTAAGCGGTAAACCAGTGGCCATGTTTGGTCAGTTGCAGCTCTGCACATAACCAACATGGAGCCCAACCTATTTCTCCAAGCCCTGATGGGCAGGGGGCCGGTGGGCATGAACCCGTTACTTCCCAATCACCAAATCAGTTGCCCATCTAACTGAGCAATTGCAGGGTCGGCTGCTGCCTAACTACAAGGAATTCTGAAACAGCTACTCAGTGCTCATTCACCTACCTAATTTATCACTCATGCTGCCTGTCATTATTCTGGCTATCACCAAGTCTCCCGTCTCATCTATCTTCACAGTGATACCCTGGTAGATAAAGACAAAACTACATGTATTACCATGAATTTAGTGCACCGCAATGTCTTTATAACAGTTTTATTGGTGTTCAAAGCAGAAACCATGTTACATATAGCTAAACAACCATGTATAGCTAGTGCAATTTGACATAAGACTGATGACCTCTATTACCATAATTTCACACATGACTGAATGCATGTATTTTATCTTCGCCATCTTCTGAAGAGGTCAATAGTGTTATTCAATACATAGGTTGTAAATGGGTCGCCATTCACAAGAAGTTTACGAAAACCGACATATTAAGCGATAACATGAACTAATTTTTCTTTACATAGAGGTCAGTCTGATGTCAAATTGCACCAGGTAATATATCCAAATAAAGATGTGTAGATTATATAGAAAAATGACCATTTATGATCATTTTTCTATATATTCTATACATTTTTGGGAGCCATTTTAAATCCTGTCTTATTGAACCCTGTGTTAAAATGAAGAGTTTTATAAAGAGATAGCGGTGTAATATCTAATCAAATAATGTGACATGAAGTGGCCGTGGACGCCAATTAATACAGGTGCTTGTTTCACATGTTAAAAATGGCCAAGACTAGCTCGATCACTGGCTCTTGTTTGTTTGTTTGTATTGGAGTTTAACGGCTCAGTCAACACTATTTTAGGTTATTTTTGAGCCGGTCAGTTTACCTATCCACACTTTTCCTGGTCAGGCTTATACATAAGTGGTAAACCAGTACTGTGCACATTCTTTCGCCAGAAACTGACGACTGCCCTTCTTGAATCAGCAGAAGGGAGAGAATGACGTAGAAAAGATTTCATGGTCAATGAATCTCCATGGAAGAGTGTTGCCGACACCGGCAGGTATCGAACCTGCGTCCTCCTGATCACCAGTCACACGCGCATCCGACTGAGCTACCAAGGCCGCGATCACTGGCTCTATCTTCTCTAGGATAACACACTTGTGTAATAAAGTGCATTCTTTCATGGTCGCAAAACCTCACATTTTTCTTATGAAAATGCAATATATTTTCTTATTTTTGCTATAAACATATATAGAGGCAGCATTTATGGAGGTTCAAAATTCTAATATGTACTCAAAATCTATGGGGCTCCCGCCATATGGGGCTTGGAGCAATAGATTGGCCTGCATGGTTCTTAAACTCAGGGCTGAAACCGACTGCACATGAGCACTGGTAAACCAATTAGAAGGTCTAAGCCTGCCCAAGCAAAGTGATGCGAATTGGACCATCCATGCATATAAACCCTTGGGCTTGATTTGTTTGTTTGATTTGAGGTTTAACAGCCCCGTCAACACTTTTCATCTCAATGTTGGGTAAAAGTCCCACAAAACTGGAAGCAATGTCTCCAAAATGACCTAAATAGTGTTGATGGACATGTAAAACCCATCAAGACATCAAACCTCAATTTCAAACAAAAAACCACAATCTATGTTTTTGAACAAGAATAAAGAAATGTAGTACATAACCTTTTATCATATGACGTCGCATCTGAGAATGTAATAACGTTGTCATAAATTTGATAATCCACTAGTGGATTAAATATGCAAATTAGTTAGATACGTCCCATAACGCTACTTTTACAAAGTCCTTAAAGACGTATTCACTAATGGCAGAATACTGTCATTTGTGTAAAGAAATTGTGAATCAAATGCATTTCAAATGTCATATGATAAATAGAATGTAACATTCGTGCCCATGTATTATTAAATTTATTAAACTCGTTGAAGAAAAAAGGATAAAATGTTCAGCAAAGCCTCACATTTTATCCTTTTCCTCAACTCGTTTAATAAATTGAATAATACATGGACACTCATGTAAGATCCTCTATGTCTATTTCTACAGAAAGCGGGTTTTTCAATGATATTCATTTCACTGACATGTGGGCAAAACGCGAAGTACATGAACTGTTTTAACCCTTTTGGTACCAAATGGAATCTTCCTCCTTTATACAGAACATGACCATTTCAAAATTTAGGGGTGTCAGTTTCTGTTTTCTTCAAAATTGATTTTAGGAAAAGGCTTTTAGCAAACAGTGTAGGCCCAGATCAGACGCCGTGTTCTGCGGCGTCTGATCTGAACACGGCGTCTGATCTGGGCATGCACTGTTTGCCAGGGTACCGGTTTTAGGGTTTCCGGTTAAATTTGGGTTAATAGTGAAACAGCAATGGCTTGTTTACTCTGGCTGATTCAAATCATATTGTAGTCCCTGAAGAAATCTAACCATAGCTACAGTTCACAAAAATTAAGCAAAACCTTAGACTGTGGTGTTTTTGTGTGCATCTTATCCCCCGCTCATCGGGGCTTAGGAAATAGATGGGCAGCATGATACTTCCACGCAGAGCTGAAACCGACCACACACGAGTACTTGTAAACCGCTTGGAGGATCTAAGCCTGCCCAGGCAAAGCGGTGTGAGTCAGACCATCCATGCTTATAAACCCTGTTGGTTTCATTGGGCAACAGGGCTTTAGATGTCATTTCATATCAATTTGGGGTAAAAGACCCACAAAACTGAAAGCAACGTCTCCAAAATGACTATACAGTGTTGACGGGGACATTAAACCTAAAATCAAACCATCTTATCGCAATGACAATAATTCTGCATGGGTCAGTGAGTGTTTGAGTTTTACGTCCCACCAACGGCTAAGGTCATATGGAGTCGGGACCTCGGTTTAAATACTCATCCTAAAGGCTGGTACAGCCTGGGATTGATCCTGCGACCCCTGGTTTATAAGGCGAGTAGCGTAACCACTGCACCACTGAGGCTTCTGAATTCTGCATGGGACCAAATGATATGACTTACCAGTGGTTCTGTATCACTCTTCATGATTCCAACAAGTCTTATTTGGTTGTTTACATTACTGTAGACTTACCAGTGGTTCTGTATCACTCTTCATGATTCCTACAAGTCTTATTTGGTCGTTTACGTTACTGTAGACTTACCAGTGGTTCTGTATCACTCTTCATGATTCCTACAAGTCTTATTTGGTAGTTTACGTTACTGTAGACTTACCAGTGGTTCTGTATCACTCTTCATGATTCCTACAAGTCTTATTTGGTCGTTTACGTTACTGTAGACTTACCAGCGGTTCTGTATCACTCTTCATGATTCCAACAAGTCTTATTTGGTCGTTTACGTTACAGAAGACTTACCAGCGGTTCTGTATCACTTCTCATGATTCCAACAAGTCTTATTTGGTCGTTTACGTTACTGTAGACTTACCAGTGGTTCTGTATCACTCCTCATGATTCCAACAAGTCTTATTTGGTCGTTTACGTTACTGAAGACTTACCAGCGGTTCTGTATCACTCCTCATGATTCCAACAAGTCTTATTTGGTTGTTTACGTTACTGTAGACTTACCAGTGGTTCTGTATCACTCCTCATGATTCCAACAAGTCTTATTTGGTCATTTACGTTACTGTAGACTTACCAGTGGTTCTGTATCACTCTTCATGATTCCTACAAGTCTTATTTGGTCGTTTACGTTACTGTAGACTTACCAATGGTTCTGTATCACTCTTCATGATTCCAACAAGTCTTATTTGGTTGTTTACGTTACTGAAGACTTACCAGTGGTTCTGTATCACTCTTCATGATTCCTACAAGTCTTATTTGGTCGTTTACGTTACTGAAGACCGGCGGTGATTCCTGTATCATCTTTGGGGCTATTGGTGGTAGTTCTTCATAATTTCTGTCCACTATGTCGTCATGGGATGTTAATAACGCCTAAATAAATATATAGAGAATACCGTAAAGATCCTAAGTATTGGGACAGACAGGCCTAAGCAAACAGTGCAGACCCAGATCAGACTGCTCCTGAAGGAGCAGTCTGATCAAGGTCTACACTGTTTGCCATTCCATCTGGACCTTTTGGACTCCTTTCTGGATCATTAAACAACTTTGTAAACATTTTGGGAGAATTACAGCAAGTTCTCAAGGTGTCTGAAATTTATAGGATTTTTTCTGTAGACTTAAATTCAACATGAGCTCAATAGCTAATGCCACAGGATAATTTTGGCATTATGATAACACATGCGTGTGACATAGTGCATTCTTTCATATCTCCAAAATGATTCTTTTTCTGGTGAAATTTTGTGGCATTATTCTTATCAATACTCCAAACATAGGATGTGGGTACTCGTTAGAACCGCCTCATTGAGGCGGTTCTAACGAGTACACACAACCTATGACTTGGAGCAGAAATGATAAAAATAATGTATACCCTTGTAAAGCCCAGTTTTCTCTACATAAAGGTGTTTATAGGGGGTGTTTATTACATAGATTTGTTAACATGATGGGACAGTAGGGCTAACTAGACTGTTTTGGGAGTTATTCAGTAACATAGCAACAGTAAAGGTAAGTATTTTGTGATAACTGAAGGATAGTTTTCTTTATTTCTGCATATAAACCTATGTTGTGGGTATTCATTAGAACCGCCTCGGCGAGGCGGTTCTAATGAATACCCACAACATAGGTTTTTATCGCGAACTGACAAAAACTATCCTTCAATTATCGCAAAATATCAAGCTTATCTGTTGCTATGAGTAATATGCAATACAATTAATTAATAGGTAAGATTTCCAATGCTTTTGAGCAAGGGAGATAATGGAAAAAAAAAGAGTTATTTAGAGTAGAACATTGTTGGATCACAAGAAAAGTTAGTGAACCCCTTTCACTTAAACTTTGCTTGCGACCCAATTTTGTTCATAATTCAATGAATGTTAAATAAATTATCTTTGTGACTTATATATTTACATTACAGTCAAACCTGTGAACAAAGGCCATCTATGGGACAGGACAAATTTGGCCGTTGTTCACAGGTGACCTTTATTCGGAGGTTTGACAATTACCAGCAGGCCGACAGTGTCCAAAAATTCTTACATTTATTGATTAAATAGCAAGCTGTCACTGGATGAAGAAGGATATTGTTTTCCATTTAATTTACATGTTTATTTGTTGCGTCATCCGACGCCAGCAACCCCACACGTGTTTAAATCTTTCATAAAAAATGTTTGGAACCGGTAAAAAATATTTTCTCGATAGCTAAACGGTTGTGAATAGAGGTGGATAGAAAACAGCGCTGTATAGCTCCCGAATTATCCCTCCGTGTCGATAACCAACAACAGCGTTCGACTTTTCCCGCCGAGCGTCTGCTATTTGGCGCCAAAACATAACCATTCATGAGATCGTAGAGAAGTCCGTTTTTATTATGCAAACATATACCGTTAGATGTAGCTAATTGTCTGAGGAGGATTAAATCATTTTCACATTGATCTTGGATTAAATTTTATGACTGGAGGATAAACGCAAATTAGAGACATGACTTGACCATATTTTCACACCTTATCGACACGCACCGCAGGGTGGCAATTATATGACAGGGATTAACAATAGTGTCATACTTGAACCGTAATAAATACACAGATGGTTTGTCTCTGAATTTACAGTGCCACAATTATTGTGATTTACTTACTGGGCTAGTTTTACCGTCTTTAGGATTGTCCGCCAATTAAAAAAAAAATGTTTAGTCAATTTTTCTTCACTTTTCTAATAAACTATCTTCAGTTCTTGTGTAAAACAGAATGCAATGGATTTATTCAATTCAACTCACTCACAAACCGTAACATGTTTGACCAGATCGCCAGGATTTTTTTTATTTTTATTAAGGACTGCAACACCAATCAAGCAGGCCAATTATATGCCAATCAATGGCGATAATTACCTCAAAGCTGAAATCATGAGCGTGATGGATTCAATTATAGACCGTTATTCAAGGACAGCAACTCAGTTTGGGACTGAATACGTGACCGTTGACCGTAGTGCACAGTGGACCGCTATTCCCAGTTAATTTATTAGGGAATTTCGATGGGAGGGGTTGAAAATGACCGTTGTAATAAGGAGATCATTATTCGGAGGTGACCGTAAGCACAGGTTCGACTGTACATGTTTTTCCCATCTATAATGACGAAAAAATCTTACTTACATGTATGGTCTTAAATGAATGGAGAAAACAATTGCCGGCAGTTTTCCTATTGAAAGCGTAACAGCTTCCTTGGCCCAATAAAGTTGCCATAATGTCCAATCATCCTGAAGAGAACCATTGTTTATTTTGAAGCAACTAACCCCGCGCGAGTCAATGTAAATATTGAAGCCTTCCCAGTAGGTGACTATCGGGGTTTTCTGTAAATGCACTAAGAGAGTAAATATTTATATGCTCAACTATAACTAGACAAAACTTACCCTGACATGTGGATCGTACAGGATTCGATCAAGCTCCTCAGCATTTCTGTCTGTTTTGATGAGATCTCCAAGAACCTCGTACACATCACCAACACAACGATTGACGTGAAGTTCAGCTGGAATCTCAGGCTGGTCCTCTAACTTGTCCTGGGTCTGCGGGAAGATAGTGAGGAATATATTAACCCATTTTGTACCAGAAACCCCAAAATGGGTACCCTGGCAAACAGTGCAAGCCCAGATCAGAAGCCGCAGAACGCGGCGTCTGATCAGGGCCTCCACCGTTTGCTGATCCAAATCAATTTTGACGAAAACACAACCTGACACCCCTAAATTTTAAAATGGGTGGCCAGGGTGCTATATATAAGGAGGAAGATTCCATTTCGTACAAAAAAGGGTTAATTAACCCTTATCCTGCTGAATATTTAAATTAGCCTCACCCATTTTGATTACCGGTATCAGCCAATCAGATTACATGATCAAATATTTTCATTCAAATTCACAAACTGAATGACAAATAGTGAAGATCCTGATCAGATGGCTTCTTCAGAAGCCATCTGATCTGGATCTACACTGTTTGCAAGGATAAGGGTTGTTGTGAACAGCATGATAAGGGTTAAGAACTGTTTAACCTCTCTTTACTGACATTTGTTTGTTTGTATTGGAGTTTTACGGCCCAGTCAACACTTTTTAGGTCATTTTTGAGTTGGTCAGTTTACCTATCAACACTTTCCTGGGCAGGCTTATACGTAAGTGGTTAACCAGTACAGTGCACATTCTTTCGCCAGAAACTGACAACTGCCCTTCTTGAATCAGCGGAAGGGAGAGAATGACCGTAGAAAAGATTTCATGATCAATCTCCACGAAAGAATGTTGCCGACCCCGGGCGGGAGTCGAACCCGCGTCCTTCTGATCACCAGTCAGACGCGCATCCGACTGAGCCCGGCCTTACTGACATTTGACCTAAGAACGTAACTTGTTATAACTGCCATTTCTATGGAGAAAATCCTTACCTCAAGACAGATTAACATCATATACACACAGGCGTGCGTAAAACCGAAAACTATATACTCCCTGCATCATTTGATGTGGGGGCATAAAAATGACCCTTTATGATCACTACACTTTTGTGATCCTCGAACCCTGCTAAATCCAAAATTGTGTCATAACACAGCTCCAGATAAGATATTTTAGTACAGATATTTTTCTAGTTTCTGCAGGAGTGAGTGAGTGTTTCAGATTTACATCCCACCAACAGCTAAGGTCATACAGAGATGGGGCCTCGGTTTAAAGACTCATCCGAAAGTGTGGAGAAGACTGGGATCGATCCTGCAATCACTGGTTTATCAGGCGAGTAGCATAACCACTGCACCACAGAGGCTTCTCTAATTTCTGCATGAAAACATGTTGTGGGTACTCATTAGAAGCACCTCGCTGAGGCGCTTCTGAGTACCCACATGTTGCTAACGTGCTTCTAATGAGTACCCATATGTTTTTGTGCAGAAATGCAAATAATAATACATGTTTGCGGATACCCCCACTTATCTCGGGCTATGGTCATAAAGAATAGTGCCTCCCTCTGAAGTAGGCCTACCTCAACTAAAGTCTGTAGAAGGTCACTTGACAAGAAGTTACGCAGAAAGTCTATTTCATCATCGCTAGCGTCAGCAGCGTCTTGCAGTTTATCCAAGTTATGATGGAGGGTTCTTACCGCCACTGAAATAATAATAATAATCGTCTTTATTTTGAGAGGGTAACACATTTTGCAATATAGTAAATACATGGTTAGTGTCTTTAATAATAAAATATAATTGGTGAGCCTTAGACCATTTTATAGGGGTGAGCTTAAGCCAGTACAGTGCATATTTTTTCATCAGAAACTGACAACTTTAATATGCCGTCTGCTGAACTTTTGAGCAAACTTTCAAAAAATATTTTTGCCCAGAGGCATACAGTGCGGGCCCAGATCAGAGTCTGATCTGGGTCCACACCGTCTGCAAAAAAAAAAAAAAAATTAAGGTAACCAGCAGACGGAAAAGCAGATGACAATTGTTGTGATTGGCATATTATGGGTTAAGCCAATACCAGCTGGACGATGGACATCATGTTGGCGTATGTAAGACAGTCAACACCTTCACCTTGCCAACCACATAATATAAGTAATCTCATCTCAATATGCTGTGGCTACATGTTAGAATGGAATTGATGAGGCAACTCTAACATGTGTTTCTAACAAGAGATGAGGAAATATTTTTCCAAATACCTTCCCTCATTATACTCCCATTATATAGAACATATACTCCCTCATTGGGTCAACACTGTTTACCAAAGTGACTTTTACCCATTTTTGTACCAAATTGAATCTTCCTCCTTATATATAGCAGGAGTCCATTTCAAAATTTAGGGGTGACAGGATGCGTTTTTCTACAAAATTTATTTGGAAAAAGGCTGATCGTTTTGCAAACAGTGTAGGCCCTGATCAGATGCCACATTCTGCGGCGTCTTTGTTTTGCAAACAGTGTAGGCCCTGATCAGATGCCGTGTTCTGCGGCATCTGATCTGGGCCTGCACTGTTTGCTTACTACCCATTTTGGGGTTTCCGGTACAAATTGGTTAAAGTAACCAGCAGATGAAAAAGCAGACAACAATTGTCATGATTGACATTGTTGGCATTTACCCAGAGATCATGAATCTTTATCTAAAGCATGTAAGAGTGATATACAAACCTGCACCCGAGTCATCCTGTGCCGAAGCAGCCGGCATCTTGAAATGTCACCTTGTGTCTTATATGCTCAAACAACCTGGAATATATCATGAATTTATATCACACTGGGATAAACCTTACCACTTTTGGCTCAGACTGGCATCCTTTAACATTTTTTGTACCAAATAGAATCTTCCTCCTTAAATATTTGTATAGAAGGAGTCCATTTCAAAATTTAGGGGTGTCAGGTCGTGTAAATTTGTATGGAAAATAAGCTGAAATTATTGCAAACAGTGGAGGCCAAGATCAGACGCCGCATTTGCCAATTACCCGTTATGGGGTTTCAGGTACGAAATGGGTTAAAAAGCAGGCAGTTCTAATGAGTACCCACAATCTATGTAAGAAGCAGAAATAAGAACAGTGTAAAACCAAATGTGTAAACTCCAGTTTTCTTAGGATCTGATCTTTGATTTTGTTTGTTTGTTTGATTTAAGGTTTAACGTCCCCGTCAACACTGCATAGGTCATTTTGGAGACGTTGCTTCCAATTTTGTGGGACTTTTACCCGACATTGAGATGAAATGACGTCTCAAGCCCTGTCGCCCAATGAAACCAATAGGGGTTACTAGCATGGACGGTCCGCCTTGCACCGCGGTTCCTGGACAGGCTTAGATCCTCTAAGCGGTTTACCAGTACCTGTGTGTGGGTTGGTTTCAGCTCTGCCTGGAAGCATCATGCCCACAATCTATGTTAGTCTTAGAAGCAGAAATAAGAACAATGTAAAACCAAATGTGTAAACTCCAGTTGTCTTAGGATCTGATCTTAGCATTTGTCTCATAACTTAGCTTCTGTAGATGCCCAGCACTGCAGTGAGGATCTATACTGTTTGCAGGGGTTGTTGTGCTCTGCAGGACAAGGGCTAAATATTTTTGATAAATGTGAGTACACCACAACCTCGTTATAACACGGTTCATTATAACACGGTTTTGAATATAACACGGTTTCAAGATGGATCCCAAAAATGTATAGATTATATAGAAAAATGACCATAAATGGTCATTTTTCTATATAATCTATACATTTTTGTTTGGATATAACACGGTTGTTTAACTAACACGGTCTCTGCTTTGGACTCCATTAATAGGGTTGGAATGAGGTTTTGGTGTACTTTCTATAGTTGCAATAGCTCCTAATATTCTTCCAGCAAAAAAAAACAAACAAGGCAACGCAAGCATAGCATCCCCTCGCAACTGCATACCATCCATCAACATCTAAAATCAATCTGAATATGTTAGACATATGAAAGTACATAGGGTTCATTGTCTGGGAAACATTTGTGAAAGGTTTTATGCTTCTGGGATTGTAACTGCGTCTTCTATGCTGTTCACAAGGTTTTTAAGGTAGTGACCTTGACCTCTGACCCCTGACCTTGAAAGTTAATGGGGTTCAATGTCTCTCCATGGGGGAACATTGGAAGGTTTAAGTTTCTATGATGATAACTCTGTCTTCTATCCTGTTCACAAGGTTTTTAAGGTTCATTGTGACCTTGACCTTTGACCCTTGACCATGAAAATCAATAGGGTTCATTGTCTTTCCACGGGGAACATTTGAGGAAGGTTTGAAACTTCTACGAGGATAACTGTCTTCTATCCTGTTCACAATGTTTTTAAGGTCAAGTTCATTGTGACCTTGACCTTTAAAATCAATAGGGTTTATCATCTTTCCACGGGGAGCATGTGTGGAAGATTTGAAGCTTCTACGAGGATAACTGTCTTCTATCCTGTTCACAATGTTTTTAAGGTCAAGTTCATTGTGACCTTGACCTTTAAAATCAATACGGTTTATCATCTTTCCATGGGGAACATTTGTGGGAGGTTTGAAGATTCTAGGATGATCTGTTTGTCTTCTATCCTGTTCACAAGGTTTATAATGTCAAGGCCATTGTGACCTTGACCTCTGACCTTGAAAATCAATAGGATTCATCGTCTTTCCATGGGGAATATTTGTGGAAGGTTCGAAGCTTCTACAATGAAAACTTTGTCTTCTATTGTGTTCACAAGGTTCCGGATGGACACACACACTACACGCATGGATGCACGGCACCAATCCTATATCCCCGTCACAACGTTGTTGCGAGAGGATAAGTCACAACGTTGTTGCGAGGGGATAACTATAGTGTACTAGATAAATGTATTGTAACTGCTAGGATACATGTAGTTAATAATAAGGCCACTATAATGAACTAGTTTAAGCAGACTAGCAGTGCTTTGAACTGGACCAAAATCTGGTATCTCTTGCAAATGGCTAGTGTCATAGCACAGATCTGGACTCCAGAAAAGATGCTTTCTTCACCCCAAAAGTACATGTTCCAATATTCTTCTCCCCACCAACCCCATCGGGGCTTGAAGAAATATATGGGCTGCATGATGCTTCCACGTAGAGCTGAAACTGATCGCACACGAGTACTGGTAAACCACTTAGAGGATCTAACACTGCTCAGGCAAAGCCGTGCGAGATGGACCGTCCATGCATATAAACCCTATTGGTTTCATCATGTTCATCGGGAGACAGGGCTCGAGATGTCATTTCATCTCAACGTCGGGTAAAAGTCCGAAGCAACGTCTCCAAAATGACCTATACAGTGTTGGTTTGATTTGAGGTTTAACATCCCTGTCAACACTGGAAAGGTCATTTTGGAGACGTTGCTTCCAATATATGTGGATACCCCCTCTTATCTAGGACTATGACTGGAAACTAACTGTGCTGGGCAACAGTACATTCTTTTTGAGAATTCCAACCGTCATCTGGAATAATTAAGAATTTTAAGTCCCATGAACTAACCCATTAAATTTTGTTGATGTACAAATTGTAATGGAAGTATTGCAAATCCTGGCGGGAAGTTGTATATCCTTACATTAACTCACCCGTGCAACATACTATAACAAAGTGCATTTCTCCACATCTCCAAAATGGCTACTTTTCTGATGAAAATCTATGATATTTTTCTTATTTGTATTGCAAACATAGATTGTGGGTGCTAGAGTACCCACAACCTATGTCTTGAAGCAGAAATAAGAAAAATAATGTATACCCCCCCCCCCCCCCCCCCCCCCCCCCCCCCCCCGGTAAACCCCATTTTTGCCATATAAGTGGGGTTAAGGGGGTGTTCATTTCACGGAATTGCTCACTTGATGAAGATTTAGAGTGCATTATAAAACAAAGGCTGCCCCATACAAGATTGCCAGATGGGAACTTCCTTATAAATTGTCTTCATATACCAAGTCGGTCACATTTGGCCATAAACAGAATGGTGACACATTGAATGACATTCATTCACCAGGAAGCTTTAAAAAGCGCAATCTATATCTATTTTCTTGTCATCTATCTACCTTCCTATAGTATAACTGTATAGTGTTTCCCGTAGCTTCCAAAAGGGCATGGTGCTGGTCAGGAAAAAAGGCACTTTCAATGCACAAAAATACTTGAAAAGGGTCTTCAATTATATGTGCAGCCATGTAAAAAGGGCACATTCACATACACAACCTTGCTAAAAGAACACATCTCTCAAATGATATAAAAAAATCATCCTCCTCTTAACCTTAAAGTTTGTCTAATTGTCTTCAATGCTAAATTATACTGCCTGTATTTAAATTTATGCTTAAGTGAATAGATATGTCACATCCCCATTGTTGACAATAAATTCTGTAAGCAAGATGATCACTGTCGCAAAAAAAATAAGTTTGGTACATGCTTGGTCCACAGCTCCTATATCAGGCCTCACACTCACTAAGCTTTTCCCTGCCTGAAAGGCCTGATCATCCTGCTGAATACAACAACCATTACCTTTGAAAACAGTACAGATCCAGATAAATGGTCAAGAAGCCATCTGATTAGGATCTACACTGTTTGTAATGCAGTTTGTAAAATGAACAAATTGGTGAATAGTCAGAAATGGGTGTGGTTAATTAGTTATATTTAGCAGGATAAGGTAAAAATAGTCATTTTAAACAAAATATGGGAGGAAAATTCAAAATCAAAAATCAAAGAATGAAGCTCTAAAAGCCTGAAATCCTGAAAATGCCTGAAAAAATGTGAGGCCTGTATATACACACACACATACCGACATGACACTCATCAGGCACACTCTCGCACTTCAATTGTTTAATTGGTGTCACTTACACTTATTATCAAAACACAGTTATGACTTATACTAGAAATGCGTCCATAGGACACGGATGCCCCCGCCCAAAAATATGTCTATGTTCGTATTCATCCATAGAAAGTTATTGACAGTGTTTAAGTTTTGGACCCTTTCTATGCCATTTGACCTCCAAGTATGGCCTTGGAGGTAAGGATCTGGTTTTGCAGGGGACACATTGTCTCATGATGGTTAACATTTCTTCAAAATAATTTCAAAATCCCTCCAAAAATAAGTAAGTTATTGGCTACGTTTAAGTTTCTGACCCTTTTTTTTGACCTTTGACCTCAAAGTATGACCTTGACCTTGGAGGTGCAGACCTGGATTTTGCATGTGACACATCGACTCATGATGGTTAACATTTCTACAAAGTAATTTCAAAATCCATCCAGAAATAAGAAAGTTATTGACTGCGTTTAAGTTTCGGACCCTTTTTTTTGACCTTTGACCTCCAAGTATGACCTTGACCTTGGAGGTACGGACCTGGGTTTTGCACGCGACACATCGACTCATACTGGTTAACATTTCCCAAAAGTAATTTTAAAATCCCTCCAGAAATAAGAAAGTTATTGACTGCGTTTAAGTTTCGGACCCTTTTTTTGACCTTTGACCTCCAAGTATGACCTTGACCTTGGAGGTACGGACCTGGGTTTTGCACGTGTCACGACTCATGATGGTTAACATTTCCCCAAAGTAATTTTAAAATCCCTCCAGAAATAAGAAAGTTATTGACCGCGTTTAAGTTTCGGACCCTTTTTTTGACCTTTGACCTCTAAGTATGACCTTGACCTTGGAGGTACGCACGGATGGATGCACGGACGGACGGACAGGGGCAACGCTATATGCCCTTTCCACCATTCTTCGAATGGCGGGGCATAAAAATGAGTTACATACAATAAACATGGGGATTAGCAGTCAACTATAAACAGGGACTCAAACTTATTGCTAAAAAGTGTCTAAAATAGCCCTTATTTAAACAGGCATAACTTTGTTATTAGTGACTTTTGTACAAAAATGTAGGTCTAACAACATTTACTCTATCTGAAAGTAGGGCATGGCATAGGGCCATGCTAAAAAGGGCTGGGGGAAACACTAAACTGTTATATACCGAGTGGGTCAGTCACAATACCACAATTCAGGTTGTTTGCTTTAATTTAGAATTTCAGGGTATTTTCTGCCTGTTCAGCAGGGCCGAAATTCGGCCCCATTCCCAATGCCAAAAAGCCTCAAATTTTCCCAATTTTACCATATTTTTCCGAATTATATGACGAAAAAAAAAATCTCAGATGATTTTAACAAAAGGAAGCAGTGACAACAATACTTGGTTAGACTTTAGAATCTGTCCACCACTGTTTACAGAGTTAAGTAAGTTAGGAGTAGTTCACTGATGGTTAAAGTTAGGTTAGGAGTAGGTCAATGATGGTAAGGATTAGGTAAGGGTAAGATTAAGGTTAGGATTTCTCTGATGAAATGTTTTCCCAATTCTGGTGTTTTGTCGATATTTTTTCAGATTTTTTCCAGGGGCCTTTTCCCAAAATACCTGGATAAAGCCCTGAATTTATAAACAAGAGGGCCCAGAGGGCCCTGGTTCGCTCACCTGATCCAATGTATAATAAGTGGGCCCGGGCGGGGTCAATTTTGGCCCCAGGGCTATAATTTGAACACTCTTGGTAGAGATCCACAGGATGAAGCTTCATATCGAATATGAAAGACCTGGGCTTTGTGGTATCAGAGAAGATGATTTTAAAGGTTTACCCTGCATAAAGAAGTCTATGTAAAACAAGATTTTCCCTAAATAAGTCTAAGTAAAACCAAAGGGCCCCGGAGCGGGGGCATTTTTGGCCCCAGGGCTATAATTTGAACAATCTTGGTAGAGGTCCACTTGCTGAAGCTTCATAACAAATATCAAAGACCTAAGCCTTGTGGTTTCAGAGAAGAAGATTTTTAAAGATTTTCTCTATATAAGTCTATGTAAAACCAAAGGGCCACATGGCAGGGGCATTTTTGGTCTCAGGGCTATAATTTGAACAATCTTGGTAGAGGACCACTAGCTGAAGCTTCATAACAAATATCAAAGACCTAAGCCTTGTGGTTTCAGAGAAGAAGATTTTTCAAGATTTTCCCTATATAAGTCTATGTAAAACCAAAGGGCCCCGGAGCGGGGGCATTTTTGGCCCCAGGGCTATAATTTGAACAATCTTGGTAGAGGTCCACAAGATGAAGCTTCATATCAAATATCAAAGACCTGGGCCTTGCAGTTTCAGAAAAGAAGATTTTTAAAGATTTTCCCTATATAAGCCTATGTAAAACCAAAGGGCCCTGGGGCGGGGGCATCTTTGTCCCCAGCACTATAATTTGAACAATCTTGGTAGGGGTCCACTAGATGAAGTTTCATACCAAATAGCAAAGACCTGGACCTTGCAGTTTCAGAGAAGAAGATTTTTTAAAGATTTTCCCTATATAAGCCCATGTAAAACAAAAGGGCCCCGGGCAGGGGCATTTTTGGCCCCAGCACTATAATTTGAACAAACTTGGTAGGGGTCCACTAGATGAAGCTTCATACCAAATATCAAAAGACCTGGGCCTTGTGGTTTCAGAGAAGAATTTTTTTTAAAGAATTTCCCTATATAAGCCTATGTAAAACCAAAGGGCCCCAGTGTTGGGGCATTTTTGGCTCCAGCACTATAAATTGAACAATCTTGGTAGGGGTCCACTAGATGAAGCTTCATACCAAATATCAATGTCCTGGGCATTGCGGTTTCAGAGAAGAAGATTTTTAAAGATTTTCCCTATATAAGCCCAAGTAAAACCAAAGGGCCCAGGTGCGGGGGCATTTTTAGGTCCAGCACTATAATTTGAACAATCTTGGTAGGAGTTCACTAGATGAAGCTTCATACCAAAAATCAAAGACCTGGGTCTTGCGGTTTCAGAGAAGAAGATTTTTAAAGATTTTCCCTATATAAGCCCATGTAAAACCAAAGGGCCCCGGTGCGGGGGCATTTTCGGCCCCAGCACAATAATTTGAACAATCTTGGTAGGGGTCCACTAGATGAAGCTTCATACCAAATATCAATGTCCTGGGCCTTGCGGTTTCAGAGAAGAAGATTTTTTAAGTTTTCGATGAAAAAAATCTATTTTTGGCTCCTGTGACCTATATGTGCAACGGACCGGAACCATTTGAACAACTTTGAAAGGGGACCACCTAAGGATCATTCCTGTGAAGATTGGTCAAAATCTGATCAGTGGTTTAGGAGGAGATGTCGTTTGAAGAAAAAGTTTACGGACGCACACACGCACGACGGACAAAAAGTGATCCCAAAAGCTCACCTTGTCACTACGTGACAGGTGAGCTAAAAAAAAAAGGAAAAAATCACTGGATGAGCATTTAAACCTAATTAAGACTTGTCAACAGAGGAATCATATGACTAATTCTAACACAGCTCGCCTATATAGGCAATGGGAAGAAACTGTGTTTTATAATGCAACGAATCACGATGCGGAAGAGCGTGATGAGTGATGTCATCAAAACTGTCAATTTATGACGTCACAGTTGATTTCCTTGACATTTGACATTGTAACGTCATATTCTCGCACCGAAAACGTTAGAAAATCATACAAATGCATGTGTTTCAGTCGATAATTTTAGCGGGATTTCTTCCAACAATGGCAGAAAGTTGTGAGATTTTGAAGTAAACAACAGCATTATTGTCGTTAGAATCGAAATAGATCAGCTCTAAGTTGTGATTTGTTGAGTAATAAATCACAGTTGGTCGGTCAGTTGTAAGTTAGACAGATCACGCGCGTTATGCGCTCGTGATTTTATCTACTTTACAACTGACCGACAAATTGTGATTTAATTTTTTTTCTCCTATTACTGCTACTTGCTTACGTCTGAGCATTACAAGGGCAGGATTTCCTGGGTGGTAACCAGTACTTAATTTTTTTTTTTTAAGCAATGTGGATGATTAGTGCCTTGCTCAAGGGCACAACACTTTGGTCAGCCTGAGGCTCTAACCCGCAACCTCTTGATCACAAATCTGATGCGCTACCACTGCACCAAAGCGTTCAAAAATTCACAACTTAGAGCTGATCTATTTCTTAAACAAACTACCTATCCTGGGTAAACCTGCTTCTTGTATGTTATAACTATGTGCTAGTTGTGTTTTGTAGTGCTCATCCTAAGTTGTCATCGCGAAAGCACGCCTGCTTTTTTTTTTTTAACCCCCAGAGCCCCGCCTCTGAACGCGGGGCTGGGGTGTTACATGCTATCTGTTGCCCTTATTACTGGTTGGCATAAACTGTGGGTACTCATTGGAGCCGCCTCAACGAGGCGGTTCTACTGAGTATCACCAGTTATTTTTTTTTTTAACTGCATATATCTAATGTCAAATTTGTTTTAAAATCCCAGTAGGCGTGATTTCAGGATGACATGTGTATTTTGTTCTCTATGTTTATGCCAAGCTTCCTTTATGTTTGTATTACATGTTTTTCATTTGTGCTGTTCTAAATTGCATGCCAGTTCAATTACCCTTCCTGTGTGGGGATGCTGTCGGTCGTGTGTCAAATCCTATATATTGCCCAATCTGACAATTCATGTGATTCTATTAGCAATCACATTCTCAATTTCTAATCCTTTATTAAGGGGGGTGGGACGGCAGACAGGCCCCACTGCAGCCCCTATTTCAGTATTTTATGTCATTTATCCCAGTTTGCTTGCTGTGCTTGTTAGTTTTATTATTATTATTACTATTATTTTATTACTTTGCAGCCCTATATTTTATTTTGATTATCATTTCTTTATGCTTATAAATCATTAACTGTGCCTATCCATTTAATGTGCTTATTTTAGAACTCACCCTATATAGATTATCTTATAGTTTAACAAGGTTTAGCTGTCATAATTATATATATAACATTATTTTAATCATGTGTTTCTCTTACAGGATGTTGTGTTAAATAGTCAGTGTTCAATCCAGGATTTGGGGTTTGGGGGCCCTCTGGGCCCACAGGCCTTGGAAAAGGGGGCCATTTGGAAATTTAGGGGGCCCTTAAATAGTTACCAGATTTATCTTAAGGTTTTAGCTGCATAATAAAAATGGAAACAAAACAAGTTTAACAGCACAGACAAAATCTATTTAGTTTATCTATCCATCTTCTATCTTCTAAGTACTGGTAAGCAGCTTTAAGTGGATCTAAGCCTGTCCAGGAACTGCGGTGCGAGGCGGACCGTCCATGCTAATAAACCCTATTGGTTTCATTGGGCAACAGGGCTTGAGATGTCATTTCATCCCAATGTCGGGTAAAAGTCCCACAAAATTGGAAGCAACGTCTCCAAAATGACCTTTACAGTGTTGACGGGGACGTTAAACCTCAAATCAAACAAACAAACTATCCATCTTCTAATACTGGGTTGGTCACATTTGCTCATTACCTCATTTAACAAGTACAAAACAATTTGGATAAAGTGTCTTGCTCAAGTGCTAAATGCATGTTTTATCTGGAATGAATGCCTAAAAAATATTTCTGGAAGAGAAGAACTCTACAATAAATAGCGCCCGTCTCGGTATATTGCGGTATTTCGGTCCGTTATTTAGCGTAAGCCGCACACAAATTTGGCGTAAGCCGCCCGGCGCACACAAGTATATCGAACATGGCCGCATCCCCGGTAAACAAAAGTCGATTTGGGTTTATAAAAACAAGAATTGTTACTAGTTAAACAGTTGAAACAAAATGTTTTTCTAAGTTATTTTGATCAGGCAACATGCGGTTTTTGATCAACTCATCAATACGCAACAGGCAGCCGAAAAACCGCTAGAAAATCGCAAAAATGAACTCCAGAAGAAACAGTCTCTAAATTCTACAGTTGCGCCCATCGGGCCCATTGAATGATCTCTAGTGCGCCCCTTATGTAAAAAACGGGCCCAGGGCGCAGCCTAGATTGAACACTGATAGTTACGTTGTTTGTTAACTAGCTCCTAGCTAATGTTCTCTCGTTATGTTAAAAACTGACTCAAAATAAAGATTCTTGTCTTTAAGTCTTTCCAAATTGGCTCTGTTAATATCGAATGTGAGGAAAATGTAACGCTTCTGGGAGTAAACATAGATTTATCATTTTCTTTTAAACTTTGACTCCCATGTCTCTGACATTTGCAAAAAAGCCTCCAAGCAACTTGCTGTGCTGAAACGTATTGGTAGATTTTTAACCAAACAGGGTAAATTAACAATCTATAACTCTTTTATTGCCTCCAATTTTAATTACTGCCCTATAGTTTGGCACTTTTGCAGTGTAGCTAGTTCAAATAAGATGGAAAAAATTCAAGAAAGGGCACTAAGGTTTATCCATAATGACTTTCAGTCATCTACAGAAACCTTATTAGCCCTGTCCAAAACTGTACCCCTGCATATCCAGAGAATGAAACAAATGGCAACTGAGGTTTTGTTTGATTTGAGGTTTAACGTCCCCGTCAACACTGTAAAGGTCATTTTGGAGACATTGCTTCCAATTTTGTGGGACTTTTACCCGACATTGAGATGAAATGACATCTCAAGCCCTGTCGCCCAATGAAACCAATAGGGTTTATTAGCATGGACGGTCCGTCTCGCACCACGGTTCCTGGACAGGCTTAGATCTTCTAAGCGGTTTACCAGTACTAGTGTGCGGGCCGGATTCAGCTCTGCGTGGAAGCATCGTGCAGCCCATATATTTCTTCAAGCCCCTATGGGCGGGGGCTGGGCAACTGAGGTGTACAGGATAGTAAATGACCTATCACCTCAGTATATAAGAGACCTGATAAGTATCAAGGTCTCCCATTATGATCTCAGGGGCGAGCACAAAGCAAACCTGCCCCAAGTTAGCTCAACTAGATATGGACTGAAGTCGTTTCGTTATGAGGCCGCCCGGATATGGAACAGCCTACCCAACAATATACGAACAGCTGAATCGTTCCCACAGTTTAAGAGGCTGATCCGTACCTGAGACGGTGTCAACTGCAGATGCACTTCATGTTCGGTCTAGTTCAGTCCTAACTTCTTTTTATGTTACCCAAATATTTTAATTTTTATGAAACTTAATTTGTATTTTATTTCAGGTATGTTTTTTAGATATGAGGGATGCAGACTTACTCAAAACCAAGGTATGGCAAGGGTCATTTAGGTATGGGTCTCCCAGATCGTTATAGTCTCTCTACTACACAGTGAAAGGCTAAATCTCCTTCTCATTTCAGAGACTTGCCCTTGCTCTGGTTTGGCCTGTACGTGAATGCCTCTTTTGCATGTATTTGCAGTTTTTGTTTATCCCCGTTTAATACTTCCTTTGTTAGTTACTGTTTCGTTTTCGAAGGGCGAGGTGGCCAAGGCTAACCAACCCCTTTTTCGCGCAAAGGTTGTATCTTCAGTGGGTTTCTTTTCGCTGCAAGGGTGTCAAACCATACTTTGTGCCTCTTCTTTTAATGTTATTTGTGCACTTATTGTCAGGGATCTGAGGGCTATGTCTTTGTGTAGCAAATGAGCTGAACTTAGACGCCCTCTGATCCTTTAACATTATCGCTGGCAAGTAGCATTCATAGTTTTTAGTCCTGGAATAAATTATTTAATTATTTATATACATTATATTACATTATACATATATTTTTAATCCAAACTTTTCTTTTCTGGTTTGCCCTACTTTTAGTGCTGTATCAAACTTCCTTTATCAATGTCTTTATGTGATTATCTGTATATATGTATATGTACCTGTAAGTTTTGTCGTACATCTTAATGTAAATGTCTTAACAAAATGTCCATACTTCTTATGCAATTCCGCTGTCTGTGATATTGGACTCGTAATATATGTGCTAAGTGTTTTTTATACTGTTATGTTGCATGCTGTGATATATTTAATCCTATTTGTTGTCTTACAATATGTTTGTCGAAGTAAAAGCCCTACTGGGCTTATGTTATATTGTTAACACTATTCGACGTTAAATAAAATTTCTATGTCTATGTCTATGTCTTGGGTTATGTTATGGGTGGGGAAATGACGAGAATTCTCACATTTTTACTTCTATCTATCTATCTATCTTCTTATACTGAGTCGGTCATATCTGGCCATTACCTCAGTTGATTGGGTGGCTTAATTTAGAATTTAGCTGAAAAAAAAAAAAAAAAAGAGAGGCACTGGATGCGTCCTTAAAACTATTTACAATCTGCATAACAGAGGTATCCTAAAACGCATACCTCTGAGACCCAATCTTACACTGTGCGGGCTTTGAACTCTTCTGCGGACTTGGCATTCACCGCAGAGGAGGGAAGACTATTCCATTGGGGAATAGTTCTAGGAAAAAACGAGTTCTTCAGGGCATCACTATAGGACTGGTATCTACGATATTGTGAGTCGTTTAATTTTGATGCCCTTGTTTGGGTCGACAGTGTTACAGGGGTCAAGTACCTATCTTTATCAATAGACACTGAATCAGAGTGTATCTTGTAGAAGAAGGTTAAAGAGGACCGCTCACGACGGGCCTCCAGGGACGGCCACTCTAGCTCATTAAGCATGTCACCGACGCTACTTCTATTTCGCCATCGCCTACAGGCCCATCGAGCAGCTGTCCTCTGCACCTTCTCCACCTGCTGAGTCTGAGTTTTAACATAGGGGTGCCAAATGGGTGATGCATATTCGAGTTGAGGGCGAACCAATGTTTTATATGCAACATCCTTTGTCTGCCTAGGTGCAAAAGCCAAGTTCCGTCTAAGGAATCCCAAAGTCCTAGTTGCTTTAGATGTAATCTCTGAGATGTGTTGACCCCAATCAAGATCGTCAGTGATGGTGATACCAAGATATTTGGCGGATTGAACATGCTCCAAAACTTGCTGGTGAAGAGTATAGTCAAACTTAATTTGCTTGTCCGGAGGGTGTCGTGACACTCTCATTGAGTGACATTTGGCCACATTGAACTTCATTTGCCAATCGGCCTCCCACTGTGCAAGTTGATCCAGGTCATCTTGTAAAATAAGAGTCAGAAGGAGAATATATGTTCCTATACAGGACACAATCATCAGCAAACAAACGGACCGATGACCTGATATTGTGGGGGAGATCATTAATGAAAACCAAGAAAAGGACCGGTCCAAGGACCGAACCTTGGGGGACTCCAGATAAAACAGGGACTGGATCAGACGCTTGGCCATCAAGTACAACTTGTTGTGAGCGCCCAGAGAGCCATGAGCTAATCCACCTATGCGTGGATCCTCTTATCCCATAGTACTCCAGTTTATGTAATAGCCTTCTGTGAGGTACCTTGTCAAAGGCCTTAGCAAAGTCCATGATGATCAAGTCAGTCTGTTTGTGGCCACGATTTATGGCCCCATCCAGATTGCTCACAATTACTTCAGGTAATTACTTACAAAACAAAAAAAAAAGGTCAGTGATTGTTCAGCATGGTAGGGTCTGCACTGGGCTGTATCATTCCTATACAAGAATCACGAAACCAGAAAAAGTTCAAAATAGCTTCCCAAAAAGTTTGTTTACAAGATCATTTCCTGTTTTATTTCGAGGTCAGCCATTTTCTAAATTTCTGAGGGTAACCTCTTATTTGCCACAAAGTCAATGCAATAACATTTACCACCACTCGAGTCACATTCGTTCGGCAAAATCGTTTCTCGTTTCAGAATTTGTGACGTTGGAAACTTTCAATATTTTTTTCGATACCTGGAATTTCAATCATCAAAGTACGCCGCGAGCATCAACACACCTGAGGTCACGTGTCAACTTCAGTTTTGTATCGCTTCATTTTATTGGTTTCTCCTTTAGTAGGTCACATAGGTGGGATTCTTCCGAGAATTTGGGTAAAATCCATTACTAATAATGCCAAACAAGACAGTTCACCGATAAGGAACCGCCAAGTCAATTCGACCTTCTTTTGGACTTTCCGTGGACCGTTTCGGTCAGATGTTAGCATGTTTTCAGCAGATACCTATTAAAACATTAATTATTATATATATTTGGGACCATATTATCATTTATACCATTTATAAGTTCTATTCATGAAATGCACAAATCAGACATACTAAAAAGTTACTTTCACTTCTATTTTGACAATTATTATGAGCAATTTCTAAGATAAATGTTGGGATGGTTCCTTGAAACAAAAACATAACAATGATATCATATTTGGATTTTTTTCGCCGACGAGGTTAAAAGGCTTAACTCACCTCCATAATTAAAAGGCTTAACTCACCTCCATAATTAAAGACGCTCACATTTATTGCGCGTTTTCACTCAGCTAATCACCAATTGACAAAAAGAAAGGGATTAGATTACTCCGCCACAATTGACTAACGTGTGATTGATAACGCTAGATTGACGTGTGATGATTTAATTTACTACTTAAAAAGCGTTACATTATGCAATAAATAAATAAATAAATAAACATGAAATAACTAGACCCTAATGGAAACATCAATAGCGGAAAGCCAAAAGGACAGTTACTGTCCCACAAAATGGCCAATTGGCTATTTGTCAGCCTCGGTAGCTCAGTCGGATGCGCGTCTGACTGGTGATCAGGAGGACGCGAGTTCGATACCTGACAGGGTCGGCAACGTTCTTTCGTGGAGATTGATCATGAAATCTTTTCTACGGTCATTCTCTCCCTTCCGCTGATTCAAGAAGGACAGTTGTCAGTTTCTGGCGAAAGAATGCACACTGTACTGGTTAACCGCTTACATATAAGCATGCCCAGGTAAAGTGTGGATAGGTAAATTGACCGGCTCAAAAATGACCTAAATAGTGTTGACTGGGCCATTAAACCCCAATACAAACAAACAAATTGGCTATCCAAAACAAAATAATATAAGCGATACACACACTCAAAGGCAAACAATAACAAAAATAAACCACAACAGAAGAACCGCATTGGAATCGTCAGTGAAACGAATTCCACTGGGCATTACGAAAACACGCCTATGCAAATACATTGTAACCTTAATCATCCGAAAAATAAAAAAAATTTAGATGAAAAATTGTGATATTTTTCTTATTTCTGCTCAAAATATAGATTGTGGGTAATCGTTAGAACCGCATCGATGAGGCGGTTCTATCGAGTACCCACAATCTATATTTGAGAGCAGAAGTAAGAAAAATAATGTTAACCCCTGTAGGTTCAAGGGGGTCAAAATTATATAAGTGTGTTTTCGTGATGGGGGCTTAAATCGATTTTTACGCAGCTGCAATCCTCGCCCTAGCCCTTAAAGACTGTGATTAGAATGCATACAGGCACAGAACTACGACATGTAAACTCGGATCAACATGCGCACCCATTAATTGCGGCAATGTTATTGCTTTTATCTCTTTGTATTTGACTATGGCTGCAGAAGGTTCGTGCAAGGCTAAAAGATTTTGAAGGTTCGTACAATTCTCAAAGATAATGATCAAACAGCATGCAAGCGCGCCACTTTAAGCATTCAAATAAATTGAAATCCAGACATGTTCGTGCTTCAAGTCTGTCTACTTACGATTTTTCCACTCTTTACACTACACTTCCTCATAATCTTATAAAAGAAAAGCATAATGATTTAATTGAATGGGCTTTTCACAGAGAAGCTTCTCTCTATCTTGCATGTAATGTCAGAAATGCATTTTTCACTTCTAAAGAGCATAAGAATTATACACTTTGGTCATGTCAGAAAGTGTGTGATGCCCTCACCTTTCTACTTGACAATATTTATATTAGATTCGGTACTAAGTTATTTAGACAAATTGTGGGTATTCCGATGGGTTCTAATTGCGCACCTCTTGTGGCTGATCTGTTCTTGTATTGTTATGAAAGAGACTTTATTTTGTCGCTTTCCATTGATAACCAATCTGAAATTATTGAAGCTTTCAGCTCCACTTCTAGATATTTAGATGATTTATTAAATATTGATAATACCTATTTCGATGGTTTGATCAGTCAGATTTACCCCCCCCCCCCCCCCTCCCAGAACTTCAGTTAAATAAAGCAAATTCTTCTGATACCGAGGCCCCGTTTTTGGATTTACATCTATCTATTGTAGATGTAAATCCAAAAACGGGGCCTCGGTATCAGAAGAATTTGCTTTATTTAACTGAAGTTCTGGGAGGGGGGGGGGGGGGTAAATCTGACTGATCAAACCATCGAAATAGGTATTATCAATATTTAATAAATCATCTAAATATCTAGAAGTGGAGCTGAAAGCTTCAATAATTTCAGATTGGTTATCAATGGAAAGCGAAACAAATCCATCTATCTATTGTAGATGGATTTGTTTCGTGCAAAATTTATGATAAACGCGATGACTTTGATTTTGAGATTGTAAGTTTTCCTTTTTTGGATGGTGATGTTCCTCATGCGCCATCCTATGGCGTTTATATTTCGCAATTAATTCGATTTGCTGGAGTGTGCAGTCATGTAACTGACTTCAACACTCGTAATAAATTATTAACGGCTAAACTCCTTAATCAGGGTTATCGGTATCATAAACTACGCAAAGCCTTTTCAAAATTTTATAGACGCCATTCTGATTTAATTTCAAAATTCAATATTGGACTTAAATCTCTTCTGCAACAAGGTCTATCGGAACCCGAATTTTATGGTGACTTAGTATATAAATTCAAAAAAATATATAACCGCAATGACTTCAGCACCCAATTTCGTAAAATCATTCTTCGATATAAAAAGATTGGGTACAACATGGATGTTATACGACAGACTGCATGCATGGTAGTTAACCCAATCACGGTTGGCAACTTTGCTTCCCTCTTTAATTGCACGCCGGTGGGTCAGGCCTCAGATTCTATGACGGCTCCAACGTAAAGGCTTATTGAGAATTAGAGAGATCTAATTCAAGGTAATGTTGGTTGGTGCCTGATGCTCTGTCTCTGGTCGAGCCCATCGGAGTCTGTCTGTCTGTCTCACCTCTGTGGTTCTTTGATTATTTGTGTTCAAGGAGATGTTGCACTGATGAGTTAGGAGGCCATCATGCGGACTGAACAAATTATTTGTCTAAATCGCGACGGAAGTAAGGGCGAGGATTGTGGCCACGTAAAGTCGATATAAGCCCCCCACACCCCCACCCAGTGGAATTCGTTTCCGCTGACCGTTCCAAGGCGGTTCTTCTGTCGCAGTTTACTTTTGTTATGGTTTGTCATTGGATGTTTATGTCGCTTATATTATTTTATTTTGGATAGCCTATTGACCATTTTGTGAGAAAGTAAATGTCCTTTTTGCTTTCCGCTATTGATGTTACCATTAGGGTCTGTTGTTTCATGTTTGTGTTTCTTTCCCTTTGGTATCTCTGATGGCAGCTGTGGGTTGATTGTATCGATTCCTGATCATTGTCTCCACTTCTATTTTGTGTAGTTTATGATACCGATAATCCTAATTAAAAAGTTTAGCAGTTAACAATTTATTACGAGTATTGAAATCAGATACATGACTAGACACTCTGACAAACCGCTTGTTTTAAAAGAACTGAGGCTAGAAATCGTTCCTGTTATCTGCCTGCTGTTTGAAAAATCTTTAGAAACCGGTCAACTTCCTGCAGGTTTGACAAAGGCTTAAGTCTGTCCCCTTTTTAAAAAGGGTGATAAAACTGATCCTGTCAATTAAAGGCAAAGCGATGAAGCATATATTTGCATCACGCATCTACAAAATAGAAGTGAAGGCAATTATCAGCATTTGGCTCAGCAGAATGTTCTTTATGGGTTGAAACATGGGTTTCGTGAAAAACGCTCCTGCGAAACTCAACTTATTCAGCTTGTGGAAGATCTTTCAAGGCAGCTGACCTTGGGCAAACAAACCGATTTAGTACTTTTATATTTCAGCAAAGCTTTTGATGAAGCGAATCATCTAAAATTATTGTATAAACCTTTCAAATTTTGACATAACCGGAAATACCTTAAAATGGAATGAATCTTTCTTAAATGGACGTTCTCAAACTGCAGTACTAGATGGTGAGTCATCAATGAGGTATCGGTCACCTCTGGGGTACACCATGGGTCTGTCCTGGGCCCGCTCCTCTTTCTATTATACATAAATGACCCACCGGACAATATCCAGTCATAAATTAGGCTCTTTGCTGATGATACCGCAGTTTACTTGACTGTGACCAGCCCAGCAGACAGCAGACTCACAAGTGCTTCTGTCTGACCTGGAAAAACTTCAGCATTGGGAACGAACCAGCGACCTGGAGTTTAATCCATGCAAGTGTCAGGTACGCCGTAGTTCTAGATCTAAACAACAACAACAATTAAGTCCCAATACTTCACGCATGGTCAGGAATTGGAGGGTGTGGACTCAGCCAAGTACCCCGGAGTAATCTCAGCCACCTCGGGGTAATCATCAGCAAAGACCTTAGCTGGAATTCACATATATCACATATTACAGCCAGTGCAAACAGGACCATCGGCTTCGTCGAAAGGAATGTTAAAACTAAAAGTCAGGAAATAAAAAACGCCGGCATTCAACACTTTGCTTAGCCGCAGGTAGAATATGCCTCGGCCGTTTTGGACCCCTATACAAAAGAAAAGATAAACAATATTGGAATGTTGCAGCGCAGGGCAGCCCGTTGGATCACAAATGACTTCTCCCCCTACAGCAGTGTTGGTGAGCTTGGATGGCGGTCACTTGAGCTCAGCCTCCACGATGCCCGCCTTACAATGTTTTATAAAATCGTTTACGGTTTGGTCGCTATACCAGTTCCCTCAAAGTTCGAACGCCTAACGACAAACACGAGTCACCACCCTCTGGCTTACAGACAGATACACACATCTGTCTCGTACTATTATTACCCATTCTCCCCTATGATGGTTGTTCTTTGGAACAGGCTACCAGCTAATCTCATCCTGGTTTTCGATTTTGACTCTTTCAAATCAAGAGTCAGTTTGATCAGTTATAGGCTCCCTTAAGGTAATACCGTTTTTATCCGGCTTTTAAGCTCCTCTTACTAACTCAGTTCAGTGGAGCGTGATAGCTCAGTGGAGCGTGATATCTCAGCGGGTAGTGCACTTTGCCTCTGATGCTAGAGGCCCCCTGTTCGATCTCCTGCAGCGGCGATAAAATTTCGGTGTCCGAGCACGCTCCATTGGCATCTTTTGCAGAAATGAATGCCATTAGGTGCACCATCCTTCGGATCGGGACGTTAACTGGAAGCCCCCTGTGCAGGGAGAGTAATCCCCTGTGCAGGTTTAAGACCCCTACCGTAATTACATGATTACAGTGTAGGTTTTCATCCTGCAAACATGCACGGAGTGTATATAATGTACACCGTCTGTGTCCCCTTCTGGGGTTAAGGCGAAATGGAAGAAAGAACACCTAAACTATTTTATCTTTGCTCACCTTTCTTTTAACTCTGCACTCTTAGACTTTTTACTTACACACCATGCGTAAGCAACCATCCTAATAAATAGAAGTGAAGGCAATGATCAGGAATCGATACAATTAACCCACAGCTCCCATCAGAGACACCAAGATACTCGGAAGAGGGCTGCTTTTCAACTGTTTGTCGAAGTAAAATCCCTACTGGGTTTATGTTACATGTCTATCATATTCGACAGAAAATAAATATTCTATGTCCATGTCTATGTCTATATGTTCATAGATAGATAGATAGATAGATAGATAGATAGATAGATAGATAGATAGATAGATAGATAGATAGATAGAAGGCAGTTCCTTTGTTTCATACTAAACTTTGTGTTTGTGTTTCTTTCCCTTTGGTGTCTTTGATGGGTGGAGTAAGTTAATTGTATCGATTCCTGATCTTTGTTTTACTTCTACTTTTTATAAACTTCATTTGGTATTTATTGATAAGTAGAAGAGAAGGCAATGATCAGGAATCGATACAATTAACCCATAGCTTCCATCAGAGACGCCAAAGGAAAAGAAGCACAACTATGAAACAACTAGACCCTAAAGGCAACATCAATAGCGGAAAGACAAAAGAGCAGTTACTTTCCCACTTAATGGCCAATTGGCTATCCAAAACAAAATAATATAAGTGATAGACACACTCAAAGACAAGCCACAAAAATAAACCGCGGCAGAAGAACCGCCTTGGAACGGTCAGTGGAACGACTTCAACTGGGGGCCTAAATCGATTTTATGTGGCCAAAATCCTCGCCCTTACTTCGGTCGCGATTTAGACAAATAATTAGTTCAGTCCACATGAAGGCCTCCTAACTCATCAGTGCACCATCTCCATGAACACAAAAATCAAACAACCACAGAGATGAAACAACAATGGGGACTCGACAGCAAGAAACCACTGAAATGCTGGAGCAAAAGAAGACCAACAGTTAGACTTCGATGGGCCCAACCAGAGACAAAAGCCTTTTCATTTATTATCCCCTCGTACGACATAGTTGTGAGGGGGATATAGCATTTGTCCCGTACGCACATATGTACGTACGTACTTTTGTCATCGCTCTAGCGCCTACATTTCTTGACCGATTTTAATATAATTTTACATAAGTGTTCCTTATAACAATATCTCGAGCCAGTTCGACTTTCAAGGTCGTAGCCTCTAGGTCAAGGTAACTGACTATTTTAAAAAAAAAACACATTGTCATCGCTCTAGCGCCTACATTTCTCCACCGATTTCAACTGTCCTTATGGCCTTCCTTTGTTTAGGTTTCCATTATGGTCTGGTCGCTTAATGTTTGTGTTTCTTTCCCTTTGGTGTCGTTGATGGGTGGAGTTAGTTAATTGTATCGATTACTGATCTTTCTTTTACTTCTACTTCAATATAACTTCACACAAATGTTTCTTATGACAATATCACGAGCGAGTTCGACATTCAAGGTCGTGACCTCAAGGTCAAGGTCACTGTGGCAAATATTTATAAAAACGTTGTCATCGCTCTAGCGCCTACATTTTCCACCAATTTCAATATAACTTAACACAAATGTTCTTATGACAATATCTCAAGCGTGTTGAATTCTCAAGGTCAAGGCCTCAAGGTCAAGGTCACTGTGGCTATTTTTAGAAAAAACATTTCCATCGCTCTAGCGCTTACATCTCTTCACCGATTTCAATATAACTTCACACAAATGTTTCTTATGACAGTGTCTCGAGCGAGTTTGACATTCAAGATGATGGCCTCTAGGTCAAGGTCACTATGGCTATTTTTTAGAAAAACTTTGTCATTGCTCTAGCGCCTACATTTCTCCACCGATTTTAATATTTTTTCACACAAATGTTCCTTGTGACAATATGTCGAGCGAGTTCGACTTTCAAGCACGTGGCCTCAAGGTCAAGGACATTGTGGCTATTTTTAGAAAAAAAAATTGTCATCGCTCTAATGCCTACTTGCCTCCGCCGTTTTCAATATATCTTCACACAAATATTTGTTTTGACAATATCTCAAGCGAGTTCTACTTTCAAGGTCATGACCTCAAGGTTAGGGTCACTGTGGCTATTTTTAGAAAAACTTTGTCATTGCTCTAACGCCTACATTTCGTCACCAATTTCAATATAACTTCACACATATGTTCCTTATGGCAATATCTCGAGCAAGTTTGACTTTCAAGATTGTGGCCTGAAGGTCAAGGTCACTGTGGCTATTTTTAGAAAAAAATTGTCATCGCTCTAGCGCCTACATTTCTTCACTGATTTCAATATAACTCCCCACAAATGTTCCTTGTGGCAATATCTCGAGCAAGTTTGACTTTCAAGGTTGTGGCGTGAAGGTCAAGGTCACTGTGGCTATTTTTAGAAAAAAAATTGTCATCGCTCTAGCGCTTACATTTCTTCACTGATTTCAATATAACTTCCCACAAATGTTCCTTATGACAATATCTCTAGCGAGTTTGACTTTCAAGGTCACTGTGGCTATTTTTAGAAAAACTTTGTCATCGCTTTAGCGCCTATATTTCTTCACCGATTTCAATATAATTTCACACAAATGTTCTTCATGACAATATCTCAAGCTTGTTCGACTTTCAAGGTTGTGGTCTCAAGGTCAAGGTCACTGTGCTATTTTTAGAAAAAACTTTGTCCTTGCTGTAGCGCCTATATTTATTGACCGATTTTCATATGACTTCACACAAATGTTCCTTATCACTAAATCTCGAGAGAGTTCGACTTTCAAGGTTTTGGCCTCAAGGTCAAGGTCCATGTGGCAATTTATAGAAAAAAATTGTCATCGCTCTAGCGCTTCATTTATTGACCGATTTTAATATAACTTCACACAAATGTTACTTATGATAATTTCTGAAGCAAATTTGCTTTCAAGGTCATGCTGTTAAGGTCATTGCTCTAGCGCCTACATTTATTAATGGATTTTAATAGAACTTCACACAAATGTTTCTTATGATAATATCTCAAGTTGCTTTGACTTTCAAGGTCATGGCCTCATGGTCAAGGTCCCTGTGGCTATTTTTATAAAACCTTTGATCACTCTAGCGCCTACATTTTTAATATAACTTCACACAAATGTTGCTTATTATAATATCTCGGACGAGTTCGACTTTCAAGATCATGGCCTCAAGGTCAAGATCACTGTGGCTATTTTTAGAAAAAACTTTGTCATCGCTCTACTGTCTGCATTTATTGACGGATTTTAATATAACTTCACACAAAAGATGCTTATGATAATATCTCGAGCAATATCGACTTTCAATGTCATGGCCTCGAGTCAAGGTCACTATGGCTATTTTTTAGAGAAACATTTCATCACTCTAGAACCTACATTTACACAAATGTTGCAAATGATAATATACTCAGAGGCAATAAAAAGTATACAGTTTTTTATTTAGAATACCGGATCTTGTATTGCTGTCTGTAATAAAATATGCCTATGTCCGTTTTTTTTTTCCAAATGTGCAAGTTTGAAAAACTCCAACTCTTTTCCTGTAGCAGTTATCCATGATGGAGTTATTGCCCTTAATTGAAAATCAATATTTCCAATAAAATCTCATGTTGTTCACGACATTCAAATCTATGCACACCGCAAAAGTCATGCACGAATGTTCATCGAGAAGACCACACTTTTGCTTTGCCATTAAACCCAAACAAACAGCTTCAAACTCAATTGGAATTTCTTCCTGTTCAGGATTGTCTCCCTTGCAATTAAAACCATAGTGAATTAAATGAGTCTTTTTCTCAAATCGTGTAAGAGATATTCATTTGAAATTTTCGCATAATTATTGTTTTGCTCGGCATCTTTATGTTTACTTCATGGTAAAACCTCTGAAATTGCAGAATGAAAAGTTAATCTTCAATACAAATCCCATAGAAACATAATGCATTTAATCAAAGGAAGAACGTAAAAGGCGAAAATGCCATTTTCTTGAGAAAAGATGTTGCACTTTACCTTGTGTTTAATTTTAATATGTTACATATTCTTGCCAATCAGTTGCCCTTCTTTGAATTTGTTGCATGAAAAATCATTTATTGAATAACCTTTATTCGAAACACATGTTTAAATGGAAGCTCCTCAAGACAAAATATTGGATCAGACCCCCTGACCATTTCAAGTGATGCCTTTTCATTATTCTGTAATCAATTTTAACGGAAAATGCTGCAAATTATGCGGAAGTGGTTGTTCTTATTTATGATGCCTCATATGTATGTAGATAGGGAGACATTGGTATGCACATCGGCATCCGGTAACCTTAATACTTATTTTTGCCTCTCAGTTGCACTAGACACACTAAGTTGTCTAGTGCGAGGGGATTTGTATCGCATGCGATGCCTGGTTTATTTTGTTGTTCTTTAGAATCAGACTAGTTACTTGTGACACGTCAAATAAAATTCATATTCCAGAGTGTTTAGTTACCCCGATCGAGCAGGCTAGTTGGCTGTGCAGCGGTACCTACTTTTACCGAAATACAAGTTTAGTGGCACGAATCCGGGTCGTTTCGCCCTAAAACCATTTCCTCCCCTAGTCGTTTCTCCCCCTAAGAGGGTTCCTTCCTGGTTGCCCCCCCCCCCCACTAGTAGGTTCTACACTTACACTCTAGAACCTACTTTACACAAATGTTGCAAATGATAATATCTCAAGCAAGTTGGAGTGTTTTCCACACACGAAGATGTCTAGTGCGAGGGGATTTGAATCGCATGCGATGCCTTGTTTATTTCGTTGTTCTTTAGAATCAGAATAGTTACTTGTGACACGTCAAATAACATTCATATTCCAGAGTGTTTAGGTACCCCGATCGAGCAGGCTAGTTGCCTGTGCAGCGGTACCTGCTTTTACCGAAATACAAGTTAAGTGACACGAATCCGGGTCGTTTCGCCCCCAAACCATTTCCTCCCCTAGTCGTTTCGCCCCCCCCACCCCCAGGACGGTTCCTCCCTGGTTGTTTTCCCCCACTAGTAGTTTCACCCCCCTGGTCGTTTCGCCCCCCCACCCCAGGTCGTTTCGCCCACTTTCAAATGTAAAACTAATTGCCACTGTTCAACTTCTATTCCTCTTTAACAGGACAGAGTTGAGAAGAGGCAAATATTTAATAATAATAATAATAATAATAAAAATAATAATAATAATAAATAATAATAATAATAATAATAATAATCGACATTATTTATAGAGGGTAAACATTTAGTACTTGTACTAATCTTCAATGTGGCCCTCTTTTCCTGGATAAGAACCAGTACTAAGCAATGTGGATAAAGTCTCTTGCTCAAGGAAACAACACTTGGCGCTTGCGGGGATCTAACCGGCTACCTCTCGATCTCAAAACAGAAGTTGGGCAATGATCAGGAATCGATACAATTAACCCACAGCTCCAATCCGAGACACCAAATGAAAAGAAACACAAACATGAAACAGCAGACCCTAATGGAAACATCAATACCGGGAAGCCAAAAGGACAGTTACTTTCCTACAAAATGACCGATTGGCTATCCAAAACAAAATAATACAAGCGATACAAACACTCAAAGACAAACCATAACAAAAAATAAACCGCGAGAGAAGAACCGCTTCCGATGCTTTACCACTGCACCACAGCGCTTGGGTGCATAGACATGTTAACGTAAGGTAGTGTTTCGACAATAACATTTAAAATCAAGGAAAAATGGTCACTTTCTCGTCTGTTACTGGATTCATTGTTTTATTGAATTTTGGGGTTTACGGGAGTGTTCATTATTTTTTGTTATTTATATTCAAAGACATATAGGTTGCAAGTTCGCGTTAGAACCACCTCAATATGGCAGTTGTAACAAGCACCCACAAGCTATGTTTGCAATATAAAGCTTCACGTGTAGTTTGTCTATCTATCTATCTATCTATCTATCTATCTATCTATAGATAGTATCTATCTATCTATCTATCTATCTATCTATCTATCTATCTATCTATCTATCTATCTATCTATCTATCTATCTTCTGATACTGCGTCGGTCACATTTGACCATTACCGCAGGTGTATATTACATACACTCCAGGTTTTGCAGGATGAAAGCCTACACAGTAATCATGTTATTACGGCAGGGATCTTTAACCTGCACAGGGGATGGTTCTCCCTTCACAGGGGGGCCTCCAGTTAACGTCCCGATCCGAAGGACGGTGCACTTTATGACATTCATCCCTGCAAATGATGCCAATGGAGCGTGTTCGGATACCGAAATTTTATCGCCGCTGCCGGGGATCGAACCCGGGACCTTTAGCATCAGAGGCAAGTGCACTAACCACTGAGCTATCACGCTCCGATTGTCTGGTCTGAAAAAAGAAAAAGAAAGAAGGAAAACACCAACATAAATCAGTATCGGTAAATAAAATAAATAAATATTCAAGAATGTCGAGGGTAATGTGTGTGATCAGAAAAAAATAAACGCCTAAAACGCTATAGAATGACGACAAAAACAATTACAAAAAAAAAAAAAAAAAAAAAATCTATAAATAATTAAATTTATATGTGAAAAAGATATAAAGAGTTAAAAGACAATATTTTTATTGAGCAAGCGTCTTCATTGGAAACAATTGAAAACAAGACTGATTAGGTGCTAAAGAGATCATTAAAGATGTTAAACTTTGCAAAGAACGCGTGTTTTCACACCTCATCATTAATCGCATTAATTGTATGATTAATGAGTCAAACGAATCAAGCCAAATAAACAATGTGATTGGTGGTATAGATCAAAACAATTAATACTTATCATCAATCCTAATTAACACGTCCATTCAAACTATTATCTCTCTCTGTCATTCTAAGTACATGTTCTTCGAACCATTCCCTCTGTCTCTCCTCAATGTCTCTCCTTCTCTTGGAGTTCATAAAAAGTAGAAGTAAAACAAAGATCAGGAATCGATACAATTAACTTACTCCACCCATCAAAGACACCAAAGGGAAAGAAATACAAACATTAAGCGACCAGACCATAATGGAAACCTAAACAAAGGAAGGCCATAAGGACAGTTACTTTCCCACAAAATGGCCATATGGCCATCCATAATTAAAAGACACAAGTGATACACACAGTAAGTAACAAACAACAACATAAATAAATCGCCACAGAAGAACCGCCTTGGAACGGTCAGTGGAAAGAATTCCACTGGTGGGGGGGGGGGGGGTGCTTTAATCCATTTTACGTGGCCACAATCCCCGCCCTTAGTTCCGCCGCGATTTAGACAAATAATTTGTTCAGTCCGCATGAAGGCCTCCTAACTCATCAGTGCAACATCTTCGTGAACACAAATAATCAAAGAACCACAGAAGTGAGACAACGGTGAGGACTCACAGCAAGAAACCACTGAAATGCTGGAGCAAACAGTTAGACTCCGATATCGATGGGCCCGACCAGAGACAGAGCATCAGGCACCAACCAACATTACCTTGAATTAGATATCTCTAATTCTCAATAAGCCTTTACGTTGGTACCGTCATAGAATCTGAGGCCTGACCCACCGGCGTGCAATTAAAGAGTGAAGCAAAGTTGCCAACCGTGATTGGGTTAACCACCATGCATGCAGTCTGTCGTATAATATCCATGTTGTACCCAATCTTTTTATATCGAAGAATGATTTTACGAAATTGGGTGCTAAAGTCATTGCGGTTATATATTTTTCTGAATTTATATACTAAGTCACCATAAAATTCGGGTTCCGATAGACCTTGTTGCCGAAGAGATTTAAGTCCAATATTGAATTTTGAAATTAAGTCAGAATGGCGTCTATAAAATTTTGAAAAGGCTTTGCGTAGTTTATGGTACCGATAACCCTGATTAAGAAGTTTAGCCGTTAATAATTTATTACGGGTGTTGAAGTCAGTTACATGACTACACACTCTAGCAAATCGAATTAATTGCGAAATATAAACGCCATAGGATGGCGCACGAGGAACATCACCATCCAAAAAAGGACAATTTACAATCTCAAAATCAAAGTCATCGCGTTTACCATAAATTTTGCATGAAACAAACCCATCTACAATAGACAGATGTAAATCCAAAAACGGGGCCTCGGTATCAGAAGAATTTGCTTTATTTAACTGAAGTTCTGGGGGGTAAATCTGACTGATCAAACCATCGAAATAGGTGTTATCAATATTTAATAAATCATCTAAATATCTAGAAGTGGAGCTAAAAGCTTCAATAATTTCAGATTGGTTATCAATGGAAAGCGACAACATGAAAAGTAGAAGTAAAACAAAGATCAGGAATTGATACAATTAACTTACTCCATCCATAAAAGACACCAAAGGGAAAGAAATACAAACATTAAGCGACCAGACCATAATGGAAACCCAAACAAAGGAAGGCCATATGGACAGTTACTTTCCCACAAAATGGCCATATGGCCATCCAAAATTAAAAGACACAAGCGATACACACAGCAAGCAACAAACAACAACATAAACAAATCGCCACAGAAGAGCCGCCTTGGAACGGTCAGTGGAAGATTTCCACTGGGGGACTTAAATCGATTTTACGCGGCCACAATCCTCGCCCTTACTTCCGTCGCGATTTAGACAACTAATTTGTTCAGTCCGCATGAAGGCCTCCTAACTCATCAGTGCAACATCTCCGTGAACACAGAAATCAAAGAACCACAGAGGTGAGACAACGGTGAGGACTCGACAGCAAGAAACCACTGAAATGCTGGAGCAAAAGAAAAACAACAGTTAGACTCCGATGAGCCCGACCAGAGACAAAGCATCAGGCACCAACCAACATTATCTCTTTAATTTTCAATAAGCCTTTACGTTGGAGCCGTCATAGAATCTGAGGCCTGACCGACCGGCGTGCAATTAAAGAGGGAAGCAAAGTTGCCAACCGTGATTGGGTTAACTACCATGCATGCAGTCTGTCGTATAATATCCATGTTGTATCCAATCTTTTTATATCGAAGAATGATTTTACGAAATTGGGTGCTGAAGTCATTGCGGTTATATATTTTTCTGAATTTATATACTAAGTCACCATAAAATTCGGGTTCCGATAGACCTTGTTGCAGAAGAGATTTAAGTCCAATATTGAATTTTGAAATTAAATCAGAATGGCGTCTATAAAATTTTGAAAAGGCTTTGCGTAGTTTATGGTAACGATAACCCTGATTAAGAAGTTTAGCCGTTAATAATTTATTATGAGTGTTGAAGTCAGTTACATGACTACACATTCTAGCAAATCGAATTAATTGCGAAATATAAACGCCATAGGATGGCGCACGAGGAACATCACCATCCAAAAAAGGAAAATTTACAATCTCAAAATCAAAGTCATCGCGTTTATCATAAATTTTGCACGAAACAAATCCATCTACAATAGATAGATGTAAATCCAAAAACGGGGCCTCGGTATCAGAAGAATTTGCTTTATTTAACTGAAGTTCTAGGGGGTAAATCTGACTGATCAAACCATCAAAATAGGTATTATCAATATTTAATAAATCATCTAAATATCTAGAAGTAGAGCTAAAAGCTTCAATAATTTCAGATTGGTTATCAATGGAAAGCGACAAAATGAAGTCTCTTTCATAACAATACAAGAACAGATCAGCCACAAGAGGTGCGCAATTAGTACCCATCGGAATACCCACAATTTGTCTAAATAACTTAGTACCGAATCTAATATAAATATTGTCAAGTAGAAAGGTGAGGGCATCACACACTTTCTGACATGACCAAAGTGTTTAATTCTTATGCTCTTTAGAAGTGAAAAATGCATTTCTGACATTACATGCAAGTTTCTTTGGTCTCTGTGATTCAGCAGCTCCGACCACAATCTCGTTCAGTCTGCGTATCTGCATGTCAAGCACACATTCGGATGGAATATCACGACGTTGTTTCATGATTTTGCTTGTAACATCCTGGTTGTACACATCCTTGTCGATTTTCTCCCAGTTGACCCTTTGCGGCGGTACGATAGACCTCTCCTCCTTGATTTCCACTGTGAGATCAACCGACCACTCTAATGTGCAGCAAACTGGGTAATGGTCTGATACATTTATATGCTGGTCTTCCAGTGTGTTGATCTGCAACACGCTAGCTGCTAGCTTCTGACTATAGAATATGTAGTCAATGGTGCTGATGTCATTTCCTCTTGGACCTGTATACGTCTGTTCCAGAAACAGCCCAAGACTCCTCTTCCTCTTGGCATTGCCTGAAGTTGATAGATTTTCATTGAAATCCCCCCCCCCCTATCAATAATACATGGGTATCAGAATACTTGGAGATAATTTCCTGCAGCTGGGACAAACAATCTTCGAAGTCATCAATGTTTTCTTTAAGGCCTTTACACGGCATGTATACAGACACAAGCAACATCGGCTGCCTTCCTTGGAGCTCAACGCATTGAATGCGGTTCCCACCATCTGTGACCGGGGTTATCAGATGATCCAACTTTTTCTGCCATAGGATTGCTGTTCCGCCAAAACCTCTCGGCATCTGTACTGGGAGAATAGGGTCTCCGGTATCTGTCGCCTTTCCCACCCCCAGCAGGTCGTCACACAATGCGTTGAGTTTACCTAACTGGCAGTCAAAGTACCAGTGTTCCTGTACCATCATAATATCCACATCTCTGGAGAGCTGGTAAATAGCATGCTTAGAGGTTTCCATATTCTTACAGTTAAATGTTAAAATCTTCAGTTGATTTGTTTGTGCGACGCATTGCTGCTTGGCAGCATTCAGTTTTGCTATTGTCTCCCCCTTTGCGCCCGGCTTCCGTACAAAAAAGACTGCTCTGTGTTCTTACTGTGCGTAGCATTCTCACTACCTGTCATCCTCGGATTTGCGTAGAATAGTGGTTGGCCTGCTGCATTGGAGTCTGTAGTAGTAGATGCCCGGTAGCTAGACGATTTAATGGTATAACCTTCTGCTCTTCTCTTACTACTCTCGCTGAGCTTAGGACGAGGAGCGTACTTCGAGTTTTGTGGGACGTGTGTTTCATTAGCATAGTGTCGCTGTTGGCCTACAGCTGGAGTTTGGAAACTAGTACTCACGTACGCATCCCGAGTATGAGGTAGGTCTCGAGGTGTGGGCTCGCTGCTTCTCCATTTATGTGCTTCAGTAGTTGGCTGTAGTTGAGTGGCAGTAGAGCCTTCTTGCCTTGCATATTTTATAGTGCTACATGTTTGGTTTGGTAGCCCTTCTGGCATGGACGGGGGCGGTGAGGAATACATAGTTGGCGTGGGCACAGTTTGCAGTCCCGCTTGCTGTGGTACATTTAGGTAAGAATTATGTATCAAGGGTTGTTGAGAAGGGTAGGTTCCTTGCTGCACTTGAGGTTGTTGATTGATTTGCCATCTTGTCACCTTGTCCAGCTGTTCAATATAGTCTAACTGCTGTGAGACTTTACTGAGCACAAATCTTGTAATCTGCTGTTGTATTCCATTAATTAACATGTTGTTAGGATTTGTGTGATCGTGGGGTGATGGCATCTCTGTGTGACCTCTGCTAATTATTCTGTCTGACATGGAATATTCTGGGATGGTTGAATCTCTATAGCCCTCCTGGGACTGTCTAGTAGTAGGCTTACATTTACTCTCTTCTAAGACACTTATCTTTCTATATAGAGTGCGGATGGTTGACTCCAGCTCCAGGTTTCTTGCTTCTGTCCTCTGAATGTAGTCTTCAAGTCGCCTCCTATCAACCTCTCTGTCATTCACCTGTGTCTCCCTTAGCTTTAACTCTTCTTCCCATTTCTTGAGTTTGGTCTCAAGTTGCCGTAGCTCTCTGGATTTTAGCATCTGTACTTCAGAGGGGTTCGTCCTGTCTTTAGCTTTTTGTTTTTCCCCTTGGCTTCCAGCATGCTCTTCATCTACCATGGCACTATAACATTTCTTCGTCTTATACTTTATGCCTTCCTGAACATGAGGGCTACCCTGAGTTACCTCCTCTAGTTTGGTTGGTTTTTGGGGTATCACAGTCTGTTCTTTATCTAAAAGACACAAGCGATACACACAGCAAGCAACAAACAACAACATAAATAAATCGCCACAGAAGAGCCGCCTTGGAACGGTCAGTGGAAGATTTCCACTGGGGGGGCTTAAATCGATTTTACGTGGCCACAATCCTCGCCCTTACTTCCGTCGCGATTTAGACAAATAATTAGTTCAGTCCGCATGAAGGCCTCCTAACTCATCAGTGCAACATCTCCGTGAACACAGAAATCAAAGAACCACAGAGGTGAGACAACGGTGAGGACTCGACAGCAAGAAACCACTGAAATGCTGGAGCAAAAGAAAACCAACAGTTAGACTCCGATGAGCCCGACCAGAGACAGAGAAAGTCTCTTTCATAACAATACAAGAATAGATCAGCCACAAGAGGTGCGCAATTCGTACCCATCGGAATGCCCACAATTTGTCTAAATAACTTAGTACCGAATCTAATATAAATATTGCCAACAGATCAGCCACAAGAGGTGCGCAATTAGTACCCATCGGAATACCCACAATTTGTCTAAATAACTTAGTACCGAATCTAATATAAATATTGCCAAGTAGAAAGGTGAGGGCATCACACACTTTCTGACATGACCAAAGTGTATAATTCTTATGCTCTTGGGAAGTGAAAAATGCATTTCTGACATTACATGCATGATAGAGAGAATCTTCTCTGTGAAAAGCCCATTCAATTAAATCATTAAGCTTTTCTTTTATAAGATTATGAGGAAGTGTAGTGTAAAGAGTGGAAAAATCGTACGTAGACAGACTTGAAGCACGAAAATGTCTGGATTTCAGTTTATTTAAAACCTCATTCGAATTTTTTTTTAGACAAAAACAGATTTCTTCCTGATCTTTCAAAGACTTTATCACAATATTTAATCACATGCGTTTTAATAGCAGTAAGACAGGAAGTTAATAATTTAGAAAGTTCAGTGGTAGTGCAAGAGCTAGAATTTGCAATAAACCGTGCTTTGTAAGGTCTTTTATGAAGTTTTGGTAACCAGTATAGCGTAGGAAGCTTGTCTTGGCCTTCGGTAACACACACAGCAAACTTGGTGGCTGAATGAAAAATATGTTTATCTACTATAACTCTCTCTTCAGCTAAAGGCTGAAGTTCATAGGCCTTAGTACCATCAAGCTCCTGCTTAAGCGTGTTAACATAGTGCAGCCGTCACACAACGACGACGTTGTTAGCGGCCTTGTCTGCTGGGGCCAAAACAAACTTCTCTGGTTGGGCTCATCGGAGTCTAACTGTTGGTTTTCTTTTGCTCCAGCATTTCAGTGGTTTCTTGCTGTCGAGTCCTCACCGTTGTCTCACCTCTGTGGTTCTTTGATTTCTGTGTTCACGGAGATGTTGCACTGATGAGTTAGGAGGCCTTCATGCGGACTGAACTAATTATTTGTCTAAATCGCGACGGAAGTAAGGGCGAGGATTGTGGCCACGTAAAATCGATTTAAGCCCCCCAGTGGAAATCTTCCACTGACCGTTCCAAGGCGGCTCTTCTGTGGCGATTTATTTATGTTGTTGTTTGTTACTTACTGTGTGTATCACTTGTGTCTTTTAATTTTGGATGGCCATATGGCCATTTTGTGGGAAAGTAACTGTCCATATGGCCTTCCTTTGTTTAGGTTTCCATTATGGTCTGGTCGCTTAATGTTGGTATTTCTTTCCCTTTGGTGTCTTTTATTGATGGAATAAGTTAATTGTATCAATTCCTGATCTTTGTTTTACTTCTACTTCTTATGAAATTCTTGAATACCTAGTTTAAGATGACGTAAAGACGTCTCAGGCTTAGGAGGTAATAAGTCAGTATTTTGAGAATAGAAAGAAATGCGTTTATTCACTAGTTTTAAAATGCTTAGTTTCCAATCCTTAAGGGCTTTATGCTCAACATACTCTCGCTTACACCATCGATTACCGAATTCATTCAAGAAAGCAGCGATTTCATCTCTACATTTACTGAAATCAATTTTAGAAGGAAACCGATATTTCGGTCCTTTAGAAATTATATTCCTTATCCTAGAATCAGGAATAATTTTCAAATTGCCAGTAATTACATGACCAGCAGCAGGATAGCAATACACTGAGTTTTTACAATCACATGAATCAGGAGTATTAGTATCAATATCAAGATCTGAAACAAGTTTATTAAAATTAAAAATGATAGATCTAACAGGTTTGTTATATTTATAGCAAATTATAGGTGTTTCAGTATTTGGAAAATAAGCAGGAATGGAAGAAAGCACCGAGCTCTCACGGAAGATACTGGGCAAATCTATAAAATCCATACCCTTATTAATGAAGGATATTTTGAAGAAATGGCGTTTATGATTAATTTCAGAATCAGTGTAAGGACGGAGTTTTCCTGTTTAAATATGGAAAAGATGTAATGGTGGAGGAACGACGTGTCAGTCTGGTGACGGGACGAAATAAAATCAATTTGGATGCTAGACACTGGCATTTTACCTATTTGGAGATTTTAAACAGAAGCTCTTAGCTATATTATTGCATCAAATGTGGTTGTGGTTTTAAATTTCTTATTTTAAACTGGATTTTTAAACGTTTTTATCTGCCTCATCCACGGATCAAAGGAATTTGAGCGCTGTGTACTGCGGCCTTCTTAGCCGTTTCCCTGTGATAAAAAGGCCCTCGGTAATGACTTTAAAGAACCTGCATCATTATTAACCTATTAATGGAGTTTTAAATATATTTTTATTCATTTTAAAGACTGTTTTATTTGAATTTTAACTTCGTTTTTTTGCGGAAATTTCCGGCTTTTTACGTAAGGACACGTGATTTTAAGATGGCAGCCCCCATGAATACAATACACTCATCTGAGCTGGATCAGTCTAGAGCAGCAATTGACTCTGAACAGCAATCACAAAACAATGTCTCAACATCCCCAGCAACTGTGCATGTCTCGACTGTCAGAAATTATAATTTGAACATAAATAAAACTCTTAGGTGGAAATTGGAATCATGCGAAAAAGTGCAGGTTGATTACAATGTTACTGGAGGCGGAATTACTGGTTGCCTCGATACTGCTAGCTTCGAGCTGCTGCGATTCGCATGCTCATCCTTTTATAAAGAACTTCCCAAGTATGAGGGCAGATGTGTAATAGACTATACTGATGATAAGAAAAGGCGTGCGGTGGTGCAACAAACATATAAAGTTGGGCGGCCTGATGGAACCTTGAATTATACACTCAATTTATACCCTACAAAGAATACCCTTTTACTTAATGATAAAGATGTTGATAGATTTATGACAGATCATTTACCAAGCATACATTCCATAATGTGTAAAATAGTACAGGATGAAAATTTAGGCAGTGTCACAAATTTTAATCGCATACTCAGTAAGGGTCTTCAAGATGTTTTGCAGCAGAGAGAGAACCCCAACCCTGAGACCAAAGTCCAGATGGAAGAAGCTTCCAACAATTCTATTATTCAAACAGGATACCCAACAGCAGCCGCTTTGTCATCCCCTGTTCTACCTCAATCTGGTCAAGTCCCCAGGTCACCTTCAGACAGCACCACACAGCGAAAAGATAGCCTGCCTCAAAAGGAAGTGGACCCTAAAGACAGCACGTGCAAAAAGTGTAATCGCATGCTACAAACGCGAGGAGCAGTATGCCAAGTGGGTAACCATTGGATTCACTATCGTTGCGACAGACTCACTGAAGCTGAAATAGAAAGGTTAACAAATGATGAAGGATTTATATATGTATGTATAATGTGTAGAGACCAAGAGGACACTACCTTTGTCAAGAAACCATATATCCCAGATAGCCCACCAGGACAGAAAAGTGTATCTACTCTGAATATTCCACCGAAGATAAAGTCAACCTCAGTTGCAACTACAATGGCTGACAGTATCTTGTCCGAAGAATGCCAGATGGTATGCCACGTTTGCCAAAATGTAATGGAGAGTTGCGCTAACCGATGCTCCTCTTGTCTGGCATCATGCCATGATGAATGCATGTATGCGGATGAGGATGGAGATCTATGTTTACATTGTAGTGCATCACAGGCCCAGCTCGTAGACCTGGTGCATCACCAAAATGATGAAAGACCGGACCAGGAAAAACAACCAGAGGTACCGAAGGTTGACGGAAAATCAGCAGAAGATAAAGAACAGACTGTGATACCCCAAAAACCAACCAAACTAGAGGAGGTAACTCAGGGTAGCCCTCATGTTCAGGAAGGCATAAAGTATAAGACGAAGAAATGTGATAGTGCCATGGTAGATGAAGAGCATGCTGGAAGCCAAGGGGAAAAACAAAAAGCTAAAGACAGGACGAACCCCTCTGAAGTACAGATGCTAAAATCCAGAGAGCTACGGCAACTTGAGACCAAACTCAAGAAATGGGAAGAAGAGTTAAAGCTAAGGGAGACACAGGTGAATGACAGAGAGGTTGATAGGAGGCGACTTGAAGACTACATTCAGAGGACAGAAGCAAGAAACCTGGAGCTGGAGTCAACCATCCGCACTCTATATAGAAAGATAAGTGTCTTAGAAGAGAGTAAATGTAAGCCTACTACTAGACAGTCCCAGGAGGGCTATAGAGATTCAACCATCCCAGAATATTCCATGTCAGACAGAATAATTAGCAGAGGTCACACAGAGATGCCATCACCCCACGATCACACAAATCCTAACAACATGTTAATTAATGGAATACAACAGCAGATTACAAGATTTGTGCTCAGTAAAGTCTCACAGCAGTTGGACTATATTGAACAGCTGGACAAGGTGACAAGATGGCAAATCAATCAACAACCTCAAGTGCAGCAAGGAACCTACCCTTCTCAACAACCCTTGATACATAATTCTTACCTAAATGTACCACAGCAAGCGGGACTGCAAACTGTGCCCACGCCAACTATGTATTCCTCACCGCCCCCGTCCATGCCAGAAGGGCTACCAAACCAAACATGTAGCACTATAAAATATGCAAGGCAAGAAGGCTCTACTGCCACTCAACTACAGCCAACTACTGAAGCACATAAATGGAGAAGCAGCGAGCCCACACCTCGAGACCTACCTCATACTCGGGATGCGTACGTGAGTACTAGTTTCCAAACTCCAGCTGTAGGCCAACAGCGACACTATGCTAATGAAACACACGTCCCACAAAACTCGAAGTACGCTCCTCGTCCTAAGCTCAGCGAGAGTAGTAAGAGAAGAGCAGAAGGTTATACCATTAAATCGTCTAGCTACCGGGCATCTACTACTACAGACTCCAATGCAGCAGGCCAACCACTATTCTACGCAAATCCGAGGATGACAGGTAGTGAGAATGCTACGCACAGTAAGAACACAGAGCAGTCTTTTTTGTACGGAAGCCGGGCGCAAAGGGGGAGACAATAGCAAAACTGAATGCTGCCGAGCAGCAATGCGTCGCACAAACAAATCAACTGAAGATTTTAACATTTAACTGTAAGAATATGGAAACCTCTAAGCATGCTATTTACCAGCTCTCCAGAGATGTGGATATTATGATGGTACAGGAACACTGGTACTTTGACTGCCAGTTAGGTAAACTCAACGCATTGTGTGACGACCTGCTGGGGGTGGGAAAGGCGACAGATACCGGAGACCCTATTCTCCCAGTACAGATGCCGAGAGGTTTTGGCGGAACAGCAATCCTATGGCAGAAAAAGTTGGATCATCTGATAACCCCGGTCACAGATGGTGGGAACCGCATTCAATGCGTTGAGCTCCAAGGAAGGCAGCCGATGTTGCTTGTGTCTGTATACATGCCGTGTAAAGGCCTTAAAGAAAACATTGATGACTTCGAAGATTGTTTGTCCCAGCTGCAGGAAATTATCTCCAAGTATTCTGATACCCATGTATTATTGATAGGGGGGGGGGATTTCAATGAAAATCTATCAACTTCAGGCAATGCCAAGAGGAAGAGGAGTCTTGGGCTGTTTCTGTCTGATCATGGGCTAGCAACTAAGCCTACAGGAAAGACGTATACAGGTCCAAGAGGAAATGACATCAGCACCATTGACTACATATTCTATAGTCAGAACCTAGCAGCTAGCGTGTTGCAGATCAACACACTGGAAGACCAGCATATAAATGTATCAGACCATTACCCAGTTTGCTGCACATTAGAGTGGTCGGTTGATCTCACAGTGGAAATCAAGGAGGAGAGGTCTATCGTACCGCCGCAAAGGGTCAACTGGGAGAAAATCGACAAGGATGTGTACAACCAGGATGTTACAAGCAAAATCATGAAACAACGTCGTGATATTCCATCCGAATGTGTGCTTGACATGCAGATACGCAGACTGAACGAGATTGTGGTCGGAGCTGCTGAATCACAGAGACCAACGAAACTTGCATGTAATGTCAGAAATGCATTTTTCACTTCTAAAGAGCATAAGAATTATACACTTTGGTCATGTCAGAAAGTGTGTGATGCCCTCACCTTTCTACTTGACAATATTTATATTAGATTCGGTACTAAGTTATTTAGACAAATTGTGGGTATTCCGATGGGTACTAATTGCGCACCTCTTGTGGCTGATCTGTTCTTGTATTGTTATGAAAGAGACTTCATTTTGTCGCTTTCCATTGATAACCAATCTGAAATTATTGAAGCGTTTAGCTCTACTTCTAGATATTTAGATGATTTATTAAATATTGATAATACCTATTTTGATGGTTTGATCAGTCAGATTTACCCCCTAGAACTTCAGTTAAATAAAGCAAATTCCTCTGATACCGAGGCCCCGTTTTTGGATTTACATCTATCTATTGTAGATGGATTTGTTTCGTGCAAAATTTATGATAAACGCGATGACTTTGATTTTGAGATTGTAAATTTTCCTTTTTTGGATGGTGATGTTCCTCGTGCGCCATCCTATGGCGTTTATATTTCGCAATTAATTCGATTTGCTAGAGTGTGTAGTCATGTAACTGACTTCAACACTCGAAATAAATTATTAACGGCTAAACTTCTTAATCAGGGTTATCGGTACCATAAACTACGCAAAGCCTTTTCAAAATTTTATAGACGCCATTCTGATTTAATTTCAAAATTCAATATTGGACTTAAATCTCTTCTGCAACAAGGTCTATCGGAACCCGAATTTTATGGTGACTTAGTATATAAATTCAGAAAAAATATATAACCGCAATGACTTCAGCACCCAATTTCGTAAAATCATTCTTCGATATAAAAAGATTGGATACAACATGGATATTATACGACAGACTGCATGCATGGTAGTTAACCCAATCACGGTTGGCAACTTTGCTTCCCTCTTTAATTGCACGCCGGTCGGTCAGGCCTCAGATTCTATGACGGCTCCAACGTAAAGGCTTATTGAAAATTAAAGAGATAATGTTGGTTGGTGCCTGATGCTTTGTCTCTGGTCGGGCTCATCGGAGTCTAACTGTTGGTTTTCTTTTGCTCCAGCATTTCAGTGGTTTCTTTCTGTCGAGTCCTCACCGTTGTCTCACCTCTGTGGTTCTTTGATTTCTGTGTTCACGGAGATGTTGCACTGATGAGTTAGGAGGCCTTCATGCGGACTGAACAAATTAGTTGTCTAAATCGCGACGGAAGTAAGGGCGAGGATTGTGGCCACGTAAAATCGATTTAAGCCCCCCCCCAGTGGAAATCTTCCACTAACCGTTCCAAGGCGGCTCTTCTGTGGCGATTTGTTTATGTTGTTGTTTGTTGCTTGCTGTGTATCGCTTGTGTCTTTTAATTTTGGATGGCCATATGGCCATTTTGTGGGAAAGTAACTGTCCATATGGCCTTCCTTTGTTTGGGTTTCCATTATGGTCTGGTCGCTTAATGTTTGTATTTCTTTCCCTTTGGTGTCTTTTATGGATGGAGTAAGTTAATTGTATCAATTCCTGATCTTTGTTTTACTTCTACTTAGAAGGCAACGCAAGGCGAAATTGGCCGCTTGGACCCATGAAATCAGACAGGCAGTGAAAGAGAAGAAAGAAGCCTTTTATAAATGGAAATGTGCCAACAGACCAGAGAGCCCTGAAAATATTTTAGTTATTAATAAGAAGCAAACTACCTGTTACCTGCGTAAGCTCTGTAGAATTGAATCCGCTAAAGAACGTGAGAGTGCACGACAACAGATCCTTGATGCAAGGACCAGCGACACAAGACTTTTTCACCAACTTGTCTCTAAGCAAAGAGGGAAATTGAAATACTGTGTGAATGAACTATCTGTCCAAGGAAAAATCTACAAAACTGAAGGTGATATACTCAGAGGGTGGCAGGAGCATTTCTCAGACCTGGCAACACCAAACTACGAAGAAGACTTCGATGGCGAGTACAGAGAACACGTGCATAGGGAGATGCTGGAGATAGTGGACCTTTGCAACAACTATGCAAATCTATCTGAACCTGATTATATCACACCTGAGCAAGTTAAAGAGGCTTTATAAAAAATTCGAATGAGGTTTTAAATAAATTGAAATCTAGACATTTTCGTGCTTCTAGTCTGTCTACCTACGATTTTTCCACTCTTTACACTACACTTCCTCATAATCTTATAAAAGAAAAGCTTAATGATTTAATTGAATGGGCTTTTCACACAGAAGATTCTCTCTATCTTGCATGTAATGTCAGAAATGCATTTTTCACTTCTAAAGAGCATAAGAATTATACACTTTGGTCATGTCAGAAAGTGTGTGATGCCCTCACCTTTCTACTTGACAATATTTATATTAGATTCGGTACTAAGTTATTTAGACAAATTGTGGGTATTCCGATGGGTACTAATTGCGCACCTCTTGTGGCTGATCTGTTCTTGTATTGTTATGAAAGAGACTTCATTTTGTCGCTTTCCATTGATAACCAATCTGAAATTATTGAAGCTTTTAGCTCTACTTCTAGATATTTAGATGATTTATTAAATATTGATAATACCTATTTTGATGGTTTGATCAGTCAGATTTATCCCCTATAACTTCAGTTAAATAAAGCAAATTCTTCTGATACCGAGGCCCCGTTTTTGGATTTACATCTATCTATTGTAGATGGATTTGTTTCGTGCAAAATTTATGATAAACGCGATGACTTTGATTTCGAGATTGTAAATTTTCCTTTTTTGGATGGTGATGTTCCTCGTGCGCCATCCTATGGCGTTTATATTTCTCAATTAATTCGATTTGCTAGAGTGTGTAGTCATGTAGCTGACTTCAACACTCGTAATAAATTTTTAACGGCTAAACTCCTTAATCAGGGTTATCGGTACCATAAACTACGCAAAGCCTTTTCAAAATTTTATAGACGCCATTCTGATTTAATTTCAAAATTCAATATCGGACTTAAATCTCTTCTGCAACAAGGTCTATCGGAACCCGAATTTTATGGTGACTTAGTATATAAATTCAGAAAAATATATAACCGCAATGACTTCAGCACCCAATTTCGTAAAATCATTCTTCGATATAAAAAGATTGGGTACAACATGGATATTATACGACAGACTGCATGCATGGTAGTTAACCCAATGACGGTTGGCAACTTTGCTTCCCTCTTTAATTGCACGCCGGTGGGTCAGGCTTCAGATTCTATGACGGCTCCAACGTAAAGGCTTATTGAATATTAGAGAGATAATGTTGGTTGGTGCCTGATGCTCTGTCTCTGGTCGGGCTCATCGGAGTCTAACTGTTGGTTTTCTTTTGCTCCAGCATTTCAGTGGTTTCTTGCTGTCGAGTCCTCACCGTTGTCTCACTCTGTGGTTCTTTGATTTTTGTGTTCACGGAGATGTTGCACTGATGAGTTAGGAGGCCTTCATGCGGACTGAACTAATTATTTGTCTAAATCGCGACGGAAGTAAGGGCGAGGATTGTGGCCACGTAAAATCGATTTAAGCCCCCCAGTGGAAATCTTCCACTGACCGTTCCAAGGCGGCTCTTCTGTGGCGATTTATTTATGTTGTTGTTTGTTACTTAATGTGTGTATCACTTGTGTCTTTTGGTTTTGGATGGCCATATGGCCATTTTGTGGGAAAGTAACTGTCCTTATGGCCTTCCTTTGTTTAGGTTTCCATTATGGTCTGGTCGCTTATTGTTTGTATTTCTTTCCCTTTGGTGTCTTTTATGGGTGGAGTAAGTTAATTGTATCAATTCCTGATCTTTGTTTTACTTCTACTTTGATGTCACTAAATAAAGGAAACGCACCAGACTTCTATGGGGTTCAGGCCGAACATTTGCTATATGGTGGAGTGGAGCTTCTTCGATACCTCGCGCTCCTCGTGAATGGTATTTTCAGCCTCGGAAAGCTACCAGATGCACTCAAGATCGGAGTCTTGACCCCTGTGTTCAAAAAGAAAGGATCCAGTAGTGAGGCTAAGAACTAAGAGGATACAACCAATCATCGAGAAAAACCAAAAGAACCTGCAACGAGGTTTTACTCGCCACTCCTCGCCGATGAACTGCTCGCTGATCCTTGAGGAGGTTATCCGAGAGTACAGAGATCTTCGGAAACCCCTGCATCTAGCCTTTCTGGATGTCAAGTCTGCCTTTGACGTAGTCTTTCATGAGAGTTTGCTACGGAAGCTGTTCCACATTGGTATAGAGGGAAACACTTGGACCCTGATCCATTCCCTGCATCAAGATGCGGAATCGGTGATTAAATGGAACGGTGCATTCTCAGAGATCTTTAAAGTTCAGCAGGGAGTGAGACAGGGAGGGATACTTAGTACGGACCTCTTTAAACTCTATGGCAATGACCTTTTGGATCGCCTTAAGATGTTATGTATAGGGTCCCACATTGGAGAGATTTCCTGCGTTGCACCTACATGCGCGGATGACATGGTGGTTGCTTCTGATCGACGTGACACCCTGCAGAAACTTCTTAATGTGTCAGTAGATTATAGCTGCCAGGAGCACTATTTGCTACAGCCAGTGAAGAGTGTACTGTTAGAAATACTGTCAGGTCTTAAAAAGCAAGATCCTGAAGAAGCAGACATCACATTGAAAGGTCAACCCATGCCGGTGGTTCAGGAGACAATGCACATGGGCATCTTGAGATCAGCCAACACGCAGGAGTCAGCCGTAGAGGAGAACATCAAAAAGGCTCGGCGTACTATCTACGCATTGATGGCTACAGGTTTACACGGCGAAAATGGTCTCGGTCCAGAAACATCGGTCCAACTCATTTACACATACGTCCTACCAATACTGGTATATGGCCTCGAGGTGATCCTGCCAAACAGAAGCTTGATAGACAAGTTAGAAAGGGTGTTCAAAAAGTTTCTAAAGCAAGTGCTTTCCCTTCCAGAGACAGTTGCAGACCCTGCAGTCTTTGTTCTCACCGGTACTATTCCAATAGAGGCAGTTATCCATAAAAGAGCCCTAACACTGTTTGGAAGTGTCTGCAGGTTGGACGAGAGCTCAGTCGAAAAGCAATTAGCCAGAAGGCAGTTATCTATCAAATGCCTTAATAGCAACAACTGGTATATTGCTGTTCGGAAACTCCTGATTAGGTACAACCTACCACAGGCCTGGGATCTTCTAGATAATCCACCAGCAAAGACAAAATGGAAGACCACTGTGAACAAAGGTATTAATAGCTACTGGGTCTCGGCTATTAGAGAGAAGGCTGTCCTGTATCCCTCCCTGCAATATCTCAACTGTGATGAATTCTCACCTGGCAGGAAGCACTGGCTAATTCAGCATTCCAGAGAGGTCAGAGATGTCACACGTCTAAAGACAAAGTTGAAGTTGGTGACAGGAACCTACATCCTACAAGTAAACAGAGCGTGTTTTAACCAAAACGAGATCACAAAGACACGTCTGATGTGTAATAGTAGTGACGAGACCATAGAACACTTTCTGCTAACTTGCAGTGCATTAGAGGAAACCAGAAAACCCATGCTGGATCGACTAATTACCCTGGCTAATGGAACCCTGCAGTGGGATACAGACGACCGACATCTGGCCGTACAGTTGATCTTGGATTGCAGTAAAGTCGTGAACTGCACTAGTCCTGGGGTTTCTCAGTCTGATTTCAGAGCTCTAGAAAGACAGTCAATTAGTCTGTGCCACATGCTTCACATCGAACGTTACAAAAAACTATTATTACTCCCGAGGCGGAAAAGAAGACCGTAGTACACAGTACTCGGGAACAGTTCTAAAAGACTTTTCCAGAAACCCATGTAAATAGTCCCTATATATACCTCCTTGCGTGAAACTTAAGAAGACTTCAGTTTGGAGGTGTTCCTCTGGTGGCAGAATATATAGATTACTACTACTATGGTGAGTATAGCCTCTAGTTAGGAGAGCCGCATCATATAACTGATTAGAACTATCGTAGAATTTATTTGCCTTGGTGTCCAGAAGACGTAAAACAGAAACGGGTAATGAACTTAAAAATGAAAGCATAGAGTGGCGTCCATGATTTAATAATATAATTGACAGTCACTTCAGTCTAGCATAAATCTTTTTATACAAAACGACTAGGGGAAATGGTTTAGGGGGGGGGGGGCGAAACGGGAAATGGTTTAATATCTCGCTCGCTCTCTCTCTCTCTCTCTCTCTCTCTCTCTCTCTCTCTGCGTTTATATATGATTTATACAAGACGACTAGGGGGAATGGTCTGGAGTCGGAAAGACTAGGGTTGGGGGTTGGGGGGGGGGGGGGGTCGACTAGGGGCCAAAAAGGGGGCAAAACGATTATGGGGGAAACGACCAGGCAGGTAAAGTGTCTTGTCTATAATGTATTTTTGATAGCCCGTATGTGGGACCAGGACTGGGGACGAGACAGGAAGAAGTCTTACCTGGGTAAATGGTTGATAATGTCCCTGGCAGAGGCACTGGTCTGGTTGGTTAGAGTGGCTCAGCTAGACTGAGGAGCGTGGTCTCTTCTGCATGCTTTTCTCGCTTCCCGGGCTCTGTGTAATATCCAAGTGGGTAAAAACCATCACCTTCCGGTCGGCGTTTCTGGATAGCTCACGACACAACACTCCTCCCCACTTTATCTTGAAGGCCTTGTCACCAGCTGCCAGGTTCATCCTTGAGTGGGACTGATGTCCCACCGTTTCTCAAGTGAGACTGATGTCCCACTGACACTTCGGGCTTGGACGAGACTAGAAGTATCAGTCTATTGTCTGGCTTGAAGGAGACGAAGAAGCCTCACTTGCAAGCTGCTGTGTTGAGTCTAGCTTGTTATTTGACAGCTTGAGCGGACAAAGAAGACACACTCAATTTGCTGTCTGGCCACCTTGTTAAGTCCAACAGATTTCGAACTAGAAGTCCAGAAATCGTGACAGAACTAGAAGCTCAATGTCATTTAGTGGACTATTACAGAAATCCGCGGATAGACTGCCGTCTAGAAGACACATTTCTGGATTTGTGCGATCTAGAAAATCAATCTTTCCTTCATTCTTAGTGGATACTTCCAAAACATCAGCACAGTTTGTTAACCAGTGAACTTAAGTAATCAGTAAACCTAATGGTTACCGGGTAATTCTTTATCCGTGTGCATCTTCTAGTAACAATTTGTCTTTCATCTCTGTGGTTGTCTCCTTATGGCATATCCCATTATTTTTCCTCCCTGCCCAGCTAATTGTACCTGAATGAAGCCACCCACATTTACCGTGAACCTGACCCATTAAACATCTGGCCTGGTGCAGTTATGACAACCACCGCAGGGCAAAACTACAGATTGTTTGTCAGATAGATACATTTCCTGTTTACCTGACCCCGAGACCCAACGTCCCAATCAACACCGCCTAGGCCACCCTGGAGACGCCACCCCTAACCCTGCGCGATCCTTACCAGAGATGAAATGACATCTCCATTCCTGCCGCCCAAGGAAACCAGCATAGCCTATATGCATGGACAGTCAGACTTGCACTACCCCGTTCGGGCAGGCCCGGACCCCCTAAGTAGACTACTAGTACTCATGTGTGGTATGCTGCACATGGCATGATCAGAGGATCTGAATTCCTTAACTGTCTGTATTTTCAGGTTAAGCTTCATTGGAATAATCCCTCAACCCATTGAGCTAGCTGACCCTTGAAGCTCCCTGAACAATAAAAACCATGTTAAACTTGAATGAGCCTTTTCAAAATCTTGCCTAGAAGATAGTACCCAAGATAACTGGTAAACAATACTGTGGCTAATTTACAGAGTTCTAGTTAATTCCAAATTAGGAGTAATTTACTCCAACTTTTTCATTTCTGACTCCCAACTTTTTGAAAAGTATGGTAAAACTCCAACTTTTTCTGGAGGACTGCATTTTTACTCCAGTTTTAAAAACCCTAGGGAGAACTCTGCTAAAATCTCATTCCTGTTCATTCAAATGTGTTTTAACGGAGGCAAAGAGAAACTGCTATTTATAAGCCTATACTCTTTCAACTCCAGCTAAAATCTATTTCTGTTCATTCAACAAATGGAGGCAAAGAGAAACTGCTATTTTATAAGCCTATACTCGTTCAACTCCAGTTAAAATCTTCAATTCATTCAATTGCTTCATTCTTTAATATGGAGGCAAAGAGAAACTGCTATTTATAAGCCTATACTCTTTCTACTCCATTTTAAACTTTCAAACGTTTGGAAGCATTCACATATCAAAATAAAGGGACCTGTATCATTAGGTTTGGACAAATTTTCTTTGCTGTTTTAAAAGCCTTGTTTGCCATCATTATTCTGACTAGTTTTGCCTGTCATAGTTTGCATTTGTCATATTATTTGCCATTTTCTTGCCTTGCACTTAAGTGTAAGCTTTTCCTAGTGGCTAGAAGCCTACTTAAGAAACTGTTTTCATCAAGCCATTTCAAAATTTAGTGTAGAAGTAAGACAACTGGTTCTTCCACCGAAGATCTGTAAATACCAACGTGGATCATTCCATTTGACGTTTCATTCTTCTGTCGTTCAGATCTTGTCCATCAATCCCATTAGCAGTCAGTCGTTGTACCCGGGATTCTGTTAGTGAGCTGACTGTTAACGGAAAACATCTTTTCTTTACCCATTGGAATGTCTCTTTCCTTCCACCGCTTGGGATTTGCACTGGTGTTGTTTAAATCCATTAAGAGCAGCCTCCATACTTTAGAATGTTCAAAACAAGCTTGCTTGGCTGTCTATTCATCAGCACATCCCTGACAGAATTTTGAAATAGCCTCCTGCATCCGATGCTTTTCAGGCGGGTCTCTAAATGTGGCAGTGGCAAGGGTCAGAACTTGGTCAGCTGTTCTTCCAAAGATCTTTCCCATCTTGAAATGATTGCTGGAATTTCATTCTTGCTGTATCCCAATCTATCCTCAAATCTCTTCCCAGTCCTGCAGTGATTGCGAAGAAATCCAAAGCTTTGCCCTCGAAAGACCAATATAGGTAATCACAACATTCTCTGTCGAACCATTTTAAAACTGACCAGCAGCTTTCAAACTTGTGTCTGTCAGAAAAACATCCAGCACACATTTCCATCAAATTCCCGTTCTTTGGAAGCCGTTTCGGATCACCACGCCTCTCTCTCCTTGAGTGTCTAGAAGACTCCTCAGGATGTGATATGTTATCATCACTGACTTTTTCCCACATCAGTAGCAGTATGCAATGGTGACCTTGACCTAGAAGTACTAGCATTAGTGTCCTGACACGCTCGACCTTGAATATGTCCTTGGTGACCTTGACATCCGGTGCCGAGCGTATGATTTTGTATGCGACCCTGACCTTGCATATCTGGAGCATGACCATGGCTTCTCATGCTTTCTTGGTGACCTTGACCTGTCATACTTTCTTGATGGTGACCTTGGCCTGCCATGCCTTCTTGAAGAGCCAACCTGTCATACTTTCTTTGTGTCCATGACATGTTATGCCTTCTAGATGTCCTTGACATTTTATGCCCTCATGAAGGGGATTTTGACTTTCCATGCCTTCTTGAAGGTGACCTTGACATCTCGTCCTCGATCTTCTTGAAGGTGATTTCCTCACATGTCATCTTGAAGGCGTTTTTGACCTTTCATGCCTTCTAGAAAGTGACCTTGACAATTCCTGTCTTCTTGAAGGGGAGCTTAACCTTCCATGCCGCCTAGGTGACCTTGACAATTTCTGTCTCCTTGAAGGTGAGCCCGACCTTCCATGCCTTCTAGAAGGTGTCTCCAGTCTTGGCTTAATATGCCTTCTTGTGGTTGTTCCTGACCTTTAACCCCTGGAGTTTAGCCTTGGTCTGGTTTGCCTTCTTGACTCTTCGAACTTCCTACCATGTGATCTTGACCATGAATGTCACTCTCGGTTGTAGGAATCATATTCACTGGCATGAGGCCTATCTTTTTTCTTCTTATCAAGTTCATTTTCATATCTGCTTTCGGAGAGACCAAAGACTATTTTTTCACGTGAAACTATTTTTTCATTCTTGTCTGATGATGTCAACCAAAGCGCATGTGTCTAGAAGACTCCAAGCACTAAGGTGAACCATCTGGCTGATCAGTCACTTTCTGTTAATTCTTAAACTCTTTCTGAAATCCAATGCATGTCCTCTTCTGTTCCTTCCTAGCCATGAGGATTAGAAATCAACTCCATGACTGCTCTACTGTTCTTGGCAATTGGGATTAGAAATCAACCCAATTAGCTCTACTCTTCCTAGCCATGAGGATTAGAAATCAACTGCATGACTGCTCTACTACTGTTCTTGGTCATGGGGATTAGAAATCAACGCCATGCCCACTACATTCTTCTATCAATTCTGTTCACGTGAAAGCATTTCTTCATCCTTTGACTGATGGTGTCGTCCGGCGCCTGTGTATCTAGAAGACGACTAATGCTCCATCAAGCCATCTGTCTGGTCAATAATCTTTGCCTCAACATTTGCTATCTTATTTGTGCAAGGAGTGACAAATACAAACTTCTGTAAAGTGTAATATAAATATTTCCAGAATAACCTCTGTGTATAGAATACTCCAGAGATTCTTTCCCAAAATATTTATCCTTTTTTTTCTGGCTTTTCGACAGGCAGAACACTTTTCAATAATTTTCGCGTATAGAATACTGCGAAAACCCTAGAAAAGTCTGTCTTTTAAGTGATAAGCAGTTATTTACTAATATATTAGTCGAGTCCGGTAACTTTGCATGGCCGTTTATTTTGCGCACCCTGCATTCGCATTTTCACAAACTGTATCCCTAATTATCAATTCCACTATATTCAGTGCATCGGCATTAAGTTTAACTTTAACCCGAAAAAGATGTCCTGCACGTGCAGATGAAATAGCCTCGCGGAACCCCCCAATTTTTCTCAAAATACGAACTCTTAAAAGTCAAGACTGAGTTTAAAACTAGCCAAAGTCGCTATTCCCTTGATTCTAAATTTACTGCTTCTGACAACATTGCAGAAGAACGAATCAACAACTTATGAGTCAACCCTCATGTTCAAACTGTTCAACAAACATATTGTGCGCAATGTTAGGCGACAAAATTGGTAGTTCAATTTCAAGGGGGCATCCCTTTTCATAGTATTCTTTGTCCTGTATATTAATAACTTCAGAGGCCAATTTTCATTGCAGCTGGTCGATAGGGAAATGCTGCAATGTTGTTGAGGTGGCTTGAGCAGTCACACATAGCTATATAAACTTTATATGCGCAATGTTACCGGACCGCCCCGTACTTCTAAAACGTTAGAACAACGCTTTTTAATGGATGGCTGGCTTCTTTTAAGTAATAAGCAGTTCTTTTTAACTATTTTGGGTATAGAATACTCCTAAAATGTAAGAACTATGCTTTTTCAATATACGGCTGTTTGCCGATACTTTTCAATACAACAAAATTGAAGAAAAAGGACTATTTTCGGTTTAGAAAACTCAAGAAAACAACCCTTTCTCGTCTGCATCAAACCAACCAACCCTTTCTTCAAAAATGCAGACAACTATTTGTCACCAATTCTATTCAAGAAAGTACTTTGTGTATAGAATACGCCAAAGATTTTACGTAGGTTTCTTGAATTAATACCACAATGATACAGGTTAGGGATTTCTTTTATAATAATTGTCGCGTATGAAATACAGCGAACAATCGAAGAAAAGTACATGTAAATCTTGGTTTAGAAAACACAGAGATTACCTTTTCTTCTTTCTTGACAACCAGGTATTCCTCTGCCATTCCACGGAGAAAATCAGCCACCCAACCAGGCAAAACTAAACCCCAACTGGCAAGGGACAATTTAGAATTTTTCCAAACTGAAAATTACCCCAAGAAAAACTGGCAGAAGACAAGCCAAAATCAATCCAATTAGCTAATTTTAAATTAATTTAAGACTGCCTTAAGAATTGGTTCATTCAGCTAAATGCCAAACTCACCGGTTGTCCCCAAAACTGACCGGCTCCACGTTGTTGAAAAAATAAACAGGCCAAACCAAGAAGCTAAATGCCTCAGAACTTCACCTGCCTACAATTTCAACCTGTCAGGCTATCAAGAGTTGAACCCTTCACAGTTCCCTCTGTAAACAAAAGGAACCGCGTATCATGTTCACCGTCCCTCACGTCCGAAAACGTGAAGTAAATCTGAACCCTTCACAATCCCCAACGTTAAAAAAATAACGAAGTGGACCGCGTATCATGTTCACCGTCCCTCACGAATCCGAGGATAACACGTGAAGTAGTAATACACCTCTAACGAAATGACCGGAGAATTCCCCCCTTCCGTTTTATCGCTCGTCGCCAAATAATGTATTTTTGATAGCCCGTATGTGGGACCAGGACTGGGGACGAGACAGGAAGAAGTCTTACCTGGGTAAATGGTTGATAATGTCCCTGGCAGAGGCACTGGTCTGGTTGGTTAGAGTGGCTCAGCTAGACTGAGGAGCGTGGTCTCTTCTGCATGCTTTTCTCGCTTCCCGGGCTCTGTGTAATATCCAAGTGGGTAAAAACCATCACCTTCCGGTCGGCGTTTCTGGATAGCTCACGACACAACACCTACATGTGGCACAGTCTACATTTTTTTTTTTTTACCGCCGTCTACTTTCACTTTCGTTTTTCTTGGAACGGTCGTGTCTAAATGTCAGACCAATACATGTAGGTTATGCAGTCTCAAGAAGGTATGCATTTTTATTTCGAATCATGATTTAACATGCTATGTCAAACCGCTAGAGATGTGGGACCACTCGGCACACAGCAAACTCGGCACATGACAAACTCGGCACATAGCAAACTCGGTTCCGGGTCGTTTCGCCCGTGGGTCGTTTCGCCGGGTCGTTTCGCCCTGAGTCGTTTCGCCCAGATTATGGGGGTGGGTCGTTTCGCCCTTACCTGGTGGGTCGTTTCGCCCGTGAGTCGTTTCGCCCGTGGGTCGTTTCGCCGCAATACTATTTTAAGGGAGCTACAAACGGAATGCATGAGTAAATGGGCAGATGGATTAATAAATAAATGAATAAATTGGTGAATGGAGTTTTGCGTTGGTAGATGGACGGACGTACGTATGAACGGACGGCATTTTGAATATACGGTTATAGATAAGTTATTGAATGAATGAATGGAGAGTATTGTTAGATGGACAATCGGAAATGAATGAATGAAGGAATGCATGAATGAATGAATGAAGTGAAGCATGTGTAGATGGACGGACGGACGAACGGATCTGAACTGTTCATTGTGACACGTCAAATGACACCTACGGATGGGTGATGTATGGACGGGCTCGTTTCAGAGTTCGGATAGAGAGATAAAAAGTGAGAAAAAAACATAACACACACACACATTATAAACTGTGTATGTGATCTTCACAAATCCAAACAACAGTGTCAAAATGTGTTAAGTATTTGATATATGGGTACTCGCTAGAATAACTTTGCCGAGGCGGTTCTAACGACCACACACATTCCATGCCTTTAGCAGAAATAGCAGACTTTGGGTACTAACCACAAAACACACAACGAATATGCAGCACATTGTTTTTCATATTTCCGCCCCAAAATCAAAAATTCTGGCCCCCAGAAGAATGGAAAAGTTAAGAAATTTTGGTCATTTGTAAAGTCCCTGAAAAAAGAATCATTTGGGATCACTTCACTTAGAGAAAATGGAATTTTGAAAACTGAATCACGCGAAAAGGCAAATATATGTAATAAGCAGTTTCAATCGGTGTTTACACGTGAAGCTGACGGTGAGCTACCATCAAAAGGTACAAGTCCGTTCCCCTCTATGGGGGACATAACAGTTGACCCCAAAGGGGTCGCAAAACTGTTGGACAAGCTCAACATACATAAGGCATCTGGGCCTGACGGTCTGCATGCCAGGGTGCTTAAGGAATGTAGTGCTGAAATATCTCCCCTGCTGGCCTTTATTTTCAATGAATCACTTGCTCGGGGCACTGTACCAGATGACTGGCGACAAGCAAACGTAACCCCGGTCTTTAAGAAAGGAGAAAAATATGATGCTGCGAATTACAGACCGGTGTCGCTCACATGCATCTGTTGCAAAACCCTGGAGCATATATTAGTCAGCAACATTAACAAGCACCTAGCCTTTGAAAGCATTCTTGCTGACTGCCAGCATGGTTTCCGAAGTCGAAGGTCTTGTGAAACTCAATTAGTTCAGTTCTACCATGACATAGTGAGCAATCTGGATGGGGCCATTAATCGTGGCCACAAACAGACTGACCTGATTATCATGGATTTTGCAAAGGCCTTCGACAAGGTACCTCACAGGAGGCTATTGTACAAACTAGATCATTATGGGATTAGAGGATCCACACTTAAGTGGGTTAGCTCATGGCTCTCTGGACGCACTCAACAAGTTGTACTTGACGGCCAAGCGTCGGATCCAGTCCCTGTTTTGTCCGGTGTCCCACAAGGTTCGGCACTTGGACCGGTCCTTTTCTTGATATTTATTAATGATCTTCCTGATAATATCAGGTCATCTGTTCGTTTGTTTGCTGATGATTGTGTTTTGTATAGGAACATATATACTACTTCTGACTGTCTTATCTTACAAGATGACCTGGATAGCCTAGCACGTTGGGAGGCCGATTGGCAAATGAAGTTCAATGTGGCCAAATGTCATTCAATGAGGGTGTCACGGCACCCTCCAGACAAGCAGATTAAATTCAACTACTCATTACATCAGCATACTTTGGAACATGTCCAATCCGCAAAATATCTTGGTATCACCATTACTGATAATCTTGATTGGGGTCAACATATTTCTGAGATTACCTCTAAAGCAACTAGGACATTAGGGTTTCTTAGACGTAATTTGGCTTTTGCATCTAGGCAGACAAAGGGTGTTGCATACAAAACCTTGGTTAGACCTCAATTAGAGTATGCATCACCTGTTTGGCACCCCCATGTTAAAACTCAGGTTCAGCAGGTTGAGAAGGTTCAGAGAACGGCTGCCCGATGGACCTGCAGGCGATGGCGGAACAGAAGCAGTGTTGGTGATATGCTCGATGAGCTGGAGTGGCCATCCTTGGAGGCCCGTCGCGAGCAGTCCTCTTTAACCTTCTTTTATAAGATTCACTCTGACACAGTGTCTCTTAATAAAGATAAATACTTGACCCCTGTGACTACTTCAACTCAAACAAGGGCATCAAAACTAAACAACAGTCAATATCGTAGGTACCAGGCCTATAGTGATGCCCTGAAGAATTCTTTCTTCCCTAGAACTATTCCTCAGTGGAATAGTCTTCCCTCCTCTGTGGTAAATGCCAAAACTGCAGAGGAGTTCAAAGCCCGCATAGTGTAGATTGGGATCCAGAGGTGTGCGTTTTAGTACACCTCTGAAAGCAGATTGTAAATAGTTTTAAGAACTCATCCAGTGGGTGTGTTTTTTTTTTTTTTTTTTTTTTTTTTGCTAAATTCTAAATTTAGCGCACCACCCAAATGAGGTAATGGCCAAGTTTGACCGACTCAGTATATGAAGATAGATAGATAGATAGATAAAATACACACACAGTTGGTGATCGTTAGAACCGCTTCGCCGAGGCGTTTCTAACGAGCACCCGAGCAGAAATGTGAAAAATATTAGACTCTTTGATCAGAACAATTTTGATTTTTTTATTTGGTGGTACAATTTTCCAGTATTTGAATAAGCATGTTTTCGTAATGCAAACTATTAAACAGACCAGTACGGTAACACAGCCATGCGACATAGTGCATGTTTTCACATCTCTAAGATGACTATTTTTATTAGGAAAATCTGTGGTATTTTTTCTTATCTGTACTGCAAACATATGTTGAGGCGGTTCTAATGAGTACCCACAGCCATTGTCTTGTAGCAGAAATAATAAAAATAGTGTATTACCCAGTAAACCCCAGTTTTCTCCATATAAGGTGGGGTTTAGGGGTAGCTAAGTTGCTCAAACCTGACATAGAAGCCGTGAGTAGGTCGTCCAGATGCACCACACTAGGGCAAAACCATGTTTTTCGGAACTCCCAATACCCCCATCAATCCCTTTACATACCAAAACAAACATAACCTCAATCAACAGGGCTTGAAAAAAATAAGGGCGAAACGACCGACCTTATCAGGGCGAAACGACTCATGGGCGAAACGACTCACGGGCGAAACGACCCGAGACCAGCAAACTCCACTGGCTATTGATCAACAGTGTTAAATATTTTTTTTAAGAATGTCCCCCTTCACATACCATCAAGTCCTAGCTCTACCCCGTAAATCTGAGTGCCAAGCGAGAAGCAGCGAGTACCATTTTTAACGACTTTGGTATGTCGCGACCCGGGATCGAACCCGTGACCTCCCTTTCCCTGGAGCGGACACTCTACCAACTGAGCTATCGGGGGCCGGTCTTTTTTCTGTGAATAAGTAGAAAAAAATAATTAGACTGTTCTCTGCTCTAGAAATTGCCATCGCATTTGTAGGGTTAATCTTAAGTTTTGCGGATTTCTTGTTTTAACCCTTAAGGGGAATGGATATACCTTCAAGGGAGGCAACTCCTTCCAAAGTATTTTTGTCTCCCATGTCAATGGGGATTGGGGTCAACTCTTAAAGGAATGAATTTGCTCCAGAAGAGGTCAACTCTTAAAGGAAAGAATTTGCTCCATGGCAGAGGAGCTCCAGAAGAGGTCAACTCTTAAAGGAAAGAATTTTCTCCAGAGGAGCAAATTCTTTCCTTTAAGAGAAGACCCCTTTTTCCTTTGGACAGAGTTTATAGAATAGCGAACAGGAATTTCTGAAATTGTCTCTCTTTGAAAAATGGCAGAAAAATTGACCAGGTGTGTCCATTCCACTGAAACTGCCAAAGAAATTTTTAAAGCTGACGTCAAGTTTATTGCAGAGAAAGTAACTTTCTTTCTTTCTTTGTCTTTCTTTCTTTCTTTCCTTCAGTTTTGCCTTAACCCCAAGAGGGGACACAGACGGTGTACATTGTATGGAGTACAATTGTATACACTCCAGATTTGCAGGATGAAAGTCTACTCAGTAATCAGTAAGGCCTACCAAATGGAATCTTTCTCCTTATATATAACAGGAGTCCATTTCAAAATTTATGGGTGTCAGGTTGTGTTTTCTTCAAAATTGATTAGGAAAATGGCTCAACTTTTTGCAAACATTGTAGGCCCGGATCAGTCTGATCTGGGCCTGCACTGTTTGCCAGCGTACCCATTTTGGGGGTTTCTGGTACTTAATGGGTTAAGGGTTAACAATATTTTGGAAGGATTTGTACATTGTATTTGTTTTTAGGAAGTGGCTAGAAGACCGGATCCAGTCTTTTAGCCTCTGAGTCTAGAACGCCGGACCCGGCATTTTAGACCTAGCGGCTAGAAGACCGGGTCCGGTCGTCTAGCTATCCTCCCCTTGCCAGGCTAGAATGCCGGCAATAGAATATTTGATAACTATACTCCACAAGGTAGCCTAAACAAAATTAGAAAGGAACATTTACCTGTCATGTATTATCCGCCATTTTGAAGCTACGATAGATTAATGTTGATTGTGTTTTAAGTATAAAATACACGAATTTCTGTAAAACATTCCAAAAATTAAATACAACCTGACAACCCTAATATTGGTAATGGACCAGCCCAATATATAAGGTAGAAGAATCCACTAGGCATAAATGAGTTAATTTACCATGCATGTATGACATAGCATATGCTGTAGAAAGCCATCTGACAAGTAACATTTTAAGGTTCATCTTTACGTTTATGTGAAAAAAGTATTGATGTTACTACTTCATAGCATTCATTATAGCATTTAACAAGACATTATAGTTGATCATACAGACAAACGGACAAATAGACAAAAACATACTAACCTCTGCTCTCTTTTTCCCGTGCTAGTAGATTTGAATTGTCTCCCGCCTTGAATACAATGGAAACTGATCCCATAATATTTCAGCCTAGGGTTCAGCGTCTTTTTCGATAGCTTTTTCTGAGCTGCAGAAATTGTTCTACTGTCGCGCTTCCAGAACTGAACATATTCTGCATTCTGAATGGCGCTTTCAAAGACAGAATAGTCTTCGAACGTTTGACCTATGTGCAGTCTATGAGCCATCATGAGGCAATGACGGACTTTCCAGGGACAGCATTAAGTAAGTTGAGATAATTGCTTTGTTTGTTTGGAGTAAAAAATTACTACGATTTTAAAGTGTGTGATGTGTTGGCGGTGATAGTTTAAGACAACAGGATTGTTTGTGGCACTCTGTACTGTAAAATAATAGGATCTTAAAGCGTTATGAATTCTTTGAGGTCGTTTGACCGCTCAATCAGGTTAATGGTTGTTTGCAACACACCGTAATTATATTTTACAACCGCGACAAACACGACAAACGCTGATTTATCACGTTCAATTTCCATCATATGTAAATAATAATAATAATAATAATATTTATTATTATAATAATAAAAACCAATACATAAGTCCGTCCCGCATTAATAGTCGTTACATCTGGCCGTTACATCTAGAAAATTGCAGTTGCCGACGAAAGTATTCTCCCCCTTCCAAAATGGTGGAAGAAGTTTGTCCGGTTCTTCATATGTATTTGTTTTCTGTTTTCGGTGGATTATAACTGCCAAATATTATATTCCCGGCATTCTAGCCTTCCGTAATAGACTTGTCTAGAATACCGGACCCGGTCTTTTAGTCTCAGAGTCTAGACTGCCAGGTCCAGCGTTCTAGACTAGAGACTAAAAGACCGGGTCCGGTCGTCTAGCCACTGCCTTGTTTTTATTTCAGCAAGTGCATTGTAACTTTAAGGATACAGGAGGCGATGACTAACTTCACCAGCTTACTCACTGTAAATTTCCTCCTTGGAATGGCAGCAGGTATTCATAAATTTTACCCGTTTTCAACAGAATATATTGTTTGTTTGTATTGGAGTTTTGCGGCCCAGTCAACATTATTTTAGGCCATTTTTGAGCCTGCCAGTTTACGTATCCCATGACGAGAACAAGTCTGTGAAATATAAACCCCCCTAAACCCCACTTTATATAGAGAAAACTGGGGTTTACAGGGGTAAACATTATTTTCCTTATTTCTACTCCAAGACATAGGTTGTGGGTACTCGTTAGAACTGCCTCAATGAGGCGGTTCCAACGAGCACCCACAACCTATGTTTGCAGTATTTATAAGAAAAATATTAGGGATTTTCAACAGGAAAGTAGGAATTTTGGAGATGAGATATATGCACTATGTCGCACGGGTGTGTTATCGTAATGCACACTTTTCCTGGACAGGCTTATAGGTAAGCATTTAAGTAACCAGTACTGTGCACATTCTTTCACCAGAAACTGACAACTGCCCTTCTTGAATCAGCGGAAGGGAGAGAATGACCGTAGAAAATATTTCATGATCAATCTCCACGAAAGAATGTTGCCGATCCCAGCAGGTATCTAACCCGCGTCCTCCTGATCACCAGTCAGACGCGCATCCGACTGAGCTACCGAGGTCGGCACAACAGAATATTTCTACTTTCCTTGGGCTCTTATGGGGAATGGAAACACCTGGCAGATTTTTTCGCCATTTTTCAAAGTGAGACAACTTTTGGGACTTCCTGTTAGCTTTTCTATAAGCCCTGGCACACTGAAAAAGGGGTCTACTCTTAAAGGAAAGAATTTGCTCCACAGGAGCAAAGTCTTTCCTTTAATAGTTGACCCCTGTTGACATGGGAGACAAAAATACTTTTGCAGGAGTTTCTTCCTCTGAAGTTGTATCCATTCCCCTTAAGTACCATTACAATAACACAACCATGCACGAAAATGGCTTCAATGTTATGGTATCTCCAGAACTAGCATTTTTCAAATGAAAATATTCAATATTTTTCTTATTTCTGGTCCTAATATAGATTGTTGGTGCTTGTTAGAATAAGGCGGTCTTAACGAGTACCCACAATCTTAGTTTTTAAACACAATTAAGAAAAACCAAAGTAAACCCTACTTTCTACAACATGTATATGAAGTGGGATTTAGAGAGGTGTTCATTACATGGACTTGTTAATCTAATGTTCCTTACTGATAAAGTAGGGTTTGCTACATGTAGGATATTAATTGCTTGAAGCGTTCACCTGCTTTGAAAAATGCTATTCCTTCTGCCATGAATGATCATATAGCATTATATTACATGCATGATAGAGAAATGCTATGATTTCTACCAGACATAAACTTGGTATTTTCCTTTTTGCTAAGAAGAAGAAATATTTCTTCTTTGCCGGGGAAATAAATCTCTTTAGCTGGAACTACTTTATGTAAGAGATACAAGATACCGCTTTTGCAGTGAAATCGTTATATTCAAACACTGGAAAGCTAAAGTCACGTCAATGTTATTCATGACTTCATTGCAATGGCGTCTGGGAAGATTTCAGCAGATGTTCAGGATGTATGACTTTTGAGTCGGACGCAACGCTGAAACAAAAGAAAACATGTATATATGACCATTGAATACTAATAATGAATAGGATGTACATTTTGCTTTGTTTGATCTCACATTTTAGTTCTTTTATCACTGAAACACTTTGTTTCTTCTATTTTTGTTCCAAACAGTAGAAAGACTAGTGCTTTCAAAATGGCACCCATCCATTTTTTCTTCCACCCAGCTTCTATAATACTACGCTGATTGAACCGTTAACATGAGCTGTAAACTGCCAACTGAACGGGAATTCAGATCCAAAATTCAAGATCCAAACAGTCCTAAAAGTCTATGGAAGTGCTTGTAATATACAGATTATTCATTTCTCCTTATTATACCCCCGGCATACGAAGTATGTCAGGGGGTATATAGTTTTCGTCTTTCCGTCCGTTGGTTTGTTTGTTAGTTCGTCCGTTCGTACTTCCGTCTGTCCCACCGTTCGTCAACCTTTACGTCAAAGTTTTGCGTTAAACCTTTTTGACAGCTCATATCTCTGTAACCACATGTTAGATTCTCTTCATGTTTGGTAAAGGATATCTCTATAGCATTACCTTTCATATGGAATATCTAAGCCTCTGGGTGGGCTGTCCGTCTGTCCGTCTGTCTGATCATCTATTTTTACGTCAAAGTTTTGTGTTAAACCTTTTTCATTGCTGATATCTCTGTAACCACATGTTAGATTCTCTTCATGTTTGGTAAAGTATATCTCTATACCATTACCTTTCATATGGACTATCTAAGCCCCTGGGTCAAGCCCCTAGGTGGGCTGTCTGTACGTCTGTCTGTTCATCTACTTTTACGTCAAAGTTTTGTGTTAAACCTTTTTCATTGCTGATATTTCTGTAACCACATGTTAGATTCTCTTTATGTTTGGTAAAGTATATCTCTATACCATTACCTTTCATATGGAATATCTAAGCCCCTGGGTCAAGCCCCTGGCTGTGCTGTCTGTCCGTCTGTCTGTTCATCTACTTTTACGTCAAAGTTTTGTGTTAAACCTTTTTCATTGCTGATATCTCTGTAACCACATATTAGATTCTCTTCATGTTTGGTAAAGTATATCTCTATACCATTACCTTTCATATGGAATATCCAAGTCCCTGGATCAAGCCCCTAGGTGGGCTGTCCGTCTGTCTGTCTGTTCATCTACTTGTAGTCAAAGTTTTCAACTTTTGTGTTAAACCTTTTTCATTGCTGATATCTCTGTAGCCACATGTTAGATTCTCTTCATGTTTGGTAAAGTATATCTCTATACCATTACCTTTCATTTGGAATATCTAAGCCCCTGGGTCAAGGCCCTGGGTGGGCCGTCTGTCTGTTCATCTACTTTTACGTCAAAGTTTTGTGTTCAACCTTTTTCATTGCTGATATCTCTGTAACCACATGTGAGATTCTCTTCATGTTTTACAAACAATTTCGTGATGCATGTCCCTGCCCCCCACCCATGGTGACCTTGACCTCAAGGTCACGGACTTAGAAATTTTACATTTGGTTAAAGTTTTATGTCAAAGTTTATAGATGCCTGTATGTTCTAAACTCTAAGAAAAATTCAATTGATACTTGCATCAATGTTGCATACCAGTCCAAAGATTTCATTGATGCATACCCCACCCTGCTGCTTCATTAACTTAGATCCCTCACTCCCTTGGTCCATTTAGAAATTTTATGTTTGGTTTAGCTTTTACAAGCACATTTATAGATTCTTATAGCTTCTTGACTTCATTCATATTACATACAAGCTCGAAAGATATATCAGAGGGTGGCAGTGGCCGGGGGGTATACTTGACCCACTGGTCGCTTTCTCTAGTTGAAATATGGGATTTATCAACCTCAGGAGGTAAAACAATCCTTTAAATAAACTTGTGCTTCGCACTTGTTTCTTTATCAGATTGTTTTACCTCCCTCAGTTTATAAATCCCATATTACAAATAGGAGAATGAATAATCTCTATATCTGACATGCAGTGTGTTTTCTCGGTGGACATATTTTTTTCTCAGTCGGACATGACTGTTAGTGTAATGAAATTACCTCAGGAGGTAAAACAATCCTTTAAAAAAACAAGTGCGAAGCACTCGTTTCTTTAAAGGATTGTTTTACCTACTGAGGTTTATAAATCCCATATTTCAAATAGGAGAATGAATAATCTCTATATCTCACATGTAGTGTGTTTTCTTGGTGGACATATTTTTTTCTCAGTCAGACATGTTAGTGTAATGAAATTACCATATTTATTGTATATATTCGGACACCTCAGCTCTTTACCATACTTGTTCTAAAATTTGAGCAAATACAATTATTAAATTACTACCCGATGTTGTGTACAAAAATAGCTTGATTCGTGGCAAACAGTGTACACCCTGATGAGATTCCACATTTTGTTGCAGGTTTATACTATTTTCTTGCACACCAGACAAGGAAATCCGTGATTTTACCCTGGGATAGAAATTTATGTTCTGACCCTGGTGTTCTCACCCCAAATCGAATATAATCGCGTGTTTGATAAATGCAGTGGTTGATTACGACCTTGTGTGCGCCATCGTTAAGGTTGATGTCATGCACGATCCGATACGTCACTTTACATTCCTGCAGTGTCATCACAATATGGCGGACATCGGTAACCGAAGTGATTTCAGCATTAAAAATCCGCGCTAAGAAATGGAAGGTATGCAAGAAAAAGAATCCAATATGGATGTGAGGGGTGGATAGAAAAATCCATCCCTGGAGTCACTGTCCAGCATCACTTGGCAAGCCTCATGATGCCGGACAGTGACCCTTGGGACGGATTTTTCTATCCACCCCTCTAAGGCTGACACGATTAATCATATAACTGATTAATCGATCGATAAATTCCACAAAAATGATTATCATTTCTGATTTGCTTTTAATCGATTACTTGATTGGTACAATTTACTACCCAAAGTTATGCCTAAAATAGCTGTATGAGTGGCAAACAGTGCAGACCCTGATGAGATGCCGCAGAATGTTGCGTCTCATCTGGGTCTACACTGTTTGCTCAGGCCTGGCTGTTCAAATATACATATGGTAAAGTGCAACATATTGTAAGAGTCATGTTCGTACAGAAAGCCAGACAGGTAAATTTATGACAAAAACCTTAGCGATTACTAATCGATTATCGATCGCAATGACATGGCTGATAATCGATTAACTTTTCAGCTCCGATTAGCCAGCCCTACACCCCTCACACCCATATAAGATTCGTATATGCTCAGACCTATCTGTCCAAATACATGTGCATAAGGTAAATACAGTATATTTATTGAGGTAACATATGCCACAAAAATGATCATGAAATCTTTTCTCCGGTCATTCTCTCCCTTCCACTGATTCGAGAAGGGCACTTGTCAGTTTCTGGCGAAGAGATGTACACTGTACTGGTTAAGCCAAGCCAAGAAAAGTATGGATAGATGAACTGACAGGCTCAAAAATAACCTAAATAGTGTTGACTGGGCCTTTAAACTCCAGTACAAACAAAAACCTTCCAGTCATGTAAGGAACACTTGAAAAAGCCATTTTCTTTAAAAAAGCAGTGTTTGTAGGTTAACACCCTTAAGATGCTGAGAAAAACAACATCTGCTGATTTAATCCTTTTGCAAACTTGTTAAAAATATTTTTGCATACAGGCAAACAACTGTTATCAATCAAAGTACTGAAAGTACTGAGGAAAGTTGATTTATGAGGAATAATTATTATGATAACAATGTCAGTCGTAGCAGTTATCTAGATATTTTGTTGACAAGGTCCCAGAGGGTTAAAAATTGGACGAAGTTAAAAAATGATCGGTCGATTGTTTTGAGTTTATCAACAGGTCAACCCTTGTATATCATTTTTGTCGCGCCTGCTATTAGCATGGCGCGATATAGGCGCCCGGTTTTCCGTTCGTCCGTTCGTCAAGGCATCAACATTTGCGACCACCCTAGCGTTCACCCTAATGGTCAAGTTTATTTCTCAAGAACTATAAGAGCTTCATTAATGATACTTGGTCCAGGGCTTTAGATAATTTTTTTTTCAAAAGAGTACAGTACTCGTCCTTTTTTAAAAAAAGGAGTAACGAGAAATTTTTAAAGAGTACTGAAAAATAAACCAAAAAACTTTATCTTGCTGCCTCGACACGATGTTTTTTGTGGCCAGGTGTACTGTTTGTTTTCTTATAGATACACATGTTCAATGTCTGTGTCTATTGGACTAGGTGGTGGCACTATAGCTTGAAAATAATTGGGCACCATTTTTTGGTTTTTGAAATGCCATCAGAATCGTTATGATCAATTGGCTTCTCACACGTTACTGGTGTCTCTAATGGAATTATATATATTTACATGCATTTCACAAGTAAGTGGTGTACTGGGTCGAAGAAATAGCAACGTTTATTATTTAAAAAAACATTTGAACATTTAACTTCTAGGTATCTTTTAATATAGAATTATAATATTTAAATAAAAAAAATTTTTTTTTCATTCATCTGAAAGCGTGTTATTAAAGCAATACAAAATATAACCGATGACGGAATAAGTAATCTGTTCAAGGGAGATTACTCAATAATTATCCATGTCATTTGACGTTTCAGAACTCGGGCTGAATGTGCGTCTTCACTGGCGGTGAGTCGAAAAACCCAAATCCACCCAAATCCACCTGATAATTACCCATATCCACCTATAGCTGGCCCATTTAAAGTCATATAAGTTGTTTTTAATGTTTACATGATAGAATATATCACTTTGGACAAATAAATAATCAAATTTAGTAACTTGTAACAATTTAACACGCACTATACATCGCGTGTAGTCTAACGAAATATCTTTCAGTTGGTTGCCTAGGGTTACCACTGTAATAATCATAGTTCACACACGTCTATTATAAATAATGTTAGATAATTGTAAACTTCAAAAAATATTTATTTATTTATTTATTTATTTATTTATTAAGAAAGGAAGAAAGGAAAGGAAAATAAATAGACAAGTGAATGTTTGACGGTTGAGTGAAAAAAAAACACACACAAAAACATGCAGAAAATACCGCAGAATATACGACCTTATTAAACACAACTTTTTATAAAGTAAGGCTTTGGTTTACAGGGGAACATATTATTTTCATTAGTTCTGCAAAAAACACAACTTTTTATAAAGCAAGGCTTTGGTTTACAGGGGAACATATTAATTTTATTAGTTCTGCTAAAAAAAAAAAAAAAAAAACATATATCGTAGACATAGGCCTTGGGTATTTTTTGGACCCCCCCCCTCCCCCCTCCCACAATCCGTGCTGAAAGAAACTGATTGGGCTGCACCTCTGAAATGCTTCCACGCTGAGCTGAAACGGAGCCCGCGTTAAACCTCCATTCAAGCAAACAAACACTCTAATTTAGAACCGCCTCATCGAGGCGGTGAGGCGGTTCTTTCGAGCTGCAAAAATCCATGCTTTGAGCCGATATGAAAAAAAAATAAATAATAAAAATAATTTTTAATAGAAAATTTCATTGTGATGAATATATTTCGGCCCATAAGTTTCAACATGTGTGTTTTCGAAAGAAAGATGGAAGAAAAGAAAGAAAGAAATAAAGAAAGGAAGAAAGAAAGGACCAACCAACCAACTAACCAACCCATTACGAAAACACACCTATTAAATATACTGGAAATTGTATCCACCAAAATGAAAATTTCCAGAAAAAAAATCCGATATTTTATTTTTTCTTCGCAAAACCCCGTTAGCCCAAATCCACCGTAAAAAAAAAAACCAACAACAACAAATCAACCATAATATTGGAGTCATTGCTTCCAATTCTGTGGGACTTTTACCCGACACATTGAAATGAAATGACATCTCAAGCCCTGCCGCCCAATTAAACCAATTGGATTTATGTGCATGGACGGTCCGACTCGCACCACTTTTCTTGGGTAGAGTTATAGCCTCTATAAGCGGTCGGTTTCAGCTCTGCGTGGAAGCATCATGTAGCGCTATCTATTTTTCAAGACCGGATGGGCGGGGGGGGGGGGGGGGGGGGGGGGGCAGACACTATTGATAAGCGTCTATCTATATTTATTATCATCATTATTTGTACTTCAAGTCAGAATCTCCAGAATAATTCTTGCCTGACTTAGAAAAAAAAATGGAAAGGAACTTACCTGCTGGGGCCATAGACAGTAGTAGTTATATGCAGGCTGAGTAAATGCAATGCACACAAATGTGTTTTATGTGTGAAACTTTTTGGAAATGTATACTTACATTTCTGTCTAAACGTATTAAATCTTGGGGAGTCTGCATAACTGCTACTTTCAGTCAGTCATCGAAGAAAATGTATCTATTAAACTTGGCATTGCGAAAACACGCAACATGCCTATATAATTTTAACCCCCTAAACTCCCCTTTATACATTAAAACTGGTGTTTACATGGATAATGATCATTTTTCCTATTTCCGGTAAATACACATTGTGGGTACTCTTTAGAACGGCCACGCCGAGGCGGTTCTAACGAGTTCCAACAATCCATGTTTCGAGCAGAAATATGAAAAATATACATTTTATCAGAGAAGTTTCATTTTTGTTGGTACATTTACAATTTATTTGAATAGGCGTATTTTCGTAATGCAAGCCTTACTGAAAAAAAATCTCGTTGATGTCCAGCTCCTGTCGCTTGGAAGCCACCCCAGAGAGGAGCCGCACGTGAGTCAGGCTTACAAATTTAAAAAATTATTGATAATAATAATAATAATAATAATAATAATAATAATAATAATAATAATAATAATTCACAAATTCAATCAAGTACAACATTAAAACAAAAAGAACCATCATCACGTGTCCATTTTTCATCTTATAATATTTAATTATGATAGCAATATCGTCAAAGCCAGACCTGAACAGCGGGCCAACGTCGGGCCGACAGAGATACGACGTTGCCATCTATTGCTATCGCCCGACATTGATCCGACACTCTTTGCACATGTGTCGTACAGTATCTATTACTTCCGAAAAGAATTTGATAAACTCGAACATATTAATAAAAATGCAAACAAATTAATTTTTGAGAAAATGGTATGAAAAATGAAATTTGAAAATAAAAATGAATAAATAAATAAAAATCACCTGACCGGAGATCATGACATTAATATTTGACGAAGAATTAGAATAGTGACAATGCAAGTGGTCGTAGCCCAGAAGTATGCTCGAAACACAGCGGTGGGAGACCAAGTGATTAGAGTCAGCGCTCTTACCCACAATGTCACGGAGGCCAAGGGTATACGCAAAAAAAAAAAAATAAATAAATAAAAAAAAAAAAAAATAATAAAATGTATGTTGAAGCACCGGTCAAGCACATTCTGCTCTTCACAATCTAATTTATGTTCATAACAAAATGTGATTCGAACCCTCGCACAGATGCGGCGACGTCGCCTAGCACTGCAGTGGCCGACGTCCTTAACCACTACGGCCACACAAAATGGATATTAACGGAGTCGGCGATCACCCATTCATTCATTTACTCATGTGCACAAGTCCGTAAAATTAACATTCCATAAACCCCACTTCATATAGAGAAGGGGTATACATAAACAGAGGATATTTACTTCTTTTTTTTTTTTTTTTTTTGTTTGTTTGATTTGAGGTTTAACGGCCCCGTCAACACTGTTAAGGTATTTTTTGAGACGTTGCTTCCAATTTTGTGGGACTTTTACCCGACATTGAGATGAAATGACATCTCAAGCCCTGTCGTCTAATGAAACCAATTGGGTTTATAAGCATGGACGGACCAACTCACACCGCTTTGCCTGGGTAGGCTTAGATCCTCTCAGCGGTTTACCAGTACTCGTGTGCGTGTCGGATTCAGCTCTGTGCGGAAGCATCATGCAGCCGTTTTATTTCTTCAAGCCCCGATGGGCGGAGGCCGTCTGTTTTTTTTTTTTTTTTTTTTTTTAAGATAAAAGCGGCCCAGGCAAAGTGGTGCGAGTCGGACCGTCCATGCATATAAACCCTATTGCTTTCATTGGGTGGATTTGTTTGTTTGAGTTGAGGTTTAACGTCCGACGGTCCCCGTCAACACTGTAAAGGTAATTTTGGAGACGTTGCTTCCAATTTTGTGGGACTTTTACCCGACATTGAGATGAAATGACATCTCAAGCCCTGTCGCCCAATGAAATTAGCATGGACGGTCCGCCTCGCACCGCGGTTCCTGGACAGGCTTAGATCCTCTAAGCGGTTTACCAGTACTAGTGTGCGGGCCGGATTCAGCTCTGCGTGGAAGCATCGTGCAGCCCATATATTTCTTCAAGCCCTATGGGCGGGGGCCATTTCATTGGCGGGAAGGGCTTGAGTTGTCATTTAATCCCAATGTCGGGTAGATGTCCAACAAAATTGGAAGCAACGTCTCCAAAATGGCATTAACAGTGTTAACGGGGGCATTAAACCTCGAATCTAACAAACAAACCCATACAACAATGTACCGATCGTTTATTTTGACATACCGGTAATTGATATTGACGGATGTACTTTTCCAGTGGGCATACAACGTCGATAAAACATTAAAACCACATTCATCCAACGTCATGACATTGAATTGAAGTCTGTTCATCAACGGTCGACTGGGCTTTATTAAAAACATTGAAAAAAATTGGTTCCTCTCCAGTATGGATAATTTCGACCATAGTGTAGAAGACTGTGAAACTTATCGCCCCTACCCAAAAGGGCTTCCCAATATTAGGAAACGGTACACGCCTCATTTCACAGTCTTCAGCAGAATGGTGAAACACAAATCTTTGAGGACTGTTCTAACACGCGCCTACAACCCGTATTGCTAGCATAAATGAGCGACATATTACACAATTTCCTAAAATTAACTATACATACTGTGTTTTCGTAAAGAGATCTGCGCTTAGCGATTGCTTTGTTCAAGCTGCGTGTCTGCGCAGTCTGGTCATGGCCTTCACTATTCACTTATGGAAAATGACTGAACGTTTTGCAGGCCACATGTGAAAACTCAGATTCTGAGTGCGTTGAATGCGCTATCACTTGGCACAGATTTTAATTGATTTTAAACACACACACACACACACACACACACACACACACACACACACACACACACACACACACACACACACACACACACACACACACATGGCGTCTAACATGGTGTCAGATAGTACAAATAATAAGTTAAAATTGTAATATCTTTATATATTTTGCTTTCAACATAGATTGTGGGTGCTTGTTAGAATCGCCTCAATGAGGCGGTTCTAACTATTACCCACAATAAAAGGCAGATAATGTATACCCCCGTAAACCCCATTTTCCTCTATATAAAGTGGGGTTTAGAGGGGTCTTAGTTTCACGGACATGTTATCGTGATATGCATAATGCTTCCACGCAGAGCTGAAACCAACCGCACAGGAATACTGGAAAACCGCTTAAAGGTTCTTAAACTGCCCAGGAAGCGTGGTGCATGCATATCAGCCATATTGGTTTAATTGGATGGAATGATTTGGGATGTAATTTAACCCCAATGCCGAGGCAAAGTCCCACTAAAAGGAAGCATCGCCTTTAAAATGACCTCTAAAGTGTTGACGGGGACGTTAAACCGCGAGTCAAACAAACAAAACCTGGGCCTCGGTGTTCAGTCCAATAAAACAATAGCGCATCACAAAATCACGCCTGTTCAAATTCAGTTATATAGGGATACTGCAATAATAACAAAGAAAGGGGGAAAAATACGATAAAAATACGGTGTTTTTCATACTTTTTTGCGTGGATGGGGGTGCAAAATTATAAGGGTGTGTTACCGTGATAAAAAACACATACCCTATCGAATTCCACTCCCATTGAGTACCCTTTTTATACACTAAATTCGCGTTTTACAGTAGTTAACATTACTTTTCTTAGATCTTTACCAAAATGTAGAATATGGGTGTTCGTTATAGAACCAACTGGCTGAGGCGACCCTAACGTGTACCCACAATCTACATGTATATTTTAGAGCAGAAATAGATCTTTCCCAATTTTTCAGCATATAAGATTCGCTTTTTCTTTTTTGTTTTGTATTTTATTATTTTTTTTTTATCGTTATTATTTTATTTATTTATTTTGCGTTTATATAGGCATGATTTCGTAATGCAGTCGCCATCACGTGTAAAAGTCCGTGAAATGACCCCAAAACCCCACTCGATATGAAACAAACGGGGGTTTCCGGGGGTACACATTATTTTTCTTATTTCTGTGTCAAGACAGGTTGCCGGTACCCGTTAGAACCGCCTCAATGAGGCGGTTCTAACGAGCGTCCACAACATTGTTTTGAGCATGTTTAAGAAAAATATCACGGATTTTCATCAGACAATTAGCCATTTTGGAGATATGAAAAATGTACTTATGTCGCACGGATAAGTTATCATAATGGCGCTTGTCTCGCGACGGCATGACACCTTGGCGAAACGCTCCTTAGTGCAAAGCCCATGAGCCGCAAAAACAGCGTAACGCCTCCGCAGATCCGTCACTGGTCCAAACACGCCCGAGTAAGTAATTTTGGGCTCAGGATTTATCTTTTATTGCCTATGCTCGGGTTATATGAACTGCTGCTGCTGCTGAGTGGGTGAGGGATATCTCAGACGCTATCAAAAATTATTAATAAAATATTAAATTAAGCGGGACGGGTAATTCACATTCACTTAAACTGTTAGTCTATTGGCCCCTGCAGTGCCAGCGGGGCGTGACTTGACACATTTGCTTTGGATATGAAGCGTTCTGATTGGCGAGGATTTTTGTTCGAATAAACACAGCGCTTGACAACTGGGCGTGACTTAAAGCTTTCTAAAGGATTTTGTCGGAATAAACAGGCTTTTTATAAAAAGATAAATAAATAAATTAATATAAATAAATAAATAAATAAATAAAACGATAATAATGTTTTCCAATACTACTTCTACTACTACCAATAATAACTAGAGCTATCTCTAAAGGTGATGGATACCCCCACAAAAACTGCCTTGATAGTACAACAGCGGCATTTTGCAATTTTTTCATTTGAAAGGGGCCATAACTATGTCGAAAATTGACGAATTGTAGTGGAAATCGAACTTGACCTGTATTTTATGATGTTACATCAGTGTACCAAAAATTATAAAAATCGGTGAAGCGCTTTTTGAGTTATCGTCTGGAAACCAAGTCAACAGACCGACCGACCGACCGACCGACAGACAGACAGACAGACCGACAGACCGACAAGCACACTCCTGTATACTCCCCCAAATTTCATTTGTGGGGGTATAATAACATTTATAATATATTTTTTCTTGACTATAGACGTATCTTAGTTTTATGTCTTAGCTATTGACCTTACTGTTAAAGTGACAAATTTTGTTGACTTGGATGGAAAACCCAAATGCACAGAAGCGAGTAAATACTATTTCTTTTTTCAACCTTTCTATTCTTCCTGTCTTTCTCTCGTATAACGGCTAAAACGTAGATTGTGGGTACTCATTAGAACCGACTCGGCGAGGCAGTTCTTTGGTGAGTCACAATCAATGTTTTTGATCAGAACTAAAAAAAAATAATCTGTGTTCTTGGGAACCCCAATTTTACTTTATCATAGTGGGGCCCTAGCGGACAAAATTACATAGCCATGTTTCCGTGATGCTTTCGATAATCTTCTTTCTTTCTTTCTTTCTTTCTACCATCATACAATATTGTTGACGAGGATGCGGAACTTAAAGAATGAGGCAGGTTTACTTTCTTTCTGTTTCTTTCCTTCTTTCTTTCTTTCTTTCTTTTCTTTCTTTCTTTCTTTCTTTCTTTCTTTCTTTCTTTCTTTCTTTCTTTCTTTTTCTTTCTTTCTTTCTTTCTTTCTTTCTTTCTTTCTTTCGTATTTGCTTGGTTATAATCTAAAATAAAGAAATAAATAGACAGGTAATGGTGATCGCTGTGCGTGCTATGATCATAGGACAGCCTAAGGCAATCTGTGTATTCTGACTTGAAGATGTTTTGTCGCACTACACCTGCCTAGTAGGTGACTATCTTAAAAAAAGATAACACGGATAAATGACATTTTATTAATTTAATCGTCAATAGAATATTAAATTGAATTTGTAATGTTTAGGACCTGTTAGGACACATTGAGTTCAAACCCTTTCCATATCAGCAACAGAAAATTGATTCATATGAGTGAGGGGTGTGAGAGGTATGTGCGGTAAATAGTTATTGTGCAATTATCATCCATACAAATATCAACGTTACTAAATTTGATTATTTATTTGTCCTAAGTGATATATTCTGTCATATAAACATTAAAAACAACTAAATGACTTTAAATAGGCCAGCTATAGGTGGATATGGGTAATTATCAGGTGGATTTGGGTAAATACAGTGGATTTGGGTAAATACAGTGGATTTGGGTAGATTTGGGTTTTTCGACTCACCCTTCACTGGTTGCCAATGATCTGCAAAGACTCTGATCAAAATGCGAAGCTAGTGTTTGCAATATCCCCGCAGCTTGATCAGTCTGCGACAGTATTACAAGTAAACAGTGTGTATACCGAGCTGCCTCGCACAGCACCTTGCAAAGACCCAGATCAACATGCGCAACCCGGGCAACCTTTTTTTCTCACCTATCTCTGAGTAGCCCTGCAAAAGGCTCTTGGGGTCAGCGAAGACTGAGCAGTTTACAATGATGCGCAGGCAACTCCGAGTCTTCACTGGTCGCACGATACTCGAAGACTTAGACCAGCATGCGCAACCACTATGTAGGCTAAGTCAGAACAACATGCGCAACAACTACGCAAGTCCGTTTGGATAACCCAGCTTGTAAAATCAGCGATGCGCAGACTGATGCGCGTCGATACTGTTGAGCAATGACCTGCTCATCCAATCAATACGGCTTATGAAGTCTTGCGCGCATGCGCTGACTGATCCGAGACTTCACTGCTCGCTCGTCTTACTGCAGTTCAGATTACTCCGGTTTACGCCCACCTGATTAACGATCGGATCGGCTCTATATGTGATATAATCTTGAAAGGACCGTAACCCCAACCCCAATAAAACTTGATTCCCTTGAAATACTTTATGAAAGCATAATTTTCCCGTGTGAGAATTTCCCGCCTTTTATTACACACGTCAAATATTTCAAGTGCGTTCCAAATACGCTCTCAAAAAATATTAAATGCGTAATGCTAATTTGTTTTTCGTACCTGGTACGCAGCAGATTTGAAAAAAAGGAGTATCCTCCCAATTATTTTCGTAATTTACGCGGTACGCAGCCTTATCTAAAGCCCTGCTTGGTACAAACTTTTGTCTGGGGATGGCAACTTACATGCAAGCATCCATATTTGACCTTGACCTACATTTCATGGTTCACTGACTTTGTAAAATATTGTGACCTTCCTAGCGTTCACCCTAATGGTCAAGTTTATTTCTCAAGAACTATAAGAGCGTCATTAATGATACTTGGTACAAACTTGTGTCTGGGGATGACAACTTACATGCAAGCATCCATATTTGACCTTGACCTACCTTTCATGGTTCACTGACTTTGTAAAATATTGCCACCACCCTAGCGTTCATCCTAATGGTCAAGTTTATTTCTCAAGAACTATAAGAGCTTCATTAATGATACCTGGTACAAACTTGTGTCTGGGGATGACAACTTACATGCAAGCATCCATATTTGACCTTGACCTACATTTCATGGTTCACTGACTTTGTAAAATATTGTGATCACCCTAGCGTTCATCCTAATGGTCAAGTTTATTTCTCAAGAACTATAAGAGCTTCATTAATGATATTTGGTACAAACTTGAATCTGGGGATGGCAACTTAATTTGCAAGCATCCATATTTGACCTTGACCTAATTTTCACGGTTCACTGACTTTGTAAAATGTTGCGACCACCCTAGCATTCACCCTATTGGTTAAGTTCATTTCTCAAGAATTATTACAGCTTCATTAATGGTACTTAGTACAAGCTTGCATTTAAGAATGGAAACTTTTATGCAGGCTTCTATGTTTGACCTTGACTACCTACATATCATGGTTGGGTGACTTTGCGCCCCCACAGGCACGACATAGCCTTCGGCGGAATTCTTGTTGTCTTCTCCAAGAGAAAGGGGGAGGGGAAGAGATAGAAGAGATAGTAGAGGAGATGAGAGTGAGGGACAGAGTGAATGGAAGTGTAGAAACAGAAGAAATAATAACACTCCCTATCTACCTTTATCTGCTGCAAGGACAGCAGGCCTTGCCCAAATGAGAGTCAGTATCATGGCCCCCGCCCATCGGGGCTTGAAGAAATATATGGGCTGCATGATGCTTCCACGCAGACCTGAAACCGACCTGCACACGAGTACTGGTTAACCGCTGAGAGGATCTAAGCCTGCCCAGGCAAAGCAGTGCGAGTCGGCCTGTCTATGCTTATAAACCCTATTTGTTTCATTGGGTGGCAGGGATTGAGATGTCATTTCATCTCAGTGTCAGGTAAAAGTCCCACAAAATTGGAAGCAACATCTCCAAAATGACCTTTACAGTGTTGACAGGGACGTTAAACCTTAAACCAAACAAACAAAAGTCAGTATCAGCTGGACTCCCCAGTGACACAAGATACATATCACCTTTGCCTCACCCAACCACCCCCACGAAGAAAAAAAAAGGAAGAAGGAAAGAAAGATAAACGTGTCTGCTCATTTTTTCATGGTTTCTAAATTAGCTCAGTACATTCCGTGCTTGTCCCATCTGCTAATAATCTTACAGAGAAGTTCTCCTAGCGGGTACTTGACGTCTTAGCATCGTCAAAGTCGCATTGATACGACGATGCACATACGTTGTGCAGCCACTTGGAGCTATGTTCCTTCCGGCGTCGGTTTTGTTTGTTTGATTTGAGGTTTAACGTCCCCGTCAACACTGTAAAAGTCATTTTGGAGACATTGCTTCCAATTTTGTGGGACTTTTACCAGACATTGAGATGAAATGACATCTCAAGCCCTGCCACCCAATGAAACCAATAGGGTTTATAAGCAAAGACGGGCCGACTCGCACCCCTTTGCCTGGGCAGGCTTAGATACTTTAAGTGGTTTACCAGTACTCGTGTGCGGGTCATTTTCAGCTCTGCATGGAAGCATCATGCAGCCAATATATTTCTTCAAGCCCCGATGGGCGGGGGCCGCTTTGGGCGTCGGGACATAAAAAGGAGAATAACTTGACGAAAATAAAAAAGATCATTTTTAAACCATTTGATTTTGACATTACAACCCTGATCAGATGCTGCGTTCAGCAAACTGGCGAATTAAAATATATGGTGGTTTATTTGGTCCAAAAAACATTAACCCATAAATGCCAATTGCTTCAATACTGGGACATTCGGAAACAGTTGAGACAGATTAGAGGCCACAGAATGTAGCGTCTGATCGGTATCTTCACTATTTGCTAAAAGTACGGAACTTGATTTAAAATTCACAGCTTACAACACATGTTTTGTAATTAGAGCCCTCGAAAGCAGGTGAATAACTGTGTTCGATGTCGGTCAGTAAAGGGTCGTTTAGTTGGTCAGAAGCAAGCTAACCCTTTTAACCCTGTAGACCGGTGCAGACGCCGAGGTAGAAATACACTGTATCTATGCAAACCTTGTAGATCCTGATAAGACCGCACGTAGCTAGCAATCTCGCCAGAATCTACATGTACACTGTTTAACTGCCATCATGTCAGTGAACTAATCAGAAAGCCCTTTCTATAAAAAGCGAGAAGAGTCCTGTTCAGAAAATCAGGGATGAAAGAGTAAAACATAAATTTCATCGGAAAGTGCATAGGAAAATAGTCCCAGAGTATTGTTTTCTTTTCAGAATATGTCTTCTGTGCCAATTTCTATTCAATCCGTATAATGTCTCGAAAAATGAAATATTTTGAAAGATGTTCCATGCCTGCAAAATTATTTTTCAAGAGTTCCTTTGGACTATTTTATGTAGTGAACGAACAGCAGAAGTGGAGTAACGCGGTTCAGTACCGGAAGTAGAAATGTGTTGACAAAGAAACTTGATTTTAAAAATCAACTTTCAAAAATGACTGGCAGACGACAAAGCAGATGACAATTGTCATTATTGGCATTTTATGGGTTTAACAAGAATCTTCTTGTTTCTGCTGAAAACAGATTGTGGGTGACTCAATGAGCCAAGAAAAGTCAATATTTAGAGCAAAAAAACTGTATTTACCCTATGTATTTGGACACCTCAACTCCTTACCATATTTTTCTAAAATTTGAACAGGTACAACTTACTTCCTGATGTTGTGTATAAGAACAGCATGTTGAGTGGCAGACAGTGTCAGACAGTTTAGACCCTAATGGAAACGGGCCTCCATGGCCTAGTGTATAAGAGCGCTGACTTTTAATCATTAGGTCTCTTACCGCTGTGGTTAGAGCCTCGCTCCGGTCACATGTGAGACACTAAGTTCTGCAAAGGAAGGTCAGGTGGTTTATCTCCAGGTATTCTGGTTTTCGTCCACCTCTGATTAACAATCAGCTCAATATAAGTGAAATAATCTTGAAAGGGCCGTAAAGGGCCATAAGACAACAACAAAAAAGACCTTAATGAGATGCCTCATTGCGTCATTAGCTCACCTGAGCACGAAGTGCTCACGGTGAGATATTGTGATCGGTCAATGTCCGTTGTCCGTCGTGCGTCATCAGTCTTGCGTTGTCCGTCGTCAACAATCGCTTTAAAAGACTACTCCTCCTAATGATGCTTAGGTGACCCTCAAAAATAGCTAAAATTTTTCTGCTCCGATGAACAATATGGCCACTAGTGCTAAAAATAGATAAACATCGAAAATTTGCTTCAAACGCAAACTATTCCTAAACCCTTGGGCCAATTTGATTCAAACTTCACAGGAACGTTGCCCAGGTGACTCTCTACCAAAATAGCTAAAATTGTTCCACTCTGCCGAACAAGATGTCCGCCAGAGCTAAAAATAGAAAAAAAAATCTTTTAACGACAACTGCTCCTGTACCCTTGGGCCAATTTCATTTAAACTTTATAGGAATGTTGCTTAGGTGACCCTGTACCAAAATAGCTAAAATGGTTCTGCTCTGATGAGCAAAATGGCTGCCATTGCTAAAATTAGGAAAACATCGTTAATTTGCTTCAAACACAAACTCCGCCTTAACCCTTAGGCCAATTTGATTCAAACTTCACAGGAATGTTATGTAGGTGGCTCCCTACCAAAATAGATAAAATTGTTCTACTCTATGAACAAGATGGCCGCCAGAGCTAAAAATAGAAAAATCTTCAAACAACAACTTCCCCTGTACCATTGGGCCAATTTCATTTAAACTTCAAAGGAATGTTGCTTAGATGACTAAAATACAAAAAATAGCTACAATGATCCCACTCTGATGAACAAGATGGCTGCCAGAGCTAAAAAGAGAAAAAAAAATCTTAAAACAACAACTCCTCCTTGGGCCCTTGGACTGTACCCTTGGGCCAATATCATTCAAACTTCATAGGAATGTGGCTTAGATGACCCTCTACCAAAATAGTTTAAATGATCCCACTCCTATGAACAATATGACCGCCAGAGTTAAAAATAGGAAAACATTGTGAATTTTCTTCAAATGCAAACTCTTCCTAAACCCTTGGTCAATTTGATTCAAACTCCACAGGAATGTTGCCTAGGTGACACCCTACCAGAATAGCTAAGATTGTTCAGCTCTGACAACAAGATGGCCACCAGAGCTAAAAATAGAATGTATTAGAGACAGTGACATTCAGGTGAGCAAGTCAGGCCCTCTGGGCCCTCTTGTTTTCATCTGTCTATATCAGGCCATGTATCATCTCATATGTTTCCCTCTGCTGAACAGCCACATCCTTTAAGCAGCCAATTTTAGAATTTCCCCTAGTTGGCCGCATAATAGAGGTTGCACTGTACCAGCATCATACTTTTCAGGCATTTGCAGGATTTCAGGCTTTTAGAGCTTGAAATTTTCTTGATTTAAGGCTTCAGATTTTGGTTTAAACAATATTTATTAGAATTAATTCACATGTATACATCACATAATAGTATATGGTACAGGATTTGATAAAAAGCTAGAAGCTATATAAATCATCTGAAATCATCCTCAGATTTTGATTTTTCTTCTGTTTTTCTATCAAAAATTACCGTTTAACCCTAATGCTGCTTAATGATTTTATTTAGTTACACTAATTTCTGACTATCAGTCAATCAAATTACTTGATATAATGTATTCATACAGTTCATAAACTGCATTACAAACAGTGTAGATCCTGATCAGATGGCTTCTTCAGAAGCCATCTGATCTGGATCAGCACTGTTTGTAAAGATAATGGTTGTCATGTTCAGCAGGATAAAGGTTAAGGCTGCAAAATTAGGCCTTTACGATCAGGCATAGAAAAGCTTTGTCAGATTGGGGCCTGTTTTATAGAAGCTCAAAACGATATCTCTAAATTACCACCATTAACACTCCTTACCTGATGTTAAGAATAACCCTCAGTAGTTCAAGCTACCCATCTTGGACAAAGGTTCATGCATATCCCCAGATAAGAGGCATATTATTTTTCTTTTTTCTGTACGAAAACCTTATTGATTGATTTGATTTGGGTTTAACAAACGTCGACCCTTATGGGTCATTTTGTGTTGTCTTCCAGAGAAAGAGAGAAAAGGGTTAAAAGAGGTAGTAGAGGAGGTGAAAGTTATGGGCAAAGGAGGAAGAAGAAAATGAATGGAAGAGTAGAAACAGAAGAAATAACAACATTTATCCCTCTGCCCTTACCTGCTGCAAGGACAGCAGGCCAGCAGGCCTTGTCCAACTGTAAGCCAGTATCAGATGGACGTGCCAGTGACACAAGATACACGTCACCTTTGCCTCATCTGCATGAGAACATATTTTGTGGGTACTCGTTAGAAGTGCCTCGGTGTCGCACTTCTAATGAGTACCCACAACATATGTCTTCATACAGAAATAAGAAAAATATTAGTATTTTTCAGATGAAAAAGGTGGCTTATCTGTAGCTATGGACCATTCATGGTCCTAAAGTTGTTTGAGCAATTGAAATTTCACTATGTTATGTATTGTGTTTTTGATTGGATATTCAATTTAATACGGCTGTTTAACTAACACGGTTAGTGGGGAGGTGAGGTGAAGGTGCTGTGATTCTTTTGATAGCTACGTTACAAAAACACGCCTATACAAATACATTGTTAACTTTACTGCCAAAAAAACGAAAATTTTAAGGTGAAAAAATGTGATATTTTTCTTATTTCTGCTCAAAATAATGATTGTGGGTACTCGTTAGAACCGCCTCATCGAGGCGGTTCTAATGAATACCCTCAGTCAATATTTAAGAGCAGAAATAAGAAAAACCGCCTCATCGAGGCAGTTCTAATGAATACCCACAATCAATATTTTAGAGCAGAAATAAGAAAAATATGGTTTACCCGTGTAAATCCGTTTTACTATATAAAAGTGGGGTACAAGGGTCAAAAATATATGGGCGTGTTTTCGTGATCCAACTGATATTAGCTTGTACTTGGCTTCAAATTTGTACATTTTCCGATTTCTCACTGTCCCTCCAACAATAGTGTTATAAAGAAGGTGTTTTAAATTCTCTTTTCTAGGGGTGTCGCCGCCAAGCTGGTTGTCTGGGGTTCCAACTTGGCCAGAACAGGACTACTATGATGAGAATGGACCACCTGTGGTGTTGAATTGTAAGATCAACTTTGACCATAGTATCACAGTTTTGTGGTCTAAAGATGGACAGCCTCTCACCAAGAATTTAAACTTGTATCCTTTATTTCTTATTTTCTGTACGCATTTTGACAGACTGGCCTGAACAAACAGTGTAAAACCAGTTGAGACTACACAGAATGCATGACATGCAAGCCACAAAAGCCCTGTCTGCTCTGTTTGCAAGTATGCCAGCACCAGGGCTGGTTAATCAGAGCTGAATAGATAATCAATTATCAGTCCTGCCATTGTGATCTATATTCGATTAGTAATCACTGAAGATTTGATCATAATTTTACCTTTATGGCTTTCTGTCTAAGCATAACTCTTACCATATGTTATACTTTACCATATGTTTTGGGACACACAGACCTGAGCAAACAGTGTAGATCAAGATGAGATGCCGCAGAATGCGGCATCTCATCAGGGTCTGCACTGTTTGCCACTAATCTCACTCTTTTAGACAATTGTTTTGTTTGATTTGAGGTTTAACGTCCCCATCAACACTATAAAGGTCATTTTGGAGACGTTGCTTCCAATTTTGTGGGACTTTTATCCAACATTGAGCTGAAATGACATCTCAAGCCCTGTCGCCCTATGAAATCAATAGGGTTTATTAGCATGGACTGTCCACCTCGCATCGCGGTTCCTGGACAGGCTTAGCTCCTCTAAGCAGTTTACCAGTACTAGTGTGCGGGCCGGATTCAGCTCTGTGTGGAAGCATCATGCAGCCCATATATTTCTTCAAGCCCCGATGGGCGGGGCCACTTTTAGACAATTGTACTTATCAAATAATAACGGCCCAGATAGCTAAGTTGGTAGAGTGTCCGCTCCAGGGAACTGGAGGTCACGGGTTCAATCCCGGGCCGCGACATACCAAAGTCGTTAAAAACGGTACTAATTGCTCCTCGCTTGGCACTCAGATTAAAGGGTAGAGCTAGGACTGGTCGACCCAGTGTCAGGATAATGTGACTGGGTGTGGTATGATGTAATGTGCCTGGGACATGATACTTCAGTGAGGCAGCACTATAAAAGTGAACATTGAGCTCCCTGTCGCAATTGTTGAAAGCGATGTTAAACACGAATTCACACACTTATCAAATAAATGATTACTAGCAAATCAATAACAATAATCATTTTTATGGAATTTAACGCTTGATAAATTGATTATCCGATTAATCATGCCAGCCTTACCGAGCACATGAGGGTTGTCCATGTTTTACAGATAACCGCCTTTAAACAGCATTCTGACATCACAGTGACAAAAATAGCATGGCTTTAAATAACCATTACCTGGCTTTCATGTGCACCCTTGCTCATCAGGGCTTGGAGAAATAGACTTGGCTGCATGGTGCTTCTAGGCAGAGCTGAAACTGACCACACGAGCACTGGTGAACCGCTTGGAATGACTAAGCCTGCCCAGGCAAAGTGGAGTGAGTTACACCCTCCAACGCATTTAAGCCTTTTGGTTTAATTGAGCAGCAGGGCTTGAGAAGTCATTTCATCTCAGTGACGGGTAAAAGTCCCACAAAATTGGAAGCAATGTCACCAAAATGACCTAAATAGTGTTGATGGGGATGTTTATTAAACCTCAATTCAACCAAAACCTGGATTTCGTACATCTTAGCAATAGTCAAGTGGACAATTGCGTGGAAACTTCTTGATTATTTAGTAACTTTTCATGGATTGACAAACAATTGACCCCAAAAAGTTTGCTCCAGCTATGTTCCTTAACAGCATTTCATGTGGTCTCTCAGCAATAATAACCAGACCTTAACATTAGACCCTCCAAGAGCTTCGCAGACAGGCATCTACGAATGTTTCATATCAAACTCAGCTGGAAATATCTCGTACAGCAACTACATACTTATAGCAGGTATGATATATACATACAGTCGTACATGAGGGGTCATTTCATATGAGCCCCGCCAAGCGAATTTGTGTCTTCGAGCATTCCGTCATGACAAATTTTAACTGCGCATGCCCAGCCATTCAGAGGGGCCAGGGATATGGCTTTCTGTCTGAAGGTTCCTCTTGATTCACTGCTTGTATGAGCGAGCAGCCAAGGTTCTGGCGAGACTGCGCGGATGGGCAGGCTCGCCTGAACCTTCACTGCTCACATAGGCGATAAGTACCAAAATCGCTTGACGGGGCCCATATGTAATTAATGAAACAAGCCTCATTTCATTGCTGCTCAGACAGGTCACCCTGCAACAACAACAACTAAAAGTAATACAGTAGAACTTCGATGGCTCGAACACCGATGGCTCGTTTACCAAGGCTAAGTCAAACTCGCTCTTGAGCCCCTGGGGAAATCCTCTTCATAAGCAATAGTGGGGGATAATTAAGAAGATTTTAGTCTTTTATCCTAAATATATATGATGTGTGAACTCATTAGAATCGCCTCACTGAGGCGATTCTAATGAGTACACACAGCATACATTTTCATTACAGAACATCGAAAAGATGTTCAAAAGTATCTCGTTATGCCTCTTGGCAGTAACCTTCAGTGGCTCGAACTAACGCTATGTTGAATAAATTTTCATGGTCCCAAAGGGGTTCGAGCCATCGAAGTTAGAGTGTATATAAAAAAATCTGGAATATCTTACAAAAAGAGCAAGTCAAAAAGATTTTAACACATGCAATAAAGGAGAAATTCCTTCATTTATTTATCTCATCTTGTGCTAAGGATTTCTGTCATTTTATCAGAGGATTGACTGTATTGAGGCTTTCTTGCTGTCGAGTCCTCACCGTTGTTTCATCTCTGTGGTTGTTTGATTTTTGTGTTCATGGAGATGTTGCACTGATGAGTTACACATGTAGGAGGCCTTCATGCAGACTGAACAAATTAGTTGTCTTAATCCCGAGGGAAGTAAGGGCGAGGATTGTGGCCACGTAAATTCGATTTAAGCCCACCAGTGGAATTTGTTTCACTGACCGTTCCAAGGCGGTTCTTCTGTCATGGTTTATTTTTGTTTTGGTTTGTCTTTGGGTGTTTGTGTTGCTTATATTATTTTATTTTGGATAGCCTATTGGCCATTTTGTGGGAAAGTAACTGTCCTTTTGGCTTTCCGCTATTGATGTTTCCATTTGGGTCTGTTGTTTCATGTTTGTGTTTTCCCTTGGTGTCTCTGATGGGAGCTGTGGGTTAATTGTATCGCTTCCGGATCATTGCCTTCATTTCTATTTTGAAGCTGGCCTTGGTAGCTCAGTTGAATGCTAATTTGACTGGTGATCAGGAGGACGAGTATTCGATACATGCCAGGATTGGCAATATTTTTCCATGGAGATTGATAATGAAATATTTTCTGCAATCATTCACTCCATTCTGCTGATTTGATCATGAAATATTTTCTGCAGTCTTTCTATCTCATTCCGCTGATTCAAGGAGGGCAGTTACCAGTTTCTGGTGAAAGTATGTGCACTGTACTGGTTAACCACTTAAGTATAAGCCTTGACCTGGAAAAGTGTAGATAGGTAAGCTGACTGCATTGATATGACCTAACTAGTGTTGACTTGGTTGTTAAAATCTAAACAGACAAACAACGATGATGTTTCATTGTAGAGAGAATGCAGACCACTCGACCAAGGATAATAAAGACCAGTCCAGACAATCAGTTGTTGTATGTTGGCTCGGGAGAAAATGCTACACTGTGGTGCATGTTTGATATTGGTGGCACCCAAACTGGCCTTATGGATGTGAGTACACCATAACCTCTATATAACCCTATTGGTGGGTTCTGAAGCAGAAAAATATATAGATTATAAAGAAAAATGACCATCTTGAAATTCTTCAAACAACATCTCCTTTCGAACCAAAGAACTGAAACTTGATTGGAGACATCGGGGTGACATATAGATTCAGATTTGCTAAAATGGTTCCGTTCGGTTTTCCAACATGGCCGCCATGATGACCATCTTGAAATTCTTCAAATGACATCTCCTCCTGAGGCAAAGGTTGAATTTAGCTGAAACTGGATGGGAGGCATCGAGGTGACATGGAGATTCAGATTTGATCAAATGGTTCCATTTCGCTCTTCAAGAAGGCCGCCATGATGGCCATTTTGAAATTCTTTAAACGACATCTGAACCAAAGGTCGAATTGAGCCGAAACTTGATGGGAGGTTACATAATCAGGATGACATGGAGATTCTGATTTGCTCAAATCGTTCTGTTCAGATATCCCAGATGGGTGCCATGGCGGTCATCTTGAATTTCTTCGACCGACATCTCCTCCCAAACCAAAGGTGGAATTGAGCTGGCCCTTGATGGGAGACATCGGGTGACATGGAGATTCAGATTTGCTCAAATCGTTCCATTCAGATATCCAAGATGGCCACCATGGCAGCCATAAGACATAGCATCGATCTTCATTTCTTCAAACGGTATCTCTTCCCAAACCATAGTTGAAATTGAGCTGAAACTTGATTTGATGCATCGGGGTGATATAGAGATTCAGAGTTGCTAAAATCTTTTTGTTGCGATAATCAAGATGACCACCATGGCACCCATCTTGATATCCTTCAAATAACATCTCCTCTCAAACCAAAGGGTGAATTGAGTTGAAACTTGATGGGAGGCTTCAGGGTGACATGGAGATTCAGATTTGCTAAAATCATTCCATTTCTATATCCAAGATGGCAGCCATCACACAACATATTCTTCCGAACCAAAGGTCCAATTGAGCTGAAACTTGATGGGAGGCATCAGGATGAAATGTATATTTAGATTTGCTAAAATTGTTCCGTTCTGATATCCAAGAGGGCTGCCATCTTGAAATTCTTCAAACGACATCTCCCAACCCAGAGGTCTGATCAAGCTGATTTGTTTGTTTGTTTGATTTAAGGTTTAATGTCCCCGTCAGCACTCTAAAGGTCATTTTGGAGGTGTTGCTTCCAATTTTGTGTAGACTTTTACCCAACATAGAAATGAAATGATATCTCAAGCCCTGCCACCCAATGAAACCAATAGGGTTTATATGCATGGATGGTCCGACTCGCACCGCTTTGCATGGGCAGGCTTAGATCCTCTAAGTGGTTTACCAGTACATGTGTGTGGGTCAGTTTCAGCTCTGCGTGGAAGCATCATGCAGCCCATCAATTTCTTCAAGCCCCGATGGGCGGGGGCAGCTGATCAAGCTGAAACTTGATGGGAGGCATCAAGGCGACATGGAGATTCAGATTTGCTAAAATCATTCCATTCCAGTATCCAAGATGGCCGCCATGGTGGCCATCTTGAAATTTTTCTTATGACATCTGCAGAACCAGAGATTGGATCAAGTTGAAACTTCAAGGAAGGCATCGTGGTGAAATGGCAATTCAGACTTGCTAAAATTGCAACTATGGCGGCCATCCTGAAATTCTTCAAATGACATCTCTTCCCGAACCAAGGGTTGGATTGAGCTTAAACTTGATGGGGGACATTGGGGCAACATATACAAGATTGCTGTGCAAGGAGGCCATCTTGAATTTCTTCAAAAGACATCTCCTCCCGAACCAGAGGTCAGATCAAGCTGAAACTTGATGTTAGACATTGGGGCAACATGGAAATGTGGATTTGCTAAAATTTTTCCATTCTGATATTCAAGATGGCCACCATGGCGGCTATCTTGAAATTCTTCAAACTACATCTTCTCCTGAACCAAAGGTCGAATGGAGCTGAAACTTGATTGGAGGCATTGGGCCGACATGGAAATTTGGATTTTCTAAAATTGTTCCATTCCGATATACAAGATGGCCAACATGGCAGCTATCTTAAAATTCTTCAAACTACATCTTCTATTTAACCACAGGTCGAATGGAGCTGAAACTTGATCGGAGGCATTAGGGCATCATGGAGATTCAAAATTGCTGAAATTATTCTTTTCTGTTATCTAAAGATGGCTTCGATGTTGGCTGGCTTGAAAATCTTCAAACTACATCAAGTTGAATTGAGCCGAAAATGGAAGGCATTGGGGTGACATTGAGAGTCAGACTTCTTAGTACCATTCTGTTCTGATATTCCAGATGGCTGCCATGTTGGCCATCTTGAAAATCTTTAACCCACATCTGCTACCGAATGGTCTGTTGCACTGAGTTGAAATTGGTGGGAGGCATTTGGATGACATGGAGATTCAGAATTGCTAAAATTGTTGCATTATGATATCCCAGATGGCAGCTATCTTGAAATTCTTCAAAGCACCTGTATAGTAATTGCATATAAGATTTACATTGAGGGGCAGCTCAGGAGCAGTCAGTATAGGTCAAACTCGCTGAGTCCACAAGAAGATTTCGTATTGTGGCTTTTTTGCAAGCAGCCATATACACCGTAGCTTTTTGTGGGTTACAGTTGTATTCACATGATTGGTTGACTTGGTTTACTTTTTTGATTACAGAACATGTCAAAGGCAAGTGGAAACGATAGCTCTGGCCTGCCAAACTATACACTTCCACTCTGCATCAACATCATCATTCTCTTCATGAATCCTAAATCAGATTTAGTTGTTCAGAAACTTAATCAGAAGCATCAAGATAACACGCAGATTCAGAACTGCTAAAAGCAATGTGATCTGATAGACAAAATGGCAACCGCAACACAATGTAATATATGATCTGCCTCATCCAGGTGAGCAATTCTGGCCCACTTGGGCCTCTAGTTTATCTTTAAGTGGTCTGAAATGAAAAAAAACAAATAGTGCAACTGGAACCTTTTTTAGCAAAACAAAAGTGAATAAGTTCATTTCAATAGGGATAACTATTAAAAATTGTGTTTAGGGTGTAAATCACCAGTTTTAGGGTCACAAATTTCATTTTAGGGCAATGCCAAAGGGTTGCCTAAAACAAAACTTCTGACCATGAAACTGCCCATTTACCACCCAAATTGACTTTTTTGAATACAAGTAGCCCACAAATATGACACCATGTTAACCCTTGTCCTGCTGAGCCCGGATATGCCTTATTTTCCAAACAATGAAGATCCAGATCAGATGGCTTCTGACGAAGCCATCTGATCAGGATCTACATTGTTTGCCATTCAGATTGTGAATTTGTTGCAATAATTTGCATCGAGTAATCTGATTGGTTGATAATCGGTAGTGGGTGTGGCATATATGAATATTCAGCAGGACAAGGGTTAACAAATCCATGAAATGAACACCCCAGTAAACTGCACTTTATATAGAGAAAACTGGGGTCTACGGGGTTATACATTATTTTTTTTTATTTGTGCTCTAAGACAGGTGTTAGGTGTTTGTTAGAACCGCCTCAATGAGGCAGATATAACCAGCACCCACAGTCTATGTTTTGGGAATTAATAAGGGGAATATCACATTTTTATCAGAAAATAACCCTTTCAGGGATATGAAGAATGTCACACAAGATTTATTTCAGTTGCTGATGAACTGGATAAAGAATAAAACCTTGGTGAATGATACAGACCATACCACCTGGGATGTTACTGCTACCTCAGATAATAATCAGATGTTTTACCTCAACTTCACCAACTTACAGGTAAAAACTGAAGCCCACTGTCTTGAAAAAGAGATTCTAACACATCCAGGCAATGCTGTTGTATGGAACGCCAGAGCTGTCTGGTCTTGAATCTTATCATAGCGCAATGTTGTTGATTTTATGAAAAGGTTGGTAGCATGATGTTAGGTTGATCGGGGGTATTGTTTGTTTCATTTATCATGCTATTTGGTAGACGGCTGAGACTGGCGTTCCATGTTATAGACTGTTTTATTTTGTAGACTGCTACACTGCTAACAGTGTAGATGTGACATGAACTTTATTCTCTAGTCTAATACAGAAACAAAGCAAACATTACTAGTGTAGATTGAGCTGGGATAGCTCATCCTGTGAATGGTTTTGACTAATTATGTCCTCTAAAAGGGTTATCCTTTGGAAGCTAGGAATACACCACATAACTTAAAAGTATGGAGTGTACAAGTTTTTCTGGGCCAGAATAGCTGGTTTTGGCCAATTAGACCTCATCAGTGACCCTCATATATTTTCAATATTCTACATCCTAAAGGACTACAAAATATAATCTAGACTATGGTGAAGGGCAGGGAGACTTTTTATGGCTGCCACACATTCCCTTTACACCAGCTCTGATGACGTAAAATTTGTCCTATAAAAGGGTTATCCTTTGGAAGCAAGGAATACACCACCAAACTGAAAAGTATGAAGGGTACAAGTTTTTCTGGGCCAGAGAAGTTAGTTTTGGCCAATTTGGCCTCGTCAGTGACACTAAGATGTTTTCAAAATTCCATAATGGAATCAATTATCCCAAAGGACTAGAAACTATAATGTGATTTAAGATAAAGAACAGGGAGACTTTTCACTGCCACCACATTTACTTAACAAAGGCTGTAGTGACTCTTAATATGTTCTATATTCTTTGGAAGCAAGGAATACTTTTTTGAACTGAAAAGTCTGGAGTGTACAAGATTATCTGTGCCAGACTAAGCCCCCTTTTACAAGAAAGGATGTGTGCCCAGCTTCAAAGTTGGAAGAGTCCAGTATAGAAACTTAGGGGTGAAAGGGTATCCATTCTCTGAAACCATTCATGCTGTATAATTATGTCTCCCCAATATTGGGCATCTGTCTGTCTGTCCGTCTGTCACAAAATCGGGTCCGCTCTATAACTTGAAAACCATTGAAGCTATCATCACAAAACTTCATATAAATATTAATCAATATTAGATGATGTGGAGAGCAGGAACTATAACTCTTGCATTTATACTTTTTGAGTTGTTTTCCTTGGACGTTTCTTGGTCACAAAATTGTGTATGTATGAATAGGCAAATAGTGACCGGTCAATAACTTTCTTATTTTTAGATGGATTTTGAAATTACTTGCGGAAATGTTAACCATCATTAGACGATGTTTTTCGCGCATCACCCAGGTCGGTACCTCAAAGATCAAGGTCGTACTTAGAGGTCAAAAAAGGGCCTTTTTCCTGCATTCATTTATTTCTATAACTATTTATTAGCTGAAATTCATTGTGATCATCACAAAAACATGCCTATATAATTTAACCCTATTGAACCCCACTTTTATGTAATAAAACTGGGGTTTACAGGAGTGCACCTTATTTCTCTTATTTCTGCTCTAAAATATAGATTGTGGGTACTTGTAAGAACTAACTGTGTACCCACAATCTATATTTTGAGTAGAAATAAGAAAAATATTACAATTTTTCATCTTAAAATTTTCGTTTTTTTCGAAGGTAAAATTGACAATGTATTTGTATAGGCATGTTTTCGTTCGTAATGGTATGAAATTATATTGCTTTCATTTCTTAACAACTGTGCAGAAAATCCCAAGATGGCGGATATTGCATTTCAGCAAAGGGTATTTTTTTTGGCTCATGGACCGTAGAGGTGCAACGATTCACTGCATCATATTGTGATCGGATACATCTGCTGTTATGCATATTATGAAGTAAAGCTGGAGGTGTGTGGCTGACGACTCGGATTGGTCGCGCCATGGTCTTGCTCATTGTGACTCATAGCGAATAATTCCTGCCTAGTTTCTGCCTAATAGTAGGCTTTCATCAGAGGATGTGTGCGCTTGTCACAGATTTGTGACAAGCTGTGTGATTTTCGCTCTTTATATACCCGGGATACGCCGGTGGCAAACCATTTCAACCTACCAGACCATGCCCTTGAACACATGAGATTTCAAATTATTGAAATCTTATCATCAGACCCTGATGATCATAGGAGTACAAACCCCCGAACAATCAAGGAATTGTACTGGATCTATCAGCTACACACTCTCCGACCTGTCGGGATTAATGTTCGGGGATAGAGACAGGAAATTTTCAGCCATGCACCTTTCACATATTATGAAGTAGTTTGACAATATGATGATGATACAGCAAATAGTGTTATTTGATAGAGATTGTCAAAATACTTAATATTGTTCAATTCTTACTCTGGATGACAGTGTAGATCCTGATCAGATGCTATCACTGTTTGCAAAGGCAGGGTTTTCTTGTTCGGCAGGATTAGGGTTAATGATACATGTACTTGGCTTACTGACTTTGTGTTTATTTTTTTTTCACTTGAGATTTAATGTCCCCATCAACACTATTTAGGTCATTTTGGAGACATAATAAATTTGGGCAAAAGTGATTGATTGATTGATTGATTGATTGATTGAGGTTTCATTTCCCCATCAACACTATTTAGGTCATTTTGGAAACGTTGCTTCCAATTTTGTGGGACTTTTACCTGACATTGAGATGAAATGACATCTCAAGCCCTGCCGACCAATGAAACCAGAAGTCTTTATCTGCATGGACGGTTCAACTCGCACCACTTTTCCTGGGCAGGCTTAGACCTAAGCAGTTTAGAAGCTTCTGTGGTGTAGTGGATAAGCTACTCGCCTCATAAACCAGGGGCCGTGGGTTCAATCCCAGGCTTCTTGACACTTTCCGATGAGTCTTTAAACCCAGGTCCTGTCTCCATATCACCTTAGCTGTTAGTGAGACATAAAACCCAAACACACACACACACACAACTAAGCAGTTAACCTGTACTCGTGTGCAGTCGGTTTCAGCTCTGCATGGAAGCACCATGCAGCACAATCTTATTCTCCCTTAGTATTTAAGTCAATTTCTTAAGAACAGAAAAGATTAAAGCAATGATAACAGGTTCACATTTTCTTCTAGGGATCTGCACCTGAATGCAGATTTAGTTCCTACAGCTGTGACATAGTCTTCGGCAGAATTCTTGTTATGTATTTTCATCTTTATTATTTTTCAGCCGTCTGACTATGGTGAATACCAATGCGTAGGTAGTAATTCTGCTGGCAATGATACTCAAGTCATAGCTGTTCTTCCTCCTCAGCCACGTCCTGGTAAGATCTTCGTGAATTTTAAATAGAGGATCTTACATGAGTGTTCATGTATTATTGAATTTATTAAACAAGTTAAGGAAAAGGGATAGAATGTGAGGCTTGGCTGAGCATTTTATCCATTTTCCTCAACGAGTTAAATAAATTCAGTAATACATGAGCAAGAATGCAAGATTCTATTTATTAAATTGCATTTAAAACACATTTTTATTCACGATTGTTTACAAAAATATAAATATTCCACCATTAGTAAATGCGACATCATTAAGGACATCGTACAAGTAACGTTACGGGACGTATCTAGCTAATTTGCATATTTAATCCACTAGTGGAATTTCGAAAATATTACATGGCGTTATTACACTCTCAGACGCGACGTCATATGATAAAATCAGGTAAAAGTCCCATGAAATAGGAAGCAATGTGACATTGCTTCCTATTTTGTGGGACTTTAAGCGAGGTTGAGATGAAATGACATCTCAAGACCTGCCGCCCAATGAAACCAATAGGTTCTTCTGTCACAGTTTATTTTTGTTATGGTTTGTCTTTGGGTGTTTGTGTCGCTTATATTATTTTGTTTTGGATAGCCAATTGGCCATTTTTGGGGGAAAGTAACTGTCCTTTTGGCTTTCCGCTATTGATGTTTCCATGAGGGTCTGTTGCTCCATGATTGTGTTTCTTTCCCTTTGGTATCTCTGATGGGAGCTGTGGGTTAATTGTATGGATTCCTGATCATTGTCTTCACTTCTATTTTGATACAGAGCACCCTTGTTTTGGCAACAGAATTTGTTCCCTAACACTTATATATAAAAAAATTGCCACTTTAAAGAATCCCAATAAGGGGTAATATAATACCATAAAAAATTCTAAGAATTCAGACACTTTGATCATCCCCGCCCATGGGGGCCTGGAAAAATAGTTTGGGCTGCACGGTACTTCTGGGCAGAGCTGAAACTGACCAAACTTGTGTGCTGGTAAACAGCTTAGGTCTAAGCCTGACCAGGAAAAGTGATGCGAGTTGGACCGCTCTTTAAAGCCTAGTGGTTTCTATGGGCGGTAGAGCTTGAGATGTCATTTCATCTCAATGTTGGGTCAAAGTCCCACGAAATTGGAAGCAACATCTCCAAAATGACCTATACAGTGTTTAACAGGGATGTTAAACCTCAAACAAACAAAAAAGGATACATAGCACCCTCGATTTGGGGACAGCATTTGTTCCCTTACACTTGACTGCTATAAAGAATATGCCATAGTAAAGAATCCCAATAAGGAGTAATTTAATACCGTAAAAATCCTAAGAATTCAGACACTTTGAGGACTAGCTGTAAATATCCTAAAATTAAAAAAAATAAGTGTTTAACAAAACAGCAAGGAGTCAGAGATTGTTCAAATCATAGCCCTTGGGCCAAAAATGCCCCCGCCCAGGGGCTCTTTGGTTTTACATTGACTTATATAGGGAAATTAAAAAAAAATCTACTCTGAAACCGCAAGGCTCAGGTCTTTGATATTTGGTGTGAAGCTTCATCTAGTGGACCTCCATCAAAATTGTTCAAATTATAGCCCTAGGAAATAGAAGTCAAGGCAATTAAAGCCTTTGAAAATCTTCTTGTCTGAAAGCAGAAGGCCAAGGTCTTTATTATTTAATATGAAGCTTTGTCTTTTGGATTTCTACCAAGATTGTTCAAATTATAGCCCTGTGGCCAAAAATGGCCTGCCCCGTGGACCCCAAGGTTTATATAGACTTACATAAGGAAAACCTTTAACAATCTTCTTGTCTGAAACCAGAAGACCCAGGTCTTTGACATTTGGTATGAAGCTTCACCTTTTAGACCACTACCGAGATTATTCAAATTATAGCCCAGGGCCAATAATGGCTGTCCCAGGGGCCCACTTGTTACCCTATGGATCAGGTGAGCGATCCAGGGCCGTCATGGCCCTCTTGTACTGCTTTGAAGTACAAGCCGGCTTTTATAGTAACACGGTAGAGTGTTGGCCTGTCACTCTGGCGGACCAGGTAAAGGATGATTTGCATTTTTCATCAGTTACATTATTGTGGTAGTGATATGTGTAAAATACACTTGTACTGCATTGTACCACAAGGCAGTACACTGCCTTGTACCACAAGGCAGTACAAGTGTATTTTATACCTATCACTACTTCATATAACACAGTTGTTGAACTAACACTCTTACTGATTTAAATTTGACCCAAGCAATACCGTTATATGTGGTAATGATTCTAAGTATTGGGACAGATAGGCCTAAGCAAACAGTGCAGACCAGGGCTCTAGAAATTTTGAAATCCTAATCGGTCCGGTCAGCTGACGGATGACGTCATCATCAATGTACACCTCAACCTCATTATAACACAGAACTTCGGGTTCAACCAATGGACATTGTTAGTCAGCCGAATTGTGTTATAAACGCCGACCGTATTTGTTACGGATCGGTCTATTCTACTATTACACTGTAAACACAAGCCTCAGCCTACAATGTGAAAATAAGATCAATTTATGTCTCTAATTTGCATTTATCCCTCAATCATGAAATTTAATCCACAGTCAATGTGAAAATGATTTAATCCCGCCTAAGACGATTAGCTACATCATACGGTAGATGTATGCATGATAAAAATGGACTATTCTACTGTCTCGTGCATGGTTATGTTTTGGCGCCAAAATAGCAGACGCTTGGCAGGAAAAGTCGAACACAGTTTGTGCAAACACATCTGTATGCTGTTGTTGGTGATTGACACGGAGCTTCCGGAGATAAGTCGGGGATTGTTCAAGGCCCCGTTCTCTATCCACCTCTTTCCACAACCGTTTAGCTATCGAGACAATATTTTTACCAGTTACAAACAATTTTTTATGAAAGAAATACGCTCCATTAAAATAAAAATTGAAATTAAACATGTGTTGGTTTGCTGGGGTCGGATGACATCATTTACCAATCGCGTGCAGAAAAACAGTAGCGGTGGTTTGTGGACGGTGGATTTTATGGCGATTTGGGTGACGGAGTTCTTCGATGTTCGCCTTGAACTTAAATTGCTTGTTGAGCGGGTGTTAAAGTTAGGGCTCGTTTTTTGGATGGAGGGGTCCTCGTCTTGTGGCTGGATCATTAAATTATGAACCAATCTGCATTCTCTATATTCTTTTCTCGCTAAGCTGACATGCAGCAAAGGCTCTGGCGAGACTGCGCGTATGTACAACTCTGACTGACAGGCTGTGGTCACTAAATGATGCACCATAACGTTCAAGGCAGTCGATAATTCATGAACCAGCAACCGAGATTAACTTTTTGCTGCATGTCTACATGCAGCAGGCTAGCCACAGCCATTGTGATCTCATGAACTGTGCAGTTTGACTTCTTTTCGGAGCATTCAGTACCTTTCAACTTGCAAGATACATCATACAACATTCGTTTACGCTTATGCAGATATGGTGAACAGTTGCAATAAATGTAATCATAAATTAATAAACTATTTATTGCCGACACGTGGTGATTTAACAGTTGATTAATGCCGACAGCTTAAGATCACACCTCGATAAATCTGTGGATTAGGATTCAAGTCGTGATTGGTAATTAGTCGTAGTTGTAATTATGACAGACGCCGCCCTTATTGAATATTAATGTATCACGTGACAATTAGCTGCTAGAGATTTACTTCATTGATGACCGCCAATTATGTCATGGTACATGGTTTTCTTTAACTGTTAATTATAAATAACTCGCAAGAAGATAAAGCATGCAATAGCTTTGGTCAGATAATGTTGCCTTACAAAACTCCACTTTTGTATTTAAATACCGATTCTATGTTTATTAATAAGTTAATCACCGCATACACCACTGTTTTGACGCAAATTCTATCAGTCTTCATGTAGGTCAGTCTTGTTTTGGTAGACTAACTGTCTAATTATTAAGTCTTAATCTCGCGAGAGGCTACCTTGCGAGATTTCGTAAATGTGTTTTCTGCCAAACATCACTACAACCCAGACACTTGAGCTAATTTGATTATATAACTGGGACAATAAACAGTCTGACACTTAACCAGGTATTTCTCTGTTTTTACTGCGATTGATTAGAAAATTTTGGTACATTTAAAATTTTCTGGGACCAATTTTTCAGTAGAATTTTTCAAATAAATTGGTTTTTAATTTCATATATCGGCCTGGACTGGCGAAAAAATTGGTTTTCTAGAGCCCTGGTACAGACCCAGATCAGACTGATCAGGGTTTACACTGTTTGCCATTCCGTTTGCACCTTTTAGAAACCTTGCCAGATCATGAAACAAATTCATTAGAATTTTATGAGAATTACAGCAAGTCCTCGAGGTGTCCCAATTTTTAGGATTTTTACAGTAGAGGTTATAGTGTACATGCAGACTTGTAAGATATTACAGACTATATATGAGCCCAGCCAAGCGAATTTGTGTCTTCGAGCATTCCATCATGACAAATTTTAACTGCGCATGCCCAGCCATTCAGAGGGGCCAGGGATATGGCTTTCTATCTGAAGGTTCCTCTTGATTCACTGCTTGTATGAGCGAGCAGCGAAGGTTCTGGCGAGACTGCGCGGATGCGCAGGCTCGCCTGAACCTACGCTGCTCGCATAGGCGATAAGTACCAAAATTGCTTGAGGGGGCCCATATACAGAGCATGTGTATTCTTGGACATTAGGTTTTGTTGATTTCAATTTGTTCCAAACACATTTTGGCATGTTCATTTCAGAGCCTGATGACACTTGGATCATAGTTCTTGGTAGTGTTGGAGGAGTGTTTCTAATAGGAAGTGTAACTATGGTAATCATGCTCTGCCGCAGAAACTGTGCTACAAATAAATACGAGTTATTTGATTGGCCAGAACCTGACCTGGATCATTATGATGGTAAATAAGTAAAAAAGAATTATCCTACAAATAACAGTTAGCGGCCAGACTTGATAGCTCAGTTGAATGCACATCTGACGTGATCGGCAGGTTGCGAATTTGAGATGTATGCAGCATTCTTTCTTAGTGATCCATTATGAAATCTTTCTCTCCCCTCCACTGATGCAAGAAGTGATACTTGTCAGTTTCTAACAAGAGAATTTGCTCTGGCACTGAGGTTATAAAACTTTTAAACTCATACTCAATTCACTTGAGCATGAAATTTGTCCTGCTCATTAATATTGATGTTGTTGGCATTTTAATATTTATGAGCATGACAAATATTGCTTTCTGCTGGCCTTACCATGCAAATAACCTTTTTTTCATCTGTATTATCATATTTACAAGCATTCAAAATTTCATGCTCAAGTGAGTGAGAGATGTGAAAGACGCCATTGTAGCGCACAGGTGTCCTATTGTAAGGGACAGATTTTCTCATAATGACACATCATGCTAACAAGTCCACGAAATGAACACCCCTCTAAACCCCACTTAATGTAAGAGAAATCTGGGGTTTGAGGGGTTATTCCTTGAAGGTTTTCTTTATTTTTGATCAAAAACATAGATTGTAGGGTCTCATTAGAACTACCTCATTGAGGTGGTTCCAACGAACACCCATAATCAAAACAGAGATTGTGTGTTCTCATTAGAACTGCCTTGATTGTTGTCATTAGAACTGCCTCATTGAGGTGGTTCTAATGAGCACCAATAATCTATGTTTTGAGCACTCATAATCTATATTTTGAGCACCCATAATCTATGTTTTGACTAAAGATAAGAAGAACAAATAATGCCATGTAATAAATTCCATAATCCACTAGTGGATTAAATATGCAAATTAGTTGGATACATCCCATATTACCACGTCCTTAACAATGTCGTGTTTACTAATGGCGGAATATTGACATTTTTGTGTTTGAAAAATTGTGAATAAAATGTGTTTAAAATGTCATGTGATGAACAGAATCCTGCATTCGTGTTCATGTATTATTAAATTTATCAAACTCGTTGAGGAAAAGCGATAAAATGCTTGGCAAAGCCTCTCATTTTTTCCCTTTTCCTCAACTCGTTTGATAAATTCAATAATACATGAACACTCATGTAAGGTCCTCTGTTTATCTCACGGATGTGTTATGGTAATGTCCATATGTCTCCTATTTCAGTACTTAAGACTGATCTCCAGTATGATGTGTTTGTGTCCTACAGCAGTGGGGACCAGGACTGGGTTTTCAACAATCTATTCCACACCATGACGAGCCACAGCTATCAAGTCTGCATTGATTTTAAGGATTTCACCCCTGGTATGTGGAGTACTACAAGTACTACAGGTCACCTAGGGTAACATTTAAAAAAAAAAACATTTTGCCTAAAAGCCTTTAAACCCTTTAATTTGTCTGAAAAATCTATAAAATAATAATAAAAAAATCTTATTTGATAAAAACCTTTATTTTAGGAAATTTCTTATGATTGAAGAGATAAGATTTGAATTTGTTCAAGTAAAATGGCACAAGCTTTGCTATCCTGCTGTTTTGTCACATAAATAATGTTCTTCATCTGTGGAATTTTTGTTTCCCAATTATAGTCAAAAGAGACTATAGTAATGGGTTCATCCAGAATGACCAACCCATTACTATAGTCCCCTTGACTAATGTCGGGGGATAACAATAATTGGAAAGTTCCATCAAAATCCCATGAGAACTGTGCGAGGGGCTGTGGAGACAAAAGCTTCAGATGATTAAATGCTGAAAACTGACAAAGGGCCATAACTCTGGTAAAAAAGCAGTCAAGTGTGACCTCGATATAATATAATTCTCTTCAGGTATTGTGAACAATAATTGGAAGGTTCCACTAAACTCTACTGAAAACTGCAAGAGGAGTTGCAGAGATTAGACTTATTGTTGAAAAATTGCCAAAGGACCATAACTCTTGTAAAAATCATTCGAGCATGACCTCAGTAAAATAGGATCATCTTGAGCTATATTAATTGGAAGGTTTCACTAAACTCCGCTGAAAACTGCAAGAGGAGTTGCAGATTGAGAAATTGCCAAAGGGCCATAACTCTGGTAAAAATCAGTTGAGCATGACCTCAATAAAATCTTTTCTTCTCTTCAAAAATCTGATCGTCTTCAAGCCATGGGTACAATAACTGGAAAGTTTCATCAAAACCCTTTGAAACTGTAGGAGTTGCAAAGACTAGATTGTGTCTATGTACATACAGATGGACAGACACCCGAACGGATGGACGTCTGGACAGAGGTCCATCCAAACAGCTTGGGTTTAGGAGGCTACAAAGTCTGGACACTTTTTGGACATTCCCAGTGCATTTTGAGTGGGATTTATTCTGTTGACACTTAATTTTGAAACCATAGCCACTTAAAAATGGATTTATGGGGCAAATTTTGGGGATGTCTGGCTGTCAGTTGTCACATACATGTAAGTACAAAAACTACATAAAGTTGCTCCATAAACCCATTTCATTAGAATGTTCATCCATCCGTCCCTAGATACAATCTTGTCTCCACACAGTTTTCAAGGGATTTTGATAAAACTTTCCAGTTATTGTTGCATTCACAAGGTTTATGACAGACAGAAGTAATGTCGGATGTCCTGACAGACACCCCTGACAAAACTGATAAACCCATATTTTTTATCAAAAAAAGTGGTTATAACTAGGTGAGAAAATTAACCTTTATTTAGTTGAAATTCAGTCAAGAAAAACTTTATTTTACCAAAGATAGCCTTTAAAAACTATTGGTTTCATTGGGTGGCAGGGCTTGAGATGTCATTTCATCTCAATGTTGGGTAAAAGTCCCACAAAATTGGAAGCAACGTCTCCAAAATGACTTTTACAGTTTTGACAGGGATGTTAAACCTCAAATCAAACAAACAAACAAACTGTTGTTGTGGATTTTGTGTGAAGCAAAGATGTCAAAACCCAGAATTTTTCTCTCAGAAGGTGATCACAAACAGGTGTACGACTGTAGCAAGACTGATTTGAAACAGGCTTAAGTGATGTGAAAATGGTACATGTATAAACTAGCTAGGCTGATATAGAAAAACTTGAATCTTTTACAATTTCAGTTCTGTTGTCCATCCAGTGCTTCCAAAGGATAACATTTTCAGAACATGCTAAGTTTAAAATGGATGATTCATGTCCTAAAAAAATGGGCCCAAAGCTGTAAAAAAAATATGTTCCAAAAATACTCCAGAAATACTTCAAAAATATTTCCGCTAAATGTGCTTAACCCTTATCCTATTGTTCATGACAACCCCTACCTTTGCAAACAGTGTAGATCCAGATCAGATGGCTTCCAAGAAGCCATCTGATTTGGATCTACACTGTCATGCAGATTATGAATTGAATGAATACAGTATATAAAGTTATTTAATTGGTTGATAGTCAGAAATGGGTGTGACATTAGATTTGTTCAGCAGGTTCAGGGTTAGTTTGTTTGTTTGATTTAAGAATTAACACCCCCATCAACACTGTATAGGTCATTTTGGAGATGTTGCTTCCAATTTTATGGGACTTTTGCCCGACATTGAGATGAAATGACATCTGTTGCCCAATGAAACCAATAGGGTTTATGAATGAACATGGACAGTCTGACTCACACTGCTTTGCCTGGACAGGCTTAGATCCTCTGAGCGGTTTACCAGTACTCGTGTGCCATTCGTTTCAGCTCTGCATGGAAGCATCATGCAGCCCATGTATTTCTTCAAGCCCCGATGTGCGGGCACCACTTGATTGATAGTTGCAATGGGTGTGACTAAATGGATTTATTCATCAGGATAAGAGTTAGAATGGTTGTGAACACTTGAGCAGCTTCACTGGAAAATGTGCATAGAGAAACAGCAAAATTGATGGATGTGCATCCTGATAGGAGTCTTTGACATCTGAATGTTGCTTTCATGTACAAAGCTCTGTAACACAAGGGCTTACTGCAATGGCTCCTATCTGGCTTTGCAGAAGCAGAAACCTACCAATTTCATTCGAGCCAGCGCACGAAAAAACTTACAATAAGACGTGTGCCCATCGAAGACTCAGATCAGCCTGCACATCATATAGTCTAACCAGTGACTTCTCTTGCTGCATGAAGGAGCATTGGGCCCTTAGCTATCTTTAGAGCGCACAACGAAGACTCAGATCAGACTGCGTGGATGGGCAGGCTGATCTGACTCTTCATTGGGTGCACATGTCTTATTGTAAGTTTTGTCATGCGCTGGCTCATTTTAGAAAATAGTGCTTGTATCTACCATTGCAGGTATGCCAATTACGGAGAATATTCTAGATGCAATTTACAAGAGTAGAAAAGTAATTGTAGTACTGTCAGAGAACTTCATGAAGTCAGTCTGGGGCCAGTTTGAATTGTCACAAGCTCTGTATAGGGCTGTTATTCAGGTAAAACTACACAGGTTCACAGGTGTAGTGGCTATGCTACAGTACTCGCCTTGTAAACCAGGGGTCGCAGGATCAATCCCGGGCTTCTCCAGTCTTTCAGATGAGTCTTTAAACCAAGGTCCTGTCACTGTATGACCTTAGCTGTTGGTGAGACAAAACTCAAACACTCACTCTCTCAACTCTTGTCTTGCTGATGATTTAATGTATTCCTACAAATTAACAGACTCAAACTGTAGATACTGATATGAGTCTGATTGATATCTGTACTGTTTGCAAAAATGGTTCAGCAGGACAACGGTTAATTAAGCAGGGTCATAAAAAAATGGAACATTTTGATTTGATTTGAGCAGCACCATCATGCTAACACATCAGTGACACATTGCACATTTATTACACATTTTTCTGATGAACATTTGTGATATTTTCCTTATTTATACTCCAAACTAAGGTTGTTGGTCCTCGTTTCCTCATAAGTACTTCCTTACTGAGGCATTAAACTCTAATACAATCAAAGCAGCCAATTTTTATAGTGCAAAGTTGGGTTTCTTGGGTTTCATCTCCTGATCAAGTCTGTGTAATCATTACCCTTGTTAGCCCCGCATTATATAGAGAAAATTTTGCACGGGCCTCCGTGGCCTGATCGGTAAGAGCACTGACTCATAACCATTAGGTTATGATTAAGAGCGCTGTGGTTTGCGCCTTGTTTGGGTCACATGTGAGATGCTAGGTTCAGACTTTTGCAACTGAAAGTCAGGTGGGTTTTTCTCTGGGTACTCTGGTTTTCACCCTCATCTTATTAACAGTCTGCTTGAAATACATGTATGTGAAACTAGATTAAGTCCATGGTGCACCATCACAAATACCCGCTTTTTTTCTAAATTTTAACTTTGGCATAACCTCATGGATCAAAATATGGATACCTTCATGCACATCTACAGTATCTAAGCAGTATGTGTACCGAGTTTGGTCTTCATAGGCCAAGAAATATGAAAATAGTGGCATTCACAAGCATTTTATTGAAAATATGACCTATGACCTCACGCAATAACTGCAGGGGTGAAGAATTAAAGAAGTTGCATTCACAAGCATTTTGAAAATTTGACCTTTGACCTCAGCCCATGACACCAGGGGTGCAGATCAAAATTTGGATACCCTCATGCACATCTGCAGTCCCTAAGCAATATGTGTAGCAAGTTTCACAACCATATTTGAAGAAATAAAGTAGTTGCATTCACAAGTATTTTCTGGAAAATTTGACCGTTGACCTAACCTCATGACCCCAGAGGTTCAGATCAAAATTTGGACACCCTTGTGCACATCTGCAGTTCCTAAGCAATATGTGTACCAAGTTATGCTATATTCCAAGGGCCATCCAATAACCCAAATTTCAGAAGTGTAACTCCATTAGTTTAGAAGACATAGCAAACTCATACTTTTTGACCTTTGACCTTGGGGCCATGTTGAGGTCAAGGTTACACCAAAAGTAGACCAGTGCCATCTACATCCCATGTTTGCAGAGGAGATCCATTTATAAGAAACATGACGGACACACACAGACACACAAAGATTGACGACCACTTGACTCTGGCACGAAAACAATATACCCGATTTGTCTTAGAAAAAGTGGATATAATAATCTTAAAAAGGCCATTGAACCCCCCCCCCCCCCCCCCCTGCCAAAAAAAAAAAAAAAAAAAAAAAGGTTGGGTTTACAGTGATGTACATTTTGTTACCTGTTCTTGCTCAAAACATAGATTGTGGGTACTCGATAGTACTCTTACAACATGAAAGCCATAATGAAGGAAAGAAAAATCCCTGACTATAATGGGATTCAAACTCGGGTGGTTGAATAATCATGCTAATACAACAACCTCTACCTTTGCAAACAGTATAGATCGTGGTCAGATGGAAGCCATCTGATCAGGATCTACACTGCAAATAGTTAAGATCCAAGCCAGATGGCTTCTGATCAGGATCAACACTGTTTGTCATGCAGTTTGTGAATCAAACAAATACATTATATCATGCAATTTGATTGATGGATAGTCAGTAATGGGTCTGGCTGAATTAATTCATTCAGCAGGATAAGGGTTAAAAGAGTATTTATTCACATTGGCATCTATTCATAATGACTTAGTTTTCATAACAAATTCCACAACTTCTTTATTCATTACATGGTTTTTGCTGTAGACCCCAGCAATAGTGTTATAAAGAGGTTGTGCTGTACAGCCAGAGAGCCCATAAAATCAGTGTTGAGAGCAGAAATATGAAAAAAAAATCTTAATTTCCACAGAAATTAAAAAAAATATTTGAAAGTGCACTAATGTTTTGCATAAAGTTAGTTACCATATTTATCCTATGTATTCGGACATACAGTCCTGAGCAAACAGTGAAGACACTGATGAGATGTCGCTATACGCGGCATCTCATCAGTGTCTACACTGTTTGCCACTCATCCAGCTTTTTTAGACCCAATATTAGGTACTAAGTTTTACTTGTTCAAATTTTAAGAAAAAGCATGGTAAGGAGCTGAGATGTCCGAATACTTAGAGTAAATACGGTAGTTAGTTTTTGTTCATTGTGATATATTTACTTTTCCAGTGTAAAGTCTAATGTAAACAATACAGTTCATACTTCCATGAACGCATCGAGTCACATGATTTTCTGTTACGTCAAGTGATGTCATGGTTCTCTACGGGCATTAGTGACGTCAATGCTGTTCCGTTCTTTGTAGAAAAACAGCGTGTAAATGTTTTTCAGCTTTAAAAGTTTGCCCTATAGGCATTTTTTGCCAAGTGATGAGGGGCAAAGAATGTATATATGAAAAATAAACTTAATTTTGCCACTTTTCATGAACGTATGAATGACAGCGGGTCGCTAGCACAGTTAACATGAACCCCTACTTTGCACGCAACCCACTGTGTTCATACTTTCATGAACAACAGAAAAATAAAATTCATTTCTTAAATTTTTCTTTTTCAGAGAAAAGATGTCTTAGTTCTGATCAAGTATGATTCTTGCAAAATTCCTGGGAAACTGTTAGGTAAAACATACCTAGACTGGGCCAGTGATGATGTTAGACCACATTTCTGGAAGAGATTATTTGAATCTGTTGGGGAACCGGGTAACTATGGAAACTCAGGGAACCGGTCAGATGAAAATCAAAATGGAGGAGAGAGTGAGAACCAAAATGGCAGCAAGGAAGTAAACCAAAATGATAGCCTAGGAGAAAAACAAATTGTAGATGTGAAGCAAGAGGGTATTGGAGTTGAAAGAGAGAGCTCAACCTCAAAAACCATTGACAGAGTTGTGTCATACTCTAAAGATGTCACAGAAAACTCAGAGAGTAATGTAGACTTTGTTGATGGGGTGTTGAAATTGATTGATATTAACGCTGATAGCAATTTAATCAGTATCAACAATGACACAGGTACACTCATAGAAAATAACTCTGATATTATTGACATTCATGCTGATGTGATACAAACTTAGATATTAACCAGTGTTGTTACTTAAGGGGAATGGGAACACCTTCAGGTGAGGCAACTCCTGCAAAATTATTTTTGTCTCCCATGTCAATAGGGGTCAACTCTTAAAGGAAAGAATTTGCTCCTGAGGAGCAAATTCTTTCCTTTAAGAGTGGACCCCGTTTTCAGTGGGACAGGGCTTATAGAAAGGTGAACAGGAAGTCCCGAAAGTTGTCTCCCTTTGAAAAATGGCGGACAAATCTGCCAGGTGTTCCCATTTTCCTTCAACATTTTATACTGTATTCAGCAGGGTTCAGTTGTTCAAAACATCTTTAACTTAACGAGCTCATTAGTGGTCAAATCGTTAACTGTTCTATTAAGTACAATATCAAATACAGTGGTATTTTTTGCTGAAAAAATATGAGCAGCTTTTGCATTTGCTCATATGTTTTTTGCAAAAATATTAGTTTATTTGCCATATTAAAAAGACCAAAGTTTTAACAATATATTAGCTAACAGTGTTGTTAGTTTTGAACAGCTGAACCCTGGAGTCCATTTCTAAAGTGAGGGATGTCAGGATGATTTTTTTCTTTGTATAAATGCAAACAGTGATGACCCTGATCAGACATGATGTTTGGTGGCATCTGATCTTGGCCTGCACTGTTTGCCGGTCTGTTTTGGGATGCCTAGTATACAGTAGGTTAAAATAAAAATAGGATTTATTTGGCTTTTACTCACTAGAATATGATATTATGAGTCTTCTGAGGCTAACTTTCAATTCACGGTTAAAGTATGAGGGCTTTTGAAAACTAATGGCAACTCAATTTTTTTGAGCATTACGAAGACTGTTCATATATGAATGCAACTAAGCACATAAAAATGATTCTGTGATAGATTTCAATGAAAAATTTATTTTGTCCCCTCAAAGTATTCCCCTTTAACAGATATACAAACTTTCAGTCTTCTGATCCAATCATTGAATGCATTTTGGTAGTCTTTTCGAGGTATACTATGAAGGCACTGGAATATTGCAGAACCAAGGTGTTTGCGCTGTACAAATTTTCGACCAGAAAGGTATTTTTTCAGCCGCGGGAACAAAAAAAAGTCACACAGGGCAAGGTCAGGGGAATACGGGGGGTGAAGGAGTTCAACAACCTTTTCCTGCTTCAGATAGTCTTGCACAATGAAACCTTGTGCGATGACGCATTGTCATGTAGTAATCTGACATTGGCCAAACCAGTTGCGGGTCTTCGTTCTTTGAAATATTTCTTCAGTTTTCGAAGAATTTTATTCTTGTAAAACTTCGCATTTACAGATTTTCCTTCAGGCACAGCAACCTGAATAGCAGGGCCCTGATTTGAAAAGAATATGGCATACATTACCTTCTTGACGCTCATGGTCCGCTTTGCAATGCATGGTCTTTTGCAATACTTTGATGCCCATATTTTGTTCTGAATCTTTCGTTTTGGCTCAAAAAGGTGAACCCATGTCTCGTCACCTGTGACGACATTAGCGAAAGCCCGTGAATTGTAATTTGGAAACTTTTAAAGCAACTTCTTGGCGGACTGAACGCGTGTCTTTTTCTGCTCATCTGTCAACAGATGGGGAATCCATCTAGCACAGATCTTTCTCATTTTCAAATCCTGTTTCAGAATTGTATGAGCTGCTCCTAATGAGATGCCAACCATACTAGCTATTTGCCTAGTGGTGTATCGTGCATCTGTAGCAACTATTTCTTTCACTCTAGCAACCATCTTGGCAGATGTTGCTCTTTTCGGCCGACGATCATGTGGTGCATCTTCTGTTGAGCCTAGCCCACAGCTGAATTTCTTACACCAACGAAAAACTGTCGGAAAAGACATTTCATTATGCCCATAAACTGAACATATTTCATCAAAAATGTCTTTGCACCGTATACCAAGAATACAACGATTCTTAATATAGGACCGTATTTCAACGGCGTACTCTGACCTTCTTCCAACCATGTTTTGTATTAGTATACAGGAGGAGACAGTGTTTTTCGAACGATATACTTGGCTAAAGTGCACGGATTTTAACAGGTTGTGGTATCAATGTATAGGTAAAATGTTTTTCTACGCTTTGATATTTATTTCCAGGTGATTTTCGCATTAGTGCATGAGAAAACTTTCTACTTGCATTCATATTTGAACAGTCCTCATATGACCAAAAGTGTAGCACTCATTCCGCATACTACTCATGTGCATTTTATATAAACCATTTGCTATAAGGAGAAATCACGTAAATAATAGCATTTCTTTTTAATCCCCCGCCGCGAAGTGGAACGGGGATTATAGGACTGGCCTTCGTGTTTCCGTCTGTCCGTCCATCCGTCTGTCCATCCAGTCTGTCCGTCCATCTGTCTGTCAGTAACACTTTCTTGTATTCTCCATATCTCCTGAACCCCTTGATAGATTTTCATTAAACTTTGGTCAATTATTCATCTCCATTAGCTGATGTGCAGAACCCATAAATGAACCATGCCGACTCAAGGTCAAGGTCACAGTTGAAGGTCACGAGTTTGAAACTTTGAATTTTGTGTTCGTTCCATATGTCCTTTACCCTTGGAAGGATTTTCATTAAACTTTGGTCAATTACCGGTATTCTTCTCAGTGAGCTGATGTGCAGAACCCATAAATAAACCATGCCAACTCAAGGTCAAGGTCACAGTTGAAAGTCACAAGTTTGAAACTTTGAATTTTGTGTATGTTCCATATCTCCTTTACCCTTGGAAGGATAGCCATTAAACTTTGGTCAGATATTCTTCTCAGTGAGCTGATGTGCAGAACCCATAAATAAACCATGCCAACTCAAGGTCGAGGTCACATTTGAAGATCAAGAGTTTGAAACTTTGAATTTTGTGTCCGTTCCATAAATCCTTTACCCCTGCAAGGTTTCTCAATAAACTTGGTCAATTATCCACCTCAGTGTGCTGATGTGCAGAACCCATAAATGAACCATGCCGACTCAAGGTTAAGGTCACAATTGAAGGTCACGAGTTTAAAACTTTGAATTTTGTGTCCGTTCCATATCTCCTTTACCCCTCAAAGGATTTTCATTAAACTTTGGTTAATTATCCCCCTCAGTGAGCGCATGTGCAGAGCCCATAAATGAATCATGTCGACACCAGGTCAAAGTCACCTAGGAAGGTCACAAGTTTGAAACTTTGAATTTTGTGTCTGTTCCATATCTCCTTTACCCTTGAAAGGATTTTCATTAAACATTGGTCAAATGCCCCCCTTAGTGAGCTGATGTGCATAACAGAGAAACTCTATTTTACATAGATTTTGGGAGAAAATTCTTTCCTTTAAGGGAATAAGAATAGCCTCCATCTAGGGAAACAATATTTTACATACATTTTGGGAGAAAATTCTTTAAGGGAGTAAGGGTAGCGCATCCCAGTGAAACTCTGTTTTACATAGATTTTGGGAGACAATTCTTTCCTTTAAGGGAATAAGGGTAGCCTCCATCTCAGAGAAAAACTATTTTACATAGATTTTGGTAGAAAATTCTTGAAGGGAATAAGGGTATCCCCCATCTTGGAGAAACATTATTTTGCATAGATTTTTGAAGGAAATTCTTTAAGGGAATAAGGGTAGCCTCCATCTCAGAGAAACACAATTTTTACATAGATTTTGGGAGAAAATTCTTGCTTATAAGGGAATAAGGGTAGCCCCCCATCTCAGAGAAACACTATTTCTTGCTTATATTGGAATAAGGGTAGCCCCCATGTGAGAGAAACACAATTTTACATAAATTTTGGGAGAAAATTCTTGCTTATAAGGGAATAAGGGTAGCCCCCATCTCAGAGAAACACTATTTTACATAGATTTTGGGAGAAAATTCTTTCCTTCAAGGGTTGATGCAAAGTTCACAAAGTCAGTGAACAATGATATGTAGGTCAAGGTCAGGTATGGATGCTATCATTAAAGTTGCCATCCCTAGATGGAACTGTGTACCATGAATCATCAATAAAGCTTTTATAGTGTTTGAGAAATGGACTTGACCGTTTGGGTGAATGCTAGGGTTGATGCAAATGTTGACGGATTGACAAAATGACAGACGAACAGATGGAAAATCTGACTTCCATATCGTGCCATGCTTAAACCAGCCCCCGCCCATAGGGGCTTGAAGAAATATATGGGCTGCATGATGCTACCACGCAGAGCTGAATCCGGCCCGCACACTAGTACTGGTAAACCACTTTGAGGATCTAAGCCTGTCCAGGAACCACGGTGCAAGGCCGACCGTCCATGCTAATAAACTCTATTGGTTTCATTGGGCGACAGGGCTTGAGATGTCATTTCATCTCTATGTCGGGTAAAAGTCCCACAAAACTGGAAGCGACATCTCCAAAATGACCTTTACAGTGTTGACGGGGACATTAAACCTCAAATCAAACAAAATTAAATCAGCTGCAACAAAAATGTATAGATTATATTGGTATGTTCTATACATTTTTGGGATCCATATTATTACCATGTTTTATCCAAATTCCAAAACAATGTTATATCAAACATTATTATAATGGTTTGTGGTGCATTGGTTCATTGTTTTTTTCCAGCACTACGTGCATCCAAGCCATGACCATAAGTTCAAGATAGACTAAGAAATGTCATGCTTTACAGACAAGAACCGAGCAGATGAGCTTGTTTTAGAAAAGTACAGTTCACCATCTTTATATTAATCCATAAAATGCCAATCACGACAATTGTTGTCTGCTTTGCCGTCTGCCGGTTACCTTAAAGTCATTTTTTAAAATGGCTACATTTTTTATGAAAATACGTGACATTTTTCTTATTTATACTGCAAACATAGGTTGTGGGTGCTTGCTAGCGAGTACCCACCACCTATGTCTTGGAGCAAAAATAAAAATAAAATGTATAGTCCAGTTTTCTCTAGACCTAGTGGGGTTTAGGGGGTGTTCATTTCACAGTCTTGTTCCCGTGATGAATGTTGTGCCAAATTATTTTGCATATTTTTATATCTGCATGTGAAACATATGATAATTACTCTATGTACTGTATGTATTCTGATGGACAAGCCTAAGCAAACACTGTTAAGCCAGATGAGATGCTGCAGAATCATCAGAGTCTACACTGTTTGCTACACATCCAGCTTTTTCTAGACACAACAGTGGGTATGCTAATGCACTTGCGTATGTATCGCAACGTCTGATTGGATAATGTCAAAAATTTGCGACAGTATATGGTCGGAAACCCGACTTCATCATGTAACGTCGTTTTTCATTGGCTGGGATTTGGTTTTAAGCTGCTCACAGCATTTGCCATTTTGTGGAAAATAGTACAGTTTTTATCAAAACAACCGAATAAGTCGTTTACAATGGGGATAACTGTATTGCAAAATTGTCATTTGGGGAGGTAAAACCTTGGTTTTATGGTTGCAAATTGCGTTTTACGGCTCTGCTGACGCGTCGCTGTAAAACGGAATTTCCGACCATAAAACCGCTGATTTACCTCTCCAAATGACAATTTTGAATACAGTTATCCTCTAAGTAATTTATACTGGTTTAAACTTCACAAAAGGTATGTTATGTATGTTAAGTATGTTTTGCAGTGTTCAGATATTTAGAGTAAATACAGTATTTTCATGTATGCATGTGACATATATGATACTTACCATATGTTTTATATTGTGAAGAGTGCCATAGTAAATTGATATTTTGAGAAAGGGTTTACTTGCTTTTGCACTGCTATTTTTTTTATAAAAATTGTATTTTCGCATTAACATTTTTGTTAAATCACCTGAGTAGAAGGCTCACAAGGTGAGCTTATAGTATACCAATGGCCTCTTGTCTGACGCTGTCCATCCACACTTTCAAATATCTTCTCAGAAACCACTGGATAAAATTGAAGTCAGATTTTATATAGAACCTCTAGAACAATAGTTCATATACAGTAGAATTCCTATATTAAGACCACCTTTGGGACTGTTCAAAAGTAGTCTTTAAGACCACTTTTGAACAGTTCCAAAGGTGGTCTCTACCCAGATGTCACTGAATGCAGAAAACACAAAGAAAGAATAACTGCAACTTTCTAAATAAGTTTTTAAAGCCGAATTAGTTTTATTTTTGATGGTCTTAATAGCGGAATAATACTGTATTTGTTCCTGATAGCATGGCCAAGATGGCAAACATGACCATAAATGGTAAAAACCCTTTAGAAATCTTCTCTAGAATAATAAGTCTGATGACCTTGAAACTTGAAACACAGAGCTAAAGGGACTTGATCCCTACAAAGTTTATACAAATGATGACTCTTGTGTTGGCCTTGACCTGTTTTACAACAGCATCAAATTTGTTCATTTAGGCTTTTACATTAGAAAATCTTGAAAAACAAAAACAAAAAAAACACACACACACACAAAATCATAGTTTAAAAGATGTTTTTGAAAATTACAAAAAAAGGATTTAGTGATAAGGCCTTCCTATTGGCATTATCTTTCCCCATAGATTGCTCACCCCACTTAATCATTATCAAGGTCATACAGTAATTCATATCTCAGTTGAGCTAATATACATCCTTTGGTAACATCAGTGAAGCAGGTGAGTGATTGTTGGCCATTGGGTTACTTGTTTTTATCAAGATTGTATATTTTTCATATTATTTCAAAATGAATATTTGTTCTAATATAGCCAGAATTTATAATATTTACTTGTATCGGATTACATGTATATAAATGTAACGGGTCGACCGTGTGGCTTGGTAGCTCAGTCGGTAGAGTGTTTGCACAGTATGCGAGAGGCCCTGGGTTCGAGTCCTGGTCAAGTCATGTTCTTTTTTCCACCCCTGTGACATTTGGGGCCAGTGTGACATTGGAAGAACATGACTCGACCGGGACTCGAACCCAGGGCCTCTCGCATACCGTGCAAACGCTCTACTGACTGAGCTACCGAGCCACATGGTCTACCTGTTACATTAACCCTTTTTGTACCAAATGGAATCTTCCTCCTTATATATAACAGGAGTCCATTTCAAAATTTTGGGGTGTCAGGTTGTGTTTTCTTCAAAAACTATTCGGAAAATAGCTGAACTTTTTGCAAACAGTGTAGGCCCTGATCAGATGCAGCGTTCTGCGGCGTCTGATCTGGGCCTGCACTGTTTGCCAGGGTACCCTTTTTTTGGGTTTCTGGTACCAAATGGGTTAATAAACGCCTGTGTCAAGTAAAGGATGGTGATTAATGATCAGCCCGAAATAAGTGAAATAATCTTGAAAGCCATAAACCAGAAAAAAAAAGAACAACAACAATAAACACAACAACATTTTCAGATGCAGTTATTTATGGTATCTTAGTGATGAATAGTTTTTTGGGCCAAAATAATGAAGATAGTCTTATTTCTTGCACACCAGACAAGGAAATCCGTGATTTACCCTGGGATAGAAATTTATGTTCTGACCCTAGTGTTCCGACCCCAAATGGAATATAATCGCGTGTTTGATAAATGCACTGGTTGATTACGACCTTCTGTGCGCCGTCGTTAAGGTTGACGTCATGCACGATCCGTGACGTCACTTTTACATTCCTGCAGTGTTAACACAATATGGCGGACGTTGGTAACCGAAGTGACTGCAGCATTGAAATTCCGCGCTAAGAAATAGAAGGTATGCAAGAAAAAGGATCCAATATGGATGTGAGGGGTGGATAGAAAAATCCGTCCCTCGGGATCACTGTCCGGCATCACTCGGCAAGCCTCGTGATGCCGGACAGTGATCCTTGGGACGGATTTTTCCATCCACCCCTCACACCCATATAAGATTCTTATAATCTGTTACAGTATAGATCTATCTGTTACCGTTTCTGTACCAGAACAGTATAGTTTGAAATTCAGGAAAAAGAAGGCTACTATCACAGTCTTTATCAACATTTTAGAATTATGGCTGTCCCATTTACTAGATAACCTGGTTTAGAAATACATGGATCTGAAAAATGTATTGTTTTGGTTTGCAGTGGTGGGGTATTTCTGTAATTAGGTAAATTGTGCAATGGTGTTCGTGTTTCAATTTTAGCCTGAAAGTCCAGAATTTTTTATCGTAATATAATGAATGGAATATACTGTATTATAAGTGATAATGTTAATATATATAGCAGTCACTGAGGTATGGACAGCATCGGATCATGAGCAAAGTTTAACCCATTATATACTAGTGGACCCTTCCATTGCTATATGTTGGACAAGTCCATTTGTCATATAAGGGGTGCCAGGCTATTTTTTCGATTTTATTTTATTTTTGACGGAAAAATCTGTTAGCAAATAGTGCAGGTCCTGATCAGACGCCGCATTATGCAGAGTTTGATCTGGGCCTGATCGATCCTTGCTCCTAACATGATATAGTAAAAGTTTACCTCTCATCTTGCTGTTCATGACAACCCCCTATCTTTGCAAACAGTATCTGATTTGGGTCTACATTTTTTGTCATTCACTTTGCAAATTTAAATGACTATACTATATCAAGTAATTTGATTGGTTGATAGACAGAAATGGGTGTGACAATATTAGTTATTTTGATTCTTGGCGGGGAGCATGGGATCATATTCCCCGCCTGAGAGCTAAATTTGCCCGAGCCGCTAGTGGAGGGCATATATTGCCTTCATGCAGGGAATGTGATCCTATGTGCCCCGTCGAGAATCAAAATAACAAATTTGTTAAACTGCAAAGCATTTTCATGACATTTTGTAAATTTTCTAATGTTTTCTTTTGTAACAGACATCGAGAGAAGTAGATGTTTACATCTGACTTCATCAAACGCATCCTAATGTATGCACTGCATTGATCACGGCGCACAGTGAGAAAATTAGAATGAGAGTTTTATAATGGAAAACAATGAAATAAAAGAACCAAATGAATGAAAAACAATCAAAAGTTTCTATTTTATTGTGGTGCATGAAATTATTCTGTTTATATTTTATTCAACTGTAGTAAATCCAAGATGGCAGACATTGCAATTCAGCAAAGTCAAAGCGAGACAGGTATATATTTTTACTCATGGGGTATATGGAAAATAATTACCCATGTGCTGTCCAATCAAAAGCCTGGATATTTCTTTGGAGTATAACAAAATTAAATTTTCGGTAGGATAAGGTTAAATAGGAAACAATTTCTCAAGAACAAAGGTGAGATGAAAGGAGAATCTTAAACCAGACTTAGTCATAGTGTAGTTTACATATTTTTGTCATTGGGACCACTGATTTCATTGTGGAATTCTGTGAAAATATTTCAGGGTCACTGATGAGGCCTTATTGGCTGAAACTAGCTAGTCTGGCCCCCAAAATCTTGTACACTCCATAATTTCGTGTGATATGGTTTATTCCTTGCTTCCAATGGATAACTCTTTCATAGAACACATTTAGGAGCTTGGAGAAATAGATTGGGCTGCATGATGCTTCCCCGCAGAGCTGAAACTGAACACACATGAGTACTGATAAACTGCTTCGAAGGATTAAGCCTCCTCAGGCAAAGTGTTGTGAATCAGACTGTCAAATGCATATAACCCTTTTTGTTCCATTGGGCAGCGGAGCTTGAGATGTCATTTCATCTCAATGTCAGGTAAAAAACCCACAAAATTGGAAGCAATGACTCCAAAATGGCCTATACAGTGTTGACGGGAATCTTATACCTCAATTCAAACAAATAAACAAAAATGAACATATTAAGTGGACATTTCATATGAACTTCATGAAACTTTTTAGAGGATTGTTTCATGAATTTCATATAAATGACCACAAGTGTAAGATTCTGTTTATCATATTATAGGTTGGCCCCCGCCCATAGGGGCTTGAAGAAATATATGGGCTGCATGATGCTTCCACACAGAGCTGAATCCAGCCCGCACACTAGTACTGGTAAACCGCATAGAGGATCTAAGCCTGTCCAGGAACCGCGGTGCGAGGCGGACTGCCCATGCTAATAAACCCTATTGGTATCATTGGGCAACAGGGCTTGAGATGTCATTTCATCTCGATGTCGGGTAAAAGTCCCACAAAATTGGAAGCAACGTCTCCAAAATAACCTTTACAGTGTTGATGGGGACGTTAAACCTTAAATCAAACAAACAAAATCATATTATAGGATTGTAAATGGGATTTTATTGCCAAAGGATTTCAATATAAAAAAAATAAGGTTGTAAAAACAATAAGGTTGTTCAGTATGACAACATGATGTTTTACACAGGTAAATATTATATGATAATGTTTGGTCATATTTTTATGACATGACATTGTCCATTAAAAACTATGCTATATGATAAATGTTAGTGTTATTCTTAGTTTTGCCTGACTTAACATTACCAAAATACGCCTATACAAATGAATTGGAACATTTTAACATCCAAAAAGGAAATTTCCCAGATAAAAAATCTGCTATTTGTCTTATTTTTGCCCAAAACATAGATTGCGGGGACTCTATCGAGTACCCACAATCTATGTTTTGAGCATAAATAAGAAAAAATAATGTTTATCCCTGGAAACCCCAGTATTACAATATAAAAGTGCAGTTAAAGGGGTTCAAAATTATATAGGCGTGTTTTCGTGATGATGTTAACAAGTCCAAGTAATGAACACCTCGTAAACCCTACTTTATATGGAGAACACTGGGGTTTACAGGGGTGTATAGTAAAACCTCCACTAATGATCACCTCTGTGTAGCAACCACATCTCTTCAGCAGCCACAATAATTCCTCCCATAGCATTTTACTATATATTTAAACTCTGCTCAGCAGCCATCTCTCTCTTCCAGCTAGCAGCCACTTTACCAAATCTAAATTTCCTCTGTTAGACAGCCAGAGTTAACTCAATAGCAAAAAAATTGGATGTAAAAATAGGAATTTCTCTTCTTGTTATTTATTTATTTCAAAATTTATTTTTATTAAAACAACCATTGTGATAGAAGCCTCCGTGGTGAAGTGGTTACACTACTTGCCTTGTAAACAAGGGGTCGCAGGATCGATCCCGGGCTTCTCCAGACTTTCGGATGAGTCTTTAAACCGAGGTCCCGTCTCTGTATGACCTTAGCTGTTGGTGGGATGTAAAACTCTAACACTCACTCAACCATTGTGATATATGCATAAATACAATATAAGCATGTGAAAAGAAAGTGTTGATGGGGACATTAAACTTCAAATCAAACAAACAATTTACATAGACTTTTATAAGGAAAAACTTTAAAAAATCTTCTTTTCTGAAACCAGAAGGCCCAGGTCTTTGATATTTGGTATGATTTTGTTTTTTTGATTTGAGGTTTAACGTCCCCGTCAACACTGTAAAAGCCATTTTGGTGACGTTGCTTCCAATTTTGTGGGACTTTTACCCGACATTGAGATGAAATGACATCCCAAGCCCTGTCGCCACATGAAACCAATAGGGTTTATAAGCATGGACGGGTCGACTCCCACTGCTTTGCCTGGGCAGGCTTAGATCCTCTAAGTGGTTTATCAGTACTCGTATGCGGGTCGGTTTCAGCTCTGCGTGGAAGCATCATGCATCCCATATATTTCTTCAAGCCCCAATGGGCGGGGGCCACTGATATTTGGTCTGAAGCTTCGTCTAGTGGACCTCTACCAAGATTGTCCAAATATAGCCCTGGGTCCAAATATGCCCCCGCACCGGGGCCCACCAGTTTTACATAGACCTACATAGGGAAACCTTAAAAAATCTTCTTGTCTGAAACCATTGATATTTGGTATATAGCTTCATCAAGTGGACCTCTACCAAGATTGTTCAAATTATAGCACTTGGGCCAAAAATACCCCCGCACCGGCACCCACTGGTTTTGCATAGACTTATATAGGGAAAATCTTCTTGTCTGAAACCAGAAGGTCTAGGTCTTTGATATTTGGTAGAAAGTTGTATCTAGTGGACCTCAACCAAGATTGTTCATATTAAAGCCCTGGGGCCAAAAATGGCCCCACCCTGAGGCCCACTGGTTTTACATGAACTTATACAGGGAAACCCTATAAAAATCATTTCGTTTGAAACCAGAAGGCCAGGTCTTTTGGTGTTTGGTATGAAGCTTCATCTAGCTGACCTCTACCAAGATTGTCCAAATAATAGCCCTCCCTACACTGGGGCCCACCAGTTTAACATAGACTTATGTAGGGAAACTTTTAAAAATCTTCTCGTCTGAAACCAGAATTCTCAGGTATTGTATTGTTAGTAAGAATGAGCTGCTTCATCTCCTTCTGGTGCACTAGGACCTGTCTATTAGTGTCCAGAAGGTGTCCAAATAGTGACATACAAGTCAGTTCTGTATTGTCACGGGGAACCACTGACTCATATGTCTATGCATCTAATGCCAACTCTTGTTTTCTAAACATTGCTTATGATCATCTGGTGACAGGTGAGGGATTCAGGGCCATCTTGGCCATCTTGTTTATTTTGTGGAACTAAAGGCCCAGTCAACACTATTTAGGTCATACCAAGCCAGTCAGTTTACCTAATTACCCTGTTCCTGGACAGGCTTATAGATATGCATTTAACCAGTACATTTTTTTGCCAGAAACACTGACAACCACCATACTTGAATATCAGAGGAAGCTAGAGAATGACCTTAGAAAGAATTTTATGATTAGTCTCGTCACATTACAAAAACACGCATATACAACTGTTTGATGTTTAGTGACGTCACGTAACGTGGTGTGATGTCAACCTTGATGACGGCGCATTTGAGGTCATATACATGTACAACCAGTGCATATGAAACGTGAGGATATTCAATTTTTACATGAACACCAGGGTAAGAACAGAATTTCTATCCCACGCTAAAACTATGGATTTCTTTATCTTGTGTGCAAGAATAATTTTTCTATACCATATTATATCAATGCATTTTTGTCTAGGCATAACACTGTTGTTTTTGCTAATATGGTTTCTACTATAGACCCCATGTATAATGTTATAAAGATGTTGTGTACCTCTGAAACAACAATCATAAAAGATGACTGTCAGATTGAATAGTTTTTGGACATTATCTTCATCAGATAATAATTAAAACATTTGCTCCAGGGCAGGGAAAAATCACCTGTAACAGATTTTTGATAGAAAAATTACCAAAGGGGCACTGGTAAATGGTGCAGGCCCAGATAAGATGCCACATTCTACTGCATGGATCAGACTGAGCCTTCACCTCAGCAATTTTCTAAAAAAAAAAATAGTGTACTCTTTCATATCTCCAAAATGGTGAATTTTCTCATTAAAAATTGTGATATTTTTCTTATTTTTTCTCCAAACATAGGTTGTGGGTGCTCGTTAGAACCGCCTCATTGAGGCGGTTCTAATGAGTACCCACAACCTATGTCTTGGAGCAGAAATAAGAAAACTATTGTATACCCCCTTAAACCCCAGTTTTCTCTATATAAAAAGGGGTTTAGGGGGGTCTTCATTTCACGGACTTGTTCACGTGATGGGTTTCAGGGGTAAACATTATATTTCCCTTAATTTTGCTCAGAAACAGAGATTATGAGTATTTGTCATCACATGAACAAGAAGTCCATGAAATGAATACACCCCCCCTCCAAACCCCACTTGTTATAGAGAAAACTGGTTTACGGGGGTATACATTATTTTTCTTATTTCTGTTCCAAGACCCAGGTTGTGGGTACTCATTAGCACTGCCTCAATGAGGCGGTTCTAACGAGCACCCACAACCCATGTTTGCAGTATGTTTGCAGTATAAATAAGAAAATTATCTGGGATTTTCAATAGAAAAGTAGCAATTTTGGAAATGTGAAAAATGCACTATGTTGCACGGGTGTGTTATGGCAATGTGATAACAGCCTAATGAGCACCAGCAAGCTATGTTATGGACTAGAAATAAGAAAAATATCAATTTTTTTTTTTCTGGAAAATTTACGTTCTAGAGATATGATAGACATGGTTTTAGGTGTTTAAAGCATTGTTACCTTAACAAGCTCATTGTTAACTGTTCTAGTAAGTACAAAATTTAATACTCATGTATTTTTGCTGAAAGAAATGTGAGCAGCTTTTGCATTTGCAAAAGCTGCTCACATTTTTTTTCTGCAAAACTATTAGTATATTTGCCATATTTAATAAAAAAATTAATGATATGTTAACTAACATAAGTAACAAGATCGTAAGTATTGTACAACTGGTAGTGTTTTATTGTCGCGCCTGCTATTAGCATGGCGCGATATAGGCGCCCGGTTTTCCGTCCGTTCGTCCGTGCGTCCGTTCGTCCGTTTGTTTGTCCGTCCGTTCGTCAAGGCGTCAACATTTGCGACCACCCTAGCGTTCACCCTAATGGTCAAGTTTATTTCTCAAGAACTATAAGAGCTTCATTAATGATACTTGGTACAAACTTGTGTCTGGGAATGACAACTTACGTGCAAGCATCCATATTTGACCTTGACCTACATTTCATGGTTCACTGACTTTGTAAAATATTGCGACCACCCTAGCGTTCACCCTTATGGTCAAGTTAATTTCTCATGAACTATAAGAGCTTCTTTAATGATATTTGGTACAAACTTGAATCTGTGGATGGAAACTTCAATGCAAGCATCCACATTTGACCTTGACTTCAATGCAAGCATCCACATTTGACCTTGACCTAAATTTCATGGTTCACTAACTTTGTAAAATATTGTGACCACTGTAGCGTTCCCCCTACTGGTCTAGTTAATTTCTCAAGAACCATAAGAGCTTCATTAATGATACTTGGTACAAACTTATATCTCGGGATGGCAACTTAAATGCAAGCATCCATATTTGACTTTGACCTACATTTCATGGTTCACTGACTTTGTAAAATATTGCCACCACCCTAGCGTTCACCCTAATGGTTAAGTTCATTTCTCAAGAATTATTTGAACTTCATTAATGATACTTAGAACAAGCCTTTTATGCAAGCATCTATGTTTGATCTTGGCCTAGATGTCATGATTCAGTGACTTTGCACCCCCACAGGCGCGACATAGCCTTCGGCGGAATTCTTGTCATGAGGTTATAGTAATATGAATATGACGACAAAAAATTGAAATTGAACTCTTTTTACGTACATTTATTATTGGTAAGAAAGATAAAATAGGTAAACAGCTATTTAATGTCATGTTACATGTATATAACACTTGAATAACAGGCAAAGCACTTTAAAAATATTTACGAAGATATACATGACATGAATATTCGAGGCCCCCGCCCATCGGGGATTTGGGGCTTAGAGAAATAGACTGCAGAAACCGACCACCTACCACACACGAGTTCTGGTTAACTGCTTAGGTCTAAGTCTGCCCAGACAAAAAATGTGGGTCGGACTGTCCATGCATATTAACCCTGTTGGTTTCATTGGGTTGCAGGGCTTGAGATGTCATTCCATCTCAGTGTCACGTAAAAGTCCCACAAAATTAAAAACAAAATCTTCAAAATGACCTTAATAGTGTTGACGGGCCACCTCAATTCCAACAAAAGGAAAATACATGAATAACATTTCAAGCTTGACTTAATTAGATTTATTGATGAGCTGTGGTGATTAAATCAACCATTATCCTACTGAACATGACAACACAATATACCTTTCCAAACAGTGTAGATCCTGACCAGACCAGATGGCTTCTGAAACTGACAGCCAACTGCACATGGGAGTTCTTGTAAACTGCGTAGAAGGTCTAAGCCTACCCAGGCAAAGTTTTGCGAGGTGGACTGTCCCCGCATAGATGCCATCTGATCAGGCTCTACGAGGGTAGGCTGAAAAGTTCTGAGCCTGACCAAGAAGCAGGCATCGAAGAGCCATGAAATTTTGTATTCATTTAATCCAAACCTTTATTACTTGATTTGAATCAAATGAGTTCAAGTTTACCTGCAATAATGTAGAAATTCTAGACTTTGAAAATTGATACTTGCAGGTTTTTGAGAAAGTGGACAAAATCTGGCATCGTGGTGTCATCAAGTACCTCCATAAAAGGGGTTAGCTCCTAAGGACATTCATGCCAATATGGTTGCTACATTAGGGGATGATGCTCCTTCGTATGCAACCGTGAAAAGGTGGGCAGCAAATTTTAAGATGGGAAAGGACAGCCTTGAAGATGATGACCGGTGTGTACGACCCACAACGGCAACAACTGAGGAAACCATCAGCCATTGCACAGGGCCGTGATGGATGACAGGCGTTTAACTGTGAATCAGTTAGCTAACACTGTTGGCATCTCCCGTGAACGAGTAGAGAACATTCTACACAGTGAATTAGGAATGTCGAAGGTTTCCGCCAGATGGGTGCCACAGCTTTTGACGCCTGACCAAAAATTGACCAGACTGAACCTGTCACAAGCCAACTTGGCTATTTTTGAAGCAGACCAAGATGGTTTTCTTGACTGTTTTGTCACTCAGGGGTGGGTGTTGGGTTCATCACTTTGAGCCAGAGACCAAAAGACAATCCATGCAATGGAAGCACCCTGGCTCACCCCCTCCAAAGAAGGCAAAGGTCGTCTCCTCTGCAGGGAATGTGATGGCATCAGTGTTCTGGGATGCCAAGGGCATAATATTCATAGATTACCTTCAAAAGGGCAGAACAATTAATGGGGAGTATTATGCAGATCTGCTAAAACAATTATGAAAAGCAATTAAGGCTAAATGACCCGGAAAATTGACAAAAGGGGTCTTGTTCCATCAGGACAATGCACCTGCTCATTAATCGGTTGTTGCAATGGCTGCTGTGCATGACTGTGACTTCACACTTGTCGATCACCCTCCTTATCCACCTGATCTAGCTCCATCAGATTATTTCCTGTTTCCAAACATTAAAAAGCACTTGGCTGGGCAGCATTATCGGTCAGACGAGGAGGTGATAGCTGCTGTGGAGGAGTTTTTCAGGGACCAAGATGAGACCTTCTATACCACTGGGATCCAAGCACTCCAGCATCGCTGGAGGAAGTGTGTGGACAGGAAGGGAGAGTATGTTGAAAAATAAGGCACTTTCAGTATGGACAAACCATTGGATTTTGGTCAGGCCCAGAACTTTTCAGCCTACCCTCGTACATTGTCATGTAGTTTGTGAATTGAATAAATACATTATATGAAGTAACCTTATTGACTAATAGTCAGCAATGAGTGTGGCTAAAGTTATTTATTCGTGGCTAAGTTAATTTATTCAGCAGAATAAGAGTTAACCCTTTGACTGCTAATCACTCAATACACCATAGAATCATCTCAAACAGGTCATATTTAGAAGAACCACACTCAAGGTTTGATACAGAAAAAATACCACTTCTTTCATCATGACCCCTTAAGCCCTCGCCCATCAGGGCTTGAAGAAATAGATGGGCTGCATGATGCTTCCATGTAGAGCTGAAGCCGACCCGCACACAAGTACTGGTAAACCACTTAGAGGATTTAAGCCTGTCCAGGCAAAGCGGTGCGAGCGTCGGACCGTCCATGCTCATAAACCCTGTTGGTTTCATTGGGCGGCAGGTCATTTCATCTCAATGTCGGGTAAAAGTCCCACAAAATTGGAAGCAACGTCTCCAAAATGCGCTTTACAGTGTTGGCAGGGACCTTAAACCTCAAATCAAACAAACAAATCATGACCCATGAAAGAAAGCATTACACCATATTTACCCATTGTATACTAGTGGACTCTTCCATTGCTATATGTTGGAAAAGTCCATTTGTCATTTAAGGGGTGTCAGGCCTTTTTTTTCGATTTTATTCTATTTATGACAGAAAAGTATGTTAGCAAATAGTGCAGGCCCAGATCAGATGCCGCAAACGCCGCGTTTTGCGGCGTCTGATCTGTGTCTGCACTTTTTGTCAAGGTCCCCATTTAGGGGTTTCCCGCATGCAATGGGTTAAAACGTCTGTGATGAACACTCCTGTAAACCCCACTTGATACAGAGAAAATGGGTTTACAGGGGTATACACTATTGTTCTTATTTCTGTCCCAAAACATAGGTTGTGGGTACTCGTTAGAACCGCCTCAATGAGGCGGTTCTAATGAGTACCCAAAACATATGTTGTTAGCATTAATAAGAAAAATATCATATATCTTCAAAAGAAAAAATTAAATATGTTTTTGAGATAAGAAAAAATGCACTATGTCACATGGATGTGTGATCTTTATGTCTCATATCTGAATGAAGAATACTATGGGGTGCCGTTTTACTATTTAATAAAATTTCAAGGTATCCATGATTTTATTAAAGATATCTATAAATCAAATTATAGATATCTTTAAATCGAATTATAGATATCTATAATTAACATTATTGTTATCTATATCAATATTTTTGATATCATAAAATGTTATCAGTGATATAAAATATATATTTCTTGATATCTTTAAAAAAAATATGACATCCATTATTTCTTTGCAGAAATAGATATCTAAAAATCCAATTATAGATATCATTTAAAAGCTGCATTGTAGATATATCAATTTTCAATAATGGATAGGATAAAATATATTATGGATATCAATCAATGTAATTATTGATATCCCAAATTGTTCATCAATATTTGATATCCATATATCAAATAATAGATATCTATAATTGGAATTAGAGATACCCATTAACATATTAAAGACACCATATAATAAATAATAGATATCTAATATTATTTATAGATAGCTAATAATATCTATTGATATCCTATATTTTTATCATGGATATCTATAAATAAAAATTATACTTATCTATGAATAAATTTTTAGATATCTGTAATTAACATTATCGCTATCTATAATTATCAGTATTTTTTGATATCATAAAATGTAATCGATGATATGTAGTAATATTTCTTGATATCTATAAATTTGGAATGAAGAATACTATGGGTTGCAATTTTTCATTTTAATTCAATTTCAAGATATCTATTTTTTTATTTATTATCAATTTCTTGACAACATATATACATACAAAGTACATACATATGCATCAAAGGATTGGATGTAGGCTCAGCCTATACGTATCCTCTCCTTGATGACCGGTACATATATGATATACATTCATAATCAAAAACATTACTTAAAAATAAATATCAGAACAGCTTTGAAGCTATTGAATCAAATTATAGATAGCTATAAATCAAATTATAGACATCTTTAATTAACATTATTGATATCTATAATTATCAATGATTTTTATTTTTTATTTTTTATTTATCATAAAATGTAATTAATGATATGTAATATATATTTCTTGATATCTATAAATTTGTTTTATGATATCCATTACTCCTTTGCATATATAGATATCTAAATATCCAATTATAGATATCATTTAATAGGCTGAATTATGGATATCAGTAGTTTCAATAATGGATATCATAAAATATATTTTGGGTATCAATAAATGTAATTATTGATATCCTAAAATGAATGGATATCAGAAAATATATTATGGATATCAATAAATGTAATTATTGATATCCTAAAATGTACTTCAATATTTGATATCTATATATTGAGTAATAGATATCTATAATTGGAATTATAGATATCCCTTAACATATTATGGATATCATAAAATAAATAATAGATATCTAATATTATTTATAGATATCTAATAAAATTTATTGATATCCTATATTTTTATTATTAATATGATTAATTTAATTTAAAGATATCTTGAAATTCAATCAAATAGTAAAATGGCACCTCATAGAATACATATTTATACTATTAGTTAGTCACGGGTATAAATGTATCACCATTCTGTGCATTGTAGAGATATGGGTTATGTGTTCCTTTTGAAATTGTTCCTACAGGGATAAAAGTTGATGGTATAGAGTTCCTGTCAATAGCTACTCGTGGTAACATATAGCCAACATATGGGACGTCGTCCGAAAAACCATCATAATCATAGGGTCCATCTCTGTAATACCGTTCCTGAAAATACAGTAACTTTGCTTTAAATAGCAAGTGGTCATTTTATATAGAATTTAAGATACGAGGCTCTGGCGAGTTTCAGAATATACTTCATATGATATGAACGCAAGTGCAAGATGACATTTACCATATTAACCCATTTTGTACCCCAAAACGGGTACCTTAGCAAACAGTGCAGACCCGGATGTGATGCTCTCACCATGGCCTACACTATTTGCAGAAAGTTCAGCCATTTTCCAAATCAATTTTGAAGATTCCACAACCTGTCGTCTCCAAAATGACCTTTGCAGTGTTGACTGGGACGTTAAACCTTAAATCAAACAAACAAACAAACAAAAACTCCTGTGTCAGTGAAATCTGATTTAAAATCTAAGCTCGATAGCGCAGTGGTTAACGCGTTCGACTCATGATCGAGAGGTTGTGCATTCGAATCCAGCACCCGGTATCGAGGCGTGTCCTTGGGCAAGACACATAATGACACTGACCTCACTCCACCCAGGTGTAAATGGGTAGCAGTGGTGTAATAGTCACTGTCTTTTCTCGCCCGCGCGTGAAAACAGCCGGAATGAGTTTTCGAGAGTGATTAAATAAGCTCAAAGCTTCCATCGCAATCGAACTAAAATAAACTAGTATAAACTAAAATCTTAATCCTTTTGTACTAAATGGAATCTTCTACCTTTTATATAGATGGAGTCCAATTTTGTGGGACTTTTACCCGACATTGAGATGAAATGACATCTCATGCCCTGTCGCCAAATGAAACCAATAGGGTTTATTAGCATGGACTGTCCGACTCTAACAATTTTACCTGGACAGGCTTAGAACCTCTAAGCAGTTTACCAGTACTCGTGTGCGGTCGGTCTCAGCTCTGCGTGGAAGCATCATGCAGCCCATCTATTTCTTCAAGCTCAAATGGGCAGCCCAAATGGGCGGGGCCGGACACAGGAATTCAAAAGGATTTCAATAGAAAACAAGGATGTCATGGATGACGTCATCACTTTACATGTTTTGTCCTATATCATTAGGGCCCCGCACTGAAAGTGTGGGTGCCCTAAAGTAATCACTCTGTCCGTCCGTCTGTCTGTCTGTCCGTCCGTCCGTTCGTCCGTCTGTCCGTCCACAAATTTTTTCCTACTCCTTAGCGCTGCCGGGGCCCTAGTCAGTTTCACTGACAGCTCTAGTTTATAAATTGTCACAATGTTATTCACCAAATAGCAGCGAACAGTATTTTATATCTAAGTTTGACACAATTATGCAGCTGTAACAATTGAATAGTTAACCTGGCCCCAAGGCTATAAAACTTTTCATGCTCAGCTCAACTGAGCATGAAATTCAAACTACCATTACGAAAACAAGCCTATTCAAATACACTGTAAATTTTACTGCCGTAAAAATGAAAAATTTAAGATGAAATATTGCGATAGTTTTCTTATTTCTGTTTAAAATATAAATAGTGGGTACTGGTTAGAACCGCATCGATGAGGCGGTTCTAACGAGTAGCCACAATCTATAGTTTAGAGCAGAAATAAGAAAAATAAGGTTTACCCCCTTTAAACCCCAGTTTACTGTATAAAAGTGGGGTATAGGTGTGTTTTCGTAAAGTCATAAATATTAAAATAGTCAAAATCAAAGGAATTATTATACAATATGGACTTGGGGAGGGGGGGGGGGGAGACACTTAAATGGATATAATCCTTTTTTTGCTACAGAATACAGCCTGTTGTTGTTAATGGTGAATCTTCAGTGTGGGCTCCAGCTTTATATGGGGTCCAACAGGGGACTGGTCTTGGTCCGCTGCTATTCTTCCTGTACATTAATGATATTTCCACTGACATTGACGCAGAAGACTGTTCGCAGATGACTGCTTTCTACCGGGAAATTAGAGAGACAGCGGACTCAATGAAACTTCAGAAGGATTTGTAGACAGATTAAGATGTTTGGCACGAAAATTGGGCATGAGATATCAGCCCATTAAATGCAATATTATCCAGATAACTAGGAGGAGAACAAATAAAAATGAGGCTTCTTACACCTTAGAGGGAATGGTTTTCGAAATGTGAATTCCTTTAAATACCTTGTTGTCACAATCACACACGATTTTAGATGGAATACACACAATGTCATTAGCAACAAACAACATGTGCACTAAGGCGAATAGAACACTTGTTTCCTAAGGCAAAATCAGGCGAAATCTTCATCAGTGCCCTCAGGATGTGATGGAGACAGCATATAAGGAGCCGAACCATTAGAGATTGGAATGCCCTTCCCGATTCGATCATATCCACTGCTGAAGGTGCAGAGGATAGTGTAGCTAAGTTTATCTCTTTGGTGAGAACTAGGGACTATCTTCCCATATCGCAGGTCCTGGTCTATGAATGTTATTTGACGTGTCACCAGTAACAATTCTGATTCTGATTGGGTGTCGAAAAATATGGCTGCCAAAGGGCGGGGCTTTTTCAGGCATTTGAACTCTGGTGTTCGAAGTGCCATAGGCCTCTTGTTTATATGTTCATGGCGATTGGCGCGAAATCGTGTTGTAGATTCGATAAAAAAGAAAGTTTCTACTCGTGAAAATAAATTTATTTTCAGTAAAGATCACTCACTGAATACAGCTGTTCCTTTTTCTTCTTTTCTTTCTTCCTTCGCCTCATACCAATAATAAACAGTCCGGTGAGGAGCACCAGGAAAACTACAACTCCAACAGAAACAGATGAGGAGATTATCAGGGCTTCTGAAGTAGAAGAAAAACCACATTATATGGAAATGTGTAAAGACATGCACTCGCAGAAGACAAATAAATCCACCCCTACAGTCGTCACTAAGGAATTCTCCTGTGACACGAGGTCACCAGTAAATATAATGCACAATTAAGATTGTTCAGACTGCAACGTTGAATCAGTGTTGTTGTTTCAATGTTGATTCACGTACGTTCTTGCATAAAATTCTATGAGCATAGCTGCTTGAAGCTATTACTGAATGAACCAGAAGCAAAACCAATGTTCAAATGAAATTCATATCACAAGATGGCCTTGATTTGTTTACGTTACGTGAATCCAGGTAACATCAACTTGAACATAGCATTTTAGAAGTTTATGGCCACGTCAGAGGGGCACTGCATAACTGGCGCCAATGTAAACATTTTGAAGTAGCTGTCATGGTTTTTGGTTTGCCGGTTGCATTTGAAGAATAACGGGTTTATATGGAGTTTGGAAACGGCCCATAGTTTATAAGGAGCTTTGGGGCGTTTTCGTCACAATTTGCAGTTTAAAATCTTAAGTTATGCAAGAACAATGATCATCCATGGTTATTTCATTGCAATAACATTTACATGGTTTGAACACATTCGGCCTGGCGGCCTCGTGTTCAGACAGTTTCCTAGGTACCTGGCAAAAGTTAATGCATGATCCCTATATTCTTGCATAAGGATTTTATGCAAGAATTCATTCTGATCATTCTGATCACCGCAAGACACCACAGGACACCGCAAGACTCCTTTATTTACAATGTTTTACCCATCAAATAAAATAAAAAGATACCCTACAATGCATAAAAGGTATAAAATAAACAAATGATGCATATATTTCAGTCTCGTATATTGTCTTTATAGTACACGTGGTTACGATCGGAGTTAAGACACAGGACATTTATTACAGCTTATTGTCAATGGTCACAGATAGTTATACATGTAGTTACGATCGGAGTTAAGACACCGCAGGACATATTTATTACAGCTAATTATTGTCAATGGTCACAGGTAGTTATGCATGTTTTGTTTGTTTGATTTGTGGTTTAACGTCCCCGTCAACACTATTTAGGTCATTCTGGAGACGATGCTTCCAATTTTGTGGGACTTTTACCCGACATTGAGATGAAATGACATCTAAATCCCTGCCGCCCAATAAAACCAATATGGTTTATAAGCATGGGCTGGCCGACTCGCAGCAATTTTCTTGTACAGGCTTAAACCCTTTCTAGAACATATTTAACGGTGTCTGGGAATGTCTGGCCGTTAAAAATGCTCCGTGCGCTACATCATAGTGTAGTTTATATTTTCTTGTCCTTTGGGACCATTGATTCCATTGTGGAATTTTGGAAATTTTTGAGGGTTACTGATGAGGCCTAAATGGCCGAAACTAGCTAGTCTGGCCCAGAAAACATGTGAACTCCATATTTTCCAGTTCTGTGGTGTATTCCTTGCTTCCAAAGGCCAAACCTTTCTAGAACATATTTAACGTCACTACAGCTGGTGTCTGGGAATGTTGGCGTCCGTAAAAAGTCTCACTGCCCTAAATCATAGTGTAGTTTATATTTTCTTGTCCTTTGGAATCATTGATTCAATTGTGGAATTTTGGAAATATTTGAGGGTCACTGATGAGGCCTAAATGGCCTAAACTAGCTAGTCTAGCCCAGAAAACATGTACACTCCATTTTTTCCAGTTCTGTGGTGTATTCCTTGCTTCCAAAGGCCAACCCTTTCTAGAACATATTTGACGTTCTAAGCGGATTACCAGTACTCATGTGCGGTCGGTACCAGCTCTGCATGGAAGCATCGTGCAGCCCAATCTATTTCTCCAAGCCCCGATGAGCGGGGGCGAAGTTATACATGTAAAAAGTATAATATGAAAGAACAAGTTTTAGAAGTTTCGTTCTTATGCAATAATGGTCATATAGAGCTAAAACATCCTATGAACATAGCTGTTTGAAGCTATTCTTGAATGGACTAGAAGCCATGTTCAAATGACAAAACCCATGTTCATATCATGAAATTCACACCCAGTTTGAACATGGATTTTGAGCTTTTTATATTACAAGATGGGTCTTGGTTTGATTACATTTGGTTGAGCGACGTGACGTTATTGCCTTTAACGTACCATTTTAGAAAATTATGATAATGTCAGAGGGTCATTGCGTAACGACGTCATTGTAAACTACATTCTGAACTAGCAACCGTGTTAGTTTGCAGATCGCATTTGAAGAGTTTATATGAAGTTATATGGCGCCTAATGGCGTTTTCGTAAAAAATGTGATTGGAATCGTAAGTTATGCAAGAACAATAATCATCCATCGTTATTTCTTTGCAAAAACATTTGCCGGATCCCTCGGAAGATATTTGAACGCCTCGTGTTCAAATATCTTCCTCGGGACGCGGCAAATGTAAATGCATGAAAATCCATTGGTGATCACTCTGTTCTTGCGTAGAAATCCTATGAACATATCTGTTAGAAGCATAAAATTCTTAAAACGGGCCAGAAGCCGTGTTGAAACAACAAAACCCATGTTCCAGTCAAATTACGAAATTTATGTGCTGTTTTAACATGAGTTGATACCACAAGATGGGCCTTGCTTTGTTTACGTTACGATGAGCGTCGTAACGTTAGCGCCCTGAACGTGGCATTTTAGAATTTTATGATGACGTAAGAAGGTCAGGGCGGAACTGGTGTCATGGTAAACAACATTCTAAAGTAGCCTTACGTCTGTTTGCCGGTCGCATTCCAAGAGTTAATAATTATGGAGTTTATATGGAGCTTTGAGGTGTTTTCGTCAAACTTTGCCTTTGGAATCGTAAGTTGTGCAAGAACAACGATCACCCATGGTTATTTCATTGCATTAACATTTGCCGAGTCCCTCTGAAGACATTTGAACACTCGACCTGGGGCCTCGTTTTCAAACAGCTTCCTCGGGATCTGCCAGATGTTGACGCATGAAACACATTGTTGATCCGAGGGTTGAGTGTCTACTGGATTGATTTTCAGGCCTGTCTCGAAGGGGTTCAAATATCTTTGCTCTGCCCGACGTCATTGCGAAAACACGCCTATACAAATACATTGTAAACTGAACCTCCAAAAAATCGATTTTTTTACATGAAAAATTGTGATATTTTTTCTTATTGCTGCTCAAAATATAGATTGTGGGTACTCGTTAGAACCGCCTCATCGAGGCGGTTCTAACGAATACCCACAATCTATGTTTTAAAGCAGAAATAAGAAAAATAAGGTTTACCCCTGTAAACCCCAGTTTTACTATATAAAAGTGGGGTTCAAGGGGGTCAAAATTATATAGGCGTGTTTTCGTGATGTTATTCATACCTGAATGAACCTTTATTACTTACATTTACGTTACTTTCCATCGCTTGTTTGGCGAAAAAAATCTGGCTTATGGGCTAAAATTTGCAATCATGAAACAATTGCACTTAGTTATCATATATTTCATCGGGAGGGCGTCGTTGACGTTATAACGTCATTGTGAAAACACGCCTATACAAATACACTGTAAACTTTACCGCCGGAAAAACGAAAATTTTAAGATGAAAAATTGTGACATTTTTCTTATTTCTCCTCTAAAATATAGCTTGTGGGTAATCGTTATAACCACCTCAATGTGGGTACTCGTTAGAATCGCCTCAATGAGGCGGTTCTAACGAGTACCCACAAGGTATATTTTAGAGCAAAAATAAGAAAAATAAGGTTTACCCCTGCAAGCCCCAGTTTTAGTGGGGTTGAAGAGGGTCAATGTTATATAGGCGTATTTTCGTGATGTTGTCATCGTCCAATCATAATGTAGATAATCATTGTTTATTTTGATACCACTTAATGACCATAGACTCTTCGTTGCCATGTTCTTAGTTGATCTTGTAACTCTAATGAGCTCACACAATCTATATATGGAGTAGTCGGAAAATATCGTAAAGTCACAGTCATTTCAACAATGCCATTCACTATAACCACGAAATCTCGCAAGGTATAAAGTCTGATGAGATGTGAAATTTTATTCATAATGCTATCTATTATTACTGACTATATCCTGTATTACACCAGGTCAACCAATATTAACCGGAGGTCAAAAATCATAAATCAAGTTTTTTAATTGCGTCAATTAATAAAATTGTGATTAATCAAGTAATTTTGTATTGGCCAAATACAGGTCCTCGGTCAGCTGTATTGACCTCGGTACTGGCCCAGTTACAGGTCCGAGGTCTGCTGTATTGGCCCGAGGCATGAGCACCCGTGTAAGATCATCTATGTACACCTCTGTGAGGTTACAATGTTATTCCTTACGCAGAATCGTTAACGTAATGAACAAACACATGAATTTTAAAGGATTTTGAATATAGAGGATCTTAAATAAGTCCACAAGTATTATTGAAATTATTATGCGAGTCTTTGCCGAGCATTTTTACACATTTCCTCAACGAGTTCGCATGAGCACGAATGCAAGATTCGATTACCATATACCAATTAAAACGCGTTTTATTCACGACTGTTTTACAAAAATGTCAATATTCCGCCATTAGTAAACGCGACGTAGTTAAGAACGTCATACATGTAACGTTACGGGGCGTATCTAACTAATTTGCATATTTAATCAACTAGTGGATTATCGAATTTATCCAATGGCGTTATTACATTCTCAGACGCGACGTAATAAGATAAATATTTTTAAAGGATTTAGAATAAAATGCATAAACACCGGATTCAAAGTTAGGTTTTATTGCAAACTAGACTTTGGCGTAAACGTGACCTCTAATAACTGGAACCATTTCAAAAGTGTTACTGAATCATGTGTTAGCAAAACTTTATTTTATGACATCGCAAAATTACAAGGATAGAAAAGTATTATGCCAAATTACGACTCGATAAGCGTGCTCCAATCAGATACGTCGTTATCTCAGTTATCAGCATGTGACCAATGCGAGACGGATGCCTATCACACGTCAATTATCAGAATTTACCTCGTGACAAGTTCGCAGTACAAACACATTGTCGAGAGCTTGACGTATCTTTCAGAAAGAACTTCTCAAATTACATCAGAATAATTTGCTCTGATCCATGAGGTTTGGCTGAAAGTCTAATGGAAATGGAAATGCGCAGAAAGTCTAATGGAAATGGAAATGCGCAGTATCTACAGAGGATTTATTTATTAATTTAGGTTGCGTAATTATAAAAATCAAGATTGACATTATGAAAGGAAATGTGTCCTTACCAATGCTTTCTTGCTCACTTGATGCTGGAGTAAGTTCCGTAGGTACTACAGTAGAGCTAGTGACGTCAGTCTGGGTTGTAGTATTATCAGTAGTTGTGCTAGACGGACTGCTAGACTGTGCAGATGTGGAAGTGGTACTAGTTGCAGTAGATGAAGGTGTGGTCGATCCTTTTGATGAAGGTGCAGACTGGCTTGTTGTAGTTGATTTATCGGTTGTAGTCGAAGTAGATTTTGTAGAAGTTGTAGTTGGGGAAGTTGTAGTTGAACTAACTTGTACAGTGTCCATCGAAGTGGACGAGCTAGCAGTCGTGCTTTTACTTGTGGATGAGGAAGTAGTTCTGGCGGTAGTTGTTGATGATGGTAATTTTCGTGAAGTGGAAGGATCAGTCAAGGTTGTTGTTGTTACGGACGAGGTTGATGGGGTGCTCGTTGAAGAAGTTGTTGAAGTTGGGAACGGCGTTGATGTCGAAGAAGTTGTGGGTTGTGTTGTTGTCACTACCGTTGTCGAGGTTGATGTTGTAGACGTAATCGCGGGTGGTAGTGTGGACGTTGAAACTGTGGTTGATGTAGATGTTTTAGTGCTGGATGAAGTTGTAATCATGGAAGTACTAGGGTCCGTTGTGCTAGATGTAACAATCGTAGAAGTCGCTGACTCAGATGAAGTGGTAATTGCGTCTGAAACTGTCATTAATTCGCTGGTGGTATCAGACGTGGAGGAATGCTCAGTAACTGTTGATATGCTGTCAGTAGTATCTGTAGACATACGTCCTGTCAAGGTGCTGTCCGAAGTAACCGTTCCAGGCGAAGTTTGAAAACTAACCGTCGAAAGGTCTGTTACGGTTTCTGGAGTTTCAGCTGACATGCTAGTTGACACAAATGTTGATGAACCGGATGACGTAGACGACATATCCGTCGATACCATTGTTGAAGATTCAGTTGATAAAGAGGACATGCTAGTTTCCACGACCATAGTTGAATCTGTTAAAGTCATATCAGTGAATGATGTTGCAGATGTAGGTATATCTGTTGTGGTTATTTCTTGTGTCAACGTAGAAATGTCCGCGGAAAATTCTGTAGCTGTCTCCGACGTAGCTGTTGATAGATCTGTACGTGTCGATTGGGTAAACGTTGAGAAAGTGTTCGATCCAGTGAAGTCTGTAGTTATTAATTCTGTTGAACTTTGCTCTACGGATAAAGTTCCGGTTATCGTAACATCTGAAGTAGTGGCATCTGAGGTAAGTATTTGTGTTACACTGCTCATTGTGGGCATTGTATCGGCGGTCGTTATTTCAGAAGACATGGTAGACTGCCCTGAAACTGAAGAACTAATGACAGTGTCCGTGGTACTAAATTCAGTAGTGGTTGTAATTTTAGATGTTAGTGCTGTTACAGGCAGCGAAATTGTTGAGGATACAACAGAAGTAATAAATGGTAATGTCGTATCCGTCGTAGCGATTGAAGCTGTTTGTGATGTTGAATCAACTGTTGATGTATCAGTAGGCTGTGTCATCATACTAGTTGTCGACATGGGCAAGTCAGTCCCTGTTGTCAATAGCGTTGAAGACTCAGAGTCTGTTGTAACCGCCGTAGTCCCCGGCGCTGTTATCGTTGACGAAGGGATGTCTGTAAGAGTTGCATTAGTAAAATCACTTGTGGACGAATATATTGTCGACAATGCCCGATCTGTAGACAAATCAGGACCAGCTGAAGTGATCATACTTGTCGTTTGCGTGCCTGAAGTTGTCGACATGGACGTTGGGGTATCGGCTGTAGCCGTAATCCGCGTTGATTGCATACCTGTGGAATATGTACTCGACAATAAAACTGACAAAGTTGTCATGTCGGTAGTTATATCCGTGGACGATATTGTTGTTGAAACGCCTGCTGATGTAGAAATATCATTCGTCATGTTTGTTCCCGCAAACGTAGTATCTGTAGTAGCAGAGGCTGTTGTCGTCTGTGATGACTTGATAGACGATTCTTGCGTATTAGTTGACACCATTGTAGACATTGAACCTGACATAGTTGTCATAGCCATGGTTGTCGAAATCTCGGACATGGTGGACATACTACCTGTCATATCCGTTCCTAACGAAGGAATGTCTGTAACAGTTGTGTCAGCCATGGTTGTCGAAATCTCGGACATGGTGGACATACTACTCGTCAGATCCGTTCCTGACGAAGGGATGTCTGTAACAGTTGTATCAGTAAAATCACTTGTGGAAGTGCTTGCTGTCACAGTTGTTCTATCTGTAGACGAATATATTGTCGACGAAATAGATGCACTTACAGACAATGTTGACTGTGAAGACTCTGAAGTAGAATACGTCGATGTTGAGGCGTCTGTTAGCGTTGCTTCTGGGTTTTGTGTCGTCTGCACTGTATCTGCGGAAGATGTATCTTGCATCGATGTGCTTAGATAGGTACTTGATGCCGATAAAGTCGTCGTCATTTCATTGGTAGTTGCTTCCATATTCCTACTTGACAGTGCTGTGACTGGTTCCGAAACTGTCGACGAAACCACGGATGTTATAAATGACAAGGTGGTATCGGTAGTTGAAACAACTGATGTTGAATCTAATGTAGAAAATACTGCCGACGTATCCGTGGAAATCACGTCTGTGGTCGACGAAGACATACCTGTCGAAATGTCTGGCATGGACTCAGAGGAAGACAAAACTGTTGATATATCAGCTGTAGTCGAAAAAGGAACGTTTGTTGTGGAAGATATCATATTTGAAGTCATTTCTGTGCCTGACGGTGTTGACATCACAGATGACACGGTAGGTGATACAGTAGTCATTTCAGTAGCGCTTGAAGTCAAGATACTGACAGTTTGTACATCAGATGTTGATGATAGCCCAGTAACAGCAACTGTTGCAGCTTCAGTTGACGAAAGAAGAGTCACTCGGGTTGCCGAGAAGTCTGTAGATGACATGCTTTCGGTTGTCGATATTGTTGAACACAGCTCGTCATCAGTCGTTGAATAACCTGTGGATGATATAGTAGAAATAATATATGTAGTTGATGATTCTGTACTGAAAGAGTCTGTCGACGACTGAGTGGAAAAATCCGTGATTGTATCAGATGTAGGAAACGACGGAACTGTACCTGATGAAGACGAAACGTCATCTGTTGTGCTGTCTAATGCTGTAGAATCTTGGGTTGACATGCGACCAAAATCAGGCATCGTCGTCGGTTCCGAAGGACTTGTTGCTGGGAATGTCTCTGAGCCTGTAATTCTGCCAGTAGGTACTGGAGGCATTACTGTAGGAGACGTCGGGGGAGTCAAAGTGACTGGTGTTGAATCAGTAGGTCTAGGTTTGGAAGTTGTTGGTGTGGCGGAGGGGGTTGAATCAGTTGAAGTGGAACTCTTCGTAGAAGTCGATGACTGAGAGGAAGAAGTAGTATTTGTAGTAGCAGATGTTGCAGGATTGGGGTTTGGAAACTTAGTTACTGTTTGTAATGTAGTTGAAGAAGAATGCGATGGCACTAGTGTTGCTGTGGGGCTACCTGATGTACTCGTGGAAGTAGTGGTAGTAGTAAAACACGTTTCACAGCAGTCAACACTCGCAGTCGAGAAGCAGTCAAAGGGGCTACATATACTTCTGTCCCCATATTCACAACCTGTAGAAAAACAATAAACCTTCAAGGACTCAGACACCCAAGGTTCGTTTACCAAGGCTGTTTCGAACTTGTTTTGAGTGCCTAGAAAATATTTTGTATGACTGTAGGCATAGCCCCAGATATTTTTCTGTAGGCATAGCCCCAGATATTATTTTTCTTATGTCTGCACGAAAACATATGTTGTGGATATTCATTAGAAGCATCTTGGCGGGGCGCTTCTAATGAGTAACCACAATATATGCTTTTATGCAGAACAAATAAATATCTGTATTTTCAGTTGAAAAAAATGAACCTTATTTGTATCTATGCTGTAGATATTTATATATCTGTGATAATTAAGGAGACTGCTTATTTGGAATTAAAAATGTGTCGTGTGTACTCATTAGAATCGCCTCAAGAAGGCGTTTCTAATGAGTGCACACGACAAATGTACCTTTATTTTATAGAAAGTCGAAATCAAACACATCTTTTAAAAGCCCCCCTTACTAAGACCCCTAACCGGGTACAATGATTTACACCGAGTGGCTCGAACTACCCATGTCTCGAACAGTGTTTTCACGGTCCTACAGGCGTTCGAGGCATTGGAGTTCGACTGCAATACGTTTACTTGCCAAATACGTTGCGTTCCTTATTGAAGTACTTGCCAGATGCGTTGCGCTCCTTACGAACATTACACGTAGAATGCGACTGCAGCTTTACTTGCCAAATGCGTATCGTACACCTTCAAGTTCGACTGCAGTACGTTTACTTTCCAAATGCGTTGTACTCCTTTTAAACATAACACACGACCGTAACGAACAAATTGCTGCAGAAGACTCATCAACTATTACACGTACAAATACTTTTCTTTATTCTAATTTGTTTCATTTGACGTTTAACGTCCCTGACAACAATGTATAGGTCATTTTGGAGACGTTGCTTCCAATTTTGTGGGACTTTTATCCGCTACGGAGATGAAATGACATCTCAAGTCCTGTCACCCAATGAAACCAATATGGTTTATAAGCATGGGCGGTCCAACTCGCACCGCTTTGCCTGGGCAGGCTAAGATCCTCTAAGCGATTTACCAGTAGTCCTGTGCGGTCCGATTCAGCTCTGCGTGGAAGCATCATGTAGCCCATCTATTTCTTCAAGCACCGATGGGCGGGGGCCTTCGTATATGTTTGAGATGACGGTTTAAATAAATCTAGCGATCAATCCATACGCTCCCATGCAATATGGTTTGTTTCGTTGTTATTCCGAATGTCCAAAAGAAAATACTTTTTCTTCATTCAAAAAGAGCAGCTCTGGAAGGAGAGCTTTTGCTCACATTAGAAACAAATTCTTTCCTTAATGGTAGCCCCCGTTTTGGAAAAATAAGTTTTTTCTGGGTATGCGTATAGCATGCTCGTAATTCTGTCCTGCCCTCTAGGTTATGAACATTTTTCCTTGCCATACTCACTTGAGTATTATGATAATATATACATGCAATATGGTGCCATTTTCAATGTCGGGCATGAATGACATTTTCAGGTGAAATTGCTATATTTTCGTTAAATATTGTTGGTACTCGTTAGAACCGTCTCTTCGAGGCGGTTCTAACGAGTACCAACACTTTTTGTTTTGGAGCAAAAATAACAAACATAATCTCTACCTCTGCATATCCCATTTCCCTACTACAAAGTGGCGTTTTCTGGGTGCTCATTGTACGGACTTTACCCATATACGGCAAGCGTCCCATTTTTGGGACATTTGGCCAGAATCAGAAGTTGCTGAACGCCTACATTATTTACTTAAGAGACATACATTTTTGAAAAACTTACCCCTAACAAAATACATGCCAGACCTATTATTACGAAAACACAGCCATGTGACATTCTGCAATCTGTCATATCTCGAAAACGGTTATTTTCTAATGAAAATTGGTGATATTTTTGGCTTATTTAGTTAAAAGTGCTCGTTAGAACCACCTCATTGAGGTGAGCCTAACGAGTACCAAAACCTATTCCTAGGAACAGAAAGAAGAAAAAAATGTCTCGTTTATATTGCAAAAATGGAAAAATTCCACTTTTGAAACTCGGTGAGAAAGGGTTTTGTTTGTTCTGTTTTGTTTGATTTGAAGTTTAACGTCCCCGTCAACACTGTAAAGGTCATTTTGGAGACGTTGCTTCCAATTTTATGGGACTTTTACACGACATTGAGATGAAATGACATCTCAAGCCCTGCCACCCAATGAAACCTGTAGGGTTAATAAACATGGACGGGCCGACTCGCACCGCTTTCCCTTGGCAGGCTTAGATCCTCCAAGCAGTTTACCAGTACTTGTGTGCGCAGGGAGAATGGGTTAATTTGGGTTTTTGTTTGGGTAACCTAAAGGACACTCAGGTCTGATTCTAGCCTGTTCTCGTGGAGTTATTTAGTGGAAATATTTAGTTAATTGCATGAAAAGGATAAATTTCCTATATTAAGACCACCTTTGGGACTGTTCAAAAGTGGTCGTTGAGGCCACTTTTAACAGTACCAAAGGTGGTCTCTGACCAGAGGACATTGTATGCAGAAAACTAAAATAAAAGAATAACTTCAACCAACTAGATAAGCTATTTAAAGCAGAAATACAGTAAAATTCCGCTGTTAAGACCACCTAAAATTAACAGTAAATCTGCTTTTTCAAAGAAGGTTTCAGTTATTCTTTTTTTGTTTTCTGCACCCAGTGTCTCCTAATAAGAGCCCACCTTTGGGACTGTTCAAAAGTGGTCTTAAGACCACTTTTGAACAGTCCCAAATGTGGTCTTAATATAGGAATTTTACAGTAGTCTTAATTTTAGGAGGTCTTAATAGCGGAATTTTACAGTACATTGTTTTCCTTTTTTTGCTCAGAAACATATGATATGGGTACCCGTCAGAACCGCCACAAAATGGCGGTTCTAAAGAGCACCACAATCTATGTTTCGTCAAAAAATAAACAAAACATTGAACAGGTTTCAAGTAATGGATAACACATGATAAGGAGGGGGACAACAAGAATAAACTTTATTTTTGTTTCCTATCATAAAACGAAACATATTTTGTGGGTACCCAAAGAGGCGACTAAATTGAGCACCCACAAAACATGCTTTCACCCTTTCACCCTGCTGCAGAAAATACAAATTCAGACTGTAATCTTTTTCTTTCCTTTTTCGTTATCTTTCAGCGAAAATAAGGCTTATTTGCGCATAAAAATAAGAAAGAAAAAAAAAAAAAAAACTTTGAAATAAGCCATGTGCTAAATGTGGGTTAAAACTTACCTGGGGGCCCATAAGCAGCATTTGCACAGGAGCTACAACATGAACTGGAGACGTCAAGGTTGTAACACTGCGGTGATTCTAACGTCACAATCTGAGAACACGTCAGTCCATTCTTTGTAAATGATGCGTCATCGACACAGTCTGCAGAAAAAGTGTACATGCACAACCATTATTGAAATTCGCATGCGTAATACAGTGGGCCCCGCCCATCGGGGCTTGAAGAAATGCTTCCACGCAGAGCTGAAACCGACCCGCACACGTGTACTGGTAAACCGCTTAGAGGGTCTAAGCTTGACCAGGCAAAGCGGTGCGATTCGGCCCGTCCATGCTTATAAACATTATTGGTTTCATTTGACGACAGGACTTGAGATGTCATTTCAGCGACGACTCTAAAATACCCTTTACAGTGTTGACCTCAAACCTCAAATCGAACAAACAAAAGCATGTGCAATACAGAACGAATCTCACACACGTGCGTAAGGCGCCTCTTCAACGGATCATCACAGCTCGATTTAGGTTACAAACATAGAAAGTGCTTTTAGCGCGGATACCTCGTAATGACGTAACAGTTTGTCATATGGCGTCGCCTACGCCATGTAATAAATTCGGTAATCTACTAGTGGATTTAATATGCAATTAGTTAGATACGCCCCGTAAAGTTACACGTACGACGTCCTTAACAACGTCACGTTTACTAAATGTCATATGATAAATAGAATCTTGCATTCGTGCTCCTCTATTATTGTTTAAACTCACTGAGGAAAAGGGATAAAATGCTCGGCCAAGCCTCGCATTTTGTCCATTTTCCTCAACTCGTTTAATAAATTCAATAATACATGTATATTTGAATTTATTAAACTCGTTTAGGAAAAGGGATAAAACGCTTGGCGAAGTCTCGCATTTTATCCCTTTTCCTCAACTCGGTAAATTCAATAATACATGAACACTCTTGTAAGATCCTCTATTTATCACATATCATCGCTGTTATTTAGTGACGCCATCTGTGACAACCCTCTGCTTCCTTTTGAACTTCCTCACCGATTCGGACCGTTCTCATTAAGATTCTGCCACTTTCACGAGTGGTCATTTCATGTGAAATTTATGTAACGAGCGAATTTCATAAGTTTCATATGTAATGACCGAGGGCGCAAGATTCTCTTTATCATACGATTTTAAATCAGATTTTATCGCTGAGGATTCTGTTTGTTTGATTTGAAGTTTAACGTCCCCGTCAACATTATTAATATTTACATGTTCTCATCGGCCCCCGCCCATCGGGGCTTGAAGAAATAGATAGTTTTAGCTTGAAGAAATAGAAATAGATAGTTTAACGTCCCCGTCAACACTATTAATATTTACATGTTCTCATCGGCCCCCGGCCATCGGGACTTGAAGAAATAGATTGGCTGCATGATGCTTCCACGCAAAGCTGAAACCGACCCGCACACGAGTACTGGTAAACCGCTTAGAGGAGCTAAGCCTGCCCAAGCAAAGCGGTGCGAGTCGGCCCGTCCATGCTTATAAAACTTATTGGTTCAATTTTGCGGCAGGGCTTGAGGTGTTTTTTCATCTCAATATCGGGTAAAAATCCCACAAAATTGGAAACAACGTCTCCAAAATGACCTTTATAGTGTTGACGGGGACGTTAAACCTCTAATCAAACAATTAAAAGCCTCTGTGGTGTAGTGGTTACGCTACTCTCCTTGTAAACCGGGGGTCGCTGGATCGATCCCGGGCTTCTCCAAACTTTCGGATGAGTCTTTAGTCCGAGGTCCCGTCTCCGTATGACCTTAGCTGTTGGTGGGACGTAAAACTAGAACACTCACTCACTCAAATCAAACAAACAAAATCCTCAGCGATAAAATCTGATTTAAAATCGTATGATAAAGAGAATCTTACGCTAAACTTATGAAATTCGCCCAAGGCTCGTTACATAAATTTCATATGAAATGACCACTCGTGAAAGTGACAGAATCTTCATATTTACATGTTCTCATATATGTGGATAACATTGTCGTTTCCGATTTATTGACGACATCACGAAAACACGCCTATATTATTTTGACCCCCTTCAACCCCACTTTTATATAGTAAAACTGGGGTTTACAGGGGTAAACCTTATTTCTTCTTATTTCTGATCTAAATTATAGCTTTTGGGTACTCGTTAGAACCGCATCGATGAGGCGGTTCTAACGAGTACTCATAATCTATATTTGGAGCAGAAACAAGAAAAATATTAATATTTTTCATCTTAAAATTTCGATTTTAGGCGGTATAGTTTACAATGCATTTGTATAGGCGTGTTTTCGTAATGGCAACCGAATTTCTACGTCAACAACTTGAAAACCGGTGTGAAAATAATTACGTGGTTGTGAGGTTTCTATGGAAAATGCTTTGAAAATCACCCAGCTTCGTACACGGAGACATAATGTCGAATAACTTGAACTTACATCGCCCAAAGACGGGCTTCTTCTACTGAACACATTATTTGTATAAATCGTGACGGAATCAAGGGCGAGGATTGCGGCCGCGTAAAATCGATTTAAGCCCCCAAGTGAAATTCTTGTCACAGACCGTTCCAAGCCGGTTTTTCTGTCGCGGTTTATTTTTGTTATGGTTTGTCTTTGAGTGTGTGTGTCGCTTATATCTTTTTGTTTTGGATAGCCAATTGGCCATTTTGTTGTTGGCTTTCCGCTGCTGATGTTTCCATTAGGGTCCAGTTATTTAATGTTTGTGTTTCTTTCCCTTTGGTGTCTGTGATGGGCTCATTGCCTTCACTTCTATTTTCTAAATTAATGCTGTTAAAGGGGTACAATATTTAATCGTTGCACATCCCTCATCGCTTGATTTCGTCCCGAAGCACGTGACATATCAGAGGGCGGACCCTGGACACTTCTGCTATACTACCGTTTGCCGGAACCCCCAAAACGTAAAGCATCGCGACCATACATCTAGGAACTAACCGCGGACCCAACGGTTAATCAACAGTATTGATGCTTCGTGGATTGCTAACATATGACTTCCGTATCGGACGTGGAGTAGGTCAACTTTGCGCCGGTCTACTTCCCGTATGATTGATGGGTGCTTAACCCTTATCTTGCTGTTCATGACAACCCCTATATTTGCAAACAGTGTAGATCCAGAGGCCATCTGATCAGGATCTACACTGTTTGGCACTTAGTTTATGAATTTGCAGCAATAAATTACATCAAGTAATTTGATTGGTTGATAAACAGAAATGGGTGTGGTTTAAATGAATATTCAGCAAGATAAGGGTTAACTTCGTGGAACAGCAACTTTTATCCACATCGCCAAAAGCGCGGCTCGTTTGGATGGGTGTGGTGTATAAGTAGCCTTTCCGGGGGCGTTAAACTGATATGCAAGGCGTGTTATTCTTGCAGCGGATAAGGGAAGAGAGGGAGCTTTGTTATTTCTGTTTCTCAATTTCATTCATTTTCCTCTTTCTCCCATGTTCCCCTCTTTCGTATCCGCTGCTATACTCGTCCACCCTTTCTCTTGGAGACGACAAGCCCCCGCCCATCGGGGCTAGGAGAAATAGATTGGGCTGCATGATGCTTCCACGCAGAGCTGAAACTGACCACACATGAGTACTGGTAAATCGCTCCGGAGGGCTAAGCTTGCCCAGGCAAAGTGGTGTGAGTCAGACCGTCTAATGTATATAGTAGAACTTCGATGGCTCGAACACCGATGACTCAATTACCATGGATGAGTCGAACCCATTCTTGAGCCCATAGCGAAATCCTCTACATAAGAAATAGTAGGGGATAATTAAGGAGATTTTAGTCTTTTTTCTTGCAAATGTATGATGTGTGTACTCATTAGAATCGCCTCGATGAGGCGATTCTAATGAGTACACACAACATACACATTCCTTATAGAACACCGAAAAGATGTCAAAAGTATCTCGTTATGCCTCCTGGCAGAAACCCTCAGTGGCTCGAACTACCCCTGTCTCGAACAGATTTTCGAGGTCCCAAAGGTGTTCGAGCCATTGAAGTTCGACTGTATAAGCCTTTTGGTTTCATTGGGCGGCAAGGATTGAGATATCATTTCATTTCAATGTCGGGTAAAAGTCCCACAAAATTGAAAGCAACGTCTCCAAAATGACCTAAATAGTGTTGACGGGGACGTTAACCCTTTTTGTACCAAATGGAATCTTCCACCTCATATATAGCAGAAGTCCAGTTCAAAATTTAGGGGTGCCAGGTGGTGTTTTCTTAAAAATCTATCTGGAAACTGGCTGAATGTTTTGCCAACAGTGTAGGCCCTGATCAGACGCCGCGGGCCTGCACTGTTTGCCAACTACCCGTTTTGGGGTTTCCGGTACAAAATGGATTAAACCATCTGGGAGACGACGCAAAATTACCCACAAAGACTGACGATCTAAATACAATAAATCAATGGACAGACTAGGTGTGAAAATGGTAGTTCAATAGGTCTCTGTCACCGTTTAAAAATTTGGGTCACGCCTATCTACATGTTTGTTTGTTTGATTTTAGGTTTAACGTCCCCGTAAACACTGTAAAGGTCAATTTGGAGACGTTGCTTCCAATTTTGTGGGACTTTTACCCGACATTGAGATGAAATGACTTCTCAAGCACTGTCGCCCAATGAAACCAATAGGGTTTATAAGCATGGACGGTCCGACACTCACACCGCTTTGCCTGGGCAGGCTCATCCTCTAAGCGGTTTACCAGTTCCCGTGTGTGGGTCAGATTCAGCTCTGCGTTGAAGCATTATTCTTCAAGCCCCGATGGGCGGGTGCCGCCTATCTACACGTATTATAAACAGAATCACGAAAACACGCCTATATAATTTTGTTCCCCTTGAACCCCACTTTTATATAGAAAAACTGGGGTTTACAGGGGTAAACTTATTTTTCTTATTTCTGCTCTAAAATAAAGATTGTGGGTATTCGTTAGAACCGCCTCGATGAGGGGGTTCTAACGAGTACCCACGATCTATATTTTGAGCAGAAATAAGAAAACTATCACAATTTTTCATCTTAAAATTTTCTTCTTTTTTTTCGGCGGTTAAGTTTACAATGTATTTGTATAGGCGTGTTTTTGTAATGGTATCACATTGAACATAAACATTTTTTCCGCTAAAACTATTTTCCGAATTGTTCAAATTGTTTTTCTTTTTTTCCAGACGATTAATTGGAGGTATGAGAAATATCCCCAGGTCAGACTAGATGCATGCTGCAAAGTGACACAGGTTAGTCCAGGCAAGGGATGTAATTACGGTAAAAATAGAAGAAAAAATCTTCACTCGTGTAATTACCCTAAAATGGCATATAGTAAATAAATGGTTAGTGTCTTTAATACTAAAATATAATCGGTGAGTCTTAGACAATTTTATAGGGGCGAGCTTTAGCGAGCCCCTATAAAATTGTCGCGGCGAACCGATTATATTTTATTATTAAATACACTAATCATGTATTTAGTTTATACCGCAATTCAATACAATCAAGGGGTTTCGCAATAAATAAGCAAATTTAAGCAAAAAAAGACAGCAGACAGTGTGGCATGTTAAACGACATTCAGTGCCATGGCGCGCACACGTAGTATAACGTGACGTCAACGAGTGAAAAGTTTCTGACGTCACCGCGCCACAAAGACGTAGGAGCGCTTTGCATTCTGTATGAAAATCTGCAAATAGGTAGATTATTTAAGCTTTAGAAATTATTTTCGAGGTTGAGACGCAACTGCAGTAGTAGTGCGCAGTTATTCCAACGGGCCATTCAAACCAGGAAAGACCGAGAAGCAAGAATTTAGCTGTTTCTGAAAATCTGTTCAAATAAATATTGCAAAGATTGTAACTTGCAGTTTCGTTGTTTTCAAATGTATAACAGGTTGCATGTTATTGTTTACACTTGTAAATTAGTGACCTGAAAAGTAGGACCGATCTATAAACGGTCACTAAATTTAGACGTATTGTAGGCCAGTAGAAGGTATTATAGGTCACTACCGATTATAGCGTGCAGTATGTCGACTCCTTTATTAGGTTACTAGAGCATTCTGATTGCGGTATAAAAGGAAATACACATCACTGAGTGACTAAAAGAATTTTTCATGAGTATGGTTTGTTTGTATTGGACTTAAACGACCCACTCAACACTATTTAGGTCATTTTTGAGCCGGTCAGTTTATCTATCCACACTTTTCCTGGGCAGGCTTATACGTAATCGCGGTTAACCAGTACAGTGCACATTCTTTCGCCAGAAACTGACAACTGCCCTTCTTGAATGGATTATATATCATGTATATAGATAGACATCTTCACGAAAGCAAGCTTATATATCATACTGACTCCCTTAAACCCAACTTCTGTATAGTAAAACTGGGGTTTGCAGGGGGTATACATTATTTTTCTTATTTCTGCTCAAAAACAATCTATGCTTTGATCAATAATATGAAAAATATCAGAATGTTTTATCCGATTTTTTTATTTTTTGGTGGTAAATGTCTCAATATATTCGAATAGGCGTGTTTTCATATCGGGGCTGCCCCGGACGAGGTTTCAATCGGTGCCGGCACCCCGAGGGTTGAAAAGGTCATAGCGAATCCATACAAATAAGATATTCTTTTCCCTGCACACCACAACTTCGTTTCATTTCGATTTACTAATTTTCTTAAAAATGTTTTTTTTTTTTTTTTTTTTGCGGTGAACCTGATCGCCGTGCCCCAGCCCATCGGGGCTAGGAGAAATAGATTGGGCTGCATGGTGCTTCCACGCAGAGCTGAAACCGACCGCACATGAGTACCGGTAAGCCGCTTAGAAGGTCTAAGCCTGCCCAGGCAAAGTGATGCGAGTCTGACCTCCCATGCATAAAACCCTTTTGTTTTCATTGGCGGAAGGGCTCAAGATGCCATTTCATTTCAGTGTCAGGTAAAAGTCCCACAAAATTGGAAGACTCGTTTCCAAACTGACCTAAATAGTGTTGACGGGGACGTTAAACCTTAAACCTCAAACAAAGAAAGAGCCGATGTAGTCTTTGGTGGAAAAAGTCGAGTTGCAAATAGTTGTTATTTGTCTTCAGGGTTTTTTAACCTTTAAACTGCCGAGAAAAACTACATCTGAAAATGGCGTCTGCTTATGTCGTCCGCTGAATCTTCTTGCAAACTTTTTAAAACTATTTTTGCATACAGCCAAACAGTGTGGAGCCAAATCAGATTGCTCCTAGAGGAGCAGTCTGACCTGGCTCCACATTGTTTGCAAAAATGACTTTTTTAAGTAACCGGCAGACGACAAAGCAGATGACAATTGTCGTGATTGGCGTATTATGGGTTAAAAAGTAAAATGCAAATTTTGCGTTGCAGTTTAGTCGTCGCTCTCCCCCAGCACGCCTTGAAAATAGTGCACAGTCGGGTGGGAAAGAGGGTGTGGTAACAGGCTGAGATAAAAATTTCTTGCACACCAGGTAAGGAAATCCGTGGTTTTAGCCTGGGATAGAAATTCTGGTGTCTTTACCCAGGCAAACTACATAAGTATTATGCGCGAGAAATAAAACGTTAATTAAAGTAGGCCTAAAATGAAAATTATCGGTGGTGTTGGTCAAGAAAAAGTAATCTAATATGGGGTCTGTTGCAGGTGGTCATTTGCAAGCCTCTTTTAAGCAAGCAACCTGACTTATTTATTTTGTTTAATTTGAGGTTTAACGTCCCCGCCAACACTCTATAGGCCATGTTGGAGACGTTGCTTCCAATGAGTGTGAGACTTTTACCCTACATTGAGATGAAATGACATCTCAAGCCCTGCCGCACAATAAAAGCAAAAGGGTTTATTTGCTTGAACGGTCCAACTCGCACCACTTTTCCTGGGCAGGCTTAGAACCTCTAAGCGGTTTACAAGGACTCATGTGCGGTTGGTTTCAGGCAAACTACATAAGTATTTTGGGAGAAAATAAAACGTTTATTAAAGTAAAATAAAAAATTTCGGTGGTGTCGGTCAAGAAAAAGTTATCTAATGTGGGGTCTGTTGCAGATGGTCATTTTCAAGCCTCGGAATGGCAGCCTCGGAATGACAGTGCCTCGGTTTCGTTCAGCACGGTCACCCCTCGTATTACTTACATTCTATACACTGTGCAAATGCTAGATTTTCTTATAATGTATGCAAGAAAAGGCTTTCCTCCTTGCCTCTTAAACGACCATTTCTTATTTTCATGACGAAAATTAGCCCCCCCCCCTCCACACACACACGCACACACACACGACACACACTTATTTTTGGTCAAAAGCATCAACTGATTGCGTAATTGTGCGCCGTTAGAGCAGGTGGTTCTGACGAGTACTCAAACTTTATGTTTTTGAGCGCAAAAATAAGGAAAATAATGTATACCTCTTGCAAAAGCCAGATCATAAGCAGGAATACTCGTACTATGTTGTTGTTGTTGTTTCCAGTTTCCCCGTGTCGCGGGTCGTCAGCTGGTGGGGTCCCAGGGAACTAATCCATTCTGGCACTACACCTTAGCCGTTCGGTGCTACCCCCATTCCACGTTGCCGGTGAATGGGGAGACCACCGCTCGGCTCCAGCCCCGTCCGTCCGTGTCTATCGTAAGTCCGCTGCAGTCGGTCCATTTTGTCTTCTACTCGACGTTATAATTTTTTGCTTGTCAATATGCCGAACCGTGTCAGAGCAGGAAAGGGTCAATTTTGATATTGGTATTTTTGTTTTTTATTTTTTTTATTTGATTTTTGTATATTTATGTAACGTATGTACATTTTTACATTGTTTGGTCTGTTTCCCCATCTTGTTGAGTGGTCTATTTTTTAAGTATATATGCGGGCGGATGTGCTTACCCCGCCACGGACCTGTTTTGTTTGTTTTTCTTGTGCCTTAAAGGTGGCGTTGTCCGTTTTAGGGCAAGCCCACCCGCTCACAGTTGCTGGGGAGGACAGTTTTTGTACCTGCAAGATTAAGCTAGTGGTTTATATTTTGTGTCGTTGTTTTTTTTTTGTTTATCTATACATACAATATGTAACATAATAACATGAAGTGCCGGCCTACGCCGTCTCGGGCTTGAACTCGTATTTATTTTGTTAATGAGTGACGTCTATCGCGGAGGATGTGCATATTAGGTCAATCCCCTTTTATGCATTTGCCGTTTTAAGTTAAGAAAAAGTGATGCCTTCCTCGACGTAGGATGCCGCACTCTGCGGGACCATAAGTGGGTCAGTCGCCATGTTTGCATATCATTAACGCATCCTACGTGAAGGAAGGCACCATAGGATGAAAGCGTATTCCTGCCTAGCCATTTGGAGGCCCGAGACAACGTTAGCCGATCTCCTTTGTGTTGTTGTCCTTTTTGGGACAAGCCCATCCGCCCACAGTTGCTGGGAAGGACAATTTTTGTACCTGCAAGGTTGTGCTTGAAGATTATATTTGTGTTTTGTTTCTTCTGTACATACAACATATAACATAGTGACATGGTGTGTTGGCTTCCGCCGTCTCGGGCCCAAATTCGTATTTATTTTAGTTAGTGGGTGACCTCTATCGCGGAGGATGTGGAAAGTAGGTCAATCCCCTTTCATGCTTTTTCGTTTGAAGTTAAGAAAAGGCGATGCCCTCCTCGACGCAGGATGTCGTATTCTGTGGGACCGTAGGAGAGTCATTTTGTGTCGCCACGTTTGCATATCACTATCGCATCCTACGTGTAGGAAGGCATCATAGTAGAAATAAAAGTATTCTTGCCTAGCCGTTTTGGGTCCCGAGACAACGTTTGCCAATCTCTTTAGTCAAAGTGGTTAGTGCAAATTGTTATATAATCATGAAGGTCGCATACAAGCGTCCGCCTGCGCACGTGCGCAGTCGAGCGCTCCTATGCGATCTTGTTTTTAATGTTTCATATTTACACAAATAAAAATGTTTGAAATCGCTTTTTGAGAAAACTCTTCTTCTTCTTCTTCTAACTCCAGGTTTTTGATCTCTCTTTTCTATACTATCCTCTCTACTGTATTCCTATCCTACAACTATCGTTATATATACCTATCTAGTGTGGTTGTATGTTGGTTTAGTTTCGCGTGGGTGGTTGTGTGTGTTAAAAGCCTTCCTTCAGGTCGCGCTAAGTCATGCCCTAGTTAATTAGTTAATTGCCCTTGTCTGTATTGATATGTGGCCATCTTGACCGTCTGTCTTTATTACGGTCATGGCGCAATTTGCTGTTTTTGGTGATTTTTATGTTATGCGACAAGGGCAGTACGGAGGGCTGTATGATATACCGGGTGAGATGCGGTTTTTCAGTCGTGGTGGTATGCAGAAGGCCCTTTTGAGGGCCCCCAGGTCATTCCGTTTGGGTAACCTTATAATGTACATCCTTTATTCGAAAGCGAAAGTTGCGAAAAAATAAAGAAAAAGATGTGATAAGGCGTCTTGTTTCTTATTTCTGCCCCACTTTTCTGTATGCGTTCCTGAAGGAGAGGCTTTGTTTGCTTGTGTGCTGTTGTGCCGTTCTCCTTTGGGTTGTGTGGCTCTCGATCAGCCAGGATTTTGACGCAACGCTGCTCAGTGCCAAAGACCGCAAACCCCAGCGTTACATCTCGTCCTGATTTCCCGTTTGCCTCACCCCCTCAGGAGGGGCTGGGCGACGGATTTTCCTTGTGGTGGGTCCATGCCCAGTCCCGGCGTGCTTTCGTGTGGTCCTCTTTCGGGCTGTGTGGCTCCCGATCAGCTAGGGCTTTGGTGCAGCGTTCATAAGTGCAAAGCCAGTGGGCCGCAACCACAACGCTACACCTTGTCTTAACTTCTCGCTTGGCACACCCCCTCTGGAGAGTGGGTCGGGGCCATGGATTTTCCTTGTGGTGAGTCCATGCCCCGTTCTGCTATGGTCTTCTCACAGTGATCCAGGGATCGCTGTCACCGATAGGCACTCCTTAGTGCAAAGCCGAGGCCGCAATCACAGCGCCTATCGTTGACTTTGTTCCCCTTTTCGCTGTGAGACGGCCGCCCTTTGATCACTACGGCCCTTTTTGGTTGGTAGCGTCTAAGGTGCGGTTCGAATATTTATTTTTACTGTTCTGAACTCGGGTCTCTAGAGATTTTGGTTTAAAGTATGTATTCTCGTACGGGGTGTGTTTTACGGTACAATGCGATTAATTTTAGTCTGCGCCCTTAGTTTTCCCCTATATTTTGTCCAGGTAGTTTGTTTTCTCAAAGAATTTGAAGACCGCGTCCCTCATTTCCTGTGAATTTAGATTGAGCAGAGAAACCGCGTTTATCTCCCCTTGGTATCCTAATGTTGTCAGTTCTCCCTTTAGTTCCCTTCTGGCGGGGCCGTGTGCGGGGCACTCTGCGAGGTAGTGTTGAACACACTCCACCCCGCCACAGTGCCCGCATAATGGATCGGCCTCGCTATAGAAGATGTTGTGTGCATTTAGTCCGTTGACCCCGAGTCTTAGTCGTGTATATATGCGATCGAGCTTTCGGCTGTCGCTATATTGTACCAATTTCGGGGTCAAGGACTGACAGATCGAGTGTCTAAAGCCGTGTTGTCCCTGCCATATGCGCGCCCATTCCTTTTTGATGCTGGCCTTAATGATTGCGTATACTTCTTGTGGGGTGGGGAGGTAGTCAAGTGCCTTTCCCCGGGTCAGAGCTTCTTTGGCCAGTGTGTCTGCGCGCTCATTCCCCTGCACGTTGCAGTGGGAGGGGATCCAATCTATGTTCAGGGTGATACCTTGTTTTAGAATTTTGTGTATTAGGATATGAATGTCCTGCAGTATATCTGGTCTTGTAGTGCTATTCCCAGAGTTTATGCTTTGTATTGAGCTTAATGAGTCTGTTAGTATAACAACACTATCGGGTTTTTGTTCCTGTATCCATTCCAAAGCTTTTTGTATGGCTATAAGTTCTGCAGTGTAGACTGTGAGGAGCTGGTTAAGTTTGAATTTTTGGTCGAAGTTTAATTCTGGTATTGTGAAAGCACACCCCGTTTCTTTTTTGTCAGCATCTTTGCTTCCATCAGTGAAAATTTTAAGCGCTTGCTTATAGTTTTCACTGATGTGTGATTCTGCGATCTCATTGCATTTTTTCTGTGATGTTTCATTTTTCTTTATGACACCCGTTAGTGTTGTTTTTGCGCATAGGCTTCTTAAGTTAAAAACTCACGGATATGTTTGTTCCGCTGTTTTGACCTGCTCGAGGTCATGGTTTTTAATTAGGTCCTGGACTTTGATAATATAGGGGATCTTTCCTCTTAACCTATCTCTTTTAACATGATTGGGCGTGTCGGCGATCATTTCGTTTATGGGGAGACTTTCCCTAAGACTGCTTGAGCGGGCCCAGTACTTGAGTTGCAGTTCATCCCTCCGCAGGTGCAGGGGCATGACGCTGCATTCAATCTCCAGGTCCAGGTTCCGCGTTCCCCTGTATGCCCCAGTAGCGATTCGAAGGGCCGTGGCCTGTATGCTATCTAGTTTTTTCAGGTGTGAGGGCGCCGCAGACGCGTATGCTTGGCAGCCATAATCAATTTTGCTTCTTATGAGTGCTGTGTACATTTTGATCAGGGTTTTCTTGTCTGCTCCAAAGTTTGCCCCCGAGACCGCCCTTAGCACATTTAGGTCCCGCTGGGACCTGGACACCAGGTTTTCAATGTGCAGTCTCCATGTTAGATTGCTGTCAAAGTACATGCCCAGGAATTTGGCATGACCGGCGTACTTTATTTCCTGCCCGTCATACGTCAGCCTGGGCATGCCCTTTGTATCTGCGAAATTTCTATTGTAAACTACCACTGTTGTTTTTTCAGTTGACAATTTGAAGCCCCAATTTGTAGCCCAATCATGTATGGCATTTAACGCTTTTTGTAATGCAGGAATGGCACTTTTCGGTTTTTTCGCGGTTTTCCATACTAAGCCGTCATCTGCGAACATGGATATTTCCAGCGGTAATGCATTAAGTGTTTCCTGCAGTGTGTTCATTAATAGGTTGAAAAGGATAGGAGATAGCACCGACCCCTGGGGGGAACCATTCTCGCATTCATAAAAACCGGACACCTCGCTACCTATTTTTACGTTCATTTTTCTATCAGTCAAAAAGTCTCTGATCCAGGTTAACATTTTTCCTTGAATTCCGAATTTGTTTAGTTTTAGGAGGACCCCCCTAGTCCATAGTAGATCGAAAGCTTTTTCTAAATCCAAAAATATCGCTACCAGTGAGTGTTTCATTAGTTTTGCCTTTCGGATGGCGGATTCCAGTCTGGTGATTTGATCAATGGTAGATCTATGTTTTCTAAAACCTGATTGTTCATTTGCTAAGAGGTTGTTTTTCTCAATGTGTGCTGTTAATCTAGATGCTACCATGGTTTCCATGATTTTACATATGGTTGATGTGAGTGAAATCGGCCTATACGATTTCGGCTCGTGGGGGTCCTTGTCTGGTTTTAATATTGGGACGATGGTGCTCTCCTTCCATTGTGTAGGGAGGGTCCCCTCGTCCCAAGATTTATTTATTAGTGCGAGAAGTTGATTTTTTCCCTTTTCTGGTAGATTTTTTAACATGTCGTAGTGAACGGTGTCTGCCCCGGGGGCGGTGCTCTTTTTCTTATTAAGCGCGCTCTGTAGCTCCCTATGGGAGAAGTTCGCATTGTATGCACGGCACTGGCCAGCGCGATCGGCGTCTTGAACGGCCTGCTCAATTATTGGGTCCTGCGTTTCCCTAATGCGCCTAAAATTTGGGTCTAAATTTTCGTTACTGCAGACTTTCCGGTAGTGTTGTGCTAAGATTTCTGCTTTTTCATTGTTTTCGTGATATCTTGCGTTTCCTTGTTTTAAAACTTCTACCGGTTTTAGTGGTTTTCCATTAAATCTTTTTATTGTGTCCCAAATTTTCTTAGAGTTTGTTTTATATGTGAGAGTAGACACAAAATCCTTCCAGGCTTGTTGTTTTGTTTGTGTTAAAAGGTATTTTGTTTCCTCCCTTACGCGTCTATATTCTTCTAAAAGTGCGGCTGTTTTGTTTTTCCTGTATTTATAGTATATTTTATTTTTCTTTTTGACTGCCTCGCTACAATTTTCATCCCACCATGGCAGGGTGTTTTTATGCTTATTTTTTGGTTGCGTTTTTGGTATTGATTTTTCACATGCCGCCATTATTTCCGAAACAAAATCCTCATTGCTTTTATCGATATTTGTGCCTTCGAGGGATATGTTAATGTGTTTAAGTTGCTGCCTAAAGAGGTCCCAGTCTGCTTTGTCTAATTTCCAACGTCGGGCAGGCCGCTGCGTTACGCATTTGTGAGTGACGTTGAGCGACGTCAGGATGGGGAAGTGGTCGCTTCCCATCGTGTCGTCTCCCACGTGCCACTCACTAGATCGGCATAGTGATGCGCTGACCAGTGTTAAGTCTATGGCGCTCGTGCTTCCGCGCTCGACGTTGAGTCGTGTGCCACACCCCGTGTTTAAGATTACGTAATCTGTGCTATTTATGAACTCGACCAGTTCTAGGCCTCGCCGTTTGTCGTATGTGGGGTTGTGGTTTGTCTCCCATAGTTCATGTCTGGCATTGAAGTCCCCCAAGAAAACTGATTTTTTCCCCACTTTTTTATAAATTTCATCATAATCGTCAGACGTTACATTTGTTTGGGGTGGTGCATAAAAGTTAACGATGTCTATGTTTTCATTTTGTCCAAAAAGTCTGACGATCACCACCTCTATTTCTTTTTTTGTGTGTCTAAATTTGATTTCTTCCGAATCTAGTCCTGATTTGATAAAGGTGGCTAGTCCTCCCCCATGTTTCCCCTTTTCCCTACTGAAACTGACCGGGGTTTTATATCCTGGAAGTTTTGTTGGTTTACTATCTTTTTTTGAGAAAGTTTCTTGAATAGCTATTACCTCCGGTGTGTAGCCTAAAGTTTCTAGATAATGGCCTAAGGCCCCGAGTTTTGTTCCGTTCTCCTTGCCAGACAGACTACGGGCGTTCCACTGTAACACGCGGATTTTAGCAGTGGTGCTGGGATCCATAATTAGGCAGTAATATATTTTTTGTTTTAACGGCGTGAGTTTTTACGTCCACCCTTGATCCTTGGTCTAGGATCGGTGGAGCTATAGTCCGCGTTTTTCCTTAAGAGCTCTTGTGGTTCGCGTTTGTTATGTTGCCTCCTTGGGATTATTGTTTTCCGCCTATTTTGTGCGGGTGCAGGTGCGGTGCTTATTTCTTTTTCTTTCGTTGCTTCTGTAGGTGATTGGGGGTTCTCGCTATTTGCGGTGTGTACCCCAGTGGTGCCCGACGTATTCATGTTGTCGGTTTCCATTATGTTTGCGGTGGCATTTTCGACGACGAGGTCTGTGACCTCATCTGACGCCTTGGTGCTCAGCAGATTTTGTTTGTTGAGCTCGTGCAAGATTGAGCTCGTGGCTTTTTTTATCGCCGCGGCGATTAGCGTTTCGACCTCCATTTTTGTGTAAGTCTCCTTTGTGTTGTGTGCATGGGGTGCGGTATGGGTCGCACTGGGGGTTGCAATGTAAGCCGCACTGGGGGGTGCGGTATAAGCCGCATTGGGGGGTGCGGTATAAGCCGCACTGGGGGGTGCGGTATAAGCCGCACTGGAGCTCATGATTTCTTGCGCGGTATTTTGTGTTTGGGCTTTTTTTTGTTCCCAATCTCTGGCTATTTGACCGTTTATTTGGTCGATTTGCGCCTTGTAATTGAGGAAAATGTTGCACCCGCGCCAGGCTACTCCATGGCCGGCTAATCCGCAGTTTGCGCATTTTTTATTGTGTTTAGTTTTGCATTCATTGTGCTTATGGATCCCAGCACAGTGCGGGCATGTGCTTTTTTTACTTCTGCAGTTTTTTTCCGAGTGTCCATATTTTTGACATTTTTGACAGCGCAAATACTGCAAAAAGCATGGTTGCAGAGGATAAGTGATATCGGCTGTACTGGTTAGCTCGAAAGTCGGTGTTTCCTTATTAAAAGTCAATTTGACTAAATCGAGATCTTTGCCCCTGGACGCTATCCTACGTGCATCGCAAATCTGATAGCGCCCAAAGTCAAACATCTCCCTGAGTTTTTCCTGCCTGATATTTTGCCCCGATGTTCAGTGTTGCGTATGTCATTTTTTGTTGCTGGTTATTGCGCGTGTTGTTTGCGCTACCTTGTAGTTCCGCTAAGCTTCTGCCTATTGTAATTTTGAGTTCGAGCCCCTGGTAGTGAAAACCCTTCGCTTTTACTTCTTTGGCAGCCGGGATTTTGAAAATAGGGCCCTTTCCCTTCCCAGGGGCATGGGCTTCGATGACCTCCCCTATGTAGGTCTTGAAACTGGTCGCAAACTGTTCCATTTTCTGTATGGGGAAGGCGCCCCCCACCAGCGCGAACATAACGTAAACGTACGTCATGCCCGTCGCCGCTGTTTGGCGCGCCTCCGTTCTTTCCTTGATTGAGGCGGGGGTAGGGACGTGGGATTGAGCCCTAGCCCTAGCCATGCTCCCCTCTTTGTGTGTCCTCCCATTTTTTTTGCCCACTTCCGTGAAGCCCCCTTTCTCCATGTCCTCCTCCTCGGCCCCAGAGTCAATGACCAGGACTGAATCCAGGTCTTCCACCCCCTCCCCCAATCCAAGGTTTATGGCCTTAGGTAATGGGCGCCCCTCGAAGGACTCCCCCTCTGAGTCGCTTGACAGGTATGTCCTATCCCGCTTCTGACCTGCTGCCTGGCTCTGATCAGTCTGATCAGGGGCCACCTTCCCTTTAGAAGACCCGGGTTTTGGGGTTGAGGTCATGTTTGACCCCAGGGATCCCGGCAGGGCGAGGGCTTTTTGCCTAATCTGGCCCTCCCAGTCCTTACCCTGAGGGGCGGGCCCTCCAGGGAGGGGCTCAGAGAACTCTGTCTCCGTCTCCGAGCTCCCCCCTGCAGGGCTCGCCACCAGGTCCGCAACCATATCGCAAACATCCCTGGTGTTGTCCAGGCCCTCCCCCTCCCCAGCCAGCTGTTTTGGATCAGCAGAGTCCACCCCCGGGCCCGTACCCTGGGTCCCTGAGCCTGTCGCGACCTCATCATGTGTCTTTGATCTCATTTTTCTACCAATCAACAATACTAACAATACTAATCAACAATATACTAACAATATACTGACAATATACTAATACAATATACTAATCAAGATGTCACTTTTTTACACTTCTAGAAGCCAATTTTCACAGCTTGGAAAGGTGTGAAAATAGGTATGGCACGGGGTATTGTGTCAAGAAGGTAAGATAAACGCAAAAAATAATAACTGAAGAGAGAGATTAATACGTCCTACCTGTCCGAAGACTGAACCTGGAGTGTACTCGTACTATTGTTGTTGTTTCCAGTTTCCCCGTGTCGCGGGTCGTCAGCTGGTGGGGTCCCAGGGAACTAATCCATTCTGGCACTACACCTTAGCCGTTCGGTGCTACCCCCATTCCACGTTGCCGGTGAATGGGGAGACCACCGCTCGGCTCCAGCCCCGTCCGTCCGTGTCTATCGTAAGTCCGCTGCAGTCGGTCCATTTTGTCTTCTACTCGACGTTATAATTTTTTGCTTGTCAATATGCCGAACCGTGTCAGAGCAGGAAAGGGTCAATTTTGATATTGGTATTTTTGTTTTTTATTTTTTTTATTTGATTTTTGTATATTTATGTAACGTATGTACATTTTTACATTGTTTGGTCTGTTTCCCCATCTTGTTGAGTGGTCTATTTTTTAAGTATATATGCGGGCGGATGTGCTTACCCCGCCACGGACCTGTTTTGTTTGTTTTTCTTGTGCCTTAAAGGTGGCGTTGTCCGTTTTAGGGCAAGCCCACCCGCTCACAGTTGCTGGGGAGGACAGTTTTTGTACCTGCAAGATTAAGCTAGTGGTTTATATTTTGTGTCGTTGTTTTTTTTTTGTTTATCTATACATACAATATGTAACATAATAACATGAAGTGCCGGCCTACGCCGTCTCGGGCTTGAACTCGTATTTATTTTGTTAATGAGTGACGTCTATCGCGGAGGATGTGCATATTAGGTCAATCCCCTTTTATGCATTTGCCGTTTTAAGTTAAGAAAAAGTGATGCCTTCCTCGACGTAGGATGCCGCACTCTGCGGGACCATAAGTGGGTCAGTCGCCATGTTTGCATATCATTAACGCATCCTACGTGAAGGAAGGCACCATAGGATGAAAGCGTATTCCTGCCTAGCCATTTGGAGGCCCGAGACAACGTTAGCCGATCTCCTTTGTGTTGTTGTCCTTTTTGGGACAAGCCCATCCGCCCACAGTTGCTGGGAAGGACAATTTTTGTACCTGCAAGGTTGTGCTTGAAGATTATATTTGTGTTTTGTTTCTTCTGTACATACAACATATAACATAGTGACATGGTGTGTTGGCTTCCGCCGTCTCGGGCCCAAATTCGTATTTATTTTAGTTAGTGGGTGACCTCTATCGCGGAGGATGTGGAAAGTAGGTCAATCCCCTTTCATGCTTTTTCGTTTGAAGTTAAGAAAAGGCGATGCCCTCCTCGACGCAGGATGTCGTATTCTGTGGGACCGTAGGAGAGTCATTTTGTGTCGCCACGTTTGCATATCACTATCGCATCCTACGTGTAGGAAGGCATCATAGTAGAAATAAAAGTATTCTTGCCTAGCCGTTTTGGGTCCCGAGACAACGTTTGCCAATCTCTTTAGTCAAAGTGGTTAGTGCAAATTGTTATATAATCATGAAGGTCGCATACAAGCGTCCGCCTGCGCACGTGCGCAGTCGAGCGCTCCTATGCGATCTTGTTTTTAATGTTTCATATTTACACAAATAAAAATGTTTGAAATCGCTTTTTGAGAAAACTCTTCTTCTTCTTCTTCTAACTCCAGGTTTTTGATCTCTCTTTTCTATACTATCCTCTCTACTGTATTCCTATCCTACAACTATCGCTATATCTACCTATCTAGTGTGGTTGTATGTTGGTTTAGTTTCGCGTGGGTGGTTGTGTGTGTTAAAAGCCTTCCTTCAGGTCGCGCTAAGTCATGCCCTAGTTAATTAGTTAATTGCCCTTGTCTGTATTGATATGTGGCCATCTTGACCGTCTGTCTTTATTACGGTCATGGCGCAATTTGCTGTTTTTGGTGATTTTTATGTTATGCGACAAGGGCAGTACGGAGGGCTGTATGATATACCGGGTGAGATGCGGTTTTTCAGTCGTGGTGGTATGCAGAAGGCCCTTTTGAGGGCCCCCAGGTCATTCCGTTTGGGTAACCTTATAATGTACATCCTTTATTCGAAAGCGAAAGTTGCGAAAAAATAAAGAAAAAGATGTGATAAGGCGTCTTGTTTCTTATTTCTGCCCCACTTTTCTGTATGCGTTCCTGAAGGAGAGGCTTTGTTTGCTTGTGTGCTGTTGTGCCGTTCTCCTTTGGGTTGTGTGGCTCTCGATCAGCCAGGATTTTGACGCAACGCTGCTCAGTGCCAAAGACCGCAAACCCCAGCGTTACATCTCGTCCTGATTTCCCGTTTGCCTCACCCCCTCAGGAGGGGCTGGGCGACGGATTTTCCTTGTGGTGGGTCCATGCCCAGTCCCGGCGTGCTTTCGTGTGGTCCTCTTTCGGGCTGTGTGGCTCCCGATCAGCTAGGGCTTTGGTGCAGCGTTCATAAGTGCAAAGCCAGTGGGCCGCAACCACAACGCTACACCTTGTCTTAACTTCTCGCTTGGCACACCCCCTCTGGAGAGTGGGTCGGGGCCATGGATTTTCCTTGTGGTGAGTCCATGCCCCGTTCTGCTATGGTCTTCTCACAGTGATCCAGGGATCGCTGTCACCGATAGGCACTCCTTAGTGCAAAGCCGAGGCCGCAATCACAGCGCCTATCGTTGACTTTGTTCCCCTTTTCGCTGTGAGACGGCCGCCCTTTGATCACTACGGCCCTTTTTGGTTGGTAGCGTCTAAGGTGCGGTTCGAATATTTATTTTTACTGTTCTGAACTCGGGTCTCTAGAGATTTTGGTTTAAAGTATGTATTCTCGTACGGGGTGTGTTTTACGGTACAATGCGATTAATTTTAGTCTGCGCCCTTAGTTTTCCCCTATATTTTGTCCAGGTAGTTTGTTTTCTCAAAGAATTTGAAGACCGCGTCCCTCATTTCCTGTGAATTTAGATTGAGCAGAGAAACCGCGTTTATCTCCCCTTGGTATCCTAATGTTGTCAGTTCTCCCTTTAGTTCCCTTCTGGCGGGGCCGTGTGCGGGGCACTCTGCGAGGTAGTGTTGAACACACTCCACCCCGCCACAGTGCCCGCATAATGGATCGGCCTCGCTATAGAAGATGTTGTGTGCATTTAGTCCGTTGACCCCGAGTCTTAGTCGTGTATATATGCGATCGAGCTTTCGGCTGTCGCTATATTGTACCAATTTCGGGGTCAAGGACTGACAGATCGAGTGTCTAAAGCCGTGTTGTCCCTGCCATATGCGCGCCCATTCCTTTTTGATGCTGGCCTTAATGATTGCGTATACTTCTTGTGGGGTGGGGAGGTAGTCAAGTGCCTTTCCCCGGGTCAGAGCTTCTTTGGCCAGTGTGTCTGCGCGCTCATTCCCCTGCACGTTGCAGTGGGAGGGGATCCAATCTATGTTCAGGGTGATACCTTGTTTTAGAATTTTGTGTATTAGGATATGAATGTCCTGCAGTATATCTGGTCTTGTAGTGCTATTCCCAGAGTTTATGCTTTGTATTGAGCTTAATGAGTCTGTTAGTATAACAACACTATCGGGTTTTTGTTCCTGTATCCATTCCAAAGCTTTTTGTATGGCTATAAGTTCTGCAGTGTAGACTGTGAGGAGCTGGTTAAGTTTGAATTTTTGGTCGAAGTTTAATTCTGGTATTGTGAAAGCACACCCCGTTTCTTTTTTGTCAGCATCTTTGCTTCCATCAGTGAAAATTTTAAGCGCTTGCTTATAGTTTTCACTGATGTGTGATTCTGCGATCTCATTGCATTTTTTCTGTGATGTTTCATTTTTCTTTATGACACCCGTTAGTGTTGTTTTTGCGCATAGGCTTCTTAAGTTAAAAACTCACGGATATGTTTGTTCCGCTGTTTTGACCTGCTCGAGGTCATGGTTTTTAATTAGGTCCTGGACTTTGATAATATAGGGGATCTTTCCTCTTAACCTATCTCTTTTAACATGATTGGGCGTGTCGGCGATCATTTCGTTTATGGGGAGACTTTCCCTAAGACTGCTTGAGCGGGCCCAGTACTTGAGTTGCAGTTCATCCCTCCGCAGGTGCAGGGGCATGACGCTGCATTCAATCTCCAGGTCCAGGTTCCGCGTTCCCCTGTATGCCCCAGTAGCGATTCGAAGGGCCGTGGCCTGTATGCTATCTAGTTTTTTCAGGTGTGAGGGCGCCGCAGACGCGTATGCTTGGCAGCCATAATCAATTTTGCTTCTTATGAGTGCTGTGTACATTTTGATCAGGGTTTTCTTGTCTGCTCCAAAGTTTGCCCCCGAGACCGCCCTTAGCACATTTAGGTCCCGCTGGGACCTGGACACCAGGTTTTCAATGTGCAGTCTCCATGTTAGATTGCTGTCAAAGTACATGCCCAGGAATTTGGCATGACCGGCGTACTTTATTTCCTGCCCGTCATACGTCAGCCTGGGCATGCCCTTTGTATCTGCGAAATTTCTATTGTAAACTACCACTGTTGTTTTTTCAGTTGACAATTTGAAGCCCCAATTTGTAGCCCAATCATGTATGGCATTTAACGCTTTTTGTAATGCAGGAATGGCACTTTTCGGTTTTTTCGCGGTTTTCCATACTAAGCCGTCATCTGCGAACATGGATATTTCCAGCGGTAATGCATTAAGTGTTTCCTGCAGTGTGTTCATTAATAGGTTGAAAAGGATAGGAGATAGCACCGACCCCTGGGGGGAACCATTCTCGCATTCATAAAAACCGGACACCTCGCTACCTATTTTTACGTTCATTTTTCTATCAGTCAAAAAGTCTCTGATCCAGGTTAACATTTTTCCTTGAATTCCGAATTTGTTTAGTTTTAGGAGGACCCCCCTAGTCCATAGTAGATCGAAAGCTTTTTCTAAATCCAAAAATATCGCTACCAGTGAGTGTTTCATTAGTTTTGCCTTTCGGATGGCGGATTCCAGTCTGGTGATTTGATCAATGGTAGATCTATGTTTTCTAAAACCTGATTGTTCATTTGCTAAGAGGTTGTTTTTCTCAATGTGTGCTGTTAATCTAGATGCTACCATGGTTTCCATGATTTTACATATGGTTGATGTGAGTGAAATCGGCCTATACGATTTCGGCTCGTGGGGGTCCTTGTCTGGTTTTAATATTGGGACGATGGTGCTCTCCTTCCATTGTGTAGGGAGGGTCCCCTCGTCCCAAGATTTATTTATTAGTGCGAGAAGTTGATTTTTTCCCTTTTCTGGTAGATTTTTTAACATGTCGTAGTGAACGGTGTCTGCCCCGGGGGCGGTGCTCTTTTTCTTATTAAGCGCGCTCTGTAGCTCCCTATGGGAGAAGTTCGCATTGTATGCACGGCACTGGCCAGCGCGATCGGCGTCTTGAACGGCCTGCTCAATTATTGGGTCCTGCGTTTCCCTAATGCGCCTCGTACTCGTACTACAGGTACTAATCCACACTTATCTATCACTTCTGTGACGTCACAGCCAGTCGCTAGTTTTCATACAGGTAATACTAGGAAAATGTATAGAGTTATATAGGAGCCCGTCATTTAACTAATAAAATCTTTTATTTTCATTTCTACAAGATATTATTATAACCTCGCATTTGATAGAAAAATGTATCTGCTTCATTTTGGTACCAAATTTGTTGAAATAAAATAAATTTTAAAGTGGCCCAGATTCTGATGAATGTCACTGGGGTATTTCCCTATTAAGTCTTTGTATTTTACAACAAATATGAAAAATAGCCTTAATTCAAAGGCTCAAAAGTCATATTTGTTTCAATTTCTCCGTGCGCTATAACCTCTCAATAGAAAGATCTATTTAATATCTATATTCATGTGGTAAAAAATTTAGAAAAACAGTTTATTAAAAGTGGCCCACAGGTTGTAGAAAATAGCTATATTTGAAGTTTCGGATCAAAAATGTGTAAAGATTACACAGACGCAGGGCTTGTATACACAGGCTATTAGAATGAATCACAAAAGAAGTTATAAGAATTGAAAATCGGTATCAATATGGATAATATTATTGACAGAATTAGAAAGAATATTTTGCTTTTTAAGAAAACAAATACACATCCATAATTGAAAACTTTGCACTCATAACTTATTTATTTATTTTTGATAATGTAAAATTATGTTTTTAATTTGCAACCTTTTGAAGCTTGTTTTAAGATTTGCTTTTATTATATTTTCGCCTAGGAAAACTACTAACTGCTTAATTAGAAAACTTAATTAGAATGATACGATGTATATTTCCATCATTACGAAAAACGCGCCTACACAAATACATTGTAAATTTCACGGCCAACTTACAACAATTTAAGAAAAAGTTCTTTCTTATTTCTGCTCTTGATTATAGATTGAGGGTATACTCGTTAGAATGACGATGATGATTCGATAGAACAGTCAAACGTGTGATTTTAAGCTCAAAAGTTTGTTTTTTTTTATTTTTATCTCATTTCTGCTCAAAATAAAGATTGAGGGTACTTGTTAAAATCGCCTCACTGAGTCGGTTCTAACGAGTAACCACAATCTCTGTTTTTAGCAGAAATAAGACAATTATTGTTTGTGAGGATCAAATAATTTTCAGTTTTTGACCGTAAAATTTTCAATCTACATTTGAATAGGCATGTTTAGGTAATGTTTGTTAGATTTTACACCAGTCCTGTAGATGCAGTGTTTTAATTCATGTGTTTAGAAAACTTTAATGTTCTCGATAAGTTATAATTTATATAATACGATGCATATTTCCATCATTACGAAAACACGCCTATTCAAATACCCTGTAAATTTCACGGTCAAAACCAGCAATTGTAAGAAAAAAAAAATATGTTTTTCTTATACATATACTTTGTTGGTACGCGATAGAACTGCCTCTGCGAGGCGGTTCTAACTAGTACCCACAATCTATATTTAAGAGAAGAAATAAGAAAAATGAGCACCCTGAATTTATGGTTCGTGGCTTAAAGTCATACATAAGAAGTAAGAATCTTTCGTCTGGATCGTGTCATTTTTCTCTTATGAAATCCAAACATAGTGGTTCTTTTCTTTGTCTCATTAATTAATTTTAATCTTCTCTGGGCTTAGCCGAAATAAAATATAAAATTTGGCAAAATATCTCATTTGTGCAATCGTTTCAGAAGCTGTGTTTCTTTCCCGCACCTGCTCCCTTAAATTACAATATACAATGTTGTCATTTTTAAATGAAAAATACACAATGGTTCAACCGAAGGCTATGCTATGAAATTGATCGTTTATTGCAAAAGGTGTGTGTGGGGTGGAGGCGTGATATACCGCGCAAGACCACGTTTGTTTTATGGATTGTTTGATTATCTTAATTACATAAAAAAGTGAGGTTTATAATGACAAACAAACCACAAACCAATTGTTTTTTACATTGCATTAACCCTTATCCTGCTGTTCACGACAACCCCTAACATTGCCAACAGTGTAGATCCAGATCAGATTAGTTCTAAAGAAGCCATCTGATCAGTATCTATACTGTTTGTCTACCAGTTTGTGAATTTGAACGAAAACAGTATAATATGTAGTTTGATTGGCTGATAGTATAGATGTGACTTATTATATTATCGTTTGAACAGCCTCGTCGAGGCGTTTCTACCGAGTATCCGCAATGTATGTTATGTGCATAAATATTAAAATTATCAGGATTTTTTAATCTAAAAATTTCAATTTTAGGGTGGTAAAATTTTTAATATAATGTGAGTATAGGCTACTTTCGTTGTGTCTTGTCTAAATCTTTAAGTAAGAAAATTACGACACAAACCCACTTTCTTTATTCTGAAATGACGCAAAATGTATCGGTGTATATTGAAATAACGTGAGTTGCTCGCCTAGGGCGTCCGAGATATGTTTATCCAAAGTTTGTGAGTGTTGTGTATTGACTCATTTTGTACCGAATCCCACAAAACGGGTTATAGCAAAAGGTGCAGGCTCAGATCAGACGCCACCGAGCTCAGCTTTTGTGCAGGAACTTCTTTTTGCAAAAAGTTCAGCCATTTTTTTATTTTTCAAATATATTTAGAAAACACTTCACACCATCAAATTTTGAAATGGACTTGTGCTTATATATAAGGTTGACGAATTCCCGTCGATACAAAATGGGTTAAACTGATATAGACGTCAGAGCTTTAGTTGCACATCCCTTCAGAGCTTTTCATATCAGAAATTAGACTGGAGTTTAAAGGCCTTCTCAACACTTTTTCTTAACGCAAAACCACGTTAGTTTTATGGATTGTTTGATTATCTTAATTACTTAGACAAAAAAGTGAAGTTTATAATGACAACCAAACCACAAACCAATTGTTTTTTACATTGCATTTACCATTGTCCTGCTGTTCACGATAACCCCTAACTTTGCAAACAGTGTAGATCCCGATCAGATTAGCCTGAAGAAGCCATCTGATCAGGATCTACACTGTTTGTCTACCAGTTTGTGAATTTGAACGAAAACAGTATACAATGTAGTCTGATTGGCTGATAGTATAGATGTGACTTATTATATTGTTCTCGTTTGAACAACCTCGTCGAGGCGTTTCTACCGGGTATCCGCAATGTATGATATGTGCAGAAATATTAAAATTATCAGGATTTTTGAATCTGAAAATTTCAATTTTAGGGTGGTAAAGGTTATACTATATTATAATATAATGTGAGTATAGGCTCCTTTCGTTGTGTCTTGTCTAAATCTTAAAGAAAGAAAATTACGACACAAACCCACTTTCCTTATTCTGAAATAACTGAGGATGTATCGGTGTATATTGAAATAACGTGAGTTGCTCGCCTAGGGCGTCCGAGATGGTGGGCGGACGATTTGGCCAGCGGACGATTTGGCCCGGACGATTTGGCCTAGGACAATTCGGCCTAGGACAATTTGGCCAGCCAAAAATAGGACAATTTGGCCAAATTGATTTCTCCTAGCGGTTTTACAATTTCTTATTCTAGCAATCATTTTATTAGCATTTTTTTTCATTTGGCAACATATTTTCATCAAATATTTCATGTTTTTAGCTCACCTGTCACGTAGTGACAAGGTGGGCTTTTGTGATCACTTTTCGTCCGTCGTCCGTCGTCAGTGCGTGCGTGTGTGCGTGCGTGTGTGTGTGTGTGTGTGTGTGCGTAAACTTTTTCTTCAAATGACATCTCCTCCTAAACCACTGATCAGATTTTGACCAAACTTCACAGCAATGATCCTTATGTGGTCCCCTTTCAAAATTGTTCAAATGGTTCCGGTCCATTGCACATCTGGGTCACAGGAGCTAAAAATAGATTTTTTTACTGAAAATCTTTAAAAATCTTCTTCTCTGAAACCGCAAGGCCCAGGTCTTTGATATTTGGTATGAAGCTTCAGCTAGTGGACCACTACCAAGATTGTTCAAATTATAGCCCTGGGGCCAAAATTGCCCTCGCCCCGGGGGCCTTTGGTTTTACATAGGCTTATATAGGGAAAATCTTTAAAAATCTTCTTCTCTGAAACCGCAAGGCCCAAGTCTTTGATATTTGGTATGAAGCTTCATCTAGTGGACCTCTATCAAAATTGTTCAAATTATAGCCCTGGGGCCAAAAATGCCCCTGCCCCGAGGGCCTTTGGTTTTACATGGGCTTATATAAGGAAAATCTTTAAAAATCTTCTTCTCTGAAACCACAAGGCCCAGGTCTTTGATATTTGGTATGAAGCTTCATCTAGTGGACCTCTACCAAGATTGTTCAAATTATAGCCCTGGGGCCAAAAATGGCCCCGCCCCGGGGGTCTTTGGTTTTACATTGGCTTATATAGGGAAAATCTTTAAAAATCTTCTTCTCTGAAACCGCAAGGCCCAAGTCTTTGATATTTGGTGTGAAGCTTCATCTAGTGGACCTCTATCAAGATTGTTCAAATTATAGCCCTAGGGCCAAAAATGCCCCCGCCCCGGGGCCCTTTGGTTTTACATAGGCTTATATAGGGAAAATATTTAAAAAATCTTCTTCTCTGAAACCACAAGGCCCAGGTCTTTGATATTTGGTATGAAGCTTTATCTAGTGGACCTCTACCAAGATTGTTCAAATTATAGCCCTGGGGCCAAAAATGGCCCCGCCCCGGGGGTCTTTGGTTTTACATAGGCTTATATAGGGAAAATCTTTAAAAATCTTCTTCTCTGAAACCGCAAGGCCCAAGTCTTTGATATTTGGTGTGAAGCTTCATCTGGTGGACCTCTATCAAGATTGTTCAAATTATAGCCCTAGGGCCAAAAATGCCCCCGCCCTGGGGCCCTTTGGTTTTACATAGGCTTATATAGGGAAAATATTTAAAAAATCTTCTTCTCTGAAACCACAAGGCCCAGGTCTTTGATATTTGGTATGAAGCTTCATCTAGTGGACCTCTACCAAGATTGTTCAAATTATAGCCCTGGGGCCAAAAATGCCCCTGCCCCGGGGCCTTTGGTTTTACATAGGCTTATATAGGGAAAATCTTTAAAAATCTTCTTCTCTGAAACTGCAAGGCCCAAGTCTTTGTTATTTGGTGTAATGCTTCATCTAGTGGACCTATATGAAGATTGGTCAAATTATAGCCCTGGGGCCAAAAATGCCCCTTCCCCGAGGGCATTTGGTTTTACATAGGCTTATATAGGGAAAATCTTTAAAAATCTTCTTCTCTGAAACCACAACGCCCAGGTCTTTGATATTTGGTATGAAGCTTCATCTAGTGGACCTCTACCAAGATTGTCCAAATTAAAGCCCTGGGGCCAAAAATGTCCCCACCCCATGGGGCCTTTGGTTTTACATAGGCTTATATAGGGAAAATCTTTAAAAATCTTCTTCTCTGAAACCACAAAGCCCAGGTCTTTGATATTTTGTATGAAGCTTCTTCTAGTGGACCTCTACCAAGATTGTTCAAATTATAGCCCTAGGGCAAAAAATGGTCCCGCCCCGGGGGTCTTTGGTTTTACATAGGCTAATGTAGGGAAAATCTTTAAAAATCTTCTTCTCTGAAACCACAAGGCTCAAGTCTTTGATATTTGGTATGAAGCTTCATCTAGTGGACCTCTATCAAGATTGTTCAAATTATAGTCCTAGGGCCAAAAATGCCCCCACCCCGTGGCCCTTTGGTTTTACATAGACTTATATAGGGAAAATCTTTAAAAATCTTCTTCTATGAAACCCCAAGGTCCAGGTCTTCAATATTTACTAGGAAGCTACATCCAGCAGAATTCTACCAAGAGTGTTCAAATTTTTAGCCCTGGGGCCATAATTTGACATGCCCCCAGGCCCACATGATTTACATAGACTTACATAGGGAAACCTATAAAATCTTTTTCCCCGACTACCTAGGCCTAGGTGTTTGATTTGAGGCTTCATCTGATGGACATCTACTAAGATTGTTCAGATTATAGCCCTAATGGGAAGAAACTGGTCCTGCCCTGGGGCCCACATGTTTAACATAGACTTCTGTTAGAAATACCTTTAAAATTCTTCTTAGAAATCACAGGGCTCAGGTCTTTGATATTTGGTGTGAAGCTTCATCTTGTGGACCTCTACCAAGGTTGTTCAAATTAAAGCCCAGGGGCTAAAATGGTCCTGCCTGAGGCCCACTTGTTACACTATGGATCAGGTGAGCGAACCCAGGGCCCTCTGGGCCCTCTTGTTTTTTTCAGTGATTTCATCTGTCATTTCTTGGCTTTGATGAGTGAAAATCAAATGTTGACATAAGAGGAAAATTGCATAGTTTGAGCAGTTTCTTCATTTGACAACATATTTTTACCACACATCATTACATATTTTCTGCTCATTTACAGTATCTGATCCCAGTCAGCACTATTTAGGTCATAATAGTAGTAGTGATCTCCATTGAACAGACAAACAAAACCTTCTGACTTTCTATGATCTTTCAGTAATTTCAATAACGTCACCAAACATTTTAATGTGTCAACAAACTAATTAATGAAAATGTGAGCAAACACTATGATTTTTTTTTTAATTTTAATAGCAATTAAAAGTTATCACTTATACACATAAAACAAAACCAACAATTAAAGTTTGAAAAAGGTAAAAAAGGGAATTAAAAATAATTTAAAAAGATATTTAAAGAAACCAAGACCAGTAAACAAATCAACCAGCCAATGAACCATGCATGCAAGAAAATATGCTAATTTTGTATTCCAACAAATTTAACTAAAAATCACAATGTTTACACAAACAAAACCAAAAAAATAAGTGTGGAATAGCTAATTAAGAAACCAAGGAACCAAGACCAGTCAGCAAATCACTTAGCCAATTTACCACGAATACAAGAAAATGTAATTAATCTTGTTTTTCAGTCATTTTAAACAAAACCATTAAATTTATTTATTATATATTTTTTTATGTTATTGTATTTTGATTATAGACAACCCCCGCCCATAGGGGCTTGAAGAAATATATGGGCTGCATGATGCTTCCACGCAGAGCTGAATCTGGCCCGCACACTAGTATTGGTAAACCGCTTAGAGGATCTAAGCCTGTCCAGGAACCGCAGTGCGAGGCGGACCGTCCATGCTAATTAATATAAAACCCTATTGGTTTCTTGGGCGACAGGGCTTGAGATGTCATTTCATCTCAATGTCGGGTAAAAGTCCCACAAAATTGGAAGCAACGTCTCCAAAATGACCTTTACAGTGTTGACGGGGACGTTAAACCTCAAATCAAACAAACAAAACAAAAACAAAACAAAAAAACAACCATTTTTATTAATTTGCTCATAAAGCATATCCCAGGCCAAAAGTTAAAGTTTAAAAACAACAACAAAAAATCTAATTGTTTAAAATCTTCTTTAAAATGTTCCTTCCACATATTCAAACATTACTGTTTATTACAAACAAACCTAAAACATTAAATTTTCAGCTTAAACTAGTCATTATATTAATCTGGCCAAATTGTCCTACTCAATTTTTTGGGCTGGCCAAATTGTCCTAGGCCGAATTGTCCTAGGCCAAATCGTCCGGGCCAAATCGTCCGCTGGCCAAATTGTCCTACATTCGTCCGAGATATGTTTATCCAAAGTTTGTGAGTGTTGCGCATTAACCCATTTTGTACCGAATCCCACAAAACGGGTTATAGCAAACGTGCAGGCCCAGATCAGACGCCACCGAGCTCGGCTTTTGTTCAGGAACTTCTTTTCGCAAAAGTTCAGCCATTTTTTATTTTTTAAATATATTTAGAAAACACTTCACACCATCAAATTTTGAAATGGACTTGTGCTATGTATAAGGTTGACAAATTCCGGTCGGTACAAAATGGGCCAATCTGATATAGACGACAGAGCTTTAGTTGCTTTAATTAGCACATCCCAGTAGAGCTCTTCATATCAGAAATTAGACTGGAGTTTAAAGGCCTTCTCAACACTATTTGTGTCATATCGAGCTTGTCGGTTTACATATCCCCACTTTCTACTGAGTATACGTAAGCGATTAACCAGTATGGCGCAAATTCTTTTGTTTGAAACTGACAGCTGCCATTTTGAAACAGTGGAAGAAAGAGAATGAATGTAGAGAAGATTTCATGATCAGTTTCCACGAAAGAATATAGCCGTCTCCGACAGTTATCGAACCCGCATCCTCCTGATTACCAATCATTCGCGCATGCGACTGAGCTACCGAGGCCGGCTTCAGAAATAAGTCAACACCCATGTAAAATTGGGTCTTCATATATGGTTATTTAAAATGAATTTTCCATAACCCAAACAAGCCGCGACGTGATTTTAAACAATGTGGCATTGGCGACTAGCATAGACTCAGATCAGACTGCGCTTAAGCAAGTGCAGTCTGATCAGAGACTTTGGTACGCGGAAGCAATGCAATTCATAGAACCGTTATTGAATCAGTAAACATGCAGGCTGATCTTGTCTTCACCTTAAAAACTACCACATTATTTGAAATCCTGTGTGGAATCTGTGTTCCAGACATACGCCACCGTGTCTACTACGGCCTATGTTCAGGCCCCCGCCCATAGGGGCTTGAAGAAATATATGGGCTGCATGATGCTTCCACGCAGAGCTGAATCCGGCCCGCACACTAGTACTGGTAAACCGCTTAGAGTATCTAAGCCTGTCCAGGAACCGCGGTGCGAGGCGGACCGTCCATGCTAATAAACCCTATTAGTCGCATTGGGCGACAGGGCTTGAGATGTCATTTCATCTCAATGTCGGGTAAAAGTCCCACAAAATTGGAAGCAACGTCTCCAAAATGACCTTTACAGTGTTGACGGGGACGTTAAACCTCAAATCAAACAAACAAACGGCCTATGTTCGGATACATAATTGCTTTACGGCGTAACAGTCCTCACTAGAGGCCAGCGCTTTATAAATGGCATGTCATTACTATACGCTGAATTTCATTAATTAAATAAATTCTTTTATATATTGTCATCACAACGTTTCTTTTATTGTTTACCAAGGGCCACAATATAGAAAGGACCAAAATTACATGAATATGCCCATGAAATATATAAAAAAGAAATAATATATTTATACATGTATAAACGTGATCTAATAGGAGGTTTTAGGAATTCCGTTTATGACGTCATTTTTGCGCATGCGCAAAGTACTGGCCGTCAATTGAAACGGCCATCGCTATTCAAATGTATTGGCGGAACTTAAAATGCTAGCAATATTCAGGCATTTTGAGAGAAAATATACCCGTTTTCATTGGAATAATGCCTCGAGAGGAAAGAATGATATTTCGCTTTTATTACCGAAATTCATTTATCCTAAATCCGTTTTTAATTGACGACAATCTTTTCGTGAATGACCCATGTCAATGGCTTGAGATACCGTTATTCACGAAAGCTTACTTGCAAAATAAGTTTTACATAACTTTCGTTTTATTCGCTATCCAAGTCTATCTATCTATCTATCTATCTATCTATCTATCTATCTATCTATCTATCTATCTATCTATCTATCTATCTATCTATCTATCTATATCTATCTATCTATCTATCTATCTATCTATCTATCTATCTATCTATCTATCTATCTATCTATCTATCTTATCATTTTGTCTGTCTATATTGAGAAATCTGTCCAACGATCTGTCAACATGTGCAATTTAAATGTACATACTGACAGTCGAAATAAACTAATGAGTGGACTGACGGAGGGGCATTGAGTCAATGCTGGTTCGACGTCATGCCGTCGACACCCACTCCAATCACTTCATTGTCACATGACCGTTGGCATGAGAGAGAGAGAGAGAGAGAGATGGAGAGAGAGAGACAGACAGAGAGAGAGACAGAGAGAGAGAGGTTTGACTGACAGTAGACAGACAGACGACACACAGACCGACTGATTTAATGACTGACTAACAGACGAACGGACGGACTGTTAGACAGACAAATAAACATACTGACAGTTGAAAAAAAAAACAACCAATGAGTGGACTTACAGACGGGCGTCGAGTCAACGTTGGCTCGACGTCATGCCGTCGACAACCACTCCAACTCACTTCAATGTCACGCGACCGTTGAGATGAGAGAGAGGTTTGACTGATCCCTGTATCCATGAAGCCCATAACCCTTTTTTGTACCAAATGGAATCTTCCTCCTTATATATAGCAGGAGTCATTTTCAAAATTTAGGGGTGTCAGGTTGTGTTTTCTTCAAAATTTATTTGGAAAATGGCCGGAGTTTTTGCAAGCAGTGTAGGCCCTGATCAGACGCCGCATTCAGCGGCGTCTGATCTGGGCCTGCACTGTTTGTGACGTATCTCTCTAGGGGTTTCCGGTACCAAATGGGTTAATGTAGACCTAAGGGCTGGGCAGGTTGAACCATTCTACAAATCTACCAGATTTTACTGTAAAATCTTGCACTTGCGAAGGAGTCGTTCATTCTTATGCACTGAAAGGGTGTTCTACGTTTGTTTTGAATTTAATGTTCCAATCCCACTGAGTCTTGATGGGTCCGAGCACTGGGCAAATGACATTTTATTAAGCAACGCCGTATTATCGCCAACGCAACGTTCTGACGTTTCATCGACGTTGCAATGTCAAATTCAATGCATCGCTTTGAAGTTGGTTTGATGTAGACACGACGTTGTTGGCACGCTACATGTCGGTTGACGTAGCGTCATTTAACGCCAAACTGTAATTTATATTTGCCTGAGCTCGCTAATTGTTGGTGCGCTAAGAGAGAGAGAGAGAGAGAGAGAGAGAGAGAGAGAGAGAGAGAGAGAGAGAGAGAGAGAGAGAGAGAGGGACCCTGTTGGGTCATATGTACAATATATCATTTTCGTAATGCGAAATTTCACATCTGGCAGCATATCGGTGTTTCTCCCTTTATCTTACATTAGAATTCGCCAAAATTTAAAAAAAAATCCACTATTTTACGCTGTAATTGACACTTTATCTGTCCTACTGCCTTTGAAGCAATACGACAGATGACGGCCAGGGCTTTCCCCGTTCTATTTTTAGAACCGGAAGTACGTCACGAAAAAAGCTCCTATTTCATTTCCCTATAATTTTGGATTAACGGCCCGGCCATGAATATTTAATTTATATCGAGGACATAACACCTGGTCATCCGTTAGCAAAACATGCCTTTTTTATATAAAATATCAGAATTTTTCATCTTGAAATTTTCTGTGGCAAAATTTACAATGTATATCCATACTAATTTTATTAGGGCACTGGATAGAACACAGATTGGTTGTGTATTGTAACTCAAACCGGGAGGTGTGAAACTGGTATTACACACTATTAACACAGGTAAAAGACGCGGTCTAAGGGAATTAACTGATGTCAATCAAATATGGGTTATCGATAATCTGAGTGACAGTTCCTGTAGTACGAGAATTCCTGGTAATGTTTTTTTCAAAATAATGTGGGGCTTACATGTACACGGGAATTCAATATACGGACATATTAGAATGAATGATAGTGTAGTATGTAAATTATTTTTACTCTTATCCTGCTGAATATATTAATTTAGCCACACACATTTCCACCAATCAGACTACTTGATGTAATGCATTTGTTCAATTTGAGCCCCGCCAAGCGAATTTGTGTCTTCGAGCATTCCGTCATGACAAATCTTAACTGCGCATGCCCAGCCATTCAGAGGGGCCAGGGATATGGCTTTCTGTCTGAAGGTTCCTCTTGATTCACTGCTTGTATGAGCGAGCAGCGAAGGTTCTGGCGAGACTGCGCGGATGCGCAGGCTCGCCTGAACCTTCGCTGCTCGCATAGGCGATAAGTACCAAAATCGCTTGACGGGGCCCAATTGATGGCTGATACGGGTGTACACTGTTTGCATAGATAGGGGTTGTCGTGTTCAGCAGGATAAGAGTTAACAGCGTCTGAAAAATAAAGGATCCTACACAAGTAGTTATTTCATATGATATTTATGAAACGAGCCTTTGGCGAGTTTCATAAATTTCATAAGAAATGAACGGGCCTCCGTGGCCTAGTAGATAATGAGCGCTGACTATTAAACATTAGGTCTCACCGCTGTGGGTTCGAGCCTGGCTCGGGTCACGTGTGAGGCGCAAAGTTCTGCAATGGATGGTCAGGCGGTTTCTCTCCGGGTACTCCGGTTTTCGCACACCTATGATTAACGATCGGCTCGTTGGGGTAAAATAGTATTGAAAGGGCCGTACCCCCCCCCCCCCCTCGAAAAAAAAAAAAAACGCAAATAAAACTTTTCAGCAAGATCTTTCTCTTAAGAGTAAAACTGGGTGTTTTTTTTATTCCGATCACTCCAGTTTTCGCCCAACACCTATTGACGAACGGCTCGATATAAGTGAACTAATCTTGAATGTGTCGTAAAGCGCAAATGATAATATATGTATGAAATAGGTGACACCTAAGCTACAACCAACCGACGCATTTTGCAATGAAGTACTTTTGAAAGTGTTTCCATTCGCCTTAAGGGGACTTGAAAGACCTGGCAGATGTTTCCGCCATTTTTCAAAGGGAAACAACTTTCGGGACTTCCTGTTCGCTTTTCTATTAGCTCTGTCCCGCGGAAAAAGGGGCCTACTCTTTTAGGAAAGAATTTGCTCCTGAGGAGCAAATTCTTTTCTTTAAGAGTTGACCCCTATTGACATGGGAGACAAAAATACTTCAACAGGAGTTGCCTCCCTTGAACGGGTATTCATTCCTCTTAAAACGATACTATTGTGTATTGTTCTGTACAGTCTGTACAGAACAATACTGAGAACAATACTGATATTGCTATTGCTCTTAAGAATGCACTTGTGCAATCTTATTTTTTTGATTGTGAACCTCTCAAGATTGGACCGAAACGTAATTGAGACGACCCTTGAAAAAACAATGGCCTTTTGCTTCCTCCGGTTAATGCTCTTCAAATGCATGTGCGTGAGGCCCCGCCTATCGGGGCTTTGAGAAACAGATAGGGCTGCATCAGGCTTCCACGCAGAGCTAAAACCGACCCCACATGAATAACATTACTGGTAAACCGCTTAGAAGGCCTATTAAAAGACTAGCCAGGCAAAATGATGCGAGTTGCATGGTCCATGCGTATAGACCCTATTGGTTTCATTGGGCGGCAGGGCTTGAGAAGTTATTTCATCTCAATTTCGGGTAAAAGCCCCACAATATTGGAAGCAACGTCTCCAAAATGACCTAAATAGTGTTGACGGGGACGTTAAACCTCAATTCAGGCAAACCAAACATGCGCATGCACAGCCTTTTAATAATCCGTAATCTACTGGTGGATTAAATATGCAAAATAATTAGATACGACCCGTAACGTTACACGTACGCCGTCCTTTATAACGACATCGCGTTTACTATTGGCGAAATATTGACATTTTTGAAACAAAATGTGAATAAAATGCGTTTTAAATGTCACATGATAAATAGAATCTTGCATTCGTGCTTATGCCATAAGCACGAATGCAACATTCTATTTATCATGTGACATTTAAAACGCATAATAATACGGTATTATTGAATTTATTAAACTCGTTGAGGAAAAGGGATAAAATGCTCGGCAAAGCCTCGCATTTTATCCCTTTTCCTCAACGAGTTTGATAAATTCAATAATACACGAACACTCATGTAAGATCCTCTATAGCTTACATGGGTATGAAGTCCTAAAATAAAACTTACCCTGTGCAGAAACTGCCTTGTATATAGCGAAAACACCGACTAGAATCCATAGAAGATGGCAAAGCATCTTCACCTATTCTTTGAGACAGTTTTCAGCGTTAAATGTTTTATGATTTATTTCTACTAGCAGCACGACTTGTTCCCCGCACTTCTTCTTCGTCTATAACACTGAAATGTCGTCTGCCTTTTCGTTTCTGTTTGCCGTAGGAAGCACTTTGACAGAATTGTGTGACTAACTGACACGGTCGCTTTAACTTGTAACAAAAAGGCATGGACCAAGCTAACTTTCAAATTTTTTTGAAATCATGACTTTAAAAATGTCCAGGTTTAGTCAGTGCACCCATATATACCATTTATCCTTTTTTAAATTTAATCTTAACTGTTCCTGAAACAATTTTAATTCAAATTGTCAACGCATTTTTATTTCTAAGCAGAAAATGGTACCATTCAAAGCAGCATAAAAGTCCATTCCTTTATATCAAAAAGTTTCCAACTTTAGATTATTATGCTCATTGCAGTTGTCTGCGAGGAACAAACAAATCTAAAAAGTCAGAAAAATTTTCAAAATATCGCACACACGCAAGCTGCTTGTGGACCGGCGAAAATTCCAACCTGGGCCCGTCCTTAAACTGCAACCACATTGCTTCTAGTTAAAGCTCGGTGACCAGTCTGGAAAAGATGGCGGCCAAAACTGGAGGGTGTGAGCAGAATAAATATTTAGTTTTGTATAACCCGTGTAATGAAGGGGAAAAATACCGCCCTTGTCATAACAATATTAGCTGGACAGTCGCGGTAATATCTGTTTGTTTTCTATACTTGTCGAATATTGTCTTGCTGTGCATGGTGTCAGAGCGACTCCATCTTGGCAGCTTTGGATTGACATGACCTGGATAATTATATATCATTATTAGAAAGAAAAATGATAGGGTCTTTGATTGGAGAAGTGTCGCGATTATTTCTCATAATCTCTTGGGTAACGGATGATAGATGTGGCAACCGGATCCATTTCGTTACGATTTTGACCAAACTTCCCAATTTTGCACCTATCACCCGAGTCTAGTGCACAGTATAACCCGAGTCTAGTGCACAGTGGCGGCAATGAAGTCAGTTGTTAACAAAATCTGACGTTTATTCGATTATAGAATATATCTTTCATTCTAATGCACATGCGTATGTAACGCGAGGTCTGATTGGATAACGTCAAAAAATTTGCGACAGTATATTCTGCGATATACTGCCGGAAACCCGACGTCATCACGTAAAGTCGCGTTTCATTGGCTGGCATTTGGTTTTTAAGCAGCTCACAGCTGTTATCCCCTAAATATGTCTGAACTGATAAATTGTGATGGGGCGCATTTTGATGGAATCTTGGATCATATTTTCCGTCATGTTAACAAGCTCCTGTAATGCATCACGAAAACACGCCTATATAATTTTGACCCCCTTGAACCCCACTTTTATGTAGTAAACCTGGGAATTACAGGGGTAAACCTATTTTTCTTATTTCTGCTCTAAAATATAGATTGTGGGTACTCGTTAGAACCGCCTCGATGAGGCGGTTCTAACGAGTACCAACAATCTATATTTTGAGCAGAAATAAGAAAAATATCACAAATTTTCATCATAAAATTTTCATTTTTTCAGCGATAAAGGTTACTATGTGTATGTGACATAGGTTACTATGTGTATGTGTTACTATGAAGGTTACTATGTGTATGTGTACATGTTTTCGTAATGGACCCTTGTAAATTCCACTTTTCAATGTTTTCCTTAATTTTGCTCAAAACATGTGCTCAAAACAGAGATTGTGGGCACTCATTAGAGCCGCATCACTAAGGCGATACTAACGAGCAGTAGCAATCTATATTTTGAACAGATATAAGGAATATTCGAGAGTAGAAACGTGTCAATACGACACACATCCAGGGGCCTTTCTCACCCGGGACAAGCAAAAAACTTTTTTAATAACAATAATAGTAATAAATAAATACATACATAAATAAATAAATTGTAAACTACCCTTCTTCAGACTAAGTGCGCTTTATCATATTTTGCGTTGTTTTCTTATTTAGTTTGCAGACAACAGTGATTGTATGTACTCGTAAGAACCACCTTATTGCTGATGTTTAAACGAATATCCGAAAAACATTATTCTGGACATATAGCAAAAACACACCCTTCCTGTTTATCTTCACTTTGTCCATATAAAATCGTGTTAGCAAGGTTTTCGTCACGCGGAATAGTTCAGGTTATTTGGTTTTTGTTTGTTTTGGAGTTGAACGGCCAACTCTATTTAGATCAAATCGAGTAGAGCTTAATATCTGCTCCAAATTTGTAGGTACTCGTTAGAACCGCCGCAATGAGGCGGTTCTAATGAGCACCTCCAATCGATGAAGCAGGCTGAATAAAAACCATCACATATTTTTGTCGGAAAAAATGTCAGTTTTGGTGGTATGAAAGAATGCTTTTTATAATATGTTTTGGTTTAACGGCCCGGTCAACACTATTTAGGTCATCTCGAGCCGGTCAATTTACCTAGCCACACTTTTACTGGGCAGGATTATACATAAGCGGTTAACCAGTACAGTGCACATTCTTTCGCCAGAAACTGACAACTGCCCTTCTTGAATCAGCAGAAGATAGAGAATGACCGTAGAAAAGATTTCATGATCAATCGCCACGAAAGAATGTTGCCGACTCGGCAGGTCTCGTTCAGGATAAGTAGAACTTCAATTACTCGAATACCCGGGACAGCGGAAAATTATTCTGGACAGGAATAGCTCGAACCATTGATTGGTTGTCATAGCACCAGACGAGGAGGCATAATTGGGTAATATAGGGATATCTTTTTGAGCTTCTACGATTACACGTCCTTGCCATTATGAAAATACGCCTATTCAAATATATATTGAAATTTTTTCCACCAAAGAATGAAAATTTTCTGATATAGAAAATTTTGATATTATCGTTATTTCTGCACAAAACAGATTGTGGGTACTCGTTAGAACCGCCTCACCGAGGCGGTTCTAACGAGTACTCACAATCTATGTTCTTAAGCAAAAATAGAAAAGATAATCTCATACCAACATAATCCAAAAATATGAAAAAATATATACCCACGTAAACCCACGTGGGGTTTAATGGGGTCATAATTATAAAGGCTTTTTTTCGTGATGTGAGAGTGCAGTGAATTCTAACCTATATCCAAAACGGCTATTTTTATGAAAATTAATGTTTTTATTTCTATTTTATACTTTAATTATAGGTTGTCGGTGCCCGTAAGAACCGCCTCACTGAGGCGGTTCTTACGAGCACACACAACCTATGTCTTGGAATAGTAATAAGAAAAAATATGAAAGCCCCTGCAAACCCCTGTGTTCTCTATTAAAGTGGGGTCTAGTGGAATATTAATTACATGTGCTCGTTAACGTGTTGCTCGTTGAAGCCGCCTCTTTGAGGTGATTCAGATGAGTACGCATAGATGTCATTTTATCTCAATGTCGGGAAAAAGTCCCACAAAATTGGAAGCAACGCCTCCAAAATTGACGGAGTTTGTTAAATCTCAATTCAAGCAAACACAGGTAACAAACGATTTTGCTCTTCTATAATATATATATATATATCACTGTATATACTAGTGCGCTTATATTTCATTCTAGGAGAGCAAAATCAACCTGTGTTTGTTACCGCATCAGGGCGTAGACTTGTGGGCTTTGTGAGTGAGTGAGTGAGTGAGTGAGTGAGTGTTTCAGTTTTACGTCCCACCAACAGCTAAGGTCATACGGAGACGGGACCTCGGTTTAAATACTCATCCGAAAGTCTGGAGAAGCCCGGAGATCGATCCCGCAACCCTTGGTTTACAAGGCGAGTAGCGTAACCACTGCACCACGGAGGCTTCTTTTTGGCTTTGTTGTTAGTTTTTGTTGACACAATTAATCGTATAATCGATTAATCGATCGATAAATTCCACAAAAATGATTATCATTTCTGATTTGCTTTTAATCGATTAGTTGATAGGTACAATTTACTACCCAAAGTTATGCCTAAAATTGCTAGATGAGTGGCAAACAGTGCAGACCCTGATGAGACGACGCATTCTGCGGCGTCTCATCTGGGTCTACACTGTTTGCTCAGGCCTGTCTGTTCAAATATACATAAGGTAAAGTGCAACATATGGTAAGAGTCACGCTCAGACAGAAAGCCAGACAGGTAAAATTATAACAAAAACATTAGCGATTACTAATCGATTATCGCAATGACATGACGGATAATCGATTATCTTTTCAGCTCCGATTACCTAGCCCTATGTTCCATCCGAGCGGGCCGGTTTGGAATCCCAATACAGGACGAGATTTTTTTTCAGCTAGTCAGGCATACCTGGTAAGACATGTATTAAACTAAATTTTGTAGATAAGAGTTTGTTTGTTTGATTTGGGGTTTAACGTCCCCGTCAACACTGTAAAGGTCATTTTGGAGACGTTGCTTTCAATTTTGTGGGACTTTTAACCGACATTGAGATGAAATGACATCTCAAGCCCTGTCGCCCAATGAAACCAATAGGGTTTATTAGCACGGGCGGTCCGCCTCGCGTAGATAAGAGTATAGTAGTCTCAGATAAAATTGACTAGGCGGAGCTATTCAGGTGTTGTCAATATATGTCAAATTCGCTGAGTCCACCAGAAGATTCGGTAGGGTGCCTTTCGCATGCTTTCTGCAAGCAGACCGAATGGCCATATACGCCACAGCTTTGTTTGTTACAGTTTAATTCACACAATCGGACGACTTGCTTTACCTCTTTCCAAAGGCAGGTACAAACAATAACTCCGCCTAGTTAGTTTTATCTGCGACTACTATAATAAGTGTGATTACAGGTTTCAGTGTTTTTGTGTCGTTTGTTTATCAATCGACCCAAAGTTACTAAGCACAAAATTTCTTTCAGTGCTGATGTCCACGTGACTTTTAGTGATTTGTGGGAAATCCAGGTTACGGCAATTAATAGAAAATAGCTGATGTGAGGTCAGAGTTCATCTATAAAATCTTGACTGGAATTTTAATCTTTAATTTGGGAAATTTGGAAAAACAGGACAGACGTGAAGATCCTGATCAGGCGCCACAAGCCTCGGTGTCTTATCAGGTTCTATCAGTGTGTGCTTAAACATACTGGTATTTCCAGGATGAACGAAAGCGTGTAAGTCTCACTCAGGACTATCGACAATTTAATGTTGCGTGTCCTCTAAACATAAGGTAAGTGAAAGAACTGCCGTTTACCGGATGCAGACGAAATAAACTGAGGCCCGTTATGGACCTCACCGAAGTCACATGCATATTGTAATAATAATTATAATAAAACGGCAAAAAATAATGCAGTGCACATATTATTTTGGTTATAACGTAACAGTTTTTATCATATGACGTCGCGTCTGAGAGTGTAATAACGTCATGTATTATTTTCGATAATCCACTAGTGGATTAAATATGCAAATTAGCTAGATACGTCCCGTAACGTTACATGTACGACGTCCTTAACGACGTCGCGTTTACTAACGGCGGAATATTGACATTTTTATAAACAATCGTGAATAAAATGCGTTTTAAATGTCATATGATAAATAGAATCTTGCATTCGTGCTAATGTATTATTGAATTTATTAAACTCGTTGAGGAAAGGGGATAAAATGCTCGGCAAAGCCTCGCATTTTATCCCTTTTCCTCAACTCGTTTAATAAATTCAATAATACATGAGCACTCATGTAAGATCCTCTATGAAAATAGACTTATCAAGTTTTTAATGGTAGTGTAAATAGATTTTGTTCCTTCGATTCGAAAATTCTGTATTCGCATAGCCAAAACTGAAACTCGAGTCGGTATAAATAATACAGAATGTCTTGAGCATCGTTGACTGATTCCTTGACATGAGTTTAATATCATTCGCTATAATTCTACATAATAGGGCGGTCCCCGCTCATAGGGGCTTGAAGAAATAAATGGGCTGCATGATGCTTTCACGTAGAGCTGAATCCGACCGCACACAAGTACTGGTAAACCGCTTATAGGATCTAAGCCTGTCCAGGCAAAGCAGTGCGAGTCGGACCGTCCATGATTATAAACCCTATTTGTATCATTGGGCGACAGGGCTTGAGATGTCATACCATCTCAATGTCGGGTAGAAGGCCCACAAAATTGGAAGCAACGTCTCCAAAAGGACCTCTATAGTGTTGACGGGGACGTTAAACATCAAATCAAATCATACAAACAAATCTACGTAATAGGGACTTCAAAATTTAGTCCGAAGCCTTTGCGTTGTATTCGGTAATGAAGCTACGTTCGCTGAAGCGAAATAACAAGATATTTCCTTTTTGCAAATAATGTGACAAAACTTGGGTATCAGCTTTTCTGTTTCACATTTATCGGCAAGATCACCAGTCAAAATCATGTAGTTTCGTAGGATACAAAAGTGAAATACAGGTAAACCTGTGTTGAATACCAAATTTCTTTAGGGGTCTATTTTTCTACATCACGAAAACACGCCTATATAATTTTGACCCCCTCGAACCCCGCAATTTATATATACTAAAACTGGGTTTACAGGGGTAAACCTTATTTCTGCTCTAAAATATAGATTGTGGGTACTCGTTAGAACCGCCCATCGAGGCGGTTCTAACGAATACCCACAATCTATATTTTGAGCAGAACTAAGAAAAATATGAAAATTTTTCGTGCTAAAATTTTCATTTTTTTCGGCGATAAAGGTTACAATGTATTTGTATAGGCGTGTTTTCATAATGATATTCCCTTTTTCAACTTTTCTTCCTACAGACGAAGCCGCACATAAATAAAGTGGTCCGTGAGGCAGATGTCAGGACTGGGCAACGCTATACAACAGAAAAGCCAATTCATGCCTTGGGTTGGGATCTCCTGTATTGAATCCAAGTTAAAACAGATTCAATCTGTCATTTCTAGCTATCATGCAGGTTTTCATAGGGGCTTAAATCATGAAAAAAAATGAAAAAAAAAAAAAAAATGAAAAAAAAATTATTTTTTTTTTTGGTACCATATTAGAGACTTTGGAAACTTCGGCTCCATTTTTTGGGGGTTACCTCATTTTACCCAGTGTATCTTTTTCGCAAATGCAGTTTTTCACCTGCTTATTACGAAATATACAAGTTAAATATGTCCACTTTGCAACAATAATCCACCTCTGTCTGTCACTTGCAGGAAACATATTTTTCTCGCATGGATTAACTCAGCAAAGCAAAATTCGGCATAAACGTGTGACAAAAATTTTCAGGTTTTCATCAATCACAAGCGAACTAGTGTTACGGAGGAAACCTTTTTCGCTTTCAACTGATGTCTTTCATTAAAATGAACCTATCTTGACCAATTTGAATCCAAAATGATGTATTTGCAGCTCTAAATTTAGATTTTACTACTTTTACATCGCTTTATGTAAAAGATCAAGAAAACAATCGTCGCGAAGCTTGGTTTTTCTGCTGATTCCGGGCTCAGTAGTACTCTATCGATGAACTAACGACCGTAACGACCGGTGCTGTTTAATTTTTATACCGTTCGAAGTAGTGACAAATGAGAATTATCGCTATTTTTCTTCCATTTTTAACTAAACCCCAAGAAGGGACACAGACGATGTATACTGCATATACTCCAGTTTTGAAGGCTGAAAGAGTACAAAGTCACCATGTAATTACGGTAGGGTTCTTTAACCTGCACAGGGGATGGTTCTCCCTGCACAGGGGGTCTTCAGTTAACGTCCAGATTCGAAGGACGATGCACTTTATGATATTCATACCTGCAAAATTTATGATGCCAATGGAACGTGTTCTGACGCCGAAATTTTGTCACCGCTCATCACGTGAACAAGTCCGTGAAATGAAGACCCCCCTATACCCCACTTTATATAGGGAAAAGTGGGTTTTACGGGGGTTAACATTATTTTTCTTATTTTTGTTCAATGACATAGGTTATGGGTACTCGTTAGAACCGCCTCAATGAGGCGGTTCTAACGAGTTCCCACAACCTATGTTTGAAGTATTCATAAGAAAAGTATCACGGATTTTCATCAGAAAAATGCCATGTTGGAGATGTGAAAATGCACTATGTCGCACAGGTGTGTTATCGTAATGTGCTGGAGATCGAACCTGGGACCTTTAGCATCTGATGCACTGAGCTAGGTGGGTGGCTAAATTTAGGAAGGCAGGGATTAGCCGTAGTTATCTCCTTACCGGACTCAGAAAAAGTGAAATGTATTTTTTGTTGAAATCGTGGACGTTGTGTGTTATTTTCAAAACAGTTTCACTCATGCTTGTGTAGACTGAAATAAATAAAAAAAAAAAAAAAAAAAAAAACAGTCAGCTTGTTAAAAATGCCACCAATACGTAAATGTTCAAAATGATGCAGCATGGAAACAATTTGTTCCCTATTGCAACATATTCCTTTTTATGTTTTGAAATTTTGATCCTGGGTCGCTAATGGCCAGTAAATGACAATAAGCACTACTTAGGTTGGGCCCATTGGGTCCTTTTCCAACAGGGATTTAAGGGGACAGAACCCCTACAGTGCAGCACACACACATGCTCTCTCATCCGCGAGTTTCTGAAGTGGACGCTTCTATTTATGAATTCGGCCAAATCCATTGATGTAGTACGAAAGCCTACTAGGGTCAAAATAAGATGAGAAAAAAATATATTTTCTCGTACAAACGAGAAAATTTCTCGTACGAACGAGAAACTTTCTCGTACAAACGAGAAATTTTCTCGTACAAACGAGAAATTTTCTCGTTCAAACGAGAAAAAATCTCGTACAAACGAGAAACTTTCGCGTAGGAACGAGAAAAATTCTCGTACAGACGAGAATTTTTTCTCGTTCCTACGAGAAATTTTCTCGTACAAACGAGAAAAAATCTCGTACAAACGAGAAAAAATCTCGTACAAACGAGAATATTTTGGTCAAGGTAATGACTCAATTACTCCTAAGGCTTGTAAAGTCGATGATGGAAAACCATTATGTAGACAACCCATCATTATTACAATAACAGTTTTTGGGTCGATTGTTTTGTCAGTTGACCCAACTTTTAGCAAAGTAGTTGCTGTCCACGTGACTATTACTGATCTGTAGAAAATCCAGGTAACGGCAATTTAAAGAATAAAGCTGCGCTATTCTCATCGCTGTGATATCATTGTGTTGCGTACGAGGGTTATCTATAGAATCTGGTCAAGAATCATGTGTTAGGTTTGGCAAACAATGTAGACCCAGATTATGTGTCGCAGAACGCGATGTTTGATCAATGTCTACAGTATTTGCTTACAGTACAGAAATATAAAGGTTAAACGAAATGGGCCAGGATCATTTTTACAGTTACATTTATTTGTTTTATGCTTCCTCTTAAGAAGGGAAGAAAAAATAAATAAATAAAACGTTGCTTCCAATTTTGTGGAATTTTTACCCGACATTGAGATGAAATGACTTCTCAAGCCCTGTCACCGAATGAAACCAAAATGCTTTATAAGCATGGACTCGCACCGCTTTGTCTAGGCTGGCTTAGATCCCCTGAGCGGTTTACCAGTGCTTGTGTGCGGCCGGTTTCTGCTCTGCGTGGAAGCATCATGCAGCCCATCAATTTCTTCAAGCCTTCTTCGGGGGCGAATATAAATAAATTATTAAATAAATTAAATAATGTTACAGATTCAGTATGAACAAATGCAATCTTCTATTAGGGCTTATTTATTTATTTATTTATTTATTTATTGATTTATTGGAAATTTCACGACACATATACACACATTGCAAAAAGCAGGTGCCATCTGCGGGCCTTTAACCCTTTCAACCCTGTAGATCGGTACAGATACCTTTGCAAACAGTGTAGATCCAGAAAAGACGGTCATAATGAGCCGTCTTACTAGCACGGCCACCATTTGAGGTTGGTTGGTTGATTTGTGGTTTAACGTCACCGTCAACACTGTAAAGGTCATTTTGGAGACGTTGCTTCCAATTTTGTGGGACTTTTACCCGACATTGAGATGAAATGACTCTCAAACCCTGTCGCCCAATGCAACCAATAGGGTTTATTAGCATGGACGGTCCGCCTCGCACCGCGGTTCCTGGACAGGCTTAGATCCTCTAAGCGGTTTACCAGTACTAGTGTGCGGGCCGGATTCAGCTCTGCATCATGCAGCCCATATATTTCTTCAAGCCCCTATGGGCGGGGGCCACCACCATTTGAGGTGAAAGAGTCAATTAACTTCTACCCGTCGTAAAACACCACGTTGTTCAATACACGTGTTATGATGAGTTTCCAGATTCTTGTTATAAACAAGAAAAAATGTCGTACAAACGAGAAACTTTCTCGTACAAACGAGAATATTTCTCGTTCCTACGAGAAACTTTCTCGTACGAACGAGAAAAATTCTCGTACGAACGAGAAATTTTCTCGTTCCTACGAGAAAGTTTCTCGTTCCTACGACATTTGTTTCTTGTTCATACGAGAAATTTACCATCTTCTTAATTTAATTACCCCTTATCACCTCCTTTAAAATGGCCATTGATTCGGTGCTAGGCATAGGAATCGGGGTCATTTGTATAATCCCTCTTTTGATACATACCTTTTCTGTTCAAACTGTAGTTTGTAGCCATTGCCTATGTGTACCTTTAACTGCCAAACTGCTGTTTGTTTCTTTTGTTTGTTTGAGCTGAGGTTTAACGTCCCCGTCAACACTGTAAAGGTCATTTTGGAGACGTTGCTTCCAATTTTGTGGGACTTTTATCCGAGATTGAGCTGAAATGACATCTCAAGCCCTGCCGCCAAATGAAACCAATAGGGGTTAAATGCATGGCCGTTCCGACCCGCAACACTTTACCTGGACAGGCTTAAATCTTCTAAGCGGTTTTCCAGTACTCATTTGCGGTCAGATTCAGCTCTGCGTGGAAGCACCTTGCAGCCTCATCTATTTCTCCAAGGCCCGGTGGGCTGGGTTTAAAAAGCGGTCTGACTCACACCAGAAAGTTAACAGACAACAATTTCATATGTAATTTATCTTAGCATCACTATGGGCCAAGTGGCATCCATTTCCCATAGAGCAAAGCCTCTGATCAGACTGCGCAAATGCATAGACTGATCTGAGTCTTCACTGGATGCACATGTACGACAAAATTTCTATGAGAAATATTCTCGTTCGTACGAGATTTTTTTCTCGTTTGTACGGGAAAGTTTCTCGTTCGTACGAGATTTTTTCTCGTACGTACGAGATTTTTTTCGTTTGTAGGGGAGAAAGTTTCTCGTTCGAACGAGATTTTTTCTCGTACGTACGACATTTTGTCTTGTCATAACGCCAACACGGTATTGATTAATTATATAACTTGGCGTTTTACAACGGGAAGAAGTTAATTGACTCTTTCACCTCTGAGTTTCTGCGGTGAATTCTTCCATCTTTGTACATGTATTTGGAATCGTCCATACTTGTATATAGGAGGTTGAGATGAGACCAATAGCAGGATAGCAACTGGTGTTCGTGCTGGTAAGACGGCTCATTATGAGCGTCTTATCTGGATCTACACTGTTTGCAAAAGTATCTGTACTGATATACAGGGTTGAAAGGGTTAAAGGTCGGTAGATGTAATGAAAGCATGCGTACGTGTGTATATGTTTCAAGAAATTTCTAATAATAAATAAATAAATAAATAAATGTGATGACAGCATATGTACCAGCCCTTTGTTAAATCTAAAATAGAAAATTGCATTTGTTCATACTGAATCTACAACGTTATTTATTTATTTATTTATTTTTGTTTGTATGAGCATAAAATAAATAACTGTAGAAGAGCCGATAGCTCAAGTTTCATATTGATCACTAGCGGCAGGGTCAGTTTTATCCACTGCAACTTATTTTTTTATAACCAAAGCATTGACAGCACTGGTGGGTCGATTGTTTTTTGTTTTTTTAAGGGTAGGCTGGAAAAATGATCCTGACCCATTTCGTTTAACCCTTAAATTCCTGTACTGTAAGCAAAAAGTGTAGACATTGATGTGACATCGCGTTCTTCGACACATATTCTGGGTCTACATTGTTTGCCAAACCTGACACATGATTCCAGTCCAGATTCTATATAGATAACCCTCGTACGCAACACAATGATATCACAGCGATAAGAATATCGCAGCTATTTTCTATAAATTACCATTTTCTACAGATCAGTAATAGTCACGTGGACAGCAACGACTTCTGACAAATCAATCGAACCAATCACTGTTATTATAATAATGATGAGTTATCTACAAAATGGTTTTCCATCATCGACTTTACAAGCCTTAAGAGAAATTGAGTCATTACTTTGACCAAATATTCTCGTTCGTACGAGATTTTTTTCTCGTTTGTACGAGAAAATTTCTCGTTTGTACGCGAAAATTTCTCGTTTGTACGAGAATAATTCTCGTTTGAACGAGGAAATTTCTCGTTTGTACGAGAATATTTCTCGTTTGTACGAGAAAATTTCTCGTAGGAACGAGAAAAAATTCTCGTTTGTACGAGAATTTTTCTCGTTCCTACGCGAAAGTTTCTCGTTCGTACGAGATTTTTTCTCGTTTGAACGAGAAAGTTTCTCGTTTGTACGCGAAAATTTCTCGTTTGTACGAGAAAGTTTCTCGTTTGTACGAGAAAATATTTTTTTTTTCTCAACTTATGTTGACCCTAGTAGGCTTTCGTAATGTAGCGACTTGGGTAAAAAAAAAAAAAAAAAAACACTGCTCAGTTCTTCTGCTCAGCAACTTTGTATTAATCTGAATAGGCACCACAATTCACCACAACACGGCAAACATAAAAGGTCAGAATAAGCTAGAGCATACCAACCTTGATTTTTTTTGGGGTGGGGGGGGGGGGGGAAGCGGAGATCATTTTACGGTCCTTTCGAGTTTATTTCACTCATATCGAGCAAATTGTTAATCACATGTGGTCGAAGACCGTAGTATCCGGTAAAAAAAAACAAAAAAAAAACACCAAGCCTTCCGTTGCAGAACTCTTGAATGCCTTAAAATAGATGACTTTTATGAAAGGTTTGATTGTGAAGTGCTTCGATCTGTTGAAAAAGTACTTGTATTAGCCTAGAGTGTATTGGAAAGTAAGTGAGAAATGGGGCCTTTTCAATATATATGACATTTAATAAAGCGGCATTCCAATCTTAGTGTTTCTCGACCAGGCTATTAAAAGGTTATAAAACGTTTATTTCGCCCCCGCCCATTGGGGCTTGAAGAAATATATGGGCTGCACGATGCTTCCACGCAGAGCTGAATCCGGCCGGCACACTAGTACTGGTAAACCGCTTAGAGCATCTAAGCCTGTCCAGGAACCGCGGTGTGAGGCGGACCGTCCATGCTAATAAACCATATTGGTTTCATTGGGCGACAGGGCTTGAGATGTCATTTCATCTCAATGTCGGGTAAAAGTCCCACAAAATTGGAAGCAACGTCTCCAAAATGACCTTTACAGTGTTGACGGGGACGTTAAACCTCAAATCAAACAAACAAACAAATAAAACGTTTATCATGCTCAATTCAGTCGAGCGTTAAATTTCATCTTAAGGTCGGGTAAAAGTCCCACAAAATTGGAAGCAACGTCTCCAAAATGACCTTTACAGTGTTGACGGGGACGTTAAACCTCAAATCAAACAAACAAACAAATAAAACGTTTATCATGCTCAATTCAGTCGAGCGTTAAATTTGTAATGCTCGCTATTTTTAAATACTAATAGTTCATAAATTTTCCTGCTTAGATTTGCTTGTTTGATTTAGGGTTTAACGTCCCCATCAACACTGCAAAGGTCATTTTGGAGACGCTGCTTCCAATTTTGTGGGACTTTTACCCGACCTTAAGATGAAATGACATCTCAAGCCCTGCCGCCCAATGAATCAATAGGGTTAATTAACATAGACGGGCCGACTCGCACCGCTTTGCCTGGGCAGGCTTAGATGCTCTAAGCGGATTACCAGTACTCGTGTGCGGGTCGGTTTCAGCTCTGCGTGGAAGCATCATTTCTTCATGCCCCGATGGGCGGGGCCGTTTCCTGCATAGATAAGAACTGAATAATAGAATGTATGATGGGATTGAGGCCGAAACAAGGAATTTTCAAGCAAGTTTTCAGTTTAGTAAAAGTATCATGTAGGGTTTTGTCGAGCATGAGACTTTAATATACCGAAAACGAGCCCGAAGCCACGACCGCAATATTAATTATTTTTCTCACCCAAACACTTTAAGGAATTTATTTGTTTGATTAGATGTTTTAAGTGCCTATCAACAGGTCATTTTGGAGACGTTGAATCCATTTTGTGGGACTTTTACTCAACATTGAGATGAAATGACATCTCAGGCCCTGTCGCCCAATGAAACCAATAGGGTTTACAAGCATGAACGGTCTGACTAGCACCGCTTTGCCCGGGCAGGCATAGATTCTCTGCAGTACTCGCGAGCGGTCGGTTTCAGCTCTGCTTGGAAGCGTCACGCAGCCCACCTATTTCTTTAAGCCCCGATGGGCAGGTCCGAAAACTTTAAAGAATGCGTTGTGAACTGCACAAATATACAGAAATTAATAAGCGATTAAGCAAATTCACACCAATGTAACACAACAAAATGTCAGTATTTTAATATTCATACCTCCTGAAGAATATCGTCATCATTTTTCCAGTGAGCCGCTAAAGTTTGTGTCTAAAGCATCCGTTTACATGTAATGTGCTACGCATGAAATAAAAAACATTGCATGTACATTTCATGACCTGCTTTCTTTGACACTTGACAGCAGTTTGATGACAAATTGAAGGTCCATTTCATTAAAATGTATATTTAAGGGGAAACTGAGAAGCTGCTCCCCTAATTGCATGGATAACAAAACATGCTACAGAAGACGGTTTTGAAAACAAAATTATCTCCGGCTCAATGTGGGTGTTTTGCAATGACTGACATAATGAGATAGCTAATAAACCCTAGAGTGAGGCAGCAGTATGAGGCAAAGAAAACAAACACTTAAGAAATGAAATTTATTTTTCTGCTGTTCATGATAGTACGAACGCAGTGGGCTGTGTGCAAAGTAAGTGAACCCCGAAGGGGTTCATGTAAACTTTGTTAGCGACTCGCTGTCGTTCATACTTTCATGAAAAGTAGAAAAATTAAGTTTATTGTTTTATAATTACATTCTTTGCCCCTCATCACTGGGCGAAAAATAATGCTTATAGGGCAAACTTTCTGAACTGAAAAACATTTACACGCCATTTTACTACAAAGAGGAGGATCAGCGTTGACCTCACCAACGCCCGTAGAGAACCATTGTTTAGAATGACGTCACTTGATGTCACTGAAAATCATGTGACTCGATGCGTTCACGGAAGTATGAACTACACTGTTTTCTATGTGTTTACATTACATTTTTTATTTATGAGCCGGATAAATTTCATACCCTATCAGTTGAGCATGAAAAAAAGTTTTATAATCCTTGGGCCAGGTTGGTGCAGTTTAGGTCTGTACCTCTTTCTACCTCTGGAATGAACAGTACACAATATTTCCATACCCCTCTACTTAATCTTAAGACCTCCACAAATTTAATCAAAATATCTGAGAGAGAGAGAGAGAGAGAGAGAGAGAGAGAGAGAGAGAGAGAGAGAGAGAGAGAGAGAGAGAGAGAGAGAGAGAGAACAGCAAACATTAGACAGAATACATGTTGAAACACTTTTTCCTTGGTTTCCACTTATCACAAAGAAAAAAAAAGAAGGAAAATTCCTACAGGCCTATTGGCACCAAAACAGCCATTGTTATTTAGGCAACAATATTAGAACACAAGCTTAAAGTCGTCAGTCACTCCGACCACTATGAATTCAAATTTGTAAAACAATTTCAAGTTATTTCTATAGCCGTATCTCTTTTAACTAAAATTCTGAACCGTTTGGCTTAACACTGCTGCATTTTTATTTATTTATTTTTATATTTTGCTTAGCTAACCGTCGCCGTGTACCGGGGACGAGCGTTTTAACATAAGGTGACGACGTCATGTACACAGCGGCCCCCGCCCATAGGGGCTTGAAGAAATATATGGGCTGCATGATGCTTCCACGCAGAGCTGAATCTGGCCCACCACTAGTACTGGTAAACCGCTTAGAGCATCTAAGCCTGTCCAGGAACCGCAGTGCGAGGCGGACCGTCCATGCTAATAAACCCTATTGGTTTCATTGGGCGACAGGGCTTGAGATGTCATTTCATCTCAATGTCGGGTAAAAGTTCCACAAAATTGGAAGCGACGTCTCCAAAATGACATTTACAGTGTTAACGGGGACGTTAAACCTCAAATCAAACAAACAAACGTCATGTACACATGTTCTTTAGCACTCTGCCAAAAACACATAGATTTTATACGATACCCGTTGTGCAAGAAACTGACAAACATTTCCCTTCAATACGGAGCTCTCTAGCAATCTCCTCGATTACGTGGGTTGTGCCCGTCCCAGCCTGGACATAAACAAGGCAGTTGGGTCTTGTTTTTTGTTGTTATTTTTTATCAGATCAAAGGCCGTCTTCTGCATTTTAGTAAACATTTTATTTCCTTTTCTGCGCATGTGTCAAAAAAGTTACAGCGGCTGATTGGAAGTTGACCGCAAAGCGATACAATACAAAATTCCCAGAGCACAGCCCATTATACGTAGAAACACCATCCGGTTATCTTATCTGCGTAATACGTGTATACGTAGTCCTACCAGAATATGTTACATTGAAAAAATAAATCAAAGGAGAAATCAAGGCTATCACACACATTTTAACTGTATTAAGTCCACTGCCGGACGTAGTTTCCGAAGTTCCGGATTAAATCTGTCCTGCACGTCCCGCTTTTTAAACACGATTATAGCAAGCGCCCGGGTTTCTGTACCGATCATTGACAGAACACTGCGGAAAGTGAAGCAAAAGTTGCAAAATCTATATTTAGAGCTGCGAGTACATCTTTTTGGATTCAAATTGGCAAAGCGAGCTAAAGTTAAATGAAAGACAACGGGTGAAAGTGAAAAAAGTTCCCCCCGTATCACTAGTTCGGTTGTAATTGATGAAAACCTGAAAATTTTTGTCACACGTTTATGCCGAATTTTGCTTTGCTGAGTTAATCCATGCGAGAAAAAACATGTTTCCTGCAAGTGGCAGACAGAGGCGGATTGTTTTTGCAAAGTGGACTTATTTTACTTGTATAATTCATAATAAGCAGGTAAAAAACTGCATTTGCGAAAAAGATACACTGGGTAAAATGAGGTAACCCCCCAAAAAATTGAGCCGAAGTTTCCCCCCTTGTCTCTACTATAGTACCAAAAAAAATATTTTTTTTTCAATTTTTTCATGATTCAAGCCCCTATGAGGTTTTCAAGTAATTCAGGCTTTCTTCCGGCTTTGACCGCCATAGAAATATGAGTCCGCACAAAATGTAGTCCGGTTTGGCGCAGTAATCAAAATTGTACAATTGTATTATTTATCTTATAAGCGTAATACAAACTTTTGAAGCAGACGACTTGACGATTTTATCTTGACGATTCAGCATTTCATAAGTATCAGCTGCATCATGCGACGGGTTTGGCGAAGATTGTATACCCAGATCAATGCGGCGTCTGTTCAGCAGTCTGCTCAGGTTTTACACTGTTTTCTATCAGTGCTGTCAATATTTAATCCTTAAATACCAGCCTGCTGCTGGACCAGGTCAGCGGCAGACAAGAATATTAATGGGTTTTCTTTCTGACTTTCGAGGTCAAGTTTAGGTCAGTTACAATTAGGTGTATATTGACTTTGCGTGGAGAAATTGGAAAGAAAGGCTGTCCCTTTCAACCCTAGAATAGGGTACAGATACTTAGTGTAAGTCCTGAGATATAATTCTATGTGCCATATTTAGCAGAATAGACGAGCCCAACTTCAGTGATGGAAGAGTGCACTCCAGATACTCAAGGCAGTGAATAAATCAAAGCACTGACAACACTTATGCCGATTGTCTCTACATGCAGGATGGTCATGAACAGGGACTTGGAGTGATACGTTTAAACTTAAGATGTTAGTAACTAATGCAAAAAAGTGTAGAACACGATCAGCACCGTGTTCTGTGGTGTTTGATCTGAGTTTACATTGTTTGCCAGATCCAACATTTGATTCATGTGCAGATTTTACAGATAACACTTACATATACCCAACACTGACAAAGGACGCGGCTATGTTTGGTTTGATTGTTTGGCATTCGACCCGAAGAGCGCTTCAGTGCTAACGTCTACGTGACTATCACTGACTTGTCAGAATAACCTTTTGCCTTGTAGAAAATAGGCGCAGTGAGATCAGGGTATTCCATAAGACTGAAGAGGATTATCCTGGAATCATATGGTTAGCTTCGAAAACAGTGTAGACCAAGATCAGACGCTGCAGAACGCGTCTTCTTATCAAAATCTTCACTATTTGTTTGGAATTTCAGAGTTGAATGAAACAAATTAAATCTCAGACCAGGACTATTACTACAACTTACTCCGCAGACTCTCAGTGCTTTGATTCTGAAACCAAAAACGATTGCATGATTACAACACGCTTAGGCACCATGCCCTTAAGCTAAAAAGGTTAAATCAATCAACCGTGACGTCTGGTTACCAGTCCGGCCACGTCGATCCTGTGCACCACCTTCCCACCAGTACGGATAGAAACCACATGTTCAGGATCAAACTTTTGATATGTATTGTAAGGTCGTGCCTAGAAAAGAAGAAACTGAAATTTGGTTTTAAAAAAAGCATTAAGTGAGAGCGTATTGCAACATTTTTCATTAAAGGATCGTAAGCGTGCCCCTCGACAGTTAGAAGCTGGTCGGAAAGCCGGCAGCTGCTACACTGTACCTGTAGATAAACAAGGGGTCTCAACTACCGACTAATAAGCACTGACACTGTTCGTCGCCCTTATGCGATGCACGTTTGAGAGCTAGACGTCCCTGAAAGTTGACGTGTCGACACAGTACGGAACACTTACTCTAGTGCATGAAATACGTAAATTGGCGTCTAAGCGACTGACTTATGCGTTTCAGTGACAAATCGCACTTCAGCGTGAATCACGCCGATTGTCGCTTCCGGGTGTTTCGACGTATAGGTGTAAGGTATGCCGAAATAAGCGTAACTGTGTGGCGAGCTATTGCATGTAGTTAGCGAACGCAGCTAAGTGTCATTAAGAACATTCAAGATCATGGCTGAGACGTGAACTGAACAGCGAGACGTTACATCAATCAAGTGCTTCGGCCTCACATGGTTCCATTCATTTGTTTACGCTCAAAATCCGGGATATCTTATCCAGCAGGATTACGAGCGGGCTCATAGTGCTGTTCTTACTCAAAAATGTCTTCAAGCAAATGGAATTCATGTACTGGACTAGCCAGCCTTTCTCCTCCGATCTCTTTCCCATAGAGTATCTTTTGGGAGAGGTATCCACAACCGACAAGACAAAAACTGTTACTTATGGACAGTAGCATTGTTAAAACTTGAATTTTAATGTTTGGTTTTGAAAACGTAAATAGTTTCTTTCAAAAATTTGAAACTGCAAACATATCATATATTGGAATTTGCAAAACTACCTTTCTAAATTTTAAGATCTTTATAGAAAGGTTTTCTGTAAGTTTTCACAGTGTTATGATTTTTTCCTAGAATTTGTCATTTCAGTGCCTTTGGCGCATTGATTATAATAAATGGCTATGTAATCCAAGAGTGAAGGGATACTGAAATTATGTTTAATCAGGAGTAACAAGTCCATGAAACGAATACCCCGTAAACTCCACTTTATATAAAGAAAACTTCAGTTTAAGGGAGTACACTTTTTTTCTTATTTCCGTTCCTAGACATATGTTGTGAGTACTCGTTAGAACCGCCTCACCTACATTCTAAGAATTATACCAAAAATGGCAGCAGAAAACTAAGAATTATACCACAAATTGGCAGCAGAAAACAAAGAATTATACCACAAATTGGCAGCAGAAAACTAAGAATTATACCACAAATTGGCAGCAGAAAACTAAAAATTATACCACAAATTGGCAGCAGAAAACAATAAAATTTTGCACTTTGTCGCACAGATGCTGTGAGGACTTGTTTGACTGGTGCTCTTAGAATTATGCCAATGTAATGTTGTTTCCACGTAATATAAGACCCTAATATTGGGTTCTGTTGTAGATGGGCCTTTCCAACCTTCGGGACGACCGTGCTGAGCTTAACCTCGGCATGGACATTTCCAACCTTCGGGACGACCGTGATGTGCGTCACCTCGGCGTAGTAGCCCAGGCTCTGCTCAGCACGGTTGTCCCGAAGGTTGGAAACGCCCATGTACAACAGAACCCCATATTAGATTCTTTTTCTTGCACAACACCACCGCAAGTGTTCATTTTTTATTTTTATATTTCGCGCTTTTTACTTATGCACTTTGCTTGGTTAAGAACAACAGAGTAAGAACAGAATGTCTATCCCAGGCTAAAACCACGGATTTCCTTATCTGATGCGCACGAACACATAGTCTCGCATACCTACTTTAAACAGAAAAAGCGGAGTTTACCACGGTATATTTACATTTCCAGTGTAAAACCTAATGTAAAACTATAGAAAACAATGTACATGTAGTTCATACGTCCATGAACGCATCGAGTCACATGATTTTCAGTGTCGTCAAATGACGTCAGTCTAAACCATGGTTCTCTACGGGCGTTTGTGATTTTTTTCGCCCAGTGTCGAGGGGCAAAGAATGTAAATATAAAAAATAAACTTCATGGAAATATGAACGACAGCGGGTCACTGGCAAAGTTTACAGTTCATTTACTTTGCACGCGACCCGCTGCGTTCATACTTTCATGAACCGCAGAAAAATAAAATTCATTTCTTAACTACATCTGTTCACTATATATATTGTCTGTACTAGTAAGAACGGCTTCGTTGGGGAGGCTCTAATGAGCACAAAATTCTATGTTGAAAATGGAAACAAGACGAATGCCACAGCATTATGATAACACACCCGTGCGACACAGTGCATTTTTTTCACATCTACAAAATGGCTACTTTTCTGATGAAAATCCGTGATATTTTTCTTATAAATACTGCAAACATAGGTTGAGGGTGCTCGTTAGAACCGCCTCAATGAGGCGGTTCTAACGAGTACCCACATCCTATGTCTTGGAGCAATAATAAGAAACATAATGTAAACCCCCGTTAACCCCAGTTTCTCTATATAAACTGGGGTAAAGAGGGGTCTTTAATTCACGGACGTGTTCACGTGATGCATTTGCATATTTTCCAATTACAATAACACACCCATGTGGCATAGTGCATTTTCACACCTCCAAACATGGCTACTTTTCTGAGAAAAACCGTGATGTTCTTCTTATTTTTTTATTGCTAACACAAGTATGGGTGCTCGTCAGGCGGTTCTAACGGGTATCCACAACCTATGTCTTGGGACAGAAATAAGAAAAATAATGTATGACCCCATGATCCCCAGTTTTCTCTATATAAAGTGGGGTTTAGGTGGTCTGCATATCACGGACTTGTTCACGTGATGCGAAGAATGATACTGATATTTTTGATCCATGAAACAAAACAAAACAAAACAAAGCAAAAAAAAAAAAAAAAAAAAACGTGATTGCACATTGGATGTTGTCCTAATAAAAAGCTGTATTTTGCTGTTTGCCTCAGTCAAACTCCCTGTTGTCTCTGGTTTTTCGCATAAAAAATCAAACAAATCTACATCTCTTACATTACTTGAGTAGTAAGAAACAGGCTCAGAACTAAGATAAGCATGTACTTCCGCATGAAGATCTTCACGTCCCAGACTTTCAAATGCCACGGGTATTAGAACTTGTCTTTTGGTATATATTCCTTCCAACACAGCCATATTGAATTCAAAAACATTCCAGTAATCTCGGCAGTAGTCCTTTGAAATGAGAGAAACTACCTTCTTACATCTTCGCAAGGCCTGAGAAATTGCGTTATACAGCCCCATCCCGGGTTCCAATTCCTCTCTTATTAAAACTTTAAAATCTTGACGTTGGAATTCTGGGTAAAGTTTCTGTGTGACAAACCTATGTAAAGTCTCGTCGCAAGTCACGTCATGGTCGCGTTCATACGAGATATACACATCATACTCGAGTTCAATCTCGCGCTCTTCAATTGGATGATACGGATTGACAGTCTTTCTTCCAATGGCCAGTAAATATCTGATTTTCCATCGTTTGTACCATATAAGTGTAACAATACCTAGTACAAGGTGCAATACTACAAAGCCGGTAATACAGCCAGCCAGGACTTCTGGTGCAATGCACTCAATTTTTAATTTGTCAAGCAGTTCAGCAATGCCACTTATACTGTAGTTTGCGTTTGTTTTGGACTTGCATGTTAGTTTTTCCTTGTGAAATATTGCCTTGCTGTAGCGAAGCCAGGCCACAAATTCAATTCTTTCACAATCACAAACTAATGAGTTGCCATCTAGATAAATGACTAATTTAGAATTGTCCTCTATTTGGTCTAGATGTCGCGTCAGCTTTGGTGATATAAACTGAATACTATTGTCAGATAAATCTAGTGTTTCTAAGGTTATTGTTTCCAAGTCAAACTCGACAGCAGAAAGTGAGTTATGGTGCAGTAACAAACTCTTTAAGTATTTTAGCCGAAAAAAGGCTTTTGCTGGAATATATTTTATGCGGTTGCTGGTTAAATCAAGTTGTTCCAGCTTTAAAAGATTTTTCATTTCTTCCCACAAATAGTCAAAACACACTCTTTTCCGCTGGTATGCTACATTTAAAACTTTCAGAGAATTATCAGAATCGCACAATACTTTGATAATAGCACATAAAAGTTCACTGTTACTTATATCAATCTTATCCAGAAATGGTGGTAGTTTCCAACATATACCACTACTGCTAGACTTTGAAAGCTGAAGTGGAGAGTTTGGTGGCTGAGATTCATTTCCATGAGGTATTTCGAAAGTAATCATTTCAGCGGTTCTCCCACCGCAAGCATACTCATCAGAAAACAATGCATCATTGTCTGAAGAAACATCATTCTGAATCTGCTTCACCCTGCTTTTTTGATTACTCAGATCCAAAATTCTCAGATACTTTAGCTTGAATAAATCATAGAATGAATATATTGCACAAATGTAATTATTTTGCAAGTACAGGTACTTTAAGGATACAGCCCAGCAGGCACACGTCGCTAGGGCAACGTCAAATCAACGTCGGTGCAACGTCACGACGTTGCACCGACGTTGATGTGACGTTGCATAATGGTCATGACGTTGAACCGACGTCGATATGACGTCACAAATACGTCATGTGCCTGCTGGGAGGCAGACTATGGAAAAAATCCGTTAAAAGTACATAAACGCGACCATCTGATATTTCGAGATATTCTAATGGCGTGTCTTTCAGACCTTTCAAGCTTGAAATGGACATAAGTCCATATTGACACATCAGTTGTAGACGAAGACGAGTAATTTTTGTATTCTGTAGGCCAGTCTCAATATCAGTGTACTGATTACACTGCTTGTATGGTTTGTTTTCCAACTCTATTGACATCAACTCAAGAGTAGCCAAATTTCTAAAGATGAAATATGTGAAAGGCAAAATATTGTTGATCCTGCACTTCTCTATGTATAGTTTTGATAGCGACGATTTCTTAAAATTTTCAAAGGTTTTCTTACTTAAACGTACTTGGCATCCGGTCCTCATAAATTGAGTAACAAAATACATTTCTTCCAAATCCTTAACTTTATTGAATCCTGGCCCAAGGGAATTGACGACAAAATTGTCAAGGTATAACTTTTTCAATGAAGGGAGTCTACTTAGACGTTCATGGATTGTTGAACAATTATAACGAAATTCCCTCAATGAACAAATTCCTTCTATATGTAATTCTTCCAGCTGTTTAAGAGGTTGAAACGCATCTAGTGGAAGAAAAGAAGAATTCTTCATGAGGTTTGCTTTCAGCGAGAGGAATCTAAGCTGAAAAAGTCCTGTAAATGACCGCGTATCAAACATTGGGAACTGGTTATCACTTATATCAAGATGTTTCAAATGTGGAAGCTTAGAGAACAGATTATTGTTTATTTTAGACAGAAAGTTGCGCGATAAGTCCAAGTAAACAAGATTATGCAAACGAGCAAATGTTTTAGCGCCAATGTAACGGAGGTATACTCCAGCGAGGGAGAGCGTCTCTAGCTTAGGCAGTCGAGAAAATAAATTTGCTTTTATCGAGCGATTGTCGGTTAGGTTAAGGAAAAGCGTATTTAGGGAAATTAGTCTTGAGAAAGAATCTTTGTCCGCAGAGAAATGGTAATTATGAGACAGATCCAAATATTCTAGAACTGTAAATCTATTAAATTGTTCTGGTTGATTAGTTATGTTGTTGGCGAGGAGGTTTAATACTTTTATTGTACTTGGAACACAATCTGGTATCCTCCATAGTCCTTTCATAGAACAGTCAGCTGCTTGTGTAATCATATTAACTGGGCAGGGGCAAATGATTTCTGGTGTTGATATGCTGCCTCCATAAGCCAGCGCGATTAAGGTTGACACCATCTGAATGGTAACGTGATAGATGATCCAAGCCATCGCCTTTTTCTAGAAGAGAAATCAAAGATTTAAAAAAGGTTGTGCGCACCAAGAAATTGAATGCATGGTAATTTCAATATAAAATATTTACATTCTGTATGCATTTACAGAGAAATCCTTTAGTCAACCACTGGGACGCAATGTTTTTCATAACGCAATACTTACATTTCCAGTGTAAAGTCTAATGTAAACCTATAGAAAACAATTGCGTTCATACGCCCATGAACGCATCGAATCACATGATTTTCAGTGACGTTAAGTGACGTCATTCTAAACCATTGTTCTCTACTGGCGTTGATGACGTCAACACTGCTCCGCTCTTTGTAGAAAAACAGCGTGTAAATGTTTTTCAGCTTTTACAGTTTGCCCTACAAGATTTTTTTTCGCCCATTGATAAGGGGCAAATAATGTAAATATAAAAAATAAACTTAATTTTTCTGCTTTTCACGAAAGTATGAACGACAGTGGATCGCGAGCAAAGTTTACATGAACCCCTTCGGGGTTCATTTACTTTGCACGCGACCAACTGCGTTCATATTTCCATGAACTGCAGAAAAATAAATTTCATTTCTTAAATGAATATAAATTGACTCACGCGATGTCACATGATCACTAAATGACGTCAAAATATACAATTTTTCTCTCCAGTACGATTGGACGATGGGAATGTCATGACGTTGTTAATAGCATTTTGTTGTTAATAGCACTGAAAACTGCGTGCAATTGTGTTCATATTGCAATTTATGTCACTTAATGGATAGAAAAGAATGTAAATATAACTTATAAAGGTAATTTATTTACCGGTATTCAAGTTTGAATAACATCGGGATCCAAACAAATCTTAAAGGGAATGGGTACACCTTCAGGGGAGGCAACTCCTTCAAAACTGTGGAGCAAATTCTTTCCTTTAAGAGTAGACCCCTTTTTCGTATTTCTCATGTCTGCTACTAAAGAAAATAAGGGGAGTCATTGACACCATTAACCTATGATATTTTCACTAGTATGGCAGTATTTTCTACGTGTTCCCCAACTCAGGTCATTTGCATCTTGTCTGTCAGACAAAAAGAATTTATTTCGAAAGAGAAAATCGTGTGAAAGCCATCTTACTTTGACCAAAATCCAAGACGCAGCAGGAAAAGATAGACACCGTCGCTCTTGACAAAGTTCCACATGAATGGCTTGAGCACTGACAAGCTCAGACACGACCAAATATAAAGCAATCTCTTACAACGGATCCAGAGCTTCCTGACCGACAGGAGCTAACCAGACCGGGTCAAAGGCCAGTTTTCCGCTATTGCCCCAGCCGTATCCGTTGTCCCTCAAGATGCCATGCTCGGGCCTTTGTTGTTCTGTCCATACATAAATGACGGCTACAGAAATTGATAATGCCAGGTTCGTGTCATCTGATATCAAGTTTATCAGGCAAGGCTTTGAGAACGCTTGTAGAATCGCGAGGCTTGCCGAGCGATTCTACATGCGATCTCGAAGCCGAGCCTGATAAACTTGATAACAAATGAAACGAATCTGGTATTCTATTTATCAGTCAATCCCCTTAAACACTCTTACAGTTTTGCCGTTTTTTTTTCAATTTTTCAATTCGTAGAAGTGCAATTTCACGTTGACCTGATAAAGCTCACCTGCCCTGAGACAGCATATCTTTATCAGGTCAGTATGTTACAATGGTACTAATATAGGGGATAACTGATGAAATTTGCTTTGGGGCTCGCCTCTTTGCTAATGACAGCATTTCATATCACACGATCTCGAGCATGGCTGATACTGCAGCAGTTCAGAGGGAACTTGACAGACTACAGGGATGACCATAATAGAATATCACAGACTAGCAAAAGTCTTTTCAAACCAACTAAATTTGCGGCAGCCAGGGTAACAAAACGGAGAAACCTAGCTGGAGGTTTGGAGCAACTTACATGTTCAAGTTACATGGTCATGAACTGTCAATCTTAAAGACTTGAAAGTACCTGGACATCCTTTATTTCAGAAACATATCATAAAAACCACATTTCGATGCAACTGTAAAAAGGCAAACAGCAGCCTGGCGTTTCTTTGGAAGGAGCATAACCATATGGTCTGAAGATGTTAAGGCATGATGGCGGGGACCATGATTAGACTTATCCTTGATTATACCACGTCAGTATGGGACCCACATATAATATCCAGCAGCTGGAGAGGCTACAATGGCGAGCAGCTCGGTTTGTCAGAGGTGAATACCACACAACTAGCATTACCTCCCGAGTGATACAACAATTTCGCCGGAAAACACACCAGCATTGACATCAAACTGTCAAAATGGTGTGGTTTACCGCACCCCTCTGGGCTAAGTGGACACCCATGCTCGCAGGTTCTCCGACCCGAAAGCAGCGAACAGAAGAGGGCACTCCCTGGGGTATATGGACCGACATCTTCTGTCAGCTCTCCTTCATCCCCAAGGGCCCAGACTTAAGGATCACTTTCCAAAAACTATTGTCACATCAGGGATCCTGGAGGGCTTCAAGAGGAATAGGGCAAGTCTTCCCTAAACTACGTAAAACTATTTTTCAACGTTTTAATGTGTTCGATTGTGAGGCAAAGGTGGCCGTGTATCTTGCATCACTGGCGAGACAAACTAATATTGACTTACAGTTGGACAAGGCCTGCTATCCTTGCAGCAGGTAGGGGTAGAGGGGTGGGGGCGTTGTTACTTCTTCCGTCTCTACACTTTTATTAATTTATCCGTTCCCCCTGTCCATTCCTCTCTTCTCTTCTAATACCTCTTCTTTCTCTTCTGTCCCTTTCTATGGGAGACGACACAAAATGACCCACCAGGACTGACGTGTCGTCAAACCCAAAACAATTGTTTGAGCTTCACAGCCGCTTTGCACATAGCCTAAGTATGACGATGCTCCAGTGCTGGTCCTGTGTGCACTTCATGGGAAGAAGTTTAGATAGGGTGACTCAAAGTTAGTTTGCAGTATGGATACTTTAAAGTATCCTGAAGCACTAGATTTATGTTATGCGATTTGGGGCTCATCATCACTTTGTAAATCGTGAGAAGGTAGAAATCCGCAGTTAGACACATTGCTAATTGTATCTCTTTCTATTCCCATGGCTTTATTGTATACCTCTGATTAATAAGAGTAGTTTGCGAAAAGTTTTAATTGCTCGGTCAGACGAGAAGCGCTTTCCACCCTACCTAGAAGCTCCGGTAAATGCTTCATTAAATGTTCCGGTAAATCGTTGGTCCAAGCGCGATGCTGGGCTTTACCGGCTAACCTTTTCAGCTCAGTGCGGTACGTTTCAGTTTATTATACCCGCTTTTTTAAAAAAAAAAAAAACAACAAAAAAAAACGGGTATATTATTTTCGTCACGGGTGTCCGTCCGGACGTCCGTCCGTCCTTCCGTCTGTCACGTTTCTTGTGAATGCAACTACTTTTTTTTATCTCTTTACCTACAGTGACCAAACTTGGTCCATACATTGCTTGGGGACTGCAGATGTGCATGAAGGTGTCGAAATTTTCATCTGACCCCCTGGGGTCATTGGGTGAGGTCAAAGGTCAAATTTCTAAGAAAAGGCTTGTGAATGCAACTACTTTTTTATTTCTTTACCTACAGTGACCAAACTTGGTACACACATTGCTTGGGGACTGCAGATGTGCATGAGGTTGTCGAAATTTTCATCTGACCCCCTGGGGTCATGGGGTGAGGTCAAAGGTCAAATTTCTTACTTGATGCAACAGTCTTGAAAGAACTTTTTAAAATTATTTCAATATCAAGTCTAAATTACCTGCACGTGAAGTTAGCCACAAACAAAATGTGTGCAGAAATTTTCAAAGGGCCATTTATAACTCAATTAATATTTGGTAGACTGTTTCTTCGAAACAACATGCACTGCTCCACATAATGGTCTAACTATATATAAAGTTTCAGTAATTGTAGGAGGAGTTAGCCACAAACAAAATCTATACAGAAATCTGCCAAGAGGCATAACTTAGTCTTTATTAATAAATTTTGAGACATAGTTTTGAAACAATATGCGCTGCTCCACATTGTGGTAAAATATCTATCCAGTTTCAGCTTGATCAAATGTTAACTGCAAGTGTTAGGCACAAACAAAATGTTCATAGAAATTTTCAAAGGGACATAACTCTGTAAATATTTGGTGGACCGTAACATCGAGACAATATGGGCTGCTCCACATCAACGTCTAACTATATGTCAAGTTTCAGCTAGACCGGATCTTAACTGAAGGCGGAGTAAGCCGGAATAAAATGGTTACTGACATTTTCAAAGGGGCATAATTTCGTTTTTGTTTGGTGGACCATAACCTCGAAACTAGATCACCGACGGTACCAGAAAGGGTACCACATAAAGCTGTCAAAGAGTATATGTACAAATTTTTGTCAGAATGTTGGTTTTGTGATGGTTAAGTTAAATGTCCCCATCAACACTATGTAGGTCATTTTGCAGACGTTGCGTCCAATTCTGTGGGCCTTTTATCCGATAGTGAGATGACATGACACCTCAAGCCCTGCCGCCCAATGAAACCAAAATGGTTTATATGCATGGACGGTCCAACTCGCACCATTTTGCCTGGGCAGGCCTAGAGCCTCTAATCGGTTTACCAGTACTCATGTGCGTATTCGGTTTCAGCTCTGCGTGGAAGCATCGTGCAGCCCATTCTATTTCTTCAAGCCCCGATGGGCGGGACGAAAGTATAAGCGTGAAGTTTCATGCGAAAGGCAAATACTTTTGACGTTATGACCGAGGCTAGGCTATACAAAAGATTGAGCATAAATGTATTTCAACCTAGTGAACCTGGTATCACAGTCACAGAATGACCATGACCATTATCATTCATCGTGGATTCATATAACTGACAACAATAGCTTTACAATAACACACAAGTGCGACATAGTGCATTTTTTCTCATCTCAAAAATGGCTACTTTTCTGACGAAAATCTGCGATATTTTTCTTATTTTTACATCAAAGTAGAAGTAAAACAAAGATCAGGAATTGATACAATTAACTTACTCCAATCATAAAAGACACCAAAGGGAAAGAAATACAAACATTAAGCGACCAGACAATAATGGAAACCTAAACAAAGGAAGGCCATAAGGACAGTTACTTTCCCACAAAATGGCCATATGGCCATCCAAAAATAAAAAGACACAAGTGATACACACAGTAAGTAACAAACAACAACATACATAAATCGCCACAGAAGAGCCGCCTTGGAACGGTCAGTGGAAGATTTCCACTGGGGGGCTTAAATCGATTTTACGTGGCCACAATCCTCGCCCTTACTTCCGTCGCGATTTAGACAAATATTTTGTTCAGTCCGCATGAAGGCCTCCTAACTCATCAGTGCAACATCTCCGTGAACACAAAAATCAAAGAACCACAGAGGTGAGACAACGGTGAGGACTCGACAGCAAGAAACCACTGAAATGCTGGAGCAAAAGAAATAATTTGTTCAGTCCGCATGAAGACCGAAAAAGATGTCCTAAAGTATGTCGTTATGCCTCCGGACAGTAACCTCAGTGGCTCGAACTACCCCTGTCTCGAACAGATTTTCATGGACCCAACCTAGGTTGAGGGTGCTCGTTAGAATAGCCTCATTTAGGCGGTTCTAACGAGTACCCACCACCTATGTTTTGGAGCAGAAATAAGGAAAATAATGTATACTCCCGTAAACCCAGTTTTCTCCATACAAAGTGGGGTTTAGGAGGTGTTCATTTCACGGACTTGTTCACGTGATGGCTTTACAATTTTCTCACTCAAAAGCCAATGTTGGTCATACACTTTTGCATACCCTTGTATACTCAAACTTTCTCTGTTTTAAGCCGGCACGGTCTAACTTTAAGGTGCAAGTGCAACTCAGAGCAATGAATTGGTACTTGTTATACTGTAAATAAAGAGGGTATGTTGAAAACATTCCAATATAATTTTGACCCCCTTAAACAACAATTTTATACAGAAAAACTGGGGTTTACAGGGATAAACATTTTCCCTCTTATTTCGACTCATAGACATAGATTGTGGGTACTCGTTAGAACCGTCTCGCCGAGGTGGTTCTAACGAGTTCCCGCAATCTATGTTTTGAGCAGAAATATGAAAAATATTTTTTTATCTGAAAATGTTCATTTTTGGTGGTAAAATTTTCAATATACTCGAATAGGCATGTTTTCGTACTGTGTAGGATTTAGAATGGACTGCGCAAAGGCAGTTAGTTTTCATATTTCCCGTGACCAAGCAGGCCTCGGTAGCTCAGTCGGATGCGCATCTGAGTAGTGATCAAGAGGACGCGGGTTCGATACCTGTCGGGATCGGTAACATTCTTTCGTGGAGACTGGTCATGATCTTTTCTATTCACCATATTTGCATTATTTGCTGGCTCCCAGCTTGCACTTTGTCAATATTGGAAAAACAGGTAACCAGACCCCCCTGACCTTTCAAGGTCAGGGGGGTCTGGTTACCTGTTTTTCCAACTCTGATAACCTTCAGACTAGGAACAAGCAGATAATGCAAATAAGGTGAATGGTCATTCTCTCCCTTCCGCTCATTCAAAAAGGAGAGTTGTCAGTTTCTGGCGAAGGAATGTGCATTGTAGTGATTAACCGCTTAGGTATAAGCCTGCCCAGGTAAAATGTGTTAAGGTAAACTGACCGGCTTACAATGACATTAATAGTGTTGACCGGGCCGTTAAACTCAAATACAAACAAACAAATACCCCGAGACCAAAAAAAACCTCGCTGAATTGCGATGTCCTCCCTTTTTGATTTACTGCACAGTTGATGAGAAATGAAATCAAAATACTTTCATTTATCACAAAATAAATAAATAAATAAAACTTGATTGTTTTAATTCATTCGGTTCTTTATTTCAGTTTTGTTTTCGGTTATAAAACTTTCATTCTAATGCACTTGCGTATGTAACGCGACGTCTGATTGGATAACGTCAAAAATTTGCGACAGTATATTCTGCGATATACTGTCGGAAATCCGACGTCATCATGTAACGTCGCTTTCCATTGGTTGCCATTTGGTTTTACGCAGCTCACCGCGCTTGCCGCCTTGTGCAAAACAGTACAGTTTTTAACTTAACAACTGAATAAGTGCATTAGAATGGGGATAACTGTATTGAAAATTGTCATTTGGGGAGGTAAATCGTCGGTTTTACGGTCGCAAATAACATTTTACGGCTCCGCTGACGCGTCGCCGTAAAACGAAATTTCCGACCGTAAAACCTCCGATTTACCTCCCCAAATGACAATTTTCAGTACAGTTATCCCCTAATTCTAACATAACTTAAACGTTTTCCCACTGAGCACTGTGACGTTATGTACCAACTTTTATTTAATTAATGCTACTTTGAATCTCTAATTCGGTAAAAACTTACTCGATTAAAACAGCTCACTCAGTTGTCGACGTTCTTACAGTGGTGTGAAAAAGAAGACTGAACAATCAAAGTAATTGTAAATAAGTCTCATTCTTACTGTGAGTGACAGGCAGTTAAGTCTTGACAAACTGAAATGTGTTTTGTGTCATGCGCATTCTGTGCAGACATAAGAAATCCTACGCATCTATTCAGTCTGAACGCAGCTTTTCAGTCCACCTGAATAAGCTTCGAGTTAGACTCTATGCGTGCAGCGCCTTGTGAAGACGCAGATCTTCGCTTGACGAAAATATCATATACACGTGCCTGTCCTTTTTTTGTTTTGTTTTGACCAAGCTCACCTATCACAAATGCCTAAGTATATACTTGAATGATTCGAATAATCAATATTTCCTTCCGCCTTTCCGTCACTCGACCTTACGAAAAAACGCCGAAACAAATAAATTGTAAATGTTACCGCCGAATACAACCCCCCCCCCCCACCCCACCCCCACCCCGCCCGAAAAAAAACAACAAAACAACAACAACAACAACAACAAAAAATAATAATAATAAATAAATAAATAAAATAAAAAAACTCGAAAATTTTTAGATGAAAAATGGCGATATTTGTCTTATTTCTGCTAAATATTTAGATTGTTGGTACTCGCTAGAACCGCTTATTTAGAGCAGAAATAAGAAAAATGAGGTGTACCCCTGTAAACCCCAGTTTAACTATATAGTCCCACAAAATTGGAAGCAACGTCTCCAAAATGACCTTTACAGTATTGATGGGGACGTTAAACCTCAAATCAAACAATTAACTATATAGAGGTGGGGTTAAAAGGGTGGGGGGGAGAGAATTACATATATGTGTTTTTGTGATGAGGTCAACACATGGCATTAAAACACCCGGGAAAGATTAACATACAAGTAATATGAGAACAGAAAAGTAAATACCTTTATTTTAGCTCACCTGAGCCGACTATTGTGATCGGTCACCGTCCTTCGTTGTCGTCCGTCCGTCCACAATTTCTTTAAACAACATCTCCAAAGCCAATTAACAGTTTCTAACCAAACTTGGCAGAAATGATCTTTGGGTGGTCTGCTTTCAAAGTTGTTAAAAGAATTCCATTACATGCAGAACTCTGCTTGTCATGGCAACAAATAGTGGAACATTAACAAAGACCTTTGAAAATCTTCTTGTCTGAAAACCAGAAGACCCAGGTCTTTGATAGACAAGCTATACCCTCCATCGGATGCACCTGCATGGTATGTAAACAACGAATGTAAACATTCCTGTGTTATCAGAGGTCGAAAATTACAACATTACGATAACACACCCGTGCGACATAATGCATTTTTTCACATCTCCAAAAAGGCTACTTTTCTGATGAAAATCCGTGATATTTTGCTTATAAATACTGCAAACATGGGTTGTGGGTGCTCGTTAGAACCGCCTCATTGAGGCGGTTCTAACGAGTACCCACAACCTATGTCTTGGAGCAAAAATAAGAAAAATAATGTATACCCCCGTAAACCCCAGTTTTCTTTATATAAAGTGGGGTGTAGGGGGGTCTTCATTTCACGGACTTGGTCACGTGATGAGATGCTGTAGATTATATTCAGCGTGCAACTGTAATTCAAAGTAATATAGCTTCGACAAATTCTGGCGAGATAAGAAATTAAATCTGATGAAAGTCTTACCTTAAATTACATGGTTGATAAACTCGTTTCCAACATGTTGTGTAAACTACAACTTGCGTAAAGACAGAGCCGCTAAGCTTCGAGAACTTACGTATATTGTCAAGTTGTGAGTTATGAATGTAATAGGGAGGTGCATTTTTACATGAATGTATGGTTGGTATTTCTGTGGTATGGAAGATCTGTGAAACAAGTTGGCTGCTTTCAAAAAGCATCCAATAGGTTTGGTCTTGTCAGTCTACATTCTGATTTGAGCCAGCTGATATCATCATCCCACTTAATGCATTTTTTTAATAAAAATAATAAACTTTAAACGTTCCTAGGCGGCTCTTCTGTCGCGGTATGTTTTGTTATGGTTTGTCTGAAGTTTGGAGGCCTTCATGCGGACTGAGCAAATTATTTGTCTAAATCGCGACGGAAGTAAGGGCGAGGATTGTGGCCACGTAAAATCGATTTAAGCTCCCCAGTGGAATTCGTTTCCGCTGACCGTTCCAAGGCGGTTCTTCTGTCGCGGTTTGTTTTTGTTATGGTTTGTCTTTGGATGTTTGTGTCGCTTATGTTATTTTTTATTGGATAGCCTATTGTCCATTTTATGGGAAAGTAACTGTCCTTTTGGCTTTCCGCTGTTGGGGTTTTCCATTAGGGTCTGTTGTTTCATGTTTGTGTGTCTTTCCCTTTGGTGTCTCTGATGGGAGCTGTGGATTGATTGTAACGATTCCTGATCATTGCCTCCACTTCTTTTTTTTTTTTTTAATACAAAACGTGTAAATAAAATTTCGAAGTCTGTGACCTTGATATCGGGAGGGGTAGGTAGTGATGAGTATTCTGTGGTAAATTGTTTAACGCCATGGCAAGTATAAATTAAATGTAACTTACATATGGTTTACACATGTATAGCACAAAACTTAACCAAACGAAAATGTAAACCGAATTTTTCAGAGGTCATAATATTTGGTGGACAGTAATTCTCGAAACTTAAGGCACATCTTCACACCTTAGCCTTACTACATACACATTTTAGGCTTGATCGGATGAAAGCTGTATAGTAGGAGTTATACGGAATCGAAAAAAAAAGTTTACGAACGGACAGACGGACACCTACCCCATAACTTAATAGGACCGTTTTTTGTTGTTGTTGTTGTTTTTCAAACAGGTATATAAAAAAAAATTCCTTAGTCATCAGGCCTTCTATAGGGCCTTGGTTATCTATTTCACTTGTTGTTAACGTCCCTGTTAACACTGTATGAATCTTTTTGAGACACTGCTTCCAATCTGTCGCCCAATGAAATTAAATGGTTGAAATACATGAACGGTCCGACTCGAGCCACTTTTCCTGGGCAGGCTTAGAACTTCTAGGCATTTAACAATACTCATGTGCGGCCGGTATCAGCTCTGCGTGGAAGCATCATGCAGCCCAACATATTTCTTCAATCCCCGATGGACGGGGGCCGATCAGACCTTGGGGCAATATATTGGACTACATGAGCTGAAACCGACCGAACTTTGAAATGTTGCTGAACCGCCTAGGAAGATCTAAGCCTGCCCAGACAAAGTGCTGCGAATCAGACTGTATCTTAAACCTCGGCAGTTTCTTTGAGCGGTACCTCCGCAAAAACCTGCAATTTCCAATCCTTTTGTATATCTTTCTGGATCACAATTTAATTGTAAAAGAAACTGATTAGTTAAACGTCAAGTATTGAATGGAAATAAAGAACACCTTTCTTGGCTTATCAGATACAATAGCTTCCATCGAATGCACCAAAAAGTCTTTTAACAACTCATTCTGTAACTGGTGGCAGGTCACTTAGTAGTCATGAAGTTTTTGAACAGAAACTATTGCTATCTGTGCTGGGCTCAAGAACAGTAAACAACGACCCATCAACGTTATGACTTTGTTTCGCTCCCTAAATATTTAATATATTTAGAAGAGTTAGAACCTTCGACCTTGGCACTGATGTTAATTCTAGTAGCAAAGACATTAAAATGTTTTTACACACCCAGCGATCTTTTTATGTATGGTTTTACGATCCTTTCAAGATTATTTCACATCAAGCCGATCGTTAATCAGAGGTGAGCGAAAACTGGAGCATCCGATGTAAAACCTCCTGACCTTCCGTTGCAGAACTTCTCATTATGTGACATGAGCCATGCTCAAACCTACAGCGTTGAGGGACCTAATGATTAAGAGTCAGCACTCTTATCCACTAGGTCATGGAGGCCCGTTACCATAAAAAAGATTTCATAATCAATCTCCACGAAAGAATGTTGCCGACCCCAGTAGGTATCGAACCCGAGTTTTCCTTATCACCAGTCAGACTGCATCCGACTGAGCTACCGCAGCCAGCCACACTTTGTGAGTAGTAGTAGTAATGTTCTGTTGTTTTCCGTTTCCATTACTCCATAATGACATTGCAAGACGTAAAATTTGCGAAAATGACTGCGGCTGTTATAAGTTCCCCATAAGGGAAATAGATACGCCTTAACGGGTTGGGGCTACTCCTGCAAAATTAGATTCTCTTTGAATATGTCTAAGGGGTATACTCTTAAAGGAAAGAATTTGCTCCTGGGGAGCAAATTCTTCCCTTTTAGAGAAGACCCCTTGAGGAGCAAATTCTTCCCCTTTTAGAGTAGACCCCTTTTTTCAGTTGGACAGAGCCAACAACCATATGGTCCTTAAAGTTGTATTTCCATCACGAAATCATGCCTATAGAATTGTGATCCCCTTTTACATGTTCTATAAAAGGGTTATCCTCTGGAAGCAAGGAATACACCACAGAACTAAAAAAATATGGTGCGCGCATGTTTTCTGGACCAGACTAGCTAGTTTCGGCCAATTAGGCCTCATCAGTACCCTAAGATATTATAAAAATTCCACAATGGAATCAATGATCCCAAAGGACAAGAAAATATAATCTACACTATGATGTAGGACAGGGAGACGTTTTACCGCCGCAACACATACCCATACACCAGTTGAAGTGAAGTTAAATATGTTCTATAAAAGGGCTATCCTTTGGAAGCAAGGAATACACCACAGAACTGAAAAATATGGAGTGTACATGTTTTCTGGACCAGACTAGCTAGTTTCGGCCAATTAGGCCTCATCAGTAACCCTCAGATATTTTCAAAATTCCCCACAATGGAATCAATGATCCCAAAGGACAAGAAAATATAATCTTCGCTTTTATATAGTAAAGCTCGGGTTTGCAGGGGTATACATTAATTTCCGTATTCATGCTCTGAGACACTAGATTGTGGGTACTCGATAGAATCGCCTCGTCGAAGCGTTTCTGTCGACTCCCCGCAATCTATGTTTTGAGCAAAAAAGGCAAATATTCCATTTTTTCTTTTTAAAATTTCTTTTTCTTTGGCAAAAATTTGACAATGTATTTGTATAGGTGTGTTCCGAAATATGGTAAAAATGGTAGACTAACTGCCACACCTGCCAGGTGTATCCATTTCCATTAAGATATTTATTGTTGGAGTTGAAACGCTTGCTTTTCGGTCTGTTTCGCTATTCAGACAGACTGTTTCCTGTAATTACAGTATAGTATTGCATCATCGTTAAAGCTGATTGATTGCATCATCGTTAAAGCTGATTGGTTGATCGCGTCACGTGCCCCTCCATGGAACAGTTACAATCTGGTCATTAGACCCGGTTTGCCCGCCTCATGGCGACCAAACCAAAAATTGCAGTTGAAAAACTGACCGCATGTAGGTGCAGCTGTACCCCTAACTACCAACTGTACGATTAACTTCAGAGTAACCGTATCCCTAACTGTGATGGCAGATTAGTTCAGACCTTAATAATAATCAGATTAGTTCATATCTTAATCTCCCTTTTATTTCTTTATATTGGGTGGTTGGGTGAGGCAAATGTTATGTTGTAATTTCTTCTGCTTCTACCCTTACATTCTATTTCATTTTTTCCTACGTCCCTCAATTTTATCTTTTCTAATATCTCTTCTATCTCTTTTCTCACTTTCACTGGGAGACAACAAATGACCCATCAGGTTGACGTGTAGTTAATTTATTTGATTTGAGGTTTAACTTTCCACTGGAAACTACATAGGTAATTTCAGAGACGTTGCTTCCATATTTGTTTGACTTCTATCCGACATTGAGACGAAATGACATCTGAAGCCCTGCCGCCCAACAAAACCAATAGGGTTTACATCCATTGACGGGCCGGCTCATCCCATTTACCTTGGCAGGCTTAGATTCTCTAAGCGGTTTACCAGCTCTGCATGGAAGCACCATGCACCATTTTGATAACTTAATGAGGAATGACGCAAGTGTTCGGTTGCTTATACATGTATAAAGCACACACAGAACCTATCATGGCTATAATGCCAGCAATTTGTGGGTTTTTTTTTTTCAACATTCTACAGTCGTTTCATATCTCGAAGGTAAGCCCCATGAAAATAGTATCAAAATAATCCACAGCCCTATCTCCATCACATTGAAGGAGGGACATCGATCTTTCATCACGCGAACACGTCCGTGAAATGAAGACCCCCTACACCCCACATTATATAGAGAAAACTGGGGTTTACGGGGGTATACACTATTTTTCTTATTTCTGCTCCAATACATAGGTTGTGGGTACTCGTTAGAACCGCCTCACTGAGGCGGTTCTAACGAGCACCCTCAACCTATGTTTTGAACATTTATAACAAAATTATCAAGGATTTTCATCAGAAAAGTAGCCGTTTTGGAGATGTGAAAAATGCCCTATGCTGCACGGGTGAGTTATCGTAATGCAACTTCTGTCTTCAGACTTCTTCCACTCTTACGTCCGACTCCTCACTTATGGCATCTTACATTCAACTTCTCTCTTCGGACTTCTTTCTTCCAACTAACACCCGACTTCTTACTTCCAACCACCGACCTTTTTCTTGTAGCTGGTGGTCGGGAGAGGCAAATGTCACTGGGGGTGTCCAACTGATACGGGCTTTTATCAGTTATCCCCTGTATTGATTGCATTGTAACATACTGGCCTGATAAAGATATGCTATCTCAGGACAAGTGAGCTTTATCAGGTCAACGTGGTATTGCACTTTTATAGACTGTGCTACTGGAAAAAATAGCCAGACTGGCGATGTGTACAAGGGGATTTACTGATAAATAGAATACCAGATTCGTGTCATTTGATATCAAGTTTATCAGGCTCGGCTTCGAGAACGCATGTAGAATCGCTCGGCAAGCCTCGCGATTCTACAAGCGTTCTCGAAGCATTGCCTGATAAACTTGATATCAAAAGACACCAACCTGGTATTCTCTATACAGTTAGGCAAGACCTGCTGTCCTTGCAGCAGGTAACGGTAGGAAGAAGTGTTGTAATTTCTACTGTTTCTAGAATGACCCACAAGGGCTGAGGTGTCGTTAAATTCAAACAATCATTTACTTCTAGCTTCCGACTTTTTTTTTTTTTGGTTTGGGTTTTACGGCCCTTTCAAGATTATTTCACTCTTATCGAGCCGATCGTTAATCAGAGGTGGGCGAAAACCGGAGTGCCCGGAGAAAAACCACCTGACCTTCCGTTGCAGAACTTGGCGTCTCACACGTGGCCCGAGCGAGGCTCGAACCTACGGCGGTGAGAGACCTAATGACTAAGAGTCAGCGCTCTTATCCACTAGGCCACGCAGGCCCGTAGCTTCCGACTTCCAACTTATCAATTCGCAAGGTAGAACTCCGAAGTAAGAAGTCGGGACGTAGATGTAGGAAGTCGGCGGTAAGTGGTCTGAAGTAAGAAGTCGAAAGTTGGAAGTTAGCAGTCAGAAGCAGGAAGTTAGAAGTCCTAAGTAGGAAGTCAGAAGTAAAAGCTAAGAAGAGATAAAGTGAGAATTTTCTTCTCCATCACATACAATTACTATTTTTGTGTAATACAGGATGTAATAAGTTAGAAATAATAGTAGGAAGTTAGAAGTTGGAAGTCGGAAGTAAGAAGTCGAAGTTAGAAGTGATACGAAGTAAGTTGGCAGTAAGAATTAAGAAGTTAAAAGTACAAAGTTAGAAAAAAGAAGTTAGAAGTCCCTCCAGGGCTTCCATACCAGTCAGTTCCAGTGGGACTGGATAGAGATGCGTGCCCATATCTCTCGACACGGGCAAGATTTGAATGTGATGAAACAAACTATAAATGGAATCTTCAACGACACATGAATCGGCCCCGCCGATCGGGGCTTGAAGAAATAGATAGGCTGTATGATGCCTCCATGCAGAGCTGAAAACGACCCGCGCATTAGTACTGGTAAACCGCAAGAGGATCTAAGCCTGCCCAGGCAAAGCGGTGCGAGTCAGACCGCCCATGCTTATAAACCCTATTGGTTTCATTGGGTGACAGGGCTTGATTGTCATTTCATCTCAATGCCGGGTAGAAGTTCCACCAAATTGGAAGCAATGTCTCCGAAATGACCTTTACAGTGTTGACGGGGGCGTTAAACCTCAAATCAAACAAACGACACATGAATGTTCACTACCAAGCTACGAATGTGGTATAGAATGTGAATTAGAAGGCCATAGAGAATAGGCAAACCGACATGTTTGTCAGACCTGTGGTAAAACATTTCGATCGTGATGTGGATAAAGCCTCCATATTGAAAGCAAGCACACATTCCAGTTTCGGTTCAAGTGTGGCATATGCTCAAAAGGATTCTTTTTTTTTTTATTTTTGTTTAGTTTTACGGCCTTTTCATGATTATTTCACTCATATCGAGCCGATCGTTAATCAGAGGTGGGCAAAATTGGAGTACACGAAGAAAAACCGATTGACCTTCCATTTCAGAGCTTGGCGTCTCACATGTGACTCGAGCCAGGATCGATCCAATGCAATGAGGGACCTAATGATTAAGAGTAAGCGCTCTTATCCACTAGGCCACGGAGACCGATTAAATGATTCATGTCTTTGTACAATTATAGGAGGCATTTGATATCACATGCCAATATTCTTGAACTGAAACCCCAAATGTTTCCAGCAACACTCCGATACCAGTCGTCTTTGCAACAACACAGAAAGGCTCATAATCATGCAATGGAGTTCAGGTGCGAAAGGGACGGTTGTGCAGCAGTATTCGCTTCCGCAAGCGCCCCCGTGGACCATCGGAGAGCAATTTTACACTTGCACCATGCATGCATGAGTGTGTGAATGCATGTATGTGCACATGCATGCCTGAGTTTGTACATGTAAGGATGTGTATGTGCATGCATTCACGAATATGTACACACACACACACACACACACACACACACACACACACACACACACACACACGTATGCATGTACACTAATATTCATGCATCACTCATGCATGCATGCAGGCACACATGCATACTTCGACGCACACATGCAAACACATGCATACATGCATGTGCACACGCATGCATGCATTCATTCACATTTGCATCACACATGCATGCCTGCAAGCACACACACATGGATGTACACACATGTATGCGGGCATGCAATCACACATACATGCATGCGCCTACAAATGCACACAGGCATGCATGCATGCTTGTATGCACACACATGCATGCATACGTGCACACACAATTTCTCACAGGCATGTATGCAAATACCCATGCATGCACACGCATGCATGCATGCACACAGTCATTCATGCATGCACAAAAACATCCATACATGCACCCACTCAGGCATGCATGAAAAGAGACATCCATTTATAGGCTCATGCATGCATGCACACACATGCTGCGTGCATACATGCATACTTTCATGCACGCACGCATGTGCACATACATGCATTCACACACTCATGCATGCACACACACATGTTGCATGCATGAACACACTCAATCATGCATGCACACACTCATGCACACACACGCATGCACATATACTCACCTGCATGCATGCACACACACGTGTGCTCATGCATGCATGTACACTCATACATGCATGCAAGGATGCACACTGTCATGCATGCATATATGCACACACACATGCATGCATGCACACACTCATGCACACACATGCACACACACACGCATGCAAATATACTCACCTGCATGCATGCACACCCACGTGTGCTCATGCATGCATACACACTCATACATGCATGCAAGGAAGCACACTCTCAAACATGCATGTATGCACACATGCATGCATGCATGCATGCACACATTCATGCAAGCATGCACGCACACACAGATGCTGTGTTCACACACACAGACTCAGGCGAACACGCATGTGTGCATGCACTTATGTATGCACTTATGCATGCACACACACTCACACATGCATATATGCATGCACACATTCGGACATGCATGCGTGCACACACACACACACACACACACACACACACACACACACACACACACACATACACACACACACACACACACACACACACACACATGCATACATACACGCACGCACTCATGCATGCACTCACAAAAAACTTGTTCAACTTATGCCCCTACAGACAAGCTATGTTGCCTTCTGGCAACTCCTGATGAAGAGTTTCACTCTTTTTACCCTACCTTATTAACCCTGCTTATTGGTAGGGTAAAAAGAGTGTCACTCTTTTTACCCTACCAATAAGCAGGGTTAAAGAAGACTTAACCAGTTAACTTGTTCCCAACCTATTGTTGTGTTGCAATAAGAATATGACACCAGTACATACTACTATTTTAAGAATAAAATCAAATTCCCCCATCCCTCTTGCACAACCCATTGTCACCATGGTTCATTGATAGACTGAGCCTGTTCACACACAACCTGATGTCCCCCTACCCCCCCCCCCCCCCCACACACACACACACAACCCCTTGTCGGCATGAGCCATTGGTCATTGATAGTTAGATTCATCCTGTTCACTCATTCACACACAACATCCCCCCCTCAACCCCCCCCCTCCCCGCACACACATCCCTTTGTCTCCATGAGTGTTATTGATAGTTAAACTGAGCCAGTCCATCTTCTGGTGCGCTAGGACCTAACCCATGATGCCAAAGGGATCAACCTCCGCCCCCAGCCCCACCCCTACCATTTCAATTGTGCAATAAGGATCAGGTGAGCGATCCAGGGTCATCATGACCCTCTTGTTGTATATAAAGTGGGGTTTATACGGTGTTAATTTCACGGACTTGTTCACGTGATTTTATATATCAGGAGACCATTTCTAAATTCAGGGGTGCAAATTTAAGGTATTTTAGGAATTTATTTTGAAAATGGTTGATTTTTTGTGTAAAAAGTGAAAGCGTCCGCCTGATCTGGACCTACACTGTTTCCCAGTGTTTTGTGTGCAGGTTTCCATTATCAATGGGCCTTCCAGTGTGTATGTGGGTCTCTAGTAAAAAAACTGGTTAACAAACAATTACCTTCGATGGGAAGCGGGCAAATGATATCTGTCAAGAAGAATCATTAATTATCTCTAAAAAAATAATAAATAAGCGCTTCCATGTGCGGTACAATATTACTTTCATGATATTCTTAAAAAATCCGCCATTTAAAAATTCTGGTTCCTGGTTCCAAATCTGTGCTCAGTCCGTTGTATACATTATCAGAGTTTTGATCTTTATAGGGAGCCCGGAACCCACTCTATCGGAGATGGTAACCGTGCTGAGCTGAGAATCGAATCGGTTAAAGCTTAAAAGCCTATCACCAACCATGCCTTTGCCTCCAGGAACTGTATGCGACTAGAAAAAAAAGAAAATAAATAGAAAGAAAGAAAATAATAATAAAATAAAAACATTACGAAAACACGTCCGTGCGACATAGTGCATTTTTATATCTCCAAAATTGTTATTTTTCCGATGAAAATCCGTGATATTTTTCTTACTTATTCTGCAAACATAGGTTGTGGGTGCTCGTTAGAACCGCCTCATTGAGGCGGTTCTAACGAGTACCTACAACCTATGTCTTGGAGCAGAAATAAAAAATAATGTATACCTCCGTAAACCCCAGTTTTCTCTATATAAAGTGGGGTTTAGGGGTGTTCATTTCATGGACTTGTTCACATGATGTATATCTTCCTACTTTCGGCGTCACACTGCATTGTGTATTCAACTGTGATTTTGTTTGTTTGATTTGAGATTTAACGTCCCCGTCAACACTGTAAATGTCATTTTTGAGACGCTGCTTCCAGTGTTGTGGGACTTTTACCCGACATTGAGATTTAGCCCTGCCGCCCAATGAAACCAATATGGTTTATAAGAATGGACGGTCCGACTCGCAACGCTCGGCCTGGGTAGGCTTACATCCTCTAAAGACTTAACCATTACTCGTGTGCGGTCGGTTTCAGCTCTGGTGGAAGCATCATGCAGCCCATCTATTTCTTTAACCCCGATTGGCGGGGCCATATAAACTTATTTTATATTTTGTTCTGTTTTCTGTGAGGGTCAGGCAAACTGTTCAATCACCAGGAATGAAATTTGTTCAAAATTGAATCTTTGCCGATTTGTTTTTCTTTTTTGTAACTTTCATTTTTTTTTTCTTTTTTGTAATCTTTCAACTTAGTCGTAGAGTGTATTTAAGATATATATACTAACACAGCACACCTATATAGCCAATGGAAAGGAACTTTAATTTTTTTCTGCAATAAGTCACAGAGAAGATGGGCGAGACACGAATAGCTGCCGTTTTGTGACGTAACTCCTATTATCTTTTACGTTAGACTGTGTTACGTCATTTTCACGTATCGAAAACGTTAATAAAGAACTTAAATGCATGTGCTACAATCAATATTTATGGATTTCAAATGTTTGGAGAAGTTGAAGGAAAACGTTCTTGTCGATTTTCAGTGTGTTAGAATCAAAATAGATCAAGTCTGGTATCTAAATTGTTGAGTAATAAACCACAATTTGTCGGTCAGTTGTAAGTAGACAAATCTTTCGCGTTACGCGCTCGAGATTTTGGGAAGCAGACGAATCATTCGCGCTACGCGCCTCGATTTCACCTACTTTATAACAGACCACCAAACTGTGATTTATTTCTCAACTATTTACTGTCTGAGCTGATCTATTTCTTTAACCTGGGGAAAAAGGCGGTGCCGAGAGAGAGAGATATCATCTTGTATTGTATGGTTTTTTATATAGCATCTTCTTAAGTTTTGGAAATAAAAAAAACACATGAAAAGGAAGTGAAGGCACTGTTTAGGATTCTTTACAATTACCTAAAACGTCCCAATCAATAAACAAAGGAGAAAGAAACATAATCATAGAATAACTTCATCATAATGAAAACGTCACAAGCGGAAAACCAAAAAGACAGTTACTTTCCCTCGAAATGACCAAATGGCTATCCGAAATAAAAATATTTATATACATTGCAGTGTAACGCATTAACCTGATAAAGATATGCTATCTCAGGACAAGTGAGCTTTATCACGTCAACGTGACACTGCACTTTTATGAATGAACCGGACTACTGGAAAATGACGAAAAATGTAATTGTAACTCGGAAAAATGACAAAATTACTTGAAAACATGGTCAGCTGATACCAAATATATCGACCACCAGAATGCTAGGACGCACTGAAGACCATCAATAACCGACCGTAATTTGCTAATTTAAGAGTGTACAAGGGGATAAACTGATAAATAAAATACCAGATTCGTGTCATTTGATATCAAGTTTATCATGCTCGGCTTCGAGAACGCATGTAGAATCGCTCGGCAAGCCTCGCGATTCTACAAGCGTTCTCGAAGCCTTGCCTGATTAACTTGATATCAAAAGACACTAACCCGGTATTCTCTATATATCAGGTTATTTTTTCGTATAAATTTATTTATTTCGGACATAAGACGATTGTTAAGCTAACACTGTTTCTGTTTTGCATTCAAACGACATTGATATAATAAAGGATCTTACATGAGTGTTCATGTATTATTGAATTTATTAAACGAGTTGAGGAAAAGGGACACAATGCGAGGCGTATATGAGCAATAATATATGAGCACGAATGCAAGATTATATTTATCATACGACATTTAAAATGCATTATATATTCAATTGTTTACAAAAATATCAATATTCCGCCATTAGTAAATGCGACGTCGTTAAGGACGTCGTACATGTAAGGTTACGGGACGTATCTAGCTAATTTGCAAATTTAATCCACTAGTGGATTATCGAAAATATTACATGGCGTTATTGCACTCTCAGACGCGACCTCATATAATAAAGGAGCGTATTGTATTTTTGATACTTTATGAGTTATAAGCCACGTCATAGGAAAACCTGTTTCTGCCATTCGCGAACAATCAATTTGGCCCCGTCAAGCGATTTTGGTACTTATCGCCTATGCGAGCAGCGAAGGTTCAGGCGAGCCTGCGCATTCGCGCAGTCTCGCCAGAACCTTCGTTGCTCGCTCATACAAGCAGTGAATCAAGAGGAACCTTCAGACAGAAAGCCATATCCCTGGTCCCTCTGATTGGCTGGGCATGCGCAGTTAAATTTTGTCATGACGGAATGCTCGAAGACCCAAATTCGCTTGGCGGGGCTCAATTTACATATCAGCCTCCACATCTGTACAGTCTAGTCAGTAATTCAGTGCATGTTAGCTTTTTTCCTTGGCTAACACATTTCGCAGCCGAAATTGACAACGTGTCATCACACACTAGAACCCGTCTTTGGTCTGTTCTTGCATTTTAAATTTTAAAATCGCTAGAGCACTGCTCATTTCTCAGGACAAACGCTTTTCCTTGGGTGCGTTTTGTGCCTTCCTCTGAGCGAGAGATCAGTTTCTTCCCACTGGTCAGCTGACATCTGTCGAACTGGCAAGTACCAGCATATTGGGAGCATTGGGAAAAGAGCGGTTCATAAACCAATATAATCCCACCTGGCGAGATGGGGGTAGCCCTTATATGCTTTTAGTGCCCGGTTACCTTACAAACTATAACAATGCAAAATGTAATTTAGTGTAAGTACAAAACCTCCAGTTTCCATATCTAATTTTTTACGCCTCTTACTAGGCTGGGTAGTTGAGCACGCTGGTTTTATATCTTACCTGGGGCCAGTTGTTCAAAATTAACAACGTCGTTAGTTAACAAATCGTTAAAACTTTGATCATATAATATGCCAAACATACTAATATTTTTGCTGAAAAAAAATGTGAGCATATGCAAAAGCTGCTCACATTTTTCATCAAAAATAAGAAAATTTTTGATATTGTACTTGCTAAAATAATTAACAATTTGACCACTAACGAGCTTGTTAAGCTAACAATGCTTTGAACAACATTGCCCAGATCGCAAACTCCGAGGACATGTTTTTTCTTATTGTGGGAATCAGTCCGTAAAATGAACACCCTGTAAGCCAACCTTTTATAGAGGAAACTGGGGTTTACCGGGGTATACATTATTTTACTTTTTTCTGATCTAATGGGGCGGTTCTAACGAGCGCCAACAACCTCTAAGAAATATATTACAAATTTTCATCAGAAAAGTAATCATTTTGGAGATAGAAAGAACGCACTATGTCACGCGTATGTGTTTGCTTGTTTGAATTGGGGTTTAACCTCACCGTCAGCACTACCCTGGGCTAGCTCAAGAGTTGCCGGATGTGTCGAGGGAACCCATTGACTCATTTTCGAGCTAGTTCCCCTGATTACCACCCGTGTATTCAGAAATCCGTTTCTAAAAGAATATATTTAAAGCGAGAAGAGTCCTGCTCAGAAACTCAGGGATGAAAGGGTAAAACCTCAAACCAGTTACATAAATATCGGAAAGCGCGTAGGAAAATAGTCCCAGAGTATTGTCTTCTTTTCAGAATTCATCTTTCTGTGCCAATTTATATGCAATCCGTATAAAGTCTCGAAAAAAAATGAAACATTTTGAAAGTCGTTCCGTGCCTGCAAAATTAATTTTCAAGAGTTCCTTTGGACTAGTTTATGCAGCGAACGGACATCGGAAGTAGAGTAACGCGATCCCAGTACCGGAAGTAGAAATGTGTTGACAAAGAAACTTGATTTTAAAAATCAACTTTCAAAAACACGCATATACGAATACATTGAAAAAAAAAAATTACTACAAAAAAAATAAAATAACATTTCAGATAAAAAAAAATTCTGATATTTTTCATATTTCAGCTAGGCGGTTCTAACAAGTACCCACAATGTATGTTTTTAAGCAGAAAAAAGAAAATTATTGTATGCCCATTTTACTATATGGGCCCCGCCAAGCGATTTTGGTACTTATCGCCTAGTCGAGCAGCAAAGGTTCAGGCGAGCCTGCGCATGCGCGCAGTCTCGCCAGAACCTTCGCTGCTCGCTCATACAAGCAATGAATCAAGAGGAACCTTCAGACAGAAAGCCATATCCCTTGCCCCTCTGAATGGCTGGGCATGCGCAGTTAAAATTTGTCATGACGGAATGCTCGAAGACACAAATTCGCTTGGCGGGGCTCATATAAACGTTGGGCTTTAAGGGTTCAACATTATATATTATGTTGTCGTGATAGGTTTTCTGATTACGGGAAATTTCCATGTTCGAACAATATCTAGAAAAGGCACATGACTGGACAATTTACTCACCAGAAGGTTTTCGGATTTCAATCTTTCTAAGTCTTCATACGCTCGTTGAGGTCCCCCTCGTTTCACATATACTTTTGCACCTACAAATGGGTCCCTTGACCAATACGATGCGCCTTTCAAAAGTATGTCCAGCGCTTGTTCCAAAATGCCTACAATTTAAAAAAACCCTGCTGTAATTGTGTTTGAGATGGCTGTTTTATTAGCCGGTGCATGATTCGAAAATTCAAAATTCAATCGGAAAGAAGGCACTTTGTCAGGCTTATTTTCTTTCGTGTCCTTCTGCTCGAAATGACGTTCTTACAGAGGTAATGCACATTCTTTTGCTCAAATCATGTAACCCCTATCATGCGGATTATTTAAATATGCCACACCCATTACTGGTTACCAACCAATCAGATTACTTGGTACAAATAATTGCAATAAATTCATAAGCTGATCTGGAGCTACATTGTTTAACCCATTTCAGACTGGAAACCCCTAAACGGGTACCGTGGCAAACAGTGCAGGCCAAGATCAGACGCCACAGAACGTGGCGTCTGATCAGGGCCTTCACTGTCTGAAAACGTTCAGCCGGTTTCCAAACAGAGTTTGAAGAAAACACAACATAACACCCCTAAATTTTGAAATGGACACCTGCTATATATAAGGAGGAAGATTCCATTTGGTACAAAAAAGGTTAAAAGATAAGGCATATCTGGGCTCAGCAGGACAAGGGTTAAGTATATAGCTATTGAATTAAATAGATACATTGAGTGGCATATGCTGTTAGGTTGCATAATTTACATTGTCTTGTCATGCTGAATAAGTTAATTTAGCCACCGATTCTTACTTTATGTAATATTGGTTGGTGCCTGATGCTCTATCTTTGGTCGGGTGCATCGGAATCTAACTATTGGTCTTCTTTTGCTCCGGCATTTCAGTGGTTTCTTGCTGTCGAGTCCACGCCGTTGTTTCATCTCTGTGGTTGTTTGATTTTTGTGTTCACGGAGATGTTGATCTGATGAGTAAGGAGGCCTTCATGCGGACTTAACAAATTATTTGTCCAATACGCGACGGAAATAAGGGCGAGGATTGTGGCCACGTAAAATCGATTTGAATTCCCTAAGTGGATTTCACTGACCGTTCCAATGCGGTTCTCCTGTCGCGGTTTATTTTGGTTATGTTTTGTCTCTAGTGTATGTATCGCTTATATTATTTTGTTCTGGATAGTAATTTGACCATTTTTGGGGGAAAGTAACTGTCCTTTTGGCTTTCCGCTATTGATGGTTCCAACAGGGTCTATCGGTCTAGTTGTTTCATGTTTGTGCTTCTTTCCCTTTGGTGTCTCTGATGGGAGCTTTGGGTTAATTGTATCGATTCCTGATCATTGCCTTCACTTCTATTTTTAAACGAATCAGATAAATTTATTACTTCATTCATAAAAGTCTCGAACAGAATGTCAAACAGTGTAGCCAGTGCAGAGTCCTCTAACAATGGCAATAGGTTGAAAGAATTTGATGTAAAAAACTCGATTTTCGTTTTCTTAGAATTGAAATAAATCAAATCTGCATGAATTGTTGAGAAATAAAACCCCAGTTTCCCGACAAACAGTAAAATTCCTATATCAAGACCACCTTTGGGACTATCAAGACAACTTTTAGGACTGTTCAAAAGTGGTCTTAAAGACCACTTTTGAACAGTCCCAAAGGTGGTCTCCCACTAGAGCATACTGGAAGTACAAAGCACAAAGAAAATGCACCTGAAACCTTCTAAATATGCAATTAAAGACATAATTGCACGACCCGCAGAAAAAGCAACCGACTGAAGTCGGTTGATTTCTAAGAGTGCCCTAAAATCACCGTGTCATTCTGTCATTCGGTCATTCGGTCAGTCTGTCAGTCTGTCCGTCCGTAACATGTTTGTGAAAATTGGTGATAGTGACTTAACCGCTTGGAATATTTAAACAATTTTTGGCATACTGATAGATATCAATGAGGTCTAACCAATGAACTTGGGAAATATTACATTCCATTTAGTATAGCCTCGCCGAGGCGAAAACTGTGAAAATTTTAGAACTGCTTCTCCTCTGAAATCGTTGGGCCGATTGAAGTAAAATTTCATATGGAGCCTCTATGGGATAGAGAAACCAAAATTTGCTCATGGGGTCCAGGTCACATGACCAAAATGGCTGCCAAGCCATATATGGTAAAAACCCTTCAAAAATAGTCTTCTCCAGAACCACTGGGCACATTTCCACGAAACTTGATAAATAGCATCTGGGACGTAGGCCCATCATAAATTGCTAAAATGGTGACCCTTGGTTGACCTTGACCTTCTTTGTGCCTAGGTCAAACTTTGACACATATGCTTTTGTATTGGAAAAGTGAGAATGCATTTTATCCTGCAAACAATTCAGAATACAGTACTAAAGTATAAGATATATTTTTGCTCCTTACGATAAGGCGCATTTATTAGGGGAACCGTTTTAGGTCCAGGTCACATGACCAAAATGGCCGCCATACCCATATATGGTAACACTCATAAAGCTAAAAGCATCCGGCGGGTCGTGCACTTCAGCTGAAGCACTGGTTTATCTTAGTTTTAGGTGGTCTTAATAGCGGAATATTACTGTATATCAAGCGCGTCGTTCAGCCCCGCCCATCGGGGCTTGAAGAAATATATGGGCTGCATGATGCTTCCACGCAGAACTTAATCCGACCCGCACACGAGTACTGGTAAACCGCTTAGAGGATCTATGCCTGTCAGGGCTTGAAATGTCATTTCATCTCAATGTCGGGTTAAAGTCCCACAAAATTGGAAGCAACGTCTCCAAAATGACCTTCATAGTGTTGACGGGGACGTTAAACCTCAAATCAAACAAACAAACAAGCGCGTCGTCATTCGGCTTCTTAAAAACTTACCTCAAAACGGTGATTTGTTATATTATTATTGGCTATCGTGTATTGTTCCGAGGTTATCCGTATTAACACTGATGTCAAAAATCTATAATCATGTTTTTAATGTTGTCTATAAATAAAATAGTCATTTATCAAGTAATTCCGTATTGGCCCAGTTACAGGTCCTTGGTCATTAATTATAAGCTTCTAGCTTACTCTCAAATCCTGTAGTATACTGTTGTAATTGTTGTTAAATGTTAGTTGTACGGAGAAAGTAATAAATATTGTTTAAACCAAATCAAACAAACAAACATGCGCGTCGTCATTCGGCTTCTTAAAAACTTACCTCAAAACGGTGATTTGTTATATTATCAATTGACTATCGTGTATTGTTCCGAGGTTATCCGTATTAACACTGATGCACGGCAAGGTTCGATGTAGCAGCGAGGCTTCGTCAAAACCGGGAAACAAGCAAAAAAAGGGAAAAACGCGTGGTACTGGCAAAGTCAAAAACATAAATACACACACAGTGACCCCGAAGAAAGAGCAAACAGGCGAAAACATCCAGTTGCATTCTATACTTTCGGAATCGAGCTCATTTGTAGATAATGTTATGGTTGAGCCGATTTGTGCGGTTATGAGGACCCCGGTTAATGCAAAACAAAAACGACATTTATCGCCTCCGTCTAGAGGCAGCAGTGTGAAAAAGAGGAGAAACGTGAATCCTGAAAATGATATAAACACCGGAGACATATCTGGCAATGAATATAGTGATAATGAGCAAGATTTAACATTATTGTCTGATATGCAGGATACGGGCTCTCGGAGAACAGTGAAAGCAAGGCGGGAGTTAAAACATACGGGGGATGTGCAAGGTCATGGTGAAACAGTGAATGATGAAAATAAGAGCACACTATCCCATGATACAGAGATTGTTTTGAATGCTGTGAAAACTCTGCAGGCATCCATGGATAAACTTTTTGATGAAATTCAAAATGAGAATAAATCTGCCATAAAACAACTACAGGAGAGAATATGTGAAGTAAGGAATTCAACAATCGAATGGACGGGTTAACAAAGAAGGTTGAGGACAAAGTGAACAAAAACGTGAAAAAGGTAGTCGATGATAAGGTGAAATGTATCAGAAAAGAAATTGATGCGGATGTTTCAAAGATAGCAAAACAAATGAAAGATACCGGAAAGGATATTGATAGAATTTAAGAGACCATTATTCCCACGGTACAGGAGAAGTTGGGGGATGAGGTTGACGAATTGCGCAGCTCGGTGAATAGAATGCGTGATGAGGTAAAAGGCAGACCAGAAGGTATATGTACATCACCGCAAGAAAACAGGCATAAGAATATTGTAATAAGAAACATGATGCAAAGAGAAAATGAAAATGTTGAAAGGAGAGTGAATGGTCTCATTCAGGATTCGTTGCGCTTAAGAGACATTTCAGTGGTAAAAGCTGTCAGGAAACAAAGTAGGTCAGATTCAAAGCCCGGCCTTATAATAGCTACCATGAAGTCAAACGAGGACAAAGAATCAGTTATGAAATATAAGCGTCATCTAAAGGACAGTTCTCGGTATCAAAATGTGTACATTGAAAACGATATTCCAGCAAACCAACGCGCTGTGAATTCAAATTTCCGTACTCTAATTAATGCACTGGGCAGGGATAAATTTCAGCTAAAAGGCTCTCGGATAAGTGTAAGGGAGGAAACCCCGGCAGTTGGTAACTCGCACCACTATGAACGCCATGACTCACGGGAAGCGTATACTCACTCGCACTACAATAGAAGGACGGAGCGTCCATATGTCGACGGAAGTAGTGAGCATAGGGGCACTCGCAGATACGAGAACAACGAGGAAAGTCGTCATAGTAGGGAGATGCGGGGTACAAGATACAGTCGCTATAATTATTAGTATAAATGCGGATTTTGGAATGTGAGAGGGTGGCATCCGGATACTGAAACAGATAACTTTTTATTAAGGCAGTCGTGTATAAGAACATGTGACCTTGACATAATCGGGATAGCCGAAACCCATCTTTACGATACTCAAACTATTAAGCTGGCTGGTTATAAGTGGTATGGTAAAAATCGATCGAAACATATTAACGCCAGAACAGGATCCGGAGGTATAGGTTTTTTAGTGAAGAACAGTGTGTTGGACCAATACAATGTAGAGATTCTAGATAGCAGTACAGGGGGCATCCTTTGGCTTAAGTGTAGCTCTAAATCAAATGGGTATGACTTCTGCTGCTGCGTGTGCTACGTCCCACCGTCAAACTCAACACGGGCTGTAGATTTGAATGACTTTTACGATTCTCTAATGTGCCAGGTACATCAATATTGTAAAGACATGTTCTGTTTTATTTGTGGTGATTTTAATGCCCGAGTTGGGGAGTTAGATGACTTTATTCCTGGTATAGATGACATTCCTGAACGACACGTAGTTGATTACAGTATTAACAAGGAAGGGGAGGCGCTTTGTGAATTTCTTATCGACGTAAACTGTTGCATTCTTAATGGCCAGAAGTGCTCTGTTAATGACTATACTTTTGTTGGTCCGCAGGGTAGTTCCGTCGTGGACTACTGCCTCATTCCGTACGAGTCATTGAATCGTATTAGCAATTTTAATGTGCATCTGGAAAAGAACTTATTCAACCGCCCAGGCTTACTTGGAGTTGTTGATCCAAGTGTATCTCACCCGGACCACTCACTTTTAACATGGGATGTTGAATACGAAACGTGTCACAGAACAAAAGCGAAAGCAAACGCAGATAATTCATCGTCGTCATATGTAAAGTTCTCCCGTTCCTATCCACCAGACTTCCTGCAGGGTCGGACGGACGAATTAAATGCCTTTGTTAATAAGATCGAGCATCACATATCATCGCAGCAAGAACTGGATAGCATTTATAAAGAAATGGTGTCGTTGATTACTGATGAATTATATGAAAAAGTGCAATATAAGGACATTAAGCTAGGCTGTAGTATGGATAATAAAAAGAGGCGAACGAAAAAGCCTTGGTGGAATGATAATTTAACAGAACTCTGGAACAATCTGTGTACAGCAGAGAAAACTATGTTAAAAAGTAAGCCTGTCGACAAGAGGCGCTCCCGTAACGTATATACGCAACTGCGTAAACTCTTTAATCGTGAATGTCAAAAGGCTAAACGTTTCCATTTGAAAAATAAACAAAATGATCTAGAACAATTACTTGTGGATAATAACACTCAGTTTTGGAGAGAAATTGGAAAAATTGGCATTGGTAATGAACGGCGGAAGAATATTCCCATGGAAGTAGTTTTGCCTGACGGTAGTATAAGTACTGACTCGAAGACGGTATTACAAACGTGGAAAGATGGTTTCTGGCGATTGCTGAATGTAGTTAGCCCCACGGGACAACAACCAGTGCAAGAAACGTACAGTGGGCTGGGCGGAAGTGGTGATCAGAGCGGGGATCTGTCTTGGTTGAATGAAAGTATAACAGTTAATGAAATCAGGTCAGCTATGCTTCGATTAAAGGACAACAAAGCCGAGGGATTGGACGGGTTGCCGTCGGAAATTTGGAAAATGACACGCTATTGTCTGCTCTGCATTCTCTGTTCAATCAGTGCTTTCTATCCGCAAGAGTACCAGAGCTATGGAAATCCGGTATAATAAACCCTATCGTCAAATCGTCCACCAGCGATCTTCGGGACCCGCTTTCTTACCGAGGCATAACCATTACGCAATCGGTTTATAAGTTGTACTGTAATGTCTTGAAAAACAGGCTATGTAAATGGGAAAACGAAAATTCAATTATACACGAATCTCAGAATGGCTTCCGTAAGGGTCACAGCACGATAGACCAAGTTCAGTCGCTTACTTCGCTCATAGATACCAGAAAGTGTAAAGGACAATCTACGTTCGCCGCCTTTATAGACTTTAGCAAAGCCTATGACTCAATAGACAGGTATATACTCTTCCAGAAATTACAAAGAGTTGGGCTTAATGGAAATATTTTGAGGGCTATAAAGTCTCTATATGATTACGTTAAATGTTGTGTTCGTGTCAACGGGATGAAAACTGACTTTTTTGATGTCAGCTGTGGCTTAAAACAAGGATGTACGCTTTCAACAATAATGTTCAACCTTTATGTGAATGATCTTGTAACCACAATAAATGATTTGAACATTGGCATCGATATAGACGGAGAAAACGTGGCAGCTCTCCTATACGCCGACGATTTGGTACTGGTTGCACCAACTGAGCATGAATTACAGGCCCTTTTAAATGAACTTGATACCTGGTGTACCCACAACAAACTATCGATAAATGAACGGAAATCTAATGTGGTGCATTTTCGGCCCCATAGAATTATGAAGTCGAACTACACTTTCAAATGTGGTGATAAACTTTTAGATACTGTGCCACAATATATTTATTTAGGCTTATTGTTATCGGAAGACCTTGACTACGAAAAGATAGCAAAACATGTGTGTAAGGCGGCAAATCGGGCGCTCGGCCTAGTCATAGCAAAAAAAAAGCTTTTGGAGGCTTCGATTTCAAAACGTTTTCTAAGTTGTATGATACCATGGTCTGGAGCGTCATAAATTACGGAGCGGCTGTCTGGGGGAATCGTCAATTCAGTTGTATCAACTCTATCCAGCTACGTGCGGAAAGGTACTACATGGGAGTCGGAAGATATACACCGAATGCAGCCGTCCAAGGAGATTCTGGTTGGCAACCTACAGTTGTACGACAGTGGTCATATGTTATTAATCAGTGGATTCGCGTAAAATCTATGAGCAATAGTAGAATCAATTACAGGATATTTGAGTGGTATGAAAGAAATAGCGGATATAGATGTAATCAAAGTACTGAAAGTACTGAGGAAAGTTGATTTATGAGGTATATTCACCATGATAAAATGGTAGTGGTAGATTAAACAGTTCTCTAAGTATCTTTTTGACAAGGTTGAAAAAGGAGTTTAACCAGGTTCGAATAAGAAAAAAATTCCCGTTGCTTGTTATTGTCCTCGTGACAATCACTGACCATCTGACTGGCGCCGACCCTGAACAAAATCCAGGTATTGGTTATTGATAGCACCCCTAAGATGTCAGAGCGGAACGTCAGAAGAAAATTCTGGACTGTGCTTGTTTGTTTGTATGTTTGTTTGCTTGTTTTGAGGTTTAACATTCCCGTCAACTCTGACTATGTCATTTAGAGACGTTGCTTCAAATTTTGTGAGACTTTTACCCAACACTAAAATGAAATGACATAATTATCAAGCCTGTCGCGCAATGAAACCAAATAGGCTTGTGGCATGGACGGTCCGATTCGCACCACTTTGCCTGGGCAGGCTTAGATCCTCTAAGCGGTTTACCAGTACTCATGTACGGTCGATTTCAGCTCGGCGTGGAAGTATCTTGCAGTCTGTCTATTTCTTCAAGTCCTGATGAGCGGGGGCAGTAGGACTGTGCTCGTGCATTTTGGCCATTGGCAAACAGAACCTTCATAATCAGACGCCACATAATGCGGTGTCCGATCAGATCTAATGTACCTGCTTAAACGAACAGTCTGATTCTCAGTTCATGACTATTCTCCAAACTTACATTCAGAGACGATCAATCCACCAGCTCTCTCAGCACTTTGATTAATTGAGTATTTACGCAAATACGCTGTTTATCTGGAGCACTGGACGGGAGTGAACGTTAAAACCTATTGCTTTCTTTCGGCGAGTCATGGGGCTCCAAAAATGAAGTGTACATTGCTTTCGGAGACGTTACAGCAGAGCCCTTTAATTTCTACATTTTAAACAGTGGAGATGCTTCGACTTAGATTCGTCTTCCCAAGTGTCTATAAAACGAGTGCATATGCACCCAAAAATGCAAAGCTTCCTTTTATAACACTGAAGGGTCTGATTCGAGGTCAAAGAATGAGGTGTCTGATCAGTGGCTTCTGAATTTGCTTAACCAATAAATGACAATGGAATCTTCCAACAAATAAGTTCGGAACAGGATTGTCAGATTTGTTTTCTTAAAGGTAGGTTTTGCAAGTTTTTTAGCAATCAATGCAGACTCAGATCAGACGCCAAGTTGTGCTGCGTCTGATCTGGGCCTACAATACTTACATGCCATAAAAAGTGACGCTAGTTATATATGGGCTAATGTCCAGTTCGGAAACCGAGGGGTGAAAGGGAAGGAACACCTGTGGAATCAAGTCCGCCTTTTCAAAGCTGGAAAAGTCCAGTTCGGCAACTGAGGGGTGAAAGGGAAGGAACACCTGGGAATCAAGTCCGCATTCAGCGCAAATGTTAAGAGGCAAGTGCTTAATTTTGGACTATTTTATGCAGCGAACGAACAGCGGAAGTGTAGTAACGCGGTCCAGTACCGGAAGTAGAAATGCAATGACATATAAACTTGATACAAGTATCAACTTTCAAAAATTGGAATTATAGGGTAAACGCGATGTTTCAAGAAGCGGGAATCGAAATAAAAAAACAATGTTAATAGCTTAAGAGGAATTAAGATGCAAGTTATTCAACACGTGTTTGATAAGTTTAAAACTGAATGGTTACAAGTTGTTAATCGTGAGAATGCTCGTCATGGTAACGGCAAAATAAGCTACGTACCTATAGACAATATAAGCAGGAATTTCAATCAGAGTCATACCTAAAGTGTTCAATGTCCGGGGCGCACAGAAATTCTTATGCGAAGTTTGGGTGTGGTGTGGCCCATATACGTGTTGAAACTGGCCGATATGAACGTTTAAACTACGACGACCGGACATGTTTTAATTGCCATGGGAAAATAGAGAACGAGGAACATGTACTCTTAGAGTGTCCATTGTATCAGTGCTTCAGGGAATCGCTATATGAAAAACTGTCTATAGAGTTTCCTAATATATTATCAGTTTCCAGTGGAGAAAAACTGTCTGCAATCCTTAGCTTTCAAATGTTGATAGTATCAGATATAGTGCCAAAGTCTGCCATAGCATTTTAACGACGAGACGTAATATTTTATATAAATGATTATTTTAATAGCATTATGTAATTGTGTCTGTATGGTGTAAATGTGCTTTTATGGTGTAAAAACTGACTATTTTATGGTTTTAATATGTGTACCATATGTAAATGATGTTTCATATAGTCTCTCATAGCTCTCTAGTAGAGCCACTCAGTCATGGAAGTTGTTTTATATGTATAATTTTATGTTTTATGTAATAATGTGCTTTCTTATGAGGTGAGACTCTAATAAATAATAAATAAATATAAATATTAACACTGATGTCAAAAATCTATAATCATGTTTTTAATGTTGTCTATTAATAAAATTGTCATTAATCAAGTAATTCCGTATTGGCCTAGTTACAGGTCCTTGGTCGTTAATTATAAGCTTCTAGCTTACTCTCAAATACTGTAACAATTGTAATTGTTGTTAAATGTTAGTTTGTACGGAGAAAGTAATAAATATTGTTTAAACCAAATCAAACAAACAAACAAGCGCGTCGTCATTCGACTTCTTAAAAACTTACCTCAAAACGGTGATTTGTTATATTATCAATTGACTATCGTGTATTGTTCCGAGGTTATCCGTATTAACACTGATGTCAAAAATCTATAATCATGTTTTTAATGTTGTCTATTAATAAAATTATCATTTATCAAGTAATTCTGTATTGGCCCAGTTACATGTCCTTGGTCTTCTGTACTAGCCTCGGCAAATACAGCAGACCTCGGAGCTGTAACAGGGCCAATACGAAATTACTTGATTAATAACATTATAGTAGTCGCAGATATGATTGACAGAGCGGGGCAGTTCAGGTCTTGCCAATATATATCAAACAAGCAGATTCGATAGAATGCTTTCGCATCCTTTTTGCAAGAAGTCGTATACACCACACTTTGTTTGTGTTTTAGTTGAAATCGCATAATCGGGTGTCTGATTTACCTTTCTTCTGATAGAATATTCAGAAGACATATATGTAAAGGATAGCTCCGCCCTGCAAATCTTTTCTGCTATTAATATAGTCAATATCTCACTGCTAGAACTGATCTATTTCTAACACATCCTCGAACATAATATAGCATAGCTTACCAACCGCTCGAGTATCCCTTTCTTCAGCGTAAGTGTCTGGAAAAAAGAAGGAAAAGGATTGTTCAAAGTTAACTCTATTTTCTTAATGATTCTTAATGAACTCAATGATCCCAAAGGACCAGAAAATATGATCTGCACTATGGTGAATAACGGGGAGACTTTTTAGGGCCCCATACGGCAAAACACTAGATGCAGGAAGTAAATAATTTCTGAATAGTTAGATCCTTTTGAAGCAAAGAATTACCCGAATAAATGAAAATAGCCGACTCCGTTTTATTGAGTCTGTTCATGACCAATACTGAAATGTGCAACACCCACCACACCCTCTAGCACCAGCCTAAGCAGAACTCTATTTTCTTAATGATTCTAAATGAATTCAATGATCCCAAAGGACCAGAGAATATAATCTGCGCTATGATGGATGTACGCGGCACAACACCAGCTGCAGAGAAGTTAAACACTTTTAACTGGGGGGGGGGGGGGGGGGTAAATCGATTGTACGCTGTCGCAATCCTCTCCCTTACTTCCGTCGCGATTTAGACAAATAATTTGTTCAGTCCGCTTGAAGGCCTCCTAACTCATCAGTGCAATATCTCCGAGAATACAAAAATCAAACAACCACAGAGATGACTCGACAGCAAGAAACCACTGAAATGCTGGAGCAAAACAAAACCAACAGTTAGACTCCGATGGGCGCGACCAGAGACAGAGCATCAGGCACAAACCAACATTACAGAAAATTAAATTCTAATCCTCAACAAGCCTTTACGCTGGAACCGTCACAGAATCTGAGGCCTGGTCCTAGGGTGGAGGATTTGCAACAAACCAGCGGCACTGCTTCCCCACCGCTGCTACCAATGTAGCGTAAGCCGGGTTGTTCACGTCGTCAAGCAACGCGGTCACCCATCCAGGTGCCAACCACAATATCCGTTGCTTAACTTCGCGAATAAGCCAACCACACTACCCGCGTCGCTATAATCCTACAGCAAGACTGTATCAATTACTGTCACAGTAATAAGCATTATGTTACATCGGTGTGCTGTCGTAATGTATGACAAATTGCAGTGTCATGTATTGTGGCATTATGTTACACGACGCAACTTTTAGTGAAATATTATCTTTAATCATATACGATCACATACAAAAAATTTAGTCACCTTATGGTAAAATCTCACTTCTGAATTTCCGAACATGTAAAACACTAGCCCGCCACATCAGCTCTTGCAGCGAGGATACACAAGCCAATGCCCCGCTCCAACTTGGAGTGCTGCTGGTCTGTTTGGAGCCCACACCAAAAAGAACTGATTCAGAATCTTGAGATAATACAGAGAGAGAAGTGCTGCCCGGTACACAACGAACCGGTACAGAAACATCAGCGGTGTGCCATCCATGCTCGAGCACTTGCAGTGAGAACCTCTTAAACCCAGGCTTTCTAAGATACAACTGACTCTTCAGTAGTTTATACAAAGTTGTCTGGTAGACCCCAGCAAATGAGTACTTCAAGGTAATGATTTGCACACACGAAGAAGTTCAGACAGTATCGCATATTTTCGTATTCATTTACATTCATTTTTCCCTCGGACTATCGCGTTCTGGAATTCTCACGCATGACGCCGCCGCACATGAGGTTGTAATCAACCAGTGCATTTATCAAACACGCGATTATATTCGATTTTGGGTCGGAACACCAGGGTCAGAACATAAATTTCTATCCCAGGGTAAAATCATGGATTTCCTTGTCTGGTGTGCAAGAACTTCTCTTACAAGGTGTCAAATGTTACATGAAATATTGAAATATATCAACGGATAATAGTTTTCCCTTCCAGACATTTAAGCTCCCAATGAAATACTTTTGCTGACCAAAACGGTACTTCTGTCGTGGTTTATTGCACGACCCGCAGAAAAAGCGACCGACTGAAATCGGTTGATTTTCTAAGAGTGCCCTAAAATCACCGTGTCATTCTGTCATTCTGTCAGTCTGTCTGTCCGTCCGTAACCCGTTTGTGAAAATTGGTGATAGTGACTTAACCGCTTGGAATATTTAAATAATTTTTGGCATACTGATAGATATCATTGAGATCTAACCAATGAACTTGCGAAATATTACATTCCATTTAGTATAGCCTCGCCGAGGCGAAAAATGTGAAAATTTTCGAACTGCTTCTCCTCGGAAACCGTTGGGCCGATTGAAGTCAACTTTTATATGGAGCCTCTATGGGATGGGGGAAACCAAAATTTGCTTATGGGGTCCAGGTCACATGACCAAAATGGCCGCCAAGCCATATATGGTAAAACTCCTTAAAAAATAGTCTTCTCCAGAACCACTGGGCAGATTTCCACGAAACTTGATAAATAGCATCTGGGACGTAAATCATAAATTGCTAAAATGGTGACCCTGGGTTGACCTTGAATTTCTTTGTGCCTAGGTCAAACTTTGATACATATGCTTTTGTATTGGAAAAGTGAGAATGCATTTTATCCTGCAAACGATTCAGAATACAGTACTAAAGTATAAGATATATTTTTGCTCCTTACGATAAGGCGCATTTATTGGGGGAATCGTTTTAGGTAACGGTCACATGACCAAAATGGCCGCCATACCCATATATGGTAACACTCATAAAGCTAAAAGCATCCGGCGGGTCGTGCACTTCAGCTGAAGCACTGGTTATTTGTTATATGTGGTCTTCGGGTGTGTACTGCTTGTGACTTTTTATTTTGGGTAGCCGTTTGTCATTTTAGGGAAAAGTAAGTGTCCTTTCGGCTATCCGCTAGTGATGTTTTTATTGGGGTTCGGTTACTTCATGTTCGTGTTTCTTTCCCTATGGGGTCTCTGATGGGAGGTGTGAGTTAATTGCATCGAATCCTGATCATTGTGTTCACTTTTATTATGACAACAAAACGCAAAAAACGAATATATCCTTTGTTTCGGCTAGACTTTAACGGAACTGCATTTTTAACACAAAACTGTAACGTTTCTAGGATTAAACACAACCCGATAATCACCAGAATATACGTAAACGCCTTGAAAGTCAATTAGAAAATAAAACTGAGGTGTGATTACCTTAGCATTTGCAAACAAAGGAAAATCTTAAATTTCTAGGAAAACTTCAGGTGTGAGAAGTTGCAGTTATTAAAGAAGACTCGCCAGGCAAAAATATATATTATGAAATTAGGCAATGCCTAGTCACGGGCATGGTTATTTCTATGCCAATTTCAACAATCAATCAACACTATGGTCAAGGATCATTTGAACAAAAAAATAATAAAGTAGGTAGTGATGAATTACACTATGGTCGGGTATAAAGGGTATATAAGCCAAGGCCGCAACGGACCGGGCCGAGCCAAAAATGCCGATCCGAAGGTTTTATATTTCGTCTCTTGTCACAATGAAGACATATATTGTAGTCAGTTTGGTATAAAATTATTATGAATAACATATTTGATATCTGCACGAAGGTTTATCTCTCTACATTGTTTTATTTTCTTGTTATAACTGTTTTTTGGTTTTTTTTCGAAATCGAGGGGTATAAAAACCAAGGCCGGGAAAATGGAAATATTTCTTTATTTCTTACGATTTTATCGGTTAAAGAAATTGTTTTTGCCCTGATAATATTTAAATTTGATTATTTTTATCATGTGTACATAGAAAATATAATAAATTATTAAAAATAATCTTAAATGATCAACTTTCTTATTTTCTAATGGTTTCTATTTTTAGATTACTTTACTAAAGGAATTGACAGAAATGTACCGAAAAGAAAAAAAATGTATTGTTTCTGCTAGCTGGAATTAAAGAAATATGAAAATTGATTGTTATATTTGTTAACACGTATGCGTATATTAAAACGATAAAGAAAATATGTGATTTTTTTATATTTTTATTTAATTCCAGCTAGCAGTAAATAAAAGTTTCTTCCCTTTCGGTCTTTTTGGTCATTTTCTCTAATTATGTAAATAAAAAAAAAATAGAAACAATTTGAAAATAAGAAAATTGATAATTTAAGGTAGTCTTATGTGTTTGTTATATTTTTCTATGATGAAAATAATCAAATTCAAATATTTCAGTACAATAGAAGTACTTTAGCCTATATTTGCTAGATATTAAGAAACATTATCATTTTTCCCGGCATTGGCTTTTATACCCTTCCATTTCTGATAAACGGTTATTACAAGAAAATTAAACAATGTAGAGAGATAAACCTTTGTGCAGTTATCAAATATGTTATTTATAATAATTTGATACCCGACTGACTACATTATCTATCTTAATTATAACAAGAGACGAAATATAGAATCTTCGGATCGGCATTTTTGGCTCGGCGGCTCGGCGCGGCCTTGGCTTTTATACCCGACCTAACACTATGAAACAATTAAACAGATAGGTTGCAAACTGATGGGAATCTTAATCTCTATATTAAAGTTATAACTCTTACTTAATGCTTGGCTAAAAGTTACTAAAATACCCCCGTCCACCACCACCAACAACACAGTACAATTCAGAATATCTCTTTGAGCAATCATTTTTTAGACATTAAAGGGCTATATCTCTGCTGAAAATGAATTGTTGTAAAAAAAAAAAACAACAACAACAACAAAAAAAAAAAAAAAACATGAAACAGTCCCAATTAAGCTCTATATGTTGCTAACATAAAAATTCATACTTCAAAGTTTATGAAAATCAATGGTTTCCTTCTCAAGATTTTGGGCAAAACTGACGCACATCACGTGAACAAGTCCGTGAAATGAAACCCCCTTAAACCCCACTTTATATAGAGAAAACTGGGGTTTACGGGGTTACACATTATTTTTCTTATTTCTGCTCCTAGACATAGGTTGTGGGTGCTCAATAGAATCACCTCAATAAGGCGGTTCTAACGAGCACTCACGACCTATGATAGCAGTGTAAATAAGAAAAATATCACTGATTTTCATCAGAAAAGTAGCCGTTCTGTAGATGTGAAAAATGCACTATGTCGTACGGATGTGTTATCGTAATGCAAAAAGTTGTGCAACAATCCCAAACTTGAGGTTGTCAATATCACTTCAGATGCAAAATTTGTTATAAACCCATAAATTTGTTTACAAGATAATGATTGAGGAGAAATGATGGTCTAAGTTTTGGCCCATCCAAGTGTAACTGTTGGTTTTCTTTTGCTCCAGCATTACCCTCCCCCCCCCATCCCCACCCCCAGTAAAATTCTTTTCACCGACCAATCCAAGGCGGTTCTTCTGTCGCGGTTTATTTTTATATGGTTTGTCTTGGAGTGTGTGTATCACTTATATATTTTTGTTTCGGATAGCCAATTGGCCATTTTGTGGGATTGGGGAATTTGTGGTCTAGTTATTTCGAGTTTGTGTTTCTTTCCCTTTGGTGTCTCTGATTGGAGGTGTGGTTATATGTATCAATCCCTGATCATTGCCTTCACTTCTGGTTTAGAATGGAATCGAACTCTGTTTGCCCGAGTAATGAGCAAAGACCCTACCGTGTCCCCATGAAAGCTGGTTTATACCGCAAGGCAGTCATAATTCCAGTGTGCTCCATACATATATCCTGTATCCTAGCTGTGACATGAAATTAGAATGAATTTGGCTGACTATGTTAATTTGTTTATAGTTTAATAGCTCATTGAACACTATTTAGATCATACATTGCATATCCAATCACTCAGGCAGTTTGCCGAACATCATAAGTTTAACAGTGTTTCGATTGTATCGATTCCGTCTTTGTTAGGGCCCCTCGGAGTCTAACTGTTGGTTTTCTTTTGCTCCAGCTATTCTGTTGTTGTATTCTGTCGAGTCCTCAACCTTGTTTCATCTCTGTAGTTTTTTATTTGTATGTTCTCGGAGATGTTACACTGATGAGTTAGGTAGCCTTCATGCGGACTAAACAAAATTAGTGTATACCGCGACAGAGGTAAGGGCGAGGATTATGGCCATGTAAAATCGATTTAAGCCCCCCCCCCTCCCACCAGTGGAATTCTTTCCACTGGCCGTTCCAAGGCGGTTCTTCTGTGGCGGTTTATTTATGTTGTTGTCTGTTACTTACTGTGTGTATCACTTGTGTCTTTTTATTTTGGATGGCCATTTGGCCATTTTGTGGGAAAGTAATTGTCCTTATGGCCTTCCTTTGTTTAGGTTTCCATTATGGTCTGGTCGCTTCATGTTTGGTTTTCTTTCCCTTTGGTGTCTTTGATGGGTGGAGTAAGTTAATTGTATCGATTCCAGATTATTGTTTTACTTCTACTGTTCAACAAAGTCGACCTGTCATGTTAGCCTGTGGATGATTAATCCCTTTCTGTGCAGAAAAATCCTCAAAAAGAATATCAAATTGGCAAACAGTACATGCAGTCCCAATTCAGATGTCGCAGAATGCAGATCTGATCAGGGCCTTCAAGTTGTTAATCGAATTTCGACGGCAAGTTCATATGGTGTCATGTATCTATCTAGATATCTATCTATCTATAGAATGGAAGTGTATGGTCGGGAGCATTAAATAATGTCATGTTGTGAGTTACAGAATTCCTCGGTGCATATGATAGATAGATAGATAGATAGATAGATAGATAGATAGATAGATAGATAGATAGATAGATAGATAGATAGATAGATAGATCAGTGCTAGGATAGAGTCATATATCAGTGGTAGTCCACTTGCCTTTAATGCTAGAGGCCCCCGGTTTGATTCTTGGTGGCAGTGATTATTTCTGGATGCGAACATGCACCATTAACAGCATCTGCTGGGTGAATGGCAAAACGTGCACCGTTGTTCGGCCTACTGTGTAGGCTTTCATCCTACAAACATTAGGGAATAGTTGTCAAGACTTGTTCTGTTGGTCGAAGGTCCTGGTGAAGGATTGTCTAAGGATGTCTTACCAGTAAACAATTCTGACTCTGATATGTACTTTATGTACACCTGCGAGTAATAGATAGATAGATCAGTGGTTAGTGCACTTGCCTCTGACGCTAGAGGCCCCCGGTTTGATTCCTGGTGGAAGTAATTATTTCCAGATGCGACAGCGTTCACGCTCCATTGGTATCATCTGCTTGGTGAATGACAAAAAGTGCACCGTCGTTCGGATTACTGTGTAGGCTTTCATCCTACAAACCTTGGGTGTACATAATGTACACCTGCGAGTAGTGGTCAAATGTGACCGACCACAGGAGATAGATAGATAGATAGATAGATAGATAGATAGATAGATAGATAGATAGATAGATAGATAGATAGATAGATAGATAGATAGATAGATAGATAGATACCTAACACCGTATGAACTTGCCAGGCAATTTTTTATGATGTATGGCCTGAATCAGGATCAGTTTAGGAAATACCAGTGTCAGTGTGTTACAAAGACACAATTCAGCATAGTCATGGAGACAGCTGCAGCTTTTTTACAAATACTTTACCGTTTGTACAAACTAGCCTCTCAAGGTATTCCTATCAAAGTAGCAAGTATAAGCGTACACAGAATGAACTGTCAAAACAATCGTTGTTGACTGTAGGTCAAAAACGGAAGAAAAACAAAAGACTGATTCTCATTATTGTTGAATCTTTTTGTTGCTCCGTCTTTGGTAGGGCTCCTCGGAGTCTAACTGTTGGTTTTCTTTTCCTCCAGCAATTCTGTTGTTGTATGCTGTCGAGTCCTCAACCTTGTTTTATCTCTGTAGTCTTTTTATTTGTATGTTCTCGGAGATGTTACACTGATGAGTTAGGAAGCCTTCATGCGGACTAAACAAAATTAGTGTAAACCGCGACAGAGGTAAGGGCGAGGATTATGGCCATGTAAAATTGATTTAAGCCCCCCAGTGGAATTCTTTCCACTGACCGTTCCAATGCGGTTCTTCTGTGGCGGTTTATTTATGTTGTTGTGTGTTACTTACTGTATGTATCACTTGTGTCTTTTTATTTTGGATGTCCATTTGGCTATTTTGTGGGAAAGTAACTGTCCTTATATGGTCTTCCTTTGTTTAGGTTTCAATTATGGTCTGGTCGCTTCATGTTTGTGATTCTTTCCCTTTGGTGTATTTGATAAGTGGAGTAAGTTAATTGTATCGATTCCTGATCTTTGTTTTACTTCTACTTTTAACATTTACGCCTATATAATTCTGATAAGCGCCTGAATAACATTGATCAATGATTTAGAACCGGCCACGTAGTTTTCGAACAAACGCCTGGAAAATGTATTTTTTTTTAAACGCATTTATTTATTGAAAAGGATACGCTATAGTTCTTCTTGAGCTTTGGAAAGATCTTGAACATTTACGGAAAGAGAAAATAATCCGACCAAAAAGTACGCGTTTCTCGCCAGTTTTCAATTCACGAGATCTCGTAACTTTGGGACTGATCAGCTGAGAGACATGGGTTGGTGAAATGCACGCGCACGTTAACAATAGGCGGGCAGGCCAAAGCTGCCTGCTGCCGTTGACGCCGGCTTCGCCGGCGCCAACGTTGCCTTCGGCAACTTTGCCCATGCCAATATAAACATAAAAACATACAAACTACTCTGAAAACTGGGAAATCGATGTTTTGAAGATGATAAATGTTTTGCGCCACCATCCAGTAGTTTTAATATGCTATATAGAAAAGTTATACCTTGCAATCTAAGCATACACAATGGAACTGAACCTTGAGGAGCTAGTTTCGGGAAAAAAAACATCAATCAATCAGTGTAGAATGTTTAATGTTTCTTTGGGTAAACCCTATTGGATTATAATTCACAACTGATCCGTTTTACTAGTTTAATGTGACATCGATGACTTCAATTGAAAACAATAGTTTTTAACATTAAAGAAAAGTTCTAAAAAAGTGTCATTGGCACCATAAATTACACAAAGTATTTTTTTTAATTCAACTTCGACAATACGACTTAATCTCTAAATATAGTATGCGCTGGAATTCACTTCTGCCACGTGGACTTTCAGAAGCTGTTTTACGGAGATTTGATTTATAGACAAAACCTTACCCTTTTTAGAGGTACGGATCCCATAGACCTTACTAGTGCAAAACGGATATATCGATATGTCAGTGACATATAGATCCCAAAGGACGTAGTCCTTTAGGCATAACTATCCTTCTTAATGTCCTTTGACCTAATAAGAATTCCAGTACGGTCTAGACCAAATCTCAAATTTCCTGTCCAACCGTATACAAAATGTTCTATAAAGGATCATCCTTTAAAATCAAGGACTACACCACAGAACTGAAAAGTATGGAGTGTGTACATGTTGTCTGTCTAGACCTGACTAGCTAGTTTCGGTCAATTAGTCCTCATCAGTGGCCCTCAAATATTCTCAAAATTCCACAATGGAATCAATGGTCACAACGGACAAGAGAATATAAACTACACTATGATGAAGGACAGGGAGACTATATACGGCCGCCGCACATTCCCTTAACATCATCAATAGTGACGTTGAATATGTTCTATAAAAGGATTATTCTTAATACACCACATAACTGAAAAGTATGGACTATACATGTTTTCTGGACCAGATTGGCTAGTTTCTAACCAGTGACCCTCAAATAATTTCATAATTCAACAATGGAATCCAAGAAAATGTAAACTAAACGATTTCAGACGGCCTATATATTGAGTATAATGCGAAAATATGTTCTCTTTATTTGATATACCTTGTCCGATATAACCCCAATCCTCCCCAAATCCATCCGAAGAATCAAGATGTTCTCCATTGCTCAGTGCAAGATATAAAATGACCCACAGAAAGACATCTCTAGATCGAAGAACGTAATACATCTCCTGAAAGATAAACAGTAAATTCATTTACACCGAAACGGACAATTTCGGTCTGAGTGTAGGCCGGATAAAAGGACAAGGACCTAGGCTTAGATTTTTCGTTTGACACTTAGATCTTATGCATACATGTTGATTTTAAGCATCAAGCCACATGTGACAGACAAATTGGATATCCAGCTTAATAGCTCAAGGCGTGTTGGTTTCTTATCATACAGGTGAATGCTTTGTTTCATTTGCAGTAAGTTAAATAAATTTTTGCACTGTAAGACAACGGCACAGATCCCGATCAGACGCAACGTTTTGTAATGTCTGTTCTTGATCTGCACTGTTAGCTAACGTTCAAGAATCATAAAAAGAGCTTCCGCAGAGAGTCAAATGACTTCCTAAATGTGTATGCATGCATTACAATTAGTCATATGACTTAGCGTCTGAGAATGTAATAACGCCATGTAATATATTCGATAATCCACTAGTGGCTTAAAAATGCAAATTAGTTGATTCGCTCTTTAACGTTACATGTGCGACGTCCTTAACGACGTCGCGTTTACTAATGGCGAAATATTGACCTTTTTGTAAACCAATCGTGAATAAAATGCGTTTTAAATTTCAAATCATAAATAGAATCGTGCTCCCTCGTATTTTATCCCTTTTCCTCAACGAGTTTAATAAATTAAAAATACATGAGCGCTCATGTAAGATCCTCCATATCATTGTGTTGATGATAGAATTATTGCCATTCATTTACAAAATAGAAGCGAAGGCAATAATCAGGAATCAATATAATGTTCTTTCACCTCCCATCCAAGACATCAAAGGGAAAGAAACACGAACCTGAAATAACTCTTAATGAATAACACTCTAATGAAAACATCACACAGGAAAGCCAAAGGAACAATTACTTTCTCACAAAATGGTCAAACAGCTATCCAAAGCAAACAGTTACTAACAATACACACATGCAAAAATTATAACAATGATAAACCATGACAGAAGAACCGCCTTGGAACGGTCATCCTGTCGAAGTTTTGCAAGCCCAATTTGAATTGGTTATGAACTGAGAAAAGAAGAACCGCCATGGAAAGACCAGCCTGTCTAAGCCTTGCAAACAGAATTTTTAAAAGGTTATGAAGCTGACATAAGAACAAATTACTGAAATCAAGCATGGAAATATAGCTCCACGGGGAATGGAATTTATGGCAGTTACTGTGTTTTATTCGCACAGGCGTAAATCGCGGCTGAACATAGAATAAGATATCTTAAAAAATCCTCGTAAAAACCTATAAGCACTCATGAGATCGTGATGTGGGCTAGTGGTTAAGGGAAGGATTGAAGGTGGGAGCTACTGCTACTTCACTTTATAATATGACGTCGGATCTGAGAATGCAATAACGCCATGCAATAAATTCGATAATCCACAAGTGTATTGAATATGCAAATTAGTCAGATACGTTCCGTAACGTTATACGCACGACGTCCTTAACGACGTCGCGTTTAATAAAGGTCGGAATATTTACGTGTATTAAATGCGATATAAAAGTCATATGATAAATAGAACCTTGCATCCATGCCCATGTATTATTGAAATTATTAAACTTGTTGAAGAAAAGGGATAAAAGGCTCGTCCGAGCATTTTATCCATTTTCCTCAACGAGTTTAATAAATTCAATAATACATGAACAATCATGTAAGATCCTCTATGTAACTTTAATTACTTCGTGTACTATACCGTTTCTATTTTTCATGTAACATGTTTTAAAGAGATCTCAAACAGTTTCCATTTTAGCATGTTTTGTCGGTTTCTTAAGACTTTGTTTTTCTTAAAGGAGTTTTTGGGTTGTTTTTACCTGGGTACATGTTTTTGTTTTGCTTACTCGGATTAATAAGGAGCTCTGGTTTTCAAGTTCAAGATATTGCCATATAAATGTGCCACTGACATATCCAGTTGTGCTGGTATAATAAATCAGCAGTCAGAGTTCTGGCATTCTGTCTGGACATGTATCAGAACCAACCCAGAGCTTGACAAACCATACTAGAATACCAGTGCGACTGCCCCAACGAAGACTCAGATCAACTTTGGCTTACGCATTACGAAAACACGCCTATCCAAATATATTAAAATTTTTACCACTAAAAATTGAAATTTTGAGATAAAATGTTCTGATATTTTTCATATTATGCTCAAAACATAGATTGAGGGAACTAGTCAGAACCAGCAAGTACCTACAACCTATGTTTTTGAGCAGAAATAAAACCCAGTTTTATAATCTAAAAGTGTGGTTTAAGGGGGTCACAATTATGTTTTCGTGATGTAGTTATTGTGAAATATAGTTATTTTTTTGTGACAACAACGGTATGCATTTTTGTCATTATTCTGTCCATCAAGTGTGAAATAAATAAATAAATAAATAAATAAATAAATAAATAAATAAATAAATGATTTCAAACGCTCCGAATATCAAACATGAAGTGAAAAGGAGTGGAGGCAATGATCAGAAATCGATACAGTCAGCCCACAGCTCCCATCAGAGACACCAAAGGTAAAGAAGCACAAACACGAAACAACAGACCTAATGGAAACATCAATAGCGGAAAGCCAAAAGGACAGTTACTTTCCCACAAAATGGCCAATAGGCTATCGAAAATAAAATAATATAAACGACACAAACACCCAAAGACAAACCATAACAAAAATAAACCGCGACAGAAGAACCGCCTTGGAACGGTCAGCGGAAACGAATTCCACTAGGGGGCTTAAATCGATTTTACGTGGCCACAATCCTTGCCCTTACTTCCGTCGCGATTTGGACAAATAATTTGTTCAGCTCGCATGAGGGCCTCCTAACTCATCAGTGCAACATCTCCGTGAACACAAATAATCAAACAACCAAAGAGATGAAACAACGATGAGGACTCGACAGCAAGAAACCACTGAAATGCTGGAGCAAAAGAAAACCAACAGTTAGAAACCTGTTTGGATGCATGCATCTATACGTTTGTTAATCTTCAACTACTCGTATATGCTTTAACATAACATATACATACATACTTGATTAGCCTTGTTCTTCAGAAAACTAAGTGACTTTGAGCAATACTCATAAATACATATCGATCAAGTTTCATCAAATGGGCCCCGTCAAGCGATTTTGGTACTTATCGCCTATGCGAGCAGCGAAGGTTCAGGCGAGCCTGCGCATCCGCGCAGTCCCGCCAGAACCTTCGCTGCTCGCTCATACAAGCAGTAAATCAAGAGGAACCTTCAGACCGAAAGCCATATCCCTGGCCCCTCTGAATGGCTGGGCATGCGCAGTTAAAATTTGTCATGACGGAATGCTCGAAGACACAAATTCCCTTTGCGGGGCTCAAATAAGGACGGTCCATATGAAATAACGTATTGAAATACAATATGGCTGTTGGTAGATACGGAAGCGTAAACGTCTCATTAGATCACGACATCTATGTCATCATCCCAGGAAATTTTATATTGAGATAAAGATTTATTTGTCAGAAGTTTAGAGAAATATCTTCACTTATTAACTAGTTTCTGCATAATTGTTGTTAGATGATCTCGAGGTGTATATTTATTATAAGTATGTATAGAAACGACAATTTAACATGGCATTTATTGCATTTCGAGTTATGAAAGACATTTTATAGCTAAATGAAAGATGTTAAGAAACACTTATGTGTCATCTTTTTTCAAATATGTATTTTTACATGACATTATGTTTCTGAAGATTTTTTGAAAATTAACTTATGATTCTTATTTATATGTGGCCATTTTAGAGAGAATAACCTATTATTCTGAAACTGAAATTAAGAGCAATGCACAATCAAGCAATGTCCAGAAGACAAGAACCATAATCCTGACTTTACAGTTTTCGGAACTATGGCGCTTGGTACAATGAAAAGAGTGGATTTAACAGATATGCAAAGCGACGTGTTGAACAAAAAAGAACCATAAGTCTTACTTTACAACTTTCGAAAATATGGACCTTTGAACAATGAAAACTGTTTTAACACCACTTCTGTTTCGATCAGATCTTGAAAGTTACATGTAAGTTAGTCAAGGAAAATGCTGGGATGATTTCGAAATCTGGTGATGTTGGCCTATCTATCATAGAGTACATCCCTTAGATTGCTGAAAATGCCTATTTTTATCTCACCTGTCTCGTAGCGACCAGGTGAGCTTTTGGGAACACTTTTTCGTCCATCGTGCATGCGTGTGTAAACAATTTCGTCGATCATCTCCAAAACCACTGATTGGATTTTGACCAAACTTGGTTACCGTCCATTGTCGTCTGTCCGTCTGTTCACATTTTCTTTAAACAACAGCTCCTCTTAAAGCACTGAACAGATTCTAACAAAATTTGGCAATAATAATATTTGGATGGTCCTTTTTCAAAGTTTTTCCAAGAAGTCCATTCCATGTAGAACTCTGGTTGCCATGGCAAAGAAAGAGGGAAAATATGCGAAAATCTTAAAAAAAAAAGCTTTGTCTAAAACCAGAAGGCCCAGTTCATTGATATTTGGATTGAAGCTCCATCCATTTGACATCTACCATATGTTTTCCATAGACTTCTATAGGGAAAACCTCAAAAATAATATTATCTAAAACCAGAAGGGCCAGGTCTTTGATATTTGGCATCTAGCTTCAAATAGTGGGCTTCTTCCAAGGTTTGAAATTTGATATCTAGCTTCAGCTAGTGGACTTCTCCCAAGGTTTGATATTTGGTAAGTGGACGTCTCCCAAGGTTGTTCATTTTTTAGCCCTGGGGCCAAAACCGACCCAATATGTTTTACTCATATGTTTAACGCAGACCAATATCTAGGGATTTTTTGATCTGATACCAGGAAGCCGAGCATTGATAAATGGCATGTAAGTTTGTCTATAGGACCTCTGCAAAGATTGTTCATTTTATTGCCCCGTTCAATTTATAGCCCTGGGATTAAAACTGGTCCCATACCGGGGTCCATTACTTTTGCATAAACTTGAACAGGGAAAACCTTTAAAAATCATCTTGTCTGTCATCTGATATTTAGTATACAGCTTCACCTAGTGGACCTCTTATTTTGGCCCGTGGGCTAAATTCTTGAACATTTAGTTTTTACAAAGTCTTACAGCAATCTTCCTAGGAAACTTCAATATTAAATACTACGTAAACATGCAAATTTCTTGCACACCAGCCAAGGAAATCCGTAATTTTACCCTGGGATAGAAAGGACGGGTTACAGTTTTCTATTGCAAAGTGCCTACTGAAAGAGCTAATTCTTGAAGTCAACAAAAACTGATTAAAACACACTCACAAGGTGACCAAATATCTCTGGTTTGTTGAACAATGTTTTATATTTTTATCCGCATGCGTATTCGTAACACAATTTCCGTTTGAATGCATGCACTACTGGCCATGTGTAACATTGCCCCTATGGAAAAACTGCAGAGCCCTGTGGAGTTCAAACGAAAATCGCATGGTCGTCCACATTGTTAACCGGAGAAAACTACACACCACTTTATTTTAGAAACAATAATGCTTTAAAAAATGCTGATGTTTTGGCGGTTAACAATGTGGAGGATGTTGAAAAATTAACTTTTATCGATAAAATAAGGTGAGACAATCAATGTTATCAAAGTACTGTGCATACTCGCACAGGGAAAAGTCAATTTAGTTTACATATACCGAATGACAGTGGCTGGCCATCTGTATTTGCACGACTACGATTCCTTGCTTGGCAAACGGTAATGCTTTTCATTGATAAATTAAAGAACTATCATGTCACTGCTGTCACGTGCTGTGCATGTTACGTACATTCACGTTTACCTTCCATTACCAGACACCGTCTTATATTGTTTACAGAGTATGTTACATTTCATCTTTTCTGCAGACGTACCCTGAATGCTGGTATAAACAGAAATGTTTTCAGAGGAAAACAATGTCACGTCACCATAAATATATCTTAAACACCCATTTGACTTTAATAACTAGATTAAAGTCAACAAAATGTAAGCTGCAAACAAGCCATTTTTGGCCAAAAACTGACAGTTTTTGTGGGAGCCTATGACCTTAAAAAAAAACCAGTCATTAAAAAGCTCAGATCACCAGACAAATTTGGTAGACTGTAATTAAATATTGTACCGATTTTGACCAACATTCATAAATTCTTAAATGGTATAGGTTACAGATAAGCCATTATTGGCCCCAAAAGAACAGGTTTCAGGAGACCTTGACCTTAGAGTGCAGATAATAAGTACTTTCTCTCATCTACTTACTTCTAAAATATATTCTAGAAACGATTATCCTTTGGAAGCAAGGAATACACCACAGAACTGGAAAATATGGAGTGAACATGTTTTCTGGGCCAGACTAGCTAGTTTCGGCCAAATGGGCTTCATCAGTGACCCTAGAATATTTCAAAAATTCAACAATGGAATTTGTTTTGTTTGTTTGATTTGAGGTTTAACGTCCCCCTCAAAACTGTGAAGATCATTTTGGAGACGTTGCTTCCAATTTTGTGGGACTTTTACCAGCCGTTGAGATGAAATGACATCTCAAGCCCTGTCGCCTAATGAAACCTATAGGGTTTATAAGCATGGAAGGTCCGACTCGCACCACTTTGCCTGGGCAGGCTTAGATCCTGTACGTGGTTTACCCGTACTCGTGTGCGGGTCAGATTTAGCTCTGCATGGAAGCATCATGCAACCCATATATTTCTTCAAGTCCCGATGAGCGGGGGCCGTCAACAATGGAATCAATGATCCTGAAAGGACAAGAAAATATAAACTTTACTATGATGTAGGGCAGGGAGACTTTTTACGGCCGCCACACATTTCCAGACACCAGCTGTAGTGACGTTAAATAAGTTGTAGAAAGGGTTATCCTTAGCCATTTTGGGCCCAAAATTGACTGTTCTTGGAGGGCCTGTGTCCTTGAAAAATGTCAAGGTCACCAAAATCTAATCAAATCTGCGGTATGTTGTAATGATATATTGTACCAGGTTTTAATGCAATTAATCAATTTGTTATGAGAAATTGTGCTGAAAATCGTCCGTTTTGGAGAGCCTGTGACCTTGAAAAAATGTCAAGGTCGACAAAATATAATCAAATCTGCGTCATGTTGTAATGATATATTGTACTTAGTTAAATTTGTTAATGAGACAGAGTGCAAAAAAGCCATTTTTGGCCCAAAATTGACTGTTTTTTGGGTGCTGTGACCTTGAACAAAGGTCAAGCTCACCAAAATCTAATCAAATCTGTGGTTTGTTGTAATGATATATTGTACCAAATTGGCGAAAATCAATCAGTTTGTTAATGAGATGGAGTGCAGACAAGCCATTTTTGGCCCAAATGTGATTGTTTTGGGTGGGCTGTGACCTTGAAAAAATGTCAAGGTCACCAAAAACTAATCAGATTTGCGGTATGTTGTAATGATTTATTGTTCCACGGTTGACTAAAATTAATCAATTCGTTAATGAGATAGAGTGCAGACAAGCCATTTTTGGCCTAAAAGTGACTGTTTTTTTTTTAGGTCGCTGTGACCTTGAAGATGAGGTCAAGGTCACCAAAAGCTAATCAAATCTGTGGTATTTTGTAATGATATATTGTACTGTTATAGTCTTTCTGCCTATATTTTAAATATATATTTCAGAATCGAAAATACATTCCGTATTATTAAGCACTTCTAACATATTATACTAAATACATAACATTTCAACACAATATAATATTTTGATGCACATACTGTACATAAAAGAAACAAGAAACATAGATTATGAAATGGACATGTAGATTAGCAACGGATGCCTATTATATGTAATGTTAGCACGCTTTAATGCGGTTGATTGTTAAAAAAAATGTCATATTACTTTAGCAAATCACCAAAACTGACAATTACCCCACTTGTAGAAAAACGGAAGTCACGTGACTGCACATGTCGTGGTTAATTAAATATTGTTGTCAAATGAACGCGCATATATTGGACTATGTTGCATATAAGTTTCATCAAGATATGGCTAAAAAGGCACAAATATGGCTAACTTGTAACTCGTCCTTTATGTTCTGACCCTGGTGTTCCAACCCAAAATCGAATATAATCGCGTGTTTGATAAATGCAATGGTTGATTACGACCTCGTATGCGCCATCGTTAAGGTTGGCCTCACAGCACGTTACGTGACGTCACTAAACATTCCTACAGTGTCAACACAATATGGCGGACGTTGGTAACCGAACTGACTGCAGCATAAAATTTTCCGCGCTAAGAAATGGAAGGTATGCAAGAAAATGAATCCAATATGGGTGTGAGGGGTGAATAGAAAAATCCGTCCCTCGGGATCACTGTCCGACATCACTCGGCAAGCCTCGTGATGCCGGACAGTGTCCCTCGGGACGGATTTTTCACTCCACCCCTCACACCCATATAAGATCCTTATTATCTTAGCGTAGGGGATGGATATTGAATTATCTACCACCATTGTCCTCTTGTTCTCTTTCATCATCTTTCGTTTTGTTTTGAAAGATCAAAAGAGAAAATGGGCAATTCTGGATGCCATGGTATTTGAATGGTCTCCCTTGACAATGTAAACTGTTCTCCTTCATTTCGTTTTGGAAAGATCAAAAGAGAAAATGGGCAATTCTTGGTGCCATGGTATTTGAATTATCTCCCCTGACAAAAGAACCTTGTTATCGCCAAAACTCCAATCCCTCAGGGATATATTGATGGTTCATTTGTAGATGAGGTTGAGAAAGCAGGTCGTGAACAAGAACCAAAACTCTGGGTGACTTGGTATTAGAGTTATCTCCCTGGATAGCATAATCTTGTGATTATCAAAATTCAAAATCCCTTTGAGATATATTGATCGTACTTGGTATAGATATACTTGTGATAAAGTAGGTATGTCATAAACAAAAATAAACAAGAGGCCCAAGAGGGCCTGTCGCTCCACCGGCTAACTTCAGACAATTGTCATATTTATTACATTAACCAATGGTATACTAGTGGACTCTTCTATTGCTATATGTTGGACCAGTCCATTTGTCATATAAGGGGTGTCAGGCCTATTTTTTTCTATTTTTGATGGAAAATTCTGTTAGCAAATAGTGCAGGCCCTGATCAGACATGGTGTTCTGTGGGGTCTGATCTGGGCCAGCACTGTCTGCCAAGGTACCCATTTAGGGTTTTCCCGCATGCAATGGGTAAAAAAGAAACAAGTGATCCACCCAAGGAATGTCCATTCTATATTTTTTGGACCCCAGAGCCATGGTTGGCAGGATTTATGTGAGTGACCATTTGGCATTGCTCCGTTCTAAATATCTAAAGCTCTGGGCCTTATGGTTTCAGAGAAGAAGACTTTTTTTAAGTTTTTCCTATTATAAGTCTATGGGAACTAATATGCCTCTGGGCGTGACCAATTTTTTACCCCAGGGGCATTGTTGGCAGGATATATTTGAGTGACCACTTGACGTTGCTGCATACCTAATATCTAAGCTCTGGGCACTGATGGTTTCAGAGAAGATTTTTGTCAGTTTTTCCCAGTATAAGTCTATGGGAGCTTATGGGCCTCAGGGTGTGGCCAATTTGGACCCCAGGGGCATAGTTGGCAGGATTTATGCAGATGAAAACTTCAAGTTGCTACATACTAAGCTCTTGGCCTTATGGTTTCAGAGGAGAAAAGTTTCAAGATTTTGTCATTATTAGTCTATGGGAGCTACTAAGCACCGGGGCGTTGCCAATTTGGACTCAAGAGTCATAGTTCGCAGGACTAAGTAGGTGACCACATAACTTTGCTACATACTACAGTTCAACCTGTATTAAGCAAGTGCCTAAGGGATAGTCAAAATATGCTTGCTTAAGACAGGTTCTTGCTTAATACAGGTGAAATTTAACACATCTGCCTTTCTTGGGAACTGAATGCCTGCTTGCTTAAGACAGGTTGCTTGCTTAATAGAGGTGGCCACTAAGACAGGTTTTACTGTAAATATCTTAGCTTTAGGCTTTATGGTTTCAAAGAAGAAGTTTTTTCCGTTTATTGGTCTATGGAAGCTAATGAGCCAAAGGTGGTGGCCATGGCGGCCATGTTTTTTGTCTGATCAAAATTTCTTCAATGAATCTGACAATGGTAGACACAAGGAACATTCATGAAAATTAAGAACGAAATCCATTTAGCGGTTTTGGAGGAGAAGATTAAAAAAAAAAGATCCCTTTATGAGTCTATGGAAGCTAATTAGCCAATGGGCGTGTCCATGGCGGCCATGTTTTTTGTCTGATCAAAATTGCTTCAAGGAATCTGACAGAGGTCCACCCAAGGAACATTCATGCAAAGTAAGAATGAAATCCATTACGTTGAGCGGTTTTGGAGGAGAAGGTTTTTAAAACTTTTCCCCATATAAGTCTTTGAAAGCTAATGAGCCAAGGGCATGGCCATGGCAGTCATGTGGGGCATGGCCACGGTGGCCATGTTTTTTGCCTGATCCGAATTTCTTCAAGGAATCTGACAGAGGTCCACCCAAGGAACATTCATGCAAAATAAGAATAAAATCCATTGAGCGGTTTTGGAGGAGAAGATTTTTAAATATTTTTTTTGCTTTCGATGCCATTTTGTTCTGCATGTAACAAAATTCTTTGAAGGAATTCAGAAGAGGACTATGTGAGAAACATTCCTGTGAAGTTTGGTTACAATCGACCAAGTCGTTAAGGAGGAAATGTTGAAAGAAAAAAGTTAACGCACGGATGCACAACCGCACAGACGCACAACAGACACAGGGCCATAACATATAACATAAGACCCGCCGGTCTTTGGCCAGAGGAGCTAAAAAATGAACAGATTTATGTTTTTATTTATTTATTTATTTATTTTTTCCTTTCCTCCGTCGGATTCGGTATGCCTCCCTTTTCAACTAAGCCATTTTAACCCTCAGGGATCTGGAGAACTGTTGACACTGTAGTATAATTAGGTCTAATAAATCAATCTCCCTCAGTATTTTGAATTTATTTTGAAACATCAAGTCGTATAAATAGAGTTTGTGTTGAAAACATCAGTTCTATCACCAGTGTGATGGGCATGTGAAATTTCTGATGTTTTGAATTTTAGAATGACAATTTGTAGGTGGACCTCTATAGATATGTGATAGTCAGCAAAATTGGAGGAGATTAATTCAGATACAGGAAGGTACTTTTAAATAAATAAATAAATAAATAAATAAATAAACAAGAACTTTTGAAGAAGAGAAGACTTTTTTAACATTACACTACATGTTATATAGTGAAAATAAACCCCGCCCACTGCAGCCATGTTTTATGTCGGATCAAAATTTCTTCAAGGAATCTGACAGAGGTCCACCCAAGGAACATGCATGACAAATAACTATGAAATAAAACAAGAACTTTTGCAGAAAATATTTTCAGCATTACACTATATGTTATACAGTGAAAATAAGCCTCGCCCATGGCGGCCATGTTGTTTTGTAAGATCAATTTTTTTTTCAAGGAATCTGACAACATTCCACCCAAGGACAATACATGCAAATTACAATGAAATCCCACAAGTACTTTTGCAGAAAATGATTTTTTAGCATTACGTTATATGTTAAATAGTGAAAATAAGCCCCGCCCATGGCGGCCATGTTTTTTGTCGGATCAAAATTTCTTCAAGGAATCTAAGAGGTCCACCCAAGGAACATTCATGCAAAATAAAAACAAGGCATCGCATGCGATACAAATCCCCTCGCACTAGACAACTTCGTGTGTGGAAAACACTGAAATGGCAAAAGTCCAACTTGCTTGAGATATTATCATATGCAACATTTGTGTAAAGTTTGTTTAAAAATCCTCCAATAAATGTACATTCTAGAGTGATGACGTTTCTCTAAAAATAGCCATAGTGACCTTGACTTGAGGCCATGACCACGAAAGTAGATCTTGCTCAAGATATTATCATAAGCATCTTTTGTGTGAAGTTATATTAAAATCTGTTAATAAATGTAGGCGGTAGAGCGATGACAAAGTTTTTCTAAAGATAGCCACAGTGACCTTGACTTTGAGGTCATGACCTTGAAAGTCGAAGTAAGTCGAGATATCATCATAAGAAACATTTGTGTGAAGTTCTATTACAATCCATCATTAAATGTAGGCGCTAGAGCGATGACAAAGTTTTTCTAAAATAGCCACAGTGACCTTGACCTTGAAAGTCTAAATAGCTCGAGATATTGTCATAAGGAACATTTGTGCGAAGTGAAATTTGTGAAAAAATGTAGTCACTGGAGCAATGACAAAGTTTTTCTAAAAATAGCCACAGTGACCTTGACCTTGAAAGTCAAACTCGCTCGAGGTATTGTCATAAGGAACATTTGTGTGAAGTTATATTGAAATTGATGAAGAAATGTAAGCGCTAGAGCCATGACAAAGTTTTTCTGAAAATAGCCACAGTGACCTTGACCTTGAAAGTGGAACTCACTAGAGATATTGTTATAAGGAACATTTGTGTGAAGTAATATTGAAATTGGTGAAAAAATGTAAGCGCTAGAGCAATGACAAAGTTTTTCTAAAAATAGCCACAGTGACCTTGACCTTGAAAGTCAAACTCGTTCGAGGTATTGTCATAAGCAACATTTGTGTGAAGTTATATTGAAATCAGTGAAGAAATGTAGGCGCTAGAGCGATAACAAAGTTTTCTAAAAATAGCCATAGTGACCTTGACCTTGAAAGTCGAAATGGTGAGATATTGTCATAAGGAACATTTGTGTGAAGTTATATTGAAATCGATGAAGAAATGTAAGCGCTAGAGGGATGTCGAAGTTTTTCTAAAAATAGACACAGTGACCTTGACCTTGAAAGTGGAACTCGCTAGAGATATTGTCATAAGGAACATTTGTATGAAGTTATATTGAAATTGGTGAAGAAATGTAAACGCTAGAGCGATGACAAAGTTTTTCTAAAAAATAGCCACAGTTGACCTTGAGGCCTTGACATTGATAGTCGAACCCGCTTGAGATATTGTCATAAGGAACATTTGTGTGAAGTTATATTGAAATCAGTGAAGAAATATAGGCGATAGAGCGATGACAAATGTTTTTTTCTAAAAATAGCCACAGTGACCCTGGCCTTGAGGCCATGAGTTGGAAAGTCGAACTTGCTGGAGATATTTTTATAAGGAACATTTGTGTGAAGTTATATTGAAATTGGTGAAGAAATGTAGGCGCTAGAGCGATGAAAATGTTTTTCTAAAAATAGCCACAGTGACCTTGACCTTGAGGTCATGACCTTGAAAGTCCAACTCGCTCAAGATATTGTCATAAGGAACATTTGTGTGAAGTTATATTGAAATCAGTGAAGAAATGTAGGAGCTAGAGCGATGACAAAGTTTTTCTAAAATAGCCACTGTGACCTTGACCTTGAAGCCATGACCTTGAAAGTGGAACTCGCTCAAGATATTTTATAAGGATCATTTGTGTGAAGTTATATTGAAATTGGTAAAGAAATGTAAGCGCTAGAGCGATGACAATGTTTTTCTAAAAATAGCCACAGTGACCTTGACCTTAAGGTCATGACCTTGAAAGTCCAACTCGCTCGAGATATTTTTATAAGGATCATTTGTTTGAAGTTATATTGAAATTGGGGGAGAAATGTAGGCGCTAGAGCCATGACAAAGTTTTTCAAAAAATAGCCAGAGTGACCTTGACCTTGAGGTCATGACCTTTAAAGTCGATCTTGCTCCAGATATTGTCGTAAGGAACGTTTGTGTGAAGTTATATTAAAATCGGTCAAGAAATGTAGGGGCTAGAGCGATGACAAAAGTACGTACGTACGTACGTGGCGCCAGAGCGATGACAAAAGTACGTACGTACGTGGCGCTAGAGCGATGACAAAAGTACGTACTTACGTACGTACGTACGGGACAAATGCTATATCCCCCCTCACAACTATGTTGTGCGAGGGGATAATGAAATCCAACAGGTGGGTTTGGAGGAGAAGATGTTTAAAGATTTTCAATTTTTTGTGTGGTTTTGTTGCCATGGCAACCAGAGTTCTGGGTGTAACACAATTCTTTGAAGGAATTTAGAAGAGGACTAAGTAAGGAACATTCCTGTGAAGTTTGGTTACAATTGGCCCAGTAGTTTAGGAGGAGAAGATGTTTTAGCATTACACTATATGTTAAATAGGGAAAATAAGCCCCGCCCATGGCGGCCATGTTTTTTGTCGGATCAAAATTTCTTCAAGGAATCTGAAAGGGGTCCACCCAAGGAACATTCATGCAAAATAAAAATGAAATCCAACAGGTGGTTTTGGAGGAGAAGATTTTTAAAGATTTTTAATATTTTGTGTTGTTTTGTTGCCATGGCAACCAGAGTTCTGGGTGTAACAAAATTCTATGAAGGAATTTAGAAGAAGACTAAGTAAGGAACATTCCTGTGAAGTTTGGTTGTAATGGGCCCAATAGTTTAGGAGGAGAAGATGTTTTAGCATTACACTATATGTTAAATAGGGAAAATAAGCCCCGCCCATGGCGGCCATGTTTTTTGTCGGATCAAAATTTCTTCAAGGAATCTGAAAGAGGTCAACCCAAGGAACAGTCATGCAAAATAAAAATGAAATCCAACAGTTGGTTTTGGAGGAGAAGATTTTTAAAGGTTTTTATTTTTTTTTGGGTTACGTTGCCATGGCAACCAGAGTTCTGGGTGTAACAAAATTCTTTGAAGGAATTTAGAAGAGGACTATGTAAGGAACATTCCTGTGAAGTTTGGTTACAATTGGCCCAGTAGTTTAGGAGGAGAAGATGTTTAAAGAAAAAGTTAACGCACGGACGCACGGACGCACGACCGCACGGACGCACGGACGCACGACGGACACAGGGCCATGACAATAGCCCCGCTGGCCTTCGGCCAGTGGAGCTAAAAACAATCTGGGTGTCATCTCCCATGACAATATTACCTTGTGATCACCTTGACTCAAATATTTTTAGCCCCCGCCCACCTAGGCTTGAAGAAATAGATGGGTTGCATGATGCTTCCACGCAGAGCTGAAACCATCCTGCACACGAGTACTGGTAAATCACTTAGAGGATATGAGCCTGCCCAGGCAATGAAGTGCGAGTTGAACCTTCCATGCTTATAAATCCTATTGGTTTCATTGGACGGCAGGGCTTGAGATGTCATTTCATCTCAATGTCGGGTAAAAGTCCCACAGAATTGGGAGCAACGTCTCCAAAATGACCTTTACAGTGTTGACGGGGACGTTAAACTTCAACAAAGCAAACAAACAAACAAGACTCAAATAATCTTTGGGTTTATTGCTAGTACTTGACGCTACTGTGTACATGAGGTTGAAATCTGAACCTTCTCATGATTAAGGCTTTACTGCCTACATCATCAGAATGTTCAGGTTCCAGATCTTGATCACTGGAACATGTAAAACATGCTATTACAGTCTTTGCTTTGTTGATGGACGCATCCCTGGTATCGGTGACCCCAGCACATCAGGGTTTGGAGAAAGAGATTGTGGTGCATGATGCTTCCATGCAGAGCTGAAACAGACTGCACATGAGTACTGGTAAACAGCTTAGAGTCTAAGCCTGCCGAGGCCAAGTGGTAAGATTCAGACTCAACATAGCTTCAACATTCAACAATGCTACATTTTAATCAGCATGTTGCATGTACCCAGATCAGCTCACCATTCAGATTGACGCCCTGTTTAGTAGAATGAAAGTGCCCAGCTTCAGTGATGGAAGAGTGCACTCCAGAAACACAAGGGTGAGAGGGTTTGAGGGTAAATAAATCAAAAGCACTGACAACACTGGCCAATTGTCTGACAGTGCAGGCCTGAACATTGGTCATGAACGAGAACTTTTACGGTTTCTCTAAAACCTTAACTTCTTGTTCCAAATGTAAACACTGATGACTCTGATCAGACACTGTGTTCTGCAGCGTCTGATCTGGGTCTGCACTGTTCATCAAACCTCACACATGATTTCAGTCTACCTGAACACAACCCTCAGACCTCATAGAGGAACAAATAACATGGCTATATTTGGGTCAATTATCAACTGACCCAAAGTTATTCAGCAGAAAAGCTCTTCAATGCTAAAGTCCACATGACTATCACTGACTGGTCGGAATACATGTAACTCTTTTTAATAGAAAACAGCCGCAGTGATTTAGGTCAGAGTGTTGCCTAAGAGGGTTAACTTGGACTCATAGGTTTGGCTTGGCAATGGTGTAGATCAAGAAAAAATGCCACAGAACCTGGTGTCTGATCAAGATCTACACTATTTGCTTAAAAACTGGAATTATACGGTTAAATGAAACAGTTTAAATCACAGTCCATGACTATTTCACCATAATCGACCCACCAGTACGCTTCAGTGCTTTGCACCATGCAAGCTTTGTTGATGATCAGATTCCTGCCCAGTTTATGGGAATGTTCCGATACCAGATCTTGAATCACAAGAACATCTACACCATGCTGTTACATTCTCTTCAGATACCTAGACATCACCGGAATGTTCCGATACTAGATCTTGAATCACAAGAACACCTACACCATGTTGTTACATTCTCTCCAGATACCTAGACATCATCGGAATGTTCCGACACCAGATCTTGAATCACAAGAACACCTACACAATGTTGTTACATTCTCCTCAGATACCTAGACACCATCGGAATGTTCCGATACCAGATATTGAACCATTGGAAAATATGAAAAAAGCATACCATATTGTTACATACTTGGCTTTGTTGGTGGACAGATGCCTGGTTTCAGAACCTTCAGATGATGAAGGTCGTTTTGCCTACATCAATGTAATATTCCGGTACCAGATTTTAAACCACATGAAAATTTGTACATGTATAAACATACCATGCTGTCTTGGCTGTATTGGTGGTCAGATTCATGGTATTGGAACCTTCGGATGATGAAGGCTTTACTGCCCACATCATCGGAATGTTCCGATAACAAATTTTGAACCACATGAAAATTTATATTAACATACCATGCTGTTCATCATCGGTATGTTCCGATACCAGAATTTGAACCACGTGAAATTTTTTATAAACATACATCACTGTGCCATATTTAGGTTTTTTGATGGTCAGATCCATGGTATTAGAATCTTACGATGTTGAAAGCTGTGCTGCCCACATCACCGGAATGTTCCGATACCAGATCTTGAATCAGAACCATGCTATAACATTCTCCGTTTTGTTGGTGGTTAGATTCCTGTGGTCAGAACCTTCCCACAGCATTAGAATGTTCCGATATAAGATTTTTAACCACATGAAAATTTGTACATGTATAAACATGTCATGCTGTTACATTCTTGACTGTGTTGGTGGTCAGATTCCTGGTATCGGAACCTTCCGATGATGAAAGCTTTGTTGTGCACTTCATCGGAACGTTCCGATACCAGATCATGAACAAAACTACTTGAACTTAAGTATAGAAAAGCTAGGTTTCTTGATATCGGAATATTCGGAAGGAGAAGATTTTGTAGGATAGATTGTTGGTGGTCAGATTCCTGGTATCGGAACCTGCCGATGATGAAGGCTATGCAGCCCACATCACCGGAATGTTCCGATACCAGCTTTTGAACCACATTAAAATTTGTAAAAACATACCATGCTGTTCCATATTTAGGTTTGTTGATGATCAGATCCCTGGAATCGGAACCTTCCGATGATGAAGCTTTGATGTGCACTTCATCGGAATGTTCCGATACCAGATCCTGAACCAAACCCCTTGAACATAACTATAGAAAAGCTAGGTTTCTTAATATCGGAATATTCCGAAAGAGAGGGTTTTGTAGAATAGATTGTTGGTGGTCATATTCCTGGTATCGGAACCTTCCGATGATGAAGGCTATGCAGCCAACATCACCGGAATGTTCCGATACCAGATCTTGAATCAGAAGAACATCTAAACCATGTTGTTACATTCTCTGTTTTGTTGGTGGTTAGATTCCTGGTGTCAGAACCTTCCATCAGCATCAGAATGTTTCGAATATTTTGTAGTTCTATATTGTTGTCTTTCAGAGTATTTAAAGTGATATTTGTTCCGATATATTCCTTTTTCTTTTACCCATCATTAAAAAGATATCGGAATATTCCGATTCCTGTCCTGGCTGAGGATGAATGTATGACATAGAGAGGCTGTTTTTATAGGTTATATTTTATAAATGGGTGATGAATGGTAGTGTTTTCAGCAAGAAATATGGCCAAAAATCATCTGAAAACACCATCGATTGGCAAAATTGCCTTTTATTTGACAATGAGTTATATAAAGTTTCAAAATAATTGGACTAAGACTGTAGGAGGAGTTTCTTTTGTATAAGGGCGCGAAAAACGTCTAAGTTAAAAAAGGGCGCGAAAAACGTCTAAGTTAAAACTGCTAAAAAGTTATAAAAAAATAATTCAAGTATTCTGAAAAAACAATATGCATATATTCTGACCATACTAAAAGCACCTGTAAAGTTTCAAAAGGATTGGCCAAAAAAGAAGGAGGAGTTGCTCACACAAGAAAGGTGTCCGTCGGTCCGTCCGTCCATATATCTATCCATCTATCTATCTATCTATCTATCTATCTATCTATCTATCTATCTATCTATCTATCTATCTATCTATCTATCTATCTATCTATCTATCCATCCATCCATCCATCCATCATCCATCCATCCATCCATCCATCCATCCATCCATCCATCTATCTATCTATCTATCTATCTATCTATCTATCTATCTATCTATCTATCTATCTATCTATCTATTTATCCACATACTGAGTTAATCACTTCATATACTGAATCGGTCACATTTTGCCATTACCTCAGTTAGGTGAAGGGCTAAATTTAGAATTTAGAAGCTTTAAATAAATCAAGAGGGTCATGATGACCCTGGATCACTCGCCTGATCCTTATTGCACAACTGAAATGGTAGTGTGTGTGTGTGTGCGTGCGTGCGTGCGTGCGTGCGTGTGTGTGTGTGTGTGTGTGTGTGTGTGTATGTGTGTGTTTGGAAGTGTGTGAAGACATAGGGGCTTGTATATGAAGACAAGGAGTTGTGTGTGTGTGTACATGGGGCGGGAGGGGTTGGTGTGAGGGGCTGAGAAGTGGTTGTGTGTGAATGAGTAAACAGGATGAGCCCAACTATCAATGACTCATGCTGACAGGGGTTGTGAGGGCGAGTGGGGACAACACCGGTTGTGTGTGAACAGGGTCAGTCTAATTAGCAAGGAATCATGGTGACAAGGGGTTGTGCGAGGAGATGAGGCTGTGACAAGGGGTTTTGCTAGGGGTGGGGGCAAGAGGTTGTTTGTGAACAGGCTCAGTCTATCAATTAATCAGGGTGACAAAGGGTTATGAAGTTGGAAGGGTTTGGGGCATTTGTTTTATTCTTAAAACAGCAATATGTACTGGTGCTATATTTTTATCGCAACACAACAATGAGCTGGGAACCGGTTAAGTTTTCTTTAAATATGTTCTAGAGACGGTTAGCCTTTGGAAGCTAGGAATACGCTTCCCTTCATAAACTCCGGAATTTTAGAAATTTCAACCTTCTCCCTCAGTTCCAGGGCAGGATCAAACATAATGACAAAAAAAAAAAAAAAAATATCCGCATGGAGGCTTTCTAGCTGAACAATGAGTCAAAATAAAATAAATAGTATGATGGTTACAATCGATTATTAATGTGAATCAGAGTTGAGGACTAAAAAACAACCCGACGTCAGAGCAGAAGAAAACCACCAGTTAGAACACGTAGGGTCGAGACCAGGAAATATCAGGCTCCACCCCTCTTGGATTCAAAATATTTAGGATGGGAACGTCATAGAGTCCGAAGTCCAGCCCACCGCCGTGCAACCGAAGAGCGAAGCAAAATTGTCCATTCTAAAAGGGTCATAAACCAAACACGCGGTCGCCCCCGCCCATAGGGGCTTGGAGAAATAGATTGGGCTACATGGTGCTTCCACGCAGTGCTGTATCTGACCACACACGATTACTGGTAAACCGCGTAGAAGGTCTAAGCCTGCCCAGGCAAAGCGCTGTGAGTCAGATCGTACAATGCATATAAGCCTTCTGGTTTCATTAGGCGGCAGGGCTTGAAACGTTATTTCATCTCAATGTCGTGTAAAAGTCCCACAGAATTGGAAGCAATATCTCCAAAATGACCGTAATAGTGTTGACGGGGACGTTAAACCCCATTTCAAACAAACAAAAAAAAAAAAAAAACACGCGATCTTAAAACCAACTTCGCTCAAATGAGTCATTACCATAACACATCCGTGTGATATAGTGAATTTTTCAACCCCCCCAAAAAGTATTTTTTCTGATGAAAATGTGTGATATTTTCCTTATTTTTGCTCCAATCATAGGTTTTGGGTGCTCGTTAGAACCGCCTCATTGAGGCGGTTCTAACGAGTACCCACAACCTATGTCTTTGAGCAGAAATAAGGAAAATATTGTTTACCCACGTAAACCCCAGTTTTCTCTATATAAACTGGGGTTTAAGGGGGTCTTTATTTCACGGACTTGTTCACGTGATGGTTATGAAAACAATAAGATGTTAACCCATCTCTTGCTGAATATTCAGTTTAGCCACACCTATTTCTGACTTTGAACCAATCAGATTATTTGATGTTATTTATTCCTACAAATTCATAACTTGAATGCAAAACAGTGTAGATCCTGATCAGATGGCTTCTTAAGAAGCCATCTGATCTGGATCTACACCGTTTGCAAAGAATGGGATTGTCGTGAACAGCATGATATGGGTTGAGGTGTCAAATTGAAAACGATGACAGAGGTGCGGTCCTAATCCTCTGACCATCATAATCAAGTTAGTTTTGTTTGTTTGATATTAGGCTTAACTGTAAAGGTCATTTTGGAGACGTTGCTTCCAATTTTGTGGGACTTTTACCCGACATTGAGATGAAATGACATCTCAAGCCCTGTCGCCCAATGAAACCAATAGGGTTTATTAGCATGGACGGTCCGTCTCGCACCGCTTTGCATGGAAAGGCTGAGATCCTCCAAGCTGTTTACCAGTACTTGTGTGCGGGTCGGTTTCAGCTCTGCGTGGAAGCATCATGCAGCCCATATATTTCTTCAAGCCCCGATGGGCGGGGGTGGAGATGAAGCTTCATGCCAAATATCTAAGACCTGGGGCTTATGTTTTTCAAATGTTTTCTCTATGTAAGTCTATGTAAAGCCAGGGGGCACCGGAGCGGGGCACTTTGGGGCGCCAGGGCAAAATTTGTATAATCATGGTAGAGGTCCACTAGATAAAACTTAATGCCAAATATCAAAGACCTGGGCCTTCTAGTTTCAGACAAGACGTTTTAAAGCTTTTCCCTAATATGCCTATGTATAGCTACGGGGCCCTTGCTACGGGTGGTGGGGGCATTTTAGGGCTATAATTTGAAGAATCTTGGCAGAGGTCCACTAGAAGAAGCTTCGTACCAAATATCAGAGATCTAGGCCTTCTGGTTTCAGAGAAGAAGTTTTTTAAAGGGTTTCCCTATATAAGTCTATGTAAACCCAGTAGGCCCTGGTGCTTGGGCATTTTTAGCACCGGGGCTAAAATTTGAACAATCTTAGTAGAGGTCCACTAGATTTAGCTTCATACCAAATATCAGAGAAATGGGTCTTCTGGCTTCAGACAAGAAGAGTTTTAAAGGTTTTCCCTATTATGAGCCTGTGTAAAACCAGTAGGCCCTGGTGTGGGGGCATTTTTGCCCCAGGGCTATAATTTGAACAATCTTGGTAGAGGTCCACTGGATGAAGCGTCATACCAAATATCAGAGACCTGGGCCTTCTGGTTTCAGTCAAGAAGTTTTTTAAAAGTTTTCCCTATATAGTATATTGGCCTGTGTAAAACCAGTAGGCCCTGGTGGGGTGAGGGCATTTTGGCCCCAGGGCTATAATTTTAACAAACTTGGTAGAGGTCCACTAGATAAGGCTTCATACCAAATATCAAAGACCTGGGTCTTCTGGTTTCAGACAAGAAGGTTTTTAAAGGTTTTCCCTATATAAGCCTATGTAAAACCAGTAGGCCCTGGTGCGATTGCATTTTTGGCCCCCAGGGCTATAATTTGAACAATCTTGGTAGAGGTCCACTAGATTTAGCTTCATACATAATATCAAAGACCTGAGCCTTCTGGTTTCAAACAAGAAGAGTTTTAAAGATTTTTTTCCTTATTTTCTTCTTTTTGTTGCCATGGCAACCAGAGTTCTGCATGAAATAGAATTCTTTGAACAACTTTGAGAGAACCACCTTAAGATCATTTCTACCAAGTTTGGTCAAAATCTGTTCAATGGTTTAGGAGAAGATGTCGTTTAATGGAATTGTGGACAGACGGACATCACGGACGGGTGGAAGGACAGACGGACGACGACAACGACAACGGACGGAGACCGATCACAATAGATCCCCGGAGCCTTCGGCTCAGGTGAGCTAACTATAAAATATAAAGTTTAGGGATGGCAATCTTAACAGTTTCTGAGATATATGGCTTTTTATGAAGAAGAGGGATGGGGCATGACCCGGGACATGATCTGCGGAACCCCGGTGACCCCCATGTTGGAGTCATGGGGGGGGGGGCGTGGCCCCGCCGGACACCAGGAAAGCCAAAAATTGTTGTTACTGAATGTGTCTTATAATAAGGAACAAGAAAATATATGGATAAGCGGTGGGGTATCGGAATGATTTCTGAGATATTGGGCTTTCTACGAAATTGAAGGGGGGGCTTGACCCCAGCATACCCAGTGACCTCCAGGTGGGTGTCAATGTTACGTCTAATCACAACGGACACGAATATAAATGGTTTGAGGTGGGGATCTGAATGGTTTCTAACATATATGGCCTTTATGAAATGGAGGGGGAGGAGCATGGCACCGGCACATCCTTAGAGACCCCAGGTTGGCATCAAAGCACATGGCTAAAAAAAGTTTACTCAAGGAACATTTCTATAAAAAATGTCAAAATATCTGCAAAGGCTTGGCAGTAAATGATATTTTTCAATTTATCCCATTATAAGTCAATGGAAACTCAAAGTTGCCATAGCAACCAAACTATAAAGCTGATTTTCATTTAAAAAAAACAACAAACTTTCAATCCCCCAGCCCAAGGATGCTATAGCTGAAATTTAGGCCCAAATCAGGGAGGCGGAAGACATTGAGGCGGGAAACGACAGAGTGGTAGCAATTTTAGATCCTCTAAGTGGTTTACCAGTTCTCGTGTGCGGTGTGTTTCAGCTCTGCGTGGAAGCATCATGCAGCCTATCTATTTCTTCAAGCCCCAATGGGCGGGGGCGTCAACTAAAATGGTGCTTGTACTTTATTCCTCAATTTGTTATCTTATATATTTATCTTAAATGATGCCCTCGATTTTCCCTCAAGCCAAACTTTTTATTTTGGTTAGCCAGTTTGAGAACATTACTAAATTGTTCATGGATGGCAAATGTTGCAAGGGAGCGAATCAGAAACGTGATACTGATTCTCTCCCTTGCATCATTTACATTGGACCTACCCATTGTATGCGGGAAACCCCTACAGGGATACCTTGGCAAGCAGAAACAGTGCAGGCAAAGATCAAACGCTGATTAGGGCCTGCACTATTTGCTAACAGAATTCTCCATCAAAAATTGAGTAAAAAAAGAAAAAAAAATAGGTCTGACACCCCTTATATGACAAATAGACTTGTCCAACATATAGCAATGGATTCAACGGATACTAGTATACAGAAACCAATACTTCTGAGATGAGATGCTACCAAAGGGTACTTAGCATCTCTTACAAGGACCACATAAAAATGAGGTTGTTCGCAAAAAACAAAAAAAAAAATCAAAAAAAAAAAAAAAAAAAAAATGCCGCCACTGGAGAATATGACGAAATCCTGTGTCCAGTTGTACAAAGCATCGTTAGCTTGTTCGTGATCATATTGTTAACTGTTTAAGTAAGTACAATATCTTAAATGTTTTTTTTTTGTTCTGAAAAAATAAATAAATAGCATATCTGACATATTTAAAGGATCTAAGTTTTAACGATTCATTACGAAAATACACCTATACAGATGCACTGTAAACCTTACCACCGAAAAAAGGAAATATTTTAGATGAAAAATTATGATATTTTTTCTTATTTCTGCTCAAAACATAGATTGTGGGTACTCGTTAGAACCGCCTCGACGAGATTCGCCTCCATGAGGTGGTTCTAATGAGTATCCACAACCTATATTTTAGAGCAGAAATAAGAAAAATAAGGTTTACCCCTGTAAATTCCAGTTTCACAATATGAGCAGAAATAAGAAAAATAAGGTTTACCCTTGTAAACTCCAGTTTCACAATATGAAAATGGGGTTCAAAGGGGTCAAAATTATAAAGGCGTGTTTTCATGATGTTGTCAACTAACGACGTCGTTAGGTTTGAACAACTGGCCTAAAGGTCGTTGTCAAATAGCGGAAACTTTGGTGGTGATGCCACATCTCAAATCGAACAAACAAACAAATTCACCTATCCCCAGATGAATTACCCTGCTAGCATTCTACATAAATCTACAGCGGGCCGTTAGCGGCCCGTCAGCTACCCTGACGGGCCACTAACGGCCCGCTGTAGATTTATGTAGAATGCTTACTGGGTACATGATAAAAACCTATAAATTCTATGAAAAGACGGTGCTTCACAGATGGGAACATCCTCCGCGAAAGAAGTCACTTCACTCCCCACAGGCTAGCTGATTGCTGTCGAACTGGGAGGAGTCGGCACATTGGCAGCCTGTGGAAAAGAGCAGTACCAATAACTAATCCCAGTCGGCGAACTGGAGTATAGCCCCTATTTGCTCCTAGCGCCCGGTTACCTTACAAACAAAGTCATTCATTCATGCTTCACAGATAGATAATTTGGATTTTACTTGCAAATAGTAGCTGTCCATAATTAGCAAAACAGCAAATCATTTAAGTAAGTCTGTAACCATTTTGGTTAATCCAGAGTAAATGCCGAAAAGCTTAAAATTTTCAAAAGTCGCAATAATGCGATTTTCGTGTAGTTTATAGCCAAGCTGAACATGTTTATTTGTTTGTTTGATTTGAGGTTTAACTTCCCCGTCACCACTGTACAGGTCATTTGGTTGCTTTCAATTTTGTAGGACTTTTACCCGACATTGAGATGAAACGACATCTCAAACCCTGCCGCCCAATGAAGCCAATAGGGTTTATGAGCATGGGCGGTCCGACTCGCACTGCTTTGCCTGGGCAGGCTTAGATCCTCTAAGCGGTTTACCAGTACTCGTTTGCGGTCGGTTTCAGCTCTGCGTGTAAGCATCATGCAGCCAATCTATTTCTTCAAGCCCCGATGGGCCGGGGGGGGGGGGGGCTGAACATGTTTAACTCATTTAGTACCAGAAACCCGGCCCTAAAGGGATACCTTCGCACATGAAATTTGTCCGTGATTGGACAATTGGCTTTAGAGATATACTTATTTGAAAATGCGAATGGACGAAGGACGCAGGAGCACCTCACGTGAGACTTCGGCTCAGGTGAGATAAGCCATCTTCTTATCTGAAACCCTAACATTCAGAGCTTAGATATTTAGTATGCAGCAATGCGAAGTGGGCATCTACATAAATCCTGCCGAATATGCCCCTTGGCTTCGAATTGGTCACACTCCGGGGCTCATCTGCTTCCATAGACTCATAATGGAACAAACTTGAAAAATCTTCTTCTCTGCAGAGCTTAGACATTTAGTATGCAACAACATTATATGGGTCCCGTGAAGCGATTTTGGTACTTATCGCCTATGCGAGCAGCGAAGGTTCAGGCGAACCTGTGCATCCGCGCAGTCTCGCCAGAACCTTCGCTGCTCGCCCATACAAGCAGTGAATCGAGAGGAACCTTCAGACAAAAAGCCATATCCCTGGCCCCTCTGTATGGCTGGGCATGCGCAGTTAAAATTTGTCATGACGGAATGCTCGAAGACACAAATTCGCTTGGCGGGGCTCATATGGTCTTCTATATAAATCCTGCCAACTGGGGTCTATGGCCACGCCCTGGGGCTCATTAACTCTCATAGACTTATAAACGGAAACTCATGAAAACTTTTTCTCTGAAATCATAAGGCACAGAGCTTAGATATTTGGTATGTACATGTAGAAACGTTAATTGGAAATCTACGTAAATCCTGCCACTCATATAACTGGGGCCCAAGTTGGTCATACCCTTGGGCTCATTAGCTCCCATTGACTTAAAATGGAAAAGAAAAAATCTTCTAGGCCCAGTGTTTTGATATTGAGAATGTAGCAACTTCAAGTAGCCACCTACAAAAATCCTGCCAACAATGCCCCTGGGGACCAAGTTGGCCACGCACCGAGGCTTAAAAGTTTCCATAGACGTATAAATGGGATAAACTTCAAAATATTCTCCTCTGAAACTGTAAGGCACATCACGCAAATATTAAGTACGTAGCAACGTTAATTGGTCACCTGCATAAATCCTAGGTCTTAAATATTTAGTCGATATTATTACGTTATCACCAACGTAAATCCTGCCAACCGTGTCCCTGCGGTCTAAATTGACCACGCACCTGGGCTCATTAGTTCCCACAGCCTTCCTATGCAAAGACTTCAAAAATCTTCTCTTAAACCGTAAGGCTCAGAGCTTAATTCTAAGTATGTAGCAACGTTAAGTGGTCACCTACATAAGTTCTGCCAGCTATGCCCCTAGGGTCTAAATTTGCCACAACCCGGGGCTCATTAGATCCTAAAGGACTACAATTGGAAAACTTCTCTGAGGCTATGAGGTCAAAAGCGTAGATATTTAGTATGTTGCAATGTTAAGTGGTCACCTACATAAATACTGCTAACCATTCTTATTTGGTCCAAATTGGGAACGCCCTTGGGCTCATTAACTGCCACAGACTTATAATTGAAAGAACTTCAAAACTACTTTGTAGGTGCTCGTTAGAACCGCCTCATTTTCAGATGCATTTTTGGCGTCCTAAGGGTTAATATGCATAAATTCACGATTAGTTTTGTCATCTTAAGGGTTAATGACGGTATACAACTGCGTTTGAAGTCAGATTTGAAAAAAAAAAAAAGAAAAAAAGTTCTTAATTCCCCTTTTCTCATATACAGTTGAGTTTACTCGGGCATTTCAAGTAATATGGCCTTCCGAACGTCATGCGATGACCTAGAGTGACGGGAAGGAGGAAGAAATTATTGACAATACGAATCATTTAAGGGGAATCGGAACACCTGGCAGATATTCTGTCATTTCTCAAAGGGAGACAACTTTCGGAACTTCCTGTTCGCTTTTCTATAAGCCCTCTCCCACTGAAGAAGGGGTCAACTCTTAAAGGAAAGAATTTGCTCCTTAGGAGCAAATTCTTTCCGTTAAGAGTTGACCCCTATTGACATGTTTTAAAGGAGTTGCCTCCCCTGAAGGTGTACCCATTCCCCTTAAGTATTTTTCTTATGGTACTTATACACAGGGAGCTCGGCCCAGAAAACAAGAACCACCTACGCCAAACGTAGACCAAGACCTGAGTCTTTACTAGGCGGTGTATAGACTGTATATCTGACCCGAAGCTTTTTCAATATAGGTGGATAAAAAGGCTGTGATAAAACTTGTAGATGCGCAGGATGATTTATTTTCGAAAGTGTGCGCATGACAGAAAACATATTTCCGTGTGTCAGGGCTTAAATGTATATCAGTCACAATGTGCATTGTTTTACGTTTGCAATTACTTTGAACTATAAGCATTGTTGATGGCTCGATCTGACATACTAGTGACGTGGAAATACATGTGAGGTTTGGAGATAAGGAGTCAAAAACTGGTTTAATTTAGCGCTCTGCATGCTGGGTATTTTTTATTTAGCAGACGGCATTTTAAAAAAGTTTTCTTATTTTTCCAAGATAACAGGATTCGACATTTCATGTCATATTTTTCTTATTTATACTGCAAACATAGGTTGCGGTGCTCGATAGAAATATGAAAAATAATGTAGACCCCGCAAAACCCCACTTTTCTCTGTATAAATTGGGGTTTCGGAGGTTGTTCATTTCACGGAAGTGTTCATTGAGATTATTGAGACGCATGAGATGCTGAATCCTGTTTTCTTCAATGGAGACACTTTGCATAGGGTGTAAAATCCTGTTTTCTTGGGAAAAATAAGAAAATGCCAACACGTTTTCTTCTGCTGAATAAGCCAAGGCAGTGGTAATTGTTAAGTACATTTAATTTTATTCTTTTACCGAATCAGAGATTCAAAGTAATATTATGATATGAATAAAGCTAGATACTAATACCATCAGGAAAGCACGCCTATATAATTTTGACCCCCTTGAACCCCAATTTTATATCGGAGTGTCTATTGCCAGACGTCTGGCAATAGCAGAAACTCGGTAAATATGCTATTGACAGACGTCTGGCAATAGCAGAAACTCGTTAAAAATGCTATTGACAGACGCCTGAGTTTTATTTAGTGATTTGTGCGGTAATATACGAATATGACGAATATTTAAATGTCTCTAGTTTATGTTGAGTCTTTCATAGTCAAGTGGGTGATTTTTTTTTACGTTACCCATAGGTTTCTGTTCCGAAGCTATTAGTATTACGATAACACGCCTATACAAATGCATTGAAAACTTTACCGCCGAAAAAACATATTGGATTCAAGATATTGAGATGAAATGACATCTCAAGGTCTGCCGCCCAATGAATCCAAAAAGGTTATATGTATGGACTCGCCCCACTTGCCCGGGCAGGCTTAGACCTTCTAAGCGGTTAACCAGTACGCATGTGCGATGGTTTCAGTTCTGCGTGGAAGCATCATGTATCATGGGATTATAGATTCTAACACAGCGCGCCTATATAGGCAATGGAAAATAACTGTGTTTTATTCTACAACAAATCACGGCAAGGAAGAGCGTGACGAGTGACGTCATTATAAATTGCAAATTTATGACGTCACTTGTCAATTTCCTTGACGTTGGACGGTGTAACGTCATTTTCTCGCATCGAAAACGTTAGAAAAGGATATAAATGCATGTGTTTCAGTCGATAATTTTAGCGGGATTAGTTTCAACAATGGCGAAAAGTAGTGAGAATTTGAAGGAAACAACAGCATTATTGCCGAGTTTCAGCGTGTTAGATATATGAGGCGGTAAACCACCAATCAAGAAAATAATTTTACCCGTGTTATTAGTTCATTAAAGTAGCCAAACTCTTGCCAAAAGCGATTTAAAACTATTCGAAAAAGTTAATACATTTCTCACATGATTGCAGACATCATGAGGGAAATCGAAACAAAAGTGAGAACTGTAATAATTTTCACTAGCTTCTAATATGCGTGAAATAATATGCACAAGACCGTACTAACAACAAAATGTAAGAAAATACATGTAGGTGTCTTTTCATGTGTTATGTATACATCAAAACAGCCAAACACAAATCCAATGAGATGTTAACAAATATTATTTTATTAAATTTCTCGACGCAGACTGTATCAAAAGTGAGAAATGTAACATTTTATTACATTACTCACTTTTATTACATTTTTGTCGAAACAGTGCTGTCCTAATCATCATACTTGATATAGAAGATCTTACACGAGTGGTCATTTCATATGAAATTTATGAAACGAGCCTTCGGCGAGTTTCATAAATTTCATATGAAATGACCACGAGTATAAGATTCTCTTTATCATATGACCACTTTTAATTGGATTTTATCGCCTTTGAATTTAACAATTTTTCCACAGAAAATGCATTGTTGACAAGGACGTCGTCATGACGTTACTAAATCCCGCCAAAGTGTTATTACACGTGTGGTCATATGATGTTTATTACAAGACGTTATCCACCGCTTATCAACGACGTCATATGATAAACTTTTCATCCAAACTTTTGGACCCTATTGTTAAACAGTAACGATGCCGTTAGTTTACATATTTCAAAACTGTGGTCATTCGATAAACAAAGCCGGTCCCCGTCCATCGGGGCTTGAAGAAAAAGATGTGCTGCATGATGCTTCCACGCAGAGCTGAAACCGACCGCACACGAGTTCCAGTATACCGCTTAGAGGATCTAAGCCTGCCTAGGCAAAGCGACGCGAGTCGGACCGTCCATGCTTATAAACCCTATTGGTTTCATTGCGCGGCAAGGCTTGATATGTCGTTTCATCTCAATGTCGAGTAAAAATCCAACAAAATTCGAAGCAACGTCTCCAGAATGACCTATACAGTGTTGACGGGGATGTTAAACCTTAAATCAAACAAACAAACGGTTCGATAAACAAAGCAAAACAGCTACTCGTCACGAAAACTGAACCGAAAAAGAAACGCAACTTTTTAACCCAAAATATTTTCATGCAACCATCAGGATGACTGAAAAATCATTTTGCGATTTATGTTCATACTTTTTAAACTTTCTTATGCAGAAAACATTTGGGCGATATCTATACAGTTTAACGCTCCACCTGGCAATTCGTTGTTTTCAACATTTCCTCGTGCAGTACATTAAATGTATACAGTAACCTCATCATGATGGCATATTGTGTTACCTGGAGTTTAGGTTTCAAACGTCCGGTAATATTTCTCTACGGAATATGGAAGATTTGACGCAAGATCAACGTAACGTAGCGGTCCAAATGCTTCAAAGTCCGGTAAAATTTATCTACGGAATACGGTACATTTGACGCAAGATCAGCGTAACGTAGCGGTCCAAATGCTTCTACGTGGGACGTCTCAGGCTGTCATCGCCAGGAACTTCCAAGTGAGTAAATCGACGATAACTCGCTTGTACCAGCGTCTACGTCAAACGGGAACGACAAATGACAGGTCCATAAGTGGAAGTCCACGCGTCAAGACACGTCGACAGGAAAGATACATCCGTCTAACCCACCTTCGTAATCGGTTCCGTACAGCCGTCGAGACGTCTCAGGTGACACCAGGAACGCACAACTATCGAATAAGTGCAGATACTGTCAGGAATTGCCTTCGAGAGTTTGGCTTACGTCCTCGTCGTCCGTACGTTGGTATGCCATTAACACCACGACGACGTCAGGTTAGAATGGCGTGGCTCACACAACATAGGCCAAACCTGTTTCCCCTTCGTCAGTGGCGTAACGTAATGTTTTCTGACGAGTCCAGGTACTTGTACAGAGCTGACGGCCGTCAACGTGTGTATAGGCGTGACGGAGAGCGTTATCGTGACAATTGTTTGGTTGAACGTGATCGATTTGGACGCGGTGGGTTGATGGTGTGGGCTGGCATATCTTATGGTCATAGAACGCCCCTGGTATTCATTGGTGGATCTTTGACGGCTCAGCGTTACGTTGACGTCGTTTGCAATCGGTAGTTGTTCCATATGTACGACAGCACAACGTTACGTTTCAACAGGATAACACTCGGGCGCATGTAGGCTCAGCATCGCGTTTTTTCAGCAAAACAACGTTGACGTGATGCACTGGCCTCCGTATAGTCCAGATATCTTTCCTATAGAACATTTGTGGGACGTCTTGGATAGGCGCGTAGGTAACCGCCCCAGCCGCGAACAACGCGTCAAGCCTTGCGTCTCGCGCTCATAAAGGAGTGGACTGCTATTCCCCAGGCAGAGATCAATCGTTTAATCCTGTCCATGACCAGGCGTGTGCGTGCAGGACTGATTGTAAACGGAGGACATACTTGCTGTTAACTGCTTATGTTTTCAACTTGTGAAATGACTACCTCTACGACAAAACGGATTTGTGTTCCAAACATTCTCACTGGAAATTGAACTCTCTATGGTAGTTACATTCAGGAATGATTATATTATTGGGTCATTAAATCGATTTTCTGCAAACATGATTATTTCTGCAAATACTCGCATTTATATTTGGAGTTGCGTTTCTTTTTCGCTTCAGTATATATTTTAAGCAGAAATAAGAAAAAACATCACAATTTTTCGTCTTAAAATGTTCATTTTTCGGCGGTAAGGGTTACAATGTATTTGTATAGGCATGTTTTCATAATGAGTTTGGCTGAAACAAAAATGTGTGTTGCTTTTGAATTTTGCAATATAGACAGAACCGATAAAGAAACGCAACTCCAAATATAAATGTGTATAATTGCAGAAATAATCAATTTTGCAGAAAAACGACTTAATGACACAATTGAATAATCATTCCTCAATGTAACCCCTAAACAGAGCGAGACTGTACGTTTTGTCAGAAAGGAAGTCATTTGACAAGTTCAAAAACACAAGCAGTTAACTGCGGGTATGTCCTCCATTTGCATTGCGTCCCGCACGCACACGCCTGGGCATGGACTGGATTAAACGATCGATCTGTGCTTGGGGAATAGCATGCCACTCCTCCGTGAATGCGTTACGTAGTATTTGAAGCGTTGTTTGTAGCTGGGGGCGTTTACGAGCACGTCTATCCAAGACGTCCCATAGATGCTCTATAGGACAGAGATCCGGGCTATACGGAGACCAGCGCATCACGTCGACGTTGTTTTGTTGAAGAAACGCCAAGCTGGGCCTTGCTATATTCGCCCGAGCGTTATCCTGTTGAAATGTATCATTGTGCTGGAGTACAAATGGCACAACCACCTGTCGAAAATTGACGTCATCGTAACGCTGCACTGTCAAATGACCGTCAATGAATACCATGGGCGTTCTACGACCATAAGATATGCCAGCCCACACCATTAAAGCACCACCTCCGAACCGTTCACGTTCAACTAAGCTATCATCAGTGTCACGATAACGTTCTCCGTCACGCCTGTGCACACAATGACGGCCGTCAACAGTATACAACAAGTACCTGGACTCGCCAGAAAACATAACGTTACGCCACTGACGAAGAGGAAAAAATGTTTTGTGAACCAGTCATTCTAACCTGACGTCGTTGTCGTGTTAATGGAATACCAACGTACGGACGACGGGGCCGTATGCCAAATTCTCGGAGGCGATTCATAACAGTATCTGAGCTTATTCGATTGTTGTACGTTCCTGGTGTCACCTTAGCCGTTTCGAAGATTTGTCAGACGCATGTATCGGTCCTGTCGACGTGTCGTGACGCGCATTCGTCCACTTCTGGGCCTGTCCATCTCGTCTGACGTAGACGCTGATACAAACGAGTTATCGTCGATTTACTCAAGTTCCTGGCGATTACAGCCAGAGACGTCCCGCGTATAAGCATTTGGACCGCTGCGTTACGTTGATTTTTGCGTCAAACGTACCATGTTCCATTGAATAATTTCACCGGACTTTTGAAGCCCGAACGCCAGGTAACACAATATTTCAATATGGCGAAGTTATTGTATACATTTAATGCACTGCACGGGAATGTGTTATAACAACGAATTGCCCACTGGATCGTTTAACTGTACAGACTTTGCATAACAAAGTTTGAAAAGTATGAAACTAAATCACAAAATAATTTTCTGTTAACTTGTTGTTTGCATATAAATATTTTGGGTAAGAAAACTTGCGTTTCTTTTTCGGTTCAGCATATAATGCAAAAGTTACTCACGTTTATAATAGCTACCCACGATCCTTTTTTTCTCCAGAAAAAAATCTCTTTTTATTAGATCCCAAGTGACGAAAAAGCTTTAAGGAGAATGGGAACACCTGAAAGATTTTCCGCCATTTTTCAAGGGAGACAACTTTCGAGACTCCCTGTTCGTTTTAAACTAAAGACCATGTCCCGTGGAAAAAAGGAGTCTACTCTTAATGGAAAGAGTTGACCCCTACTGACATGGGAGACAAAAATACTTTTGAAGGATTTGCCTCCCCTGAAGTTGTACCCATTTCCCTTAAACATATAGGCTGTGACTAAACATATTAATGAGAAAAAAAACCACAAATAAAAAGTTCAGAAATAAACACACTGACAAAGATAATAATAATAATAATAATGACAACCTTTATAGCGGCTCTTTTTAAGCTCACATACCCTTTTTCTATTTTAGCAGCAGCAGCAGAAGGCAGCACACAACTGGTTTTCAAAAACACACCTGTACAAATACATTGTAAACTTTATCGCCGAAAAAATGAAACTTTTAAGATGGAAAATCGTGAATTTTTTCTTATTTCTGCTCTAAAATATAGATTGTGGATAATCATTAGAACCGCCTCATCAAATATGGATTGTGGGTACTCGTTAGAACCGCCTTATCCACAATCTATATTTAGAGCAGAAATAAGAAAAATAATGTTTACCACTGTAAACCCCTGTTTTACTATATAAAAGTGGGGTTCAGGGGGGGTAAAAATTATATTGGCATGTTTTCGTGATGTGTTTTTCAAATTCTTTCTTATTTCAGAAAAAAATGGCTTGGGACATCTATTACGTCACTATTCAGTTGGTGTCCACCTTACTTGTGTCTGCTAATGAAGGTCATTTATCTACGCCAGAGATCTGCCCTTGCTCATTTAACATGGTTTCACAGGAGGCTGACTGCTTTAATCGAGGACTAAGAAAGATACCAAACTGTGTTCCGCGTACAATAAAAAGACTTATCCTCAACTCTAACAATATAACTAACCAACCAGGACAGTTTAACGGATTTACTAATCTAGAGTTTTTGGATCTTTCATGTAACTTTTATTTCACTGCGGACAAGGATTCTTTCTCCGGACTAATATCCCTAAATACGCTTTTTCTTAACATGACCAACAATGAGCCAATGAAACCAGATTTATTTTCTGGGTTGCCTAAGCTTGATATGCTTTCACTCAGTGGTATACATCTACGTTACATTGACGATGAAACTTTTATTCACTTGCATAATCTTACTTACTTGGACTTATCAGGCAACTTTTTAATTGATATTAAAAATAACATGTTCTTGAAGCTTTCACATTTGAAACACCTCGACCTTAGTCATAACGAGCACCCAAAGTTTCATGTGCGGTCGTTTGCAGGCCTTTCCCAGCTTAAATTCCTGTCACTGCAAGAAAATTTCGTAATAAATGCTTTTTTTCTTCCACCAAGCTTGTTTCAACCTCTGGCACATCTAGAAGAATTGCATCTAGCAGGAATTTGTTCATTGAGGGAGCTTTATTATAATTGTTCAACAATCCATGAACGTCTTAGTAGACTCCCTTCCTTAAAAAGGTTATACCTGGACAATTTTGTTATCAATTCACTTGGGCCAGGATTCAACAACGTAAAGAAATTAGAAGAACTGTATTTTGTTAATCTTTTTATGCCGAATGAATGTAATGTAGTTCTTTTAAGTAACAAAACGTTCGAAAATTTGAAGACATCATCGCTAACAAAACTTTACATAGAGAAGTGTAGGATTGACAATATTAAGCCTTATACATTTTCATTTTTCAAAAGTCTGACTCACCTTGAATTGATATCGGTAGAGCTATCGACGCTATTAAGGGTATGTTCCAGTTACACTCATATTGAGACTGGCCTTCAGAACACAGCCATAAATCATCTTCATCTACAGCTGAAGTGTTTATATGGATCTATCTCTATTTCAAGCCTTAAAGGTCTGAAAGACACACAATTGGAATATCTGGAAATATCAAATGGTCGCGTTTATGCAATTTTAGACGGTTTCTTCTCTAGCTTACCAGTATCTTTAAAATATATGTACCTGCAAAATGACTACATATGTGCCATATATTCATTCTATGATTTATTCAAACTGAAAAATCTGAAAATTTTGAGTCTGAGTAATAAACAAGACAGATCGGTGCAATTTCAGAATAGTTCTTCTAGGAAGACGACAAACGAAGCATTTTTTTCTGTCCAGCGCGCTTGCGTTTCAAGAACCACCGAAACGGTTTCCAGGACATACGTCTATGACAACATCCAACGCGCTTACGATATAGCTCGTGGAAACCAATACTACCAACAAAGTTCTGCTTTTCGGTTTCCAGAGTCAAGCAGTCTTGGTATATGTTGGAAGCTGCCGCCTTCACTAGATAAGATTGATATAAGCAACAGTGAACTTTTATGTGCTGTTATCAACGTATTGTGCGATTTTGATAATTCCCTGAAAGTTTTGAATGTAGCGTACCAGCGGAACAGAGTGTGTTTTGACTATTTGTGGGGAGAAATGAAAAATCTTTTAAAGCTGGAACAAATTGATTTAACCGGCAATCGCATAAAAATTATTCCAGCAAAAGCCTTTTCTCAGCTAAAATACTTAAAGAGTTTGTTACTGCACCATAATTCACTTTCTGCTGTCGAGTTTGACTTGGAAACAATAACCTTAGAAACACTAGATTTATCTGACAATAGTATTCAGTTTATATCACCAAAGCTGACGCGACATCTAGACCAAATAGCCGAAGATTCTAAACTAGTAATTTTTCTAGATGGCAACGCATTAGTTTGTGATTGTGAAAGAATTGAATTTGTAGCCTGGCTTCGCTACAGCAAGGCAATATTTCACAAGGAAACACTAACATGCAAGTACAATAAAAACGATAACTACAGTATAAGTGACATTGCAAAACTGCATGACAAATTAAAAACGGAATGTATTGCTCCAGAAGTCCTCAAAGGTTGTATTACCGGCTTTGTAGTACTACACCTTATACTAGGTATTGTTACACTTATATGGTATAAACGATGGAAAATCAGATATTTACTGGCCATTGGAAGAAAGAGTGTCAATCCGTATCATCCAATTGAAGAACGCGAGATAGAACTAGAGTATGATGTGTATATCTCGTATGAACGCGACCATGACGTGACTTGCGACGAGACTTTACATAGGTTTGTCACACAGAAACTTTACCCAGAATTCCAACGTCAAGGATTTAAAGTTTTAATAAGAGAGGAATTGGAACCCGGGATGGGGCTGTATAACGCGATTTCTCAGTCCTTGCGGAGATGCAGGAAGGTAGTTTCTCTCATTTCAAAGGATTACTGTCAAGATTACTGGAATGTTTTTGAATTCAATATGGCTGTGTTGGAAGGAATATATACTAAAAGACAAGTCCTAATACCCGTGGCATTTGAAAGTCTGGGTCGTGAAGATCTTCATGCGGAAGTACATGCATATCTTAGTTCTGAGCCTGTTTCTTACTACTCAAGTAATGTAAGAGATGTAGATTTGTTTGATTTTTTTATGCGAAAAAATCAGAGACAACAGGGAGTTTGACTGATACAAAGAGCAAATACAGATTTTTTTTAATATAACAACATCCCATGTGAGATCAAGCTTTCTTTCATGGGTAATAAATAATGGTATCATTTTTTCGAAATCAAATGTATGGTATTTGTCTTATTGCTGTTGCAAACATGGGCATAGGGAACAATCCTCGTAGTTTCACGACAATATCCGATATCGATTTGCGACAGTCGCCGCAGACTTACCTGTAAACATCACCACCAAAATTATATAGAAATTAATAGCCCTATTAAATTGATTAAATTACAATTTAAGAAGAATGCGACAAAAAATTATAAGTTATTTTCAAAAAGTTCTGTTATAAATGAGGAAATAGATATAAAATTTGTAAAAATAAAGTAACGACTTAGTTCTTCCATTTTACTTTGAAAAGTGGAAGTCGTATTCCTATTCATCTTATATATCTTTTGGCAAAATGCTCTTGAACCTACATTCCAATGTTAATTTAAAACTTATTACTTTCTCATTGATTTTTTTATAAGTCATGACTAGGAAGAAAATTTCTCAAAGTTTGCAATGATATATACAATTTTATACTCAATTAAAAACATAGTTCTTCCATTTTGATTTGAAAATAAGGAAGTCAGCTTTTCGGCACCTGCATTTTCTCTCGTGAAAATGGCTAAGTACACGAGCGCCAGCAGGACAAAATAGTCATGGGTAGAAATTTACTTTAGCACAGTCTCATAATGTTTATTTATTTATTTATTTATTTATTTATTTATTTATTTATTTGTAGATTTATCAATTAATTAATTAATTTATTCCATCTGTAGAAAGAACTCGGGATCTGCATGATAATATGTGAGGCCCCCGGTAGAACTCGGGATCTGCATGATAATATGTGAGGCCCCCGGTTCGATCCCCGGAAGCGTGGGTTATTTCGGTGTCCGAACACACTCCATTGGCATCATTTGCAGGGATGAATGCCAAAAAGTGCGCCGTCCTTCGGATCGGGACGTTAACTGGAGGCCCCCTGTGACATCTCTTGTGCAGGTTAACCCATTCAGTACCAGAAACCCCTAAAGGGGTACCTTGGCAAACAGTGCAGGCCCAGATCAGACGCCACAGAATGCGGCGTCTGATCAGAGCCTACACTGTTTGCAAAAAGTTAAGTCATTTCCCGAATCAATTTTGAAGAAAACACAACCTGACACCCCTAAATTTCGAAATGGACTCCTGCCATATATAAGGTGGAAGATTCCATTTGGTACAAAAGGGGTTAACGACCCCTACTGTAATTACATGATTACTGTGTAGGCTTTCAATCCTGCAAACCTGGTGTGTATGTAATGTACACCTGCGAGTGATGGTCAAGTGTGACCGATCGCAGTTTTGGTAGAAAGAAAGAAAAAGAAAGAAAGACAGTTTTATTGCAATCATTTTTAGTAAGCCTTCGCAGAGCCGAACTTTGTTTCCCGCTTTGCCCGGCGGGCGGACTTATCACATGAAGAACACCATTAATTGACATATTAGCTCATTAACAATTTGTTGACCCAAAGTTACAGACATGAATTCAAAAACTTTAACATAATGAAAACACACCTATACAAATACATTGTAAATTTTACCGACGAAAAAAAGGAAAACATTAAGATGTAAAATGGTGATATTTTACTAATTTTCAATATATAAATTGTGCGTACATGAGTACCCACAATCTATATTTTAGAGCAGAATTAAGAAAAATAAGGTTACCCCTATAAACCCCAGTTTTACTATAAAAAGTGGGTTTAAAAAGGGGTACAACTTAATTTTTCTCATTTCTTCTCTAAAGGCCCCGTCACACTCAGACAAAGACCTCAAAGACCGCACTGTGTTCTTAAAACTTAACCTACGCAGGAAGAACTGGATGAAATGCAGGAAAAATCGCAGTTTTCAAGTTGGTTCTACGTCCTTAATACGCCCATGTCAGGATGCCACTGCATCTAACACGCACCAGCTACGTTTTGTCGCGCGCTTGATCAGGCATACACCACGTCCTTTGCGTTTTTACTACGTTTTTACAACGTTCTTCCCAAGACCTTTGGGACAAAACCACGTGCTTAGTGCGCGTTTACCACGTTCTCACTGCGCCCTTCCAGATGTTATAAATTAAAGTCAACTGTCTCTGCGTTCTGAATTCTTGGTCCGACTCTGTTCAGCAGTTCATCAAACATCTCTGCCGGCATTCTGAGGAAATTAAAGAATGACTGCTGATCCTTCATTCTTAGCTCTGCCATCAGTCTGTCATAGTGGCCAAATTGAAATCGTTCTTAAACCGAAAGCCAAGGGCGCACCCAACAATATCTAGGTTGCCTTCAATTCCTTCTCCGTCTTATCCTCCTAAATAACAAAGGGCAGCATGCGCACCAAGCAGAGTTTGGTTGGCTTGGAACAACGCACACTGCAGAAGAACGTTTTGATTCTGTGTGTTCATGATAAAAGTTGAAACACAAGTGAAAATGTGAGAAATTCGGTAAAGTATTTATACTAAATTGCTTGACGTGACATGGACGGTATGAGAACTTGCTGCAAACGTAAAACGGACGTGTTAAGCACCGAACAAACGTGTAACAAACGTAATGTTGTCTTATACAACGTGGTATGAACGTACTTTTGCCTTTGCAGAAACGTGGAACGGTCGTGGTGGGTACGCAATTGACGCGGTATGAACGTCGTATGAACGTCGTATGAACGCACTGCAGTCTTTTCCGTCCATCCCAGGTTTGTACTACGTCAATGTAGACCATATTAGGTTCATGCTCCGTTTGTACTACGTCAATGCCGTTGTTTCCATGTCCTTACTGAGTCCTTACTGCGTCCATATTCGATCACGTCCTCGCCACGGTTTCTTTGAACATGTTTAAAAATCGTCCACGTCAGCCAAGACCAATAAGATCTCATCATGTTCTCATCGGTTTCTGCTGCGTTCCTTCTACGTCGTACAAGTTCGTACTACGTCGGTCCGGTTTTACATTGACGCAGTGGGAACTTGGTCTAGTGTGACTGGGGTTTAAACTAGAACAGATTGTGGGTACTCGTTACAACCAGTTCTAACGAGTACACACAGTCTATATTTTGATCAGAAATAAGAAAATAACAAATTTATCATCCTTAACTTTAAGTGTTTTTTTTTTTTTGCGATGTAATCTGCAAAAGATATTTCAGACGTTTGGGAGAAAGAAAAGGCTGAAAATCAAAAATGAAAAAAAGAAAGAAAAGGTTGAAAATCACAAAACTGAAAAAAAGCGGAATAACAAATGAAATAAATACTGCACACCACAAATATCAGCAATTACTAAAAGAAAATGAGAAATCTAAGGATATGACAATTTCAGAATTAAAAGAAAAAAAAAATAAGACTTGTGATTGTAACAAAATTAAGAATACGCGAAAAATTAATTTCCCTGATTAAGGACACCTTGAAAGAGAACCAATAATTCGGGTATATATTCGGTTGGCAATAAACACAGTTTATGGTCAGGCGACCGAATATCTTAACCCATCAATGGCAAAGGAATCCATCCAGGTATAAAGTTTATAGTGGACCATTTCCAATGTTTGGAGTGTTAAAACGATTTCTTTTCTTTGTCAAAAGTTTCACAAAAATATGTAGAATAAGCAACCAGTGTAGACCTTGATCAGACACCAATTTCTGTGGTGCATTAAATGGTTTACACTGCTTGCGAATGGCTCCCAAAAGGGACGCTTGGCATATATGGGTCATAAACTTGTTAGTTAAATAGTTTACAGCAAATAAGATAGTAGACGACTCAGTCATAAAATATCACTAATAGGGAAAACATACCTATGTTAGATTATAGACCATTTTTCAGGATTTGCCTGATGGTAATTTGGGACGTTTTCCTAATGCTTTTCAAAAAGTATATTGTGGGCACTCGAAATCCACCAAAAACGATTTTTTTTTTCAGATAAAAATCGAGATATTTTTCATATTTGTGATCAAAATATTGATCAAAATATACATTGTGGGTAAGCGTTAGAACTGCCTCGGCAAGGCAGTTCTGACGAGTCCCCACAATCTGTTTTGAAGCAGAAATAAGAAAAATAATGTATACCCTGCAAACCCCAGTTTTACTATATAAAAATGGGGTTTATTGGGGTCAAAATTATACAGGCATGATTGCATGATGTGTGCCCATTTTAACCCTGATCCTGCAGAACACGACAGCCGCAACATTTACAAACAGTGTATGTCCCGATTAATCTAATCAGGATCTACACTGTTTACTAGTAAACATATTCGATCAAGCACGCTCTGCCTGGACAGGCTTAGACCCTCTAAGCGGTTTACCGGTACTCGGTTGGTTTCAGCTCTGCATGGAAGACTCATGCAGCCCATCTATTTCTTCAAGTCCTGATGGGCGGGGCCCAGTTATGCTGTGATTCTTCGCTTCAATGATAAAGGAATACGTGCAGACACAGACTAGACAATATAGCAGACCGATCAAAGTCTACACGAATGATGAAAATACTAGGTGGTTGAATCGGCCGCTGATGATTGTTTGAATAGTGAGATAGTAATAATTATCATCTAGAGCTCTTCTGACCAGAGCTTATGACACTTTTTCATGTTCGACTCATCTGAGCATGAAATTAATAGTGTTTATAAATGCTAAAAGTTTTGTATGGGCTGAAGTTGTCTATCCTCCCATTATGAAAACACCTCTATTCATATATTATTGATATTTTCCAACTTTTCTGATAAAAGATTCTGATATTTTTCACACATCTACTTAAAACATAGATTGTGGGAACTCGTTAGAACTGCTTCATTGAGGCAGTTTAAATGAGTACTATACCCGTAACCTTTGTTTGTGTGTGTCTGTGTGTGGCGGGGGTGAGGGTGCGCAGAATATGAAAAATAATGTCTACCCCTGTAAACCCAAGTTTTGCTATCTAAAAGTGGGGTTTATTGGGATCAAATTACAAAGGGGTGTTTTCGTAATGCTAAATAATGTTGAAATGTTGAAATTGTTGGCATCTTAACATTTGGTAGCGGGATAAATTACATGCCCAGTTGAGTAATTCAAAAATATATGTTTCAATATCACGACCCACGATTTGAGTAAATGCATATATTTTGCGCCCTGATATGAATTTTTTCACTAAATTAAACCGATTTAAGTCAAGGCACCCCTGAACATTAACGAACAAATAATCAGTTGGTGATTATAGGATTTTATCATACATTTAGTATTAAATACTTAGTTTTTGAATATGCGATACGAACGTGACACCAATGCACGTATCACGCTTGCACGTGCTGCCATATCGCATGGGCTTTATCATACCCCAAAAATCCATATCACAACCCTTTATCGCACCCTAAGCCTTTATCATACCTCTGACGTCACCCTATTCGGAACACGCGAAGTTCTAACCACGTGCTGCCATATCACTTTTTCATCTGTCAAATCTCAAGCATAGCTAGACCGAAGATAATGAGATTCTCATTGTAACTTTGGTATTAGGCAGATGCAATTAATACAATTTATTTTGAAAAGACGCGACAGCATATGTGAAACAGTTTTATTGATAGATCATGTAAAAGCTTCGTGTAAGAATTGTTTCGTGTAATTGGAGTGAACTATAATATAAGTGACCTATGAATGGTTAGGTCAATCAAATGAACGAGTCACAACAAAAATAAACCGCGACAGAAGAACCCGCATTGGAGCGGTCGGTAGAAAGTATTTCACTGTTGGACTTAAACCCCACTTTTTATATAAAGTAGAAGCCTCCGTGGTGTAGTGGTTACGCTACTCGCCTTGTAAACCAGGGGTTGCAGGATCGATCCCGGGCTTCTCCAGACTTTCGGATGAGTCTTTAAACCGAGGTCCCGTCTCAATATTACCTTAGCTGTTGGTAAAACTCAAACACTCACTCACTTTATATAAAGTAAGCATGCAAGGGAGACGGGCCTCCGTGGTCTGGTGGATAAGAGCGCTGACCCTTAATCATTAGGTCCCCTACCGCTGTGGGTTCGAGCCTGGCTCGGGTCACATGTGAGCCGCCAAGTTCTGCAATGGAAGGTCAGCTGTTTCCTCCGGGTACTGCGGTTTTCGCACACCTCTGATTAACGATCGGCTCGATATGAGTGAAACAATCTTGAAAGGGCTGCAAAACAAAAAAACAAGGGGTATGCAAGGGTATGCATTACAAGGCCTCAACATGTCATAGGCATGATAGTGAAAGTTAGTGAGACAAGTCCGACACAGCCTGTATTTTAGTGTCCAATCAATTTAACATGGCATCTTGTCTACCAGTAGGCTTGCCACCTCAACTGCGTTGCCATGGTTTGCAAACTCTGCTCGAACCATGGTCGCGATTGAGGTCACTCAGTTTGTCATACATTACAAAAGGAGATTATACGAATTTTATATGGCTGTGAGGGTGAGTGGAAAAATCCGTCCCGAGCTCACTGTCCGGCATCACGAGGCTTGTCGAGTGATGCTTCGGGGCGGATTGTCTCTCTACCTCAAGATTCTTTTTCTTGCATACCTTCCATTTCTAGGAGTGGACTTTTTAGAACAGTGACACCGCGATTGTCGACATCCTCAACATTTTGATTACAATTTTAATAATACAGCCTTTTTAAGTCACTTTACTTGCAATGACTTAAAACTTAACGACGATGTGCGTGACGTCATATTCAACCCGTGCACATCAAACACGTGACATTATAATGACACAACCGTGCGACATAGTGCATTTTTTCACATCTCCAAAATGGCTACTTTTCTAATGAAAATTCGTGATATTTTTACTGATTTGTACTGCAAACATATGTTGTGGGTGCTCGTTAGATCCGCCTCATTGAGGCGGTTCTAACGAGTACCCACAAGCTATGCCTTGAAACAGATATAAGAAACAAGAGGCCCATGGGCCACTATGCTCACCAGAGCTCAGGTGGGCACTGCCCAATGGCAGCCATGTATTTTAACATGATATCATTTTAATCTACCAAATGAACCCCCATGCCCAAATGAGCACCCATGTGGACTCAGTATCTGAGACATTAGGCCTTTTATGAAGTAGAGGGGGTGGGGCATGGACCCAATGGAGCCCTGGTTGGTATCACTAAATGCGTCTTATCATAAGAAACAAAAATATATACGGTTTAGCAGTGGGGATCTGTAAGGCCTCTTAAACAGTGGAGGGGTTGGGGCATGCCCTGTTGATCCCAGGAAAGCCCATATTGTTGTCCCTAAATGTGTCTTATCATAAGGACCAAGTATATATATGGTTTAGTGCTGGGAATCTGAACGGTTTCGGATATTTGAGGCCCTTTTATGAAGTGGAAAGGATGGGAATGGCCCCTGCGGAACCCCCTACAGTAGGTGTGCTAATAATAAGGAACAAGAACATTTATGATTATGGGGTGGGGATTAGAATGGTTTCTGAAATATAAAGCCTTTTATTAAGTGGAAGGGCGGTGCACATTGCCTCAGCACAAAGAGACCCCCAGGTTGGTGTGATTGAACGAGTCTTATCATAAGGAATAAGTATATGGTTTAGGGGTGGGGATCTGAACTATTTCTGCGATATATGGCTTTTAATGAAGTAAAGCGGTGGGGCATGGCCTGGGCGTGCCCCGGGGACTCCCAAGCTGGTGTCACTAAATGCGTCTTATCATAAGAAAGATGAATATATATGGTTTAGGGTGGGGCTAAGAACATTCTCTGAGATATAAGGCCTTTTGTGAAGTGGAGGGGTGGGGCAAGGCCCCGGGAGACTCCCAGGTTGGTGTCAATGAATGTGTCTTATCATAACGAACAAGAATATATATGGTATAGGGGTGGCCATCTGTAGGGTTTCCGAGATATTGTGATATTATGAAATGGAGGGGGTAGGGCATGGCCCCAGCACATCCCTGGGGATCCCCAGGTTGGTGTCATTGAATGCGTCTTATCATAATGAACAATATATATGGTTTAGGGGTGGGGATCTGAACAGTTTCTGAGATATATGGCCTTTTGTGAAGTGGAGGGGTGGGGCAAGGCCCCAGCGCATCCCTGAAGACCCCCAGGTTGGTGTCAATGAATGTTTCTTATCATAAGAAGCAAGAATATATATGGTTTAGGGGCGGGGATCTGTAAGGTTTCCGAGATATTGGGCCTTAAATGAAATGGAGGGGGTGGGGCATGGACCCGGCGCATCCCGGGGACTCCCAGGTTGATGTCACTGAATGGGTCTTATCATAAGGAACAAGAATATATATGGTTTAGGGGTGGGGATCTGAATGGTTTCCGAGATATTGGGCCTTTTATTAAGTGGAGGGGGTGGGGCATGACCTCGGCGCATCCCTGAGGACCCCCAGGTTGGTGTTACTGAATGCGTCTTATCAATAGGAACAAGAATATATATGGTTTAGGGGTAGAGATCTGAATGGTTTCTGAGATATATGGCCTTTTATGAAGTGGAGGGGGTGGGGCATGGCCCCGGCACAACCTGTGGGACCTTCAGGTTGGCATAAATGCATATGGCTAAGAGAAGTTTACTCAAGAAACATTTCTATAAAAGTTTTGTCAAAATATCTGCAATGACTTGGCAGTAAATGCCATTTTTCAATTTTCCCCATTATAAGTCTATGGAAACTCTAAGTTGCCATAGCAACCAAACTAATGAGCCGATTTTCATAAAAAACACAAACTTACAATCCCCCAGCCCAAGGATGCTACAGATAAAATTTGGGCCCAATCGGCCCAGTGGCTTTAGAGGAGAAGATGTTTAAAAGTGTTGACGCCAGACATACGACATACGACAAACGACGACGACGACGACGACGCCGACGACGACGACGACGGACAACTGCCTATCCTATAAGCTCCCCCGGAGCCTTCGGCTCTGGTGAGCTAAAAATAATGTTTACCCCCGTAAACCCCAGTTTTCACCTTATGATGAAAATTCTCCATTTTATCCTATCCCTTGGTAGGATAACCTGTGTTAGATGAGAATTTCTACCCCAGGGTTAAGTATAGGGTTACTAGCGTGGAAGAAGTGACCAATCTGTGTGTAAATTGTGTTTATGATCCGCGCCAAGCGAAAAAAAGTCTTCGAGCATTTGCACACATAGAAAACAAACACTAGCCTGCGTTACCGTTCAGTTATTACCCTGACTGATGCGCAATTAACAAACACTACATATTGTTTACAAAAGAAGAAGAAGAAGAAGAAGAAGAAGAAGAAGAAGAAGAAGAAGAAGAAGAAGAAGAAGAAAAACTTTAATTAATGATTTTTTTGACTAGCGAAAATATATTGGTTTCGGCGAAAAATCTTTTTAATTGGCAATTGTTGCTAATTACTGCTAATCATGCCGGTTGTGGGAATACTACTTAAAACCCTTAGGTACTTTTTCTGATCAAAGTCTACGTTGTGCGAAAGATCCAATGCTTCTTCGTGAAGCAAGAGAAGTCTAGGATGTGCGCGCTGATGTGATTCTTTGCTGGGCACACGTAAATTGTAGGGAGTGCTGTGCCCTGGTTCAGTTATTATTTTCTGGGGTAAATTGCATGTAATAACACACAGTAAAACAATCATCACGAAAACACGCCTATATAAACCCACTTTTTTATAATAAAACTGGGGTTTACAGAGGTAAACCTTGTTTCTTATTTCTGCTCTATATATAGATTGTGGGTACTCGTTACACAGTCTATATTTTGAGCAGAAATAAAAAAAAATGTCACAAATTTTCATCTTAAAATTTTCTCTGTTTCGGCAATAAAAATTACTATATAGTTGTATAGGCATGTTTTCGTAATGTGTTGTCAGGGTTGCAAAAAAAAAAAACACACACACAAATATTTTAATGCTAACCAGCAATCAACAACAGCTGATTTAACATGTATCGATTAACGTGCATCAATTAATACATGTATAGAATTTAAGAGTTGACACGCGCTGTGTTGGTATTCAAATTAATCGCTTTATGACCCGGTAGCCTTAATCGTTGAGATGATATCGACAAACTTAGGTAATCTTAAGACAAACGTTCTGATATCCGGACAAAATCCCCTCTGGACAAAATCCCCTCTGCTCATTTTTGCATAGGTGGACGAAATCCCCAAGGTGGACACAATCCCCTTTGAATCTTTTTACAGGGTGAACAAAATCCCCCTCGTGATTTTTACAAGGTGGACAAAATCCCCTCCATAAGATGGACAAAATCCTCTTCGGGCAAAATGCCCCTTGCTGATTACTGCCATATTAATGGTAATCAAATGGGCTTCAAGTTTCCCTGTTTTTTTTTTAAGAAATCAAAATCATCAATATTTTTAAAGAGGGTGATTCATTACGATAACACACCCGTGCGACATAGTGCATTTTTCATATCTCCAAAATGGCTACTTTTCTGATGAAAATCTGTGATATATTGCTTATAAAAACTGCAAACATAGGTTGTGGGTGCTCGTTAGAACCGCCTCAATGAGGCGGTTCTAACGAGTACCCACAACCTATGTTTTGGAGCAAAAATAAGGAAAATAATGTTTACCCCCCTAAACCCCAGTTTTCTCTGTATAAAGTGGGGTTTAAGGGGGTGTTCATTTCACGGACTTGTTCACGTGATGTAAAGAAAATCAAAGAAAGTTAAGGACTGCGCTTGGTATTATGTTTGAAAACAAACTGATTAATTTCACCACAAGTGATAAAAATATGTAATTTATCTTTATAATTATTAAATGATTCAATAGGCTAATTATCAAAAATGCTTGATAAGCTGTAGGCCTTCCATCATACAAACTTCATATTCACTGACAAATAAATTTCACAGTAATCCAATGTAGATGAAATAGCAAATACTGAAGATCCTGATCAGATCTGTTCAGGGTTTTAGTATGTTTCCTCTGGCTTTCTTTGCTGGATCATTACAGGGTCACTGATGAGGCTTTATTAGCCGAAACTACGTAGTATGACCCATCTTCTTTCTTATGAATGTTTTCATTGCTCTTAAAGGAACTCATTTTTTGATTTTTATTTGCCTTCACTGCAGCTGGTGTTGTGCCGTGTGGCGGCCGTAAAACGTCTCCCCGTACATCAACCATAGTGCAGTTTATATTTTACTTTTGGTCCTTTGAGATCAGCGTGAATATTCTGAGAAATCAGAAATAAATTATTGGTTTAGACTCATATTCTAGACAGGTTTTTAATTATTTGGACCCCATTTTGATTTATATCAGTCTTTGAATCGACTGCCTTTTCGAAATTCGCAAAATTGCATAATGTTTCCTCTGGCTTTCTTTGCTGGATCATTACAGGGTCACTGATGAGGCTTTATTAGCCGAAACTACGTAGTATGACCCATCTTCTTTCTTATGAATGTTTTCATTGCTCTTAAAGGAACTCATTTTTTTATTTTTATTTTCACTGTTTATTACGAAAACACGAGCAACTGTAGTTTGATTGTATATAACTAACGTTAGATCTGGGTCCAATTGTTCAATGTATTGTTAGCTTAACGAGCTTATGTTCTAGCAAGTTCAATATCTGATACGGCCGACCTCTGTAGCTCAGTCGGATGCGCGTCTGACTGGTGATCAGGAGGACACGGTTTCGATACCTGATGGGATCGGCCACATTCTTTCGTGGAGATTGATCATGAAACCTTTTCTACGGTCATTCTTTTCCTTTCTCTGATTCAAGAAGGGCAGTTGTCGGTAATGTGCACTGCACTAGTTAGCCGCTTACGTATAAGCCTGTCCAGAAAAAGTGTGGATAGGTAAACTGGCCGGCTCATAAATAGTGTTGACTGGGCTGTTAGACTCCAATACAAACAAAATCAATATCTGATTTGATTGTGTTGGAGTTTAACAACACGGAAAACCTTGTGGGCCATTTGTGTCGTCTCCCAGAGAAAGGGAGAAAAGAGAAAGGACAAGTGAGGGACAGGAGAGACAGGGGAATAGAAACAGAAGAAACAACAACATCCCTCCTCTACCCTTACCTGCTGCAAGAGCAACAGGCCTCGCCCAACTACATGTATAAGCCAATATCAGCTGGACGCCCCAGTGACGCAAGATACCCGACACCTCTGCCTCACCCAAGCAACCCCACAATATCTGATAATCTGGTATTTTTGATGAAAAAAATGTAAGTAATTTTAACATTTCTCAAACATATTACTGTTAATGCCAAATTTAATGATCAAAGATAACTATATATATGGGCCCCGTCAAGCGATTTTGGTACTTATCGCCTATGCGAGCAGCGAAGGTTCAGGCGAGCCTGCGAATCCGCGCAGTCTCGCCAGAACCTTCACTGCTCGCTCATACAAGCAGTGAATCAAGAGGAACCTTCAGACAGAAAAACATATCCCTGGCCCCTCTGAATGGCTGGGCATGCGCAGTTAAAACTTGTCATGACGGAATGCCCGAAGACACAAATTCGCTTGGCGGGGCTCAATTATATAACGACGTCGTTAGTTTTGAACAACCTGAGCCTATGGCTATGTTCATTGTAGTTTTATGCCTTTTTGAATTTGAAAAATGTACAAATATAGCATTATGAACAAGCTGTTATTTTCTGAACATAGAGGGAGTTTAGAAACCAACATTTTATTGACATCAATGAATCTTATAGGATGATTGTAAGAGTTATTTGCCCCTGATTTGCAGACACTTTGGTAAATTACATTACGATAACACACCCGTGCGACATAGTGCATTTTTCACATCTCCAAAATGGCTACTTTTCTGAAGAAACTCCGTGATATTTTTCTTATTTATACTGCAAACATAGGTTGTGGGTGCTCGTTTGAGGCGGTTCTAACGAGTAACCACAACCTATGTCTTGGAGCAGAAATAAGATTAATAAGGTATACCGCCGTAAACCCCTGTTTTCTCTATATAAAGTGGGGTTTATGGGTGTTCATTTCACGGACTTGTTCACGTGATGGCCAATGGTTGCAATAAAACCAACGGAACAAATAATTAGTTAAATTCAATTTCACTCTACTTATTAATATCTTGTAAACATTTTGATTATATCTTGTTTGTTTTGATTGATTTGGAGTTTAACGTCCCCGTCAACACTGTAAAGGTCATTTTGGAGACGTTGCTTCCAATTTTGTGGGAACTTTACCCAACATTGAGATGAAATGACATCCCAAGCCCTGCCGCTAATGGAACCAATAGGGTTTATAAGCATGGACTCGCACTACATTGGTTGGGCATGCTTAGATCCCCTAAGCGTTTTACCAGTACTCGTGTGCGGGTCGGTTTCAGCTCCATTACGAAAACACGCCTATACCGATATATGGTAAATTGTAGCACCGAAAAAATGAAAAGTTTATGACAAAAAGTGTGATATTTTTCTTATTTCTGCTCAAAATATAGATTGTGTGTACACGTTAGAACCGCCTCATCGAGGCGGTTCTAACGAGTACCCACAATCTATATTTTAAAGCAGAAATAACAAAAATAAAGTTCACCCCTTTAAACCCGAGTTTTACTATATAAAAGTGGGGTTCAAGGGGGTCAGAATTATATAGGCGTGATTTCCTGATGCTTCGTGGAAGCATCATGCAGCCCATCTATTTCTTCAAGCCCCGATGGGCGGGGGCTCTTTGATTATATCTATCTAGACACATGAAGATAACGCTATTATGTGATATTATGATATCTAAACAGTATCTAGAACTTAAAAAAAAAGCATTTTCATTTGAATATTTGTAATTACAGCGAAAATTCGATGGCTCGATCACCGCATTACGCTAACAAGCCCCGAAAGAACACCCCACTTTATAAAGAGAAAACTGGGTTTATAGGGGTTTTCGTTATTTTTCTTATTTCTGCTCTAAAACATAGGTTGTGGGTACCCACAACCGATGTTTGGAGTATAAATTATATTTGTTTTCTTTTCATTGCGATGACACACCCGTGCGACATAGTGCATTTTTTCACATCTCCATAATGTCTGCTTTTCTGATGAAAACCCGTGATATTTTTCTTATTTTTACTGCACGCATAGGTTGTGAGTGCTCGTTAGAACCGCCTCATTGAGGCAGTTCTAACGAGCTCCGACTGCTTTTCTGATGAAAACAGTGATATTTTTTTTTATTTTTACTGCAAACATAGGTTGTGGGTGCTCGTTAGAACCGCCACATTGAGGCGGTTCTAACGAGCACCCACAACCTACGTTCGTATGTCTTGGAGGAGAAATACTGCTGTAATATCGCGGGTCCTCTGTCTATTTATAATATAATATAATTTGGAAGAATTTTCTCATTTTATCTTGAAAATGTATGTTGAGAGTACTCATTAGAATCTCTTCGATGAGGGGATTCTAATGAGTACACACGACATACAGTCAAACTTCGATGGCTCGAACTGCTTTTGGACCATAAAAATTTGTTCGAGACAGCGGTAGTTCGAGCCACGGAAGGCTATTATTAGTGTCATAACAGGAGGTATAATGGAGATACTGAGGATCCGCGTTATATGACAGAATTTGGTCCCTATTATTTTGCCGTTTTAATGAATTTACCGTTATAAAGAATCCCAGTTAGGATTATGGTAGGTTATTAAAGGTCTTTTCCACATCATTACTCCACGATGAGGCGATAATAACACTTATCTATAACATTTATTTCTTGGAATATTTAATTACAATAATCTTTCATGACTATGGATTCGATTTGGGTAGTTCCAACTCAAGGGAACCCCAAGCCGCTCGGAATCGGGGCTAAACCTTGAGCAAAAAATTCATTCCTTTGATATTGTCGTTATAACGAGTTTTGCCGTTATTACGAATGTCGTTATAACGCGGGTCCTCTGTAATTGTGGGATATCTTGTCGCTGTTCTATACTATAAATGTATGGTGTGTGTACTCATTAGAATCGTCTGGTCGAGGCGATTCTAATGACTACATACATCATATATTTGCAAAATAAAAGAAGAAAATCCCTCTTCATTTTCCCGATATGGTATTTGGATGAATTCCCTGTGAAATCAAGAATGGGTTCGACTCATCCATGGTAAACGAGCCATTGTGGTTCGAACCATTGAAGTTCTACTGTACATTTATTTAAGAAACAATTTTTATTTTTCTGCTGTTCATGAAAGCATGAACGCACTGGGTCGCGTGCAAAGTAAATGAAACCCCGAAGGGGTTCATGTAAATTTTGTTATCGACCTGCTGTCGTTCATACTTTCATGGAAATCAGAAAAAAAATGTGACATTATTTGCCCCTCATCACTGGGCGGAAAAAATGCTTATAGGGCAAACTTTTAAAGTCGAAAAACAGTTACCCGCTGTTTTGTCTACAAAGAGCGGAACAGCGTTAACGTCAGTCACCAACGCCCGTATAGAACCATTGTTAAGACTGACGTCACTTGACGTCACTGAATATCATGTGACTCGATGCGTTCATGGAAATATGAACTACGTTGTTTTCTACAGTTTTACATTAGGCTTTACACTTGAAATGTAAATACATAAAAGAAAATAAAACATATCCCTACATCACGTGAACAAGTCCGTGATATGAACAGCCCCTAAACCCCACTTTATATAGAGAAACTGGAGTTTACGGGGGTATACATTACTTTTCTTATTTCTGCTCCAAGACGTAGGTTGTGGTTACTCTTTAGAACCGCGGTATTGAGGCGGTTCTAACGAGCACCCACAATCTATGTTTGCAGTATAAATAAGAAAAATATCACGGATTTTCGTCGAAAAAATAGCCATTTTAAATACATGACAAATGCACTATGTCGCTCGAGTGTGTTATTGTAACGTTATGCCTTCTGAACTGGCGCTATGATTAAATCTTAGTGGCTCAAATAAATGTCCATGGCCCCAAAAGGTGTACGAAGCATTGAAATTCGACTGTAGTTTCTTAATTCTGCTCTTAACATAGAATGTAAGTGCTCATAAGAGCCTCTTTGATGCAGCGGTTAATACGAACCGCTCTGATGCAGCAGTTCTTAAAAGCACCTAAAAGCCTAGGTTTAAATGCAGCGATTCTTACAAGCACACCTTAAAGCCTAGGTTTCGATGCAGCGGTTCTTACAAGCACCTAGATGCAGCGGTTCTATCAAGCACACCTAAAATAAGTTCTGAAAAGTTAGGTCCTTTGGAAGCAAAGAATACACCAAACAAACGAAAATAGCAGACGCGGTTTTATTGAGTCTGTTCATGACATGCAGTACTGAAATGTGCAACACCTACCACGCCCTCTACCGCCGGCTTAAGCAGAACTCTATTTTCAAAATGATCAAATTGAACTCAATTATCCCAAAGGGCCAGAAAATATAATCTACACAATGCCGAGGTTTCAATGCAGCGGTAAGCCTAGGTTTTGATGCAGCGATTCTAACAAACACATAAAAGCCTAGGTTTTAATGTAACGGTTCTTACAAACAACTAAAAGCCGAGGTTTCGATGCAGCGGTTCTTACAAGCACATAAAAGCCTATATATCAATGCAGCGACCATAAAGCCTAGAATTTGATGCAGCCGTTCTCACAGGCACCTAAATGCCAAGGTTTCGATACAGCGATTCTAACAAGTACCCAAAAGCCTAGGTTTTAATGCAACGATTCTTATAAATACCTAAAAGCATAGGTTTCTATGCAGCGGTTCTTATAAGCACCTAAAAGCCTAGATTTCGATGCAACGGTTCTTACAAGCACCTAAAAGCCTAGGTTTCGATGCAGCGGTTCTTAAAAGCATCTAAAAGCCTAGATTTTGATGCAGCTCTTTTTATAAGCACCGGCCTAGGTTTCGATGCAGGGTTCTTACAAGCACCTAAAAGCCTTCGATGCAAGCACATACAAGCTTTGGCTTCAATGTAGCGGTTCTTACAAGTACCTAAAAGCCTATGTTTCGATGTAGCGGTTCTTACAAGCACCTAAAAGCTTAGGTTTCGATGCAGCGATTCTTACAAGCACCTAAAAGCCTAGGTTTCTATGCCGTGATTCTTACAAGCACCTAAAAGCCTTCGATGCAGCAGTTCTTACAAACACCTAAAAGCCTAGGTTTCGATACAGCGGTTCTTACAAACACCTAAAAGGCTATGTTCTTACAAGCATCAAATAATAATAACAATACTAAAGAAAGCCTTAGCATCGGTTCTTACAAGCACAATTTATGTAGATCCAAAATTGTTAACCATACGTTTCGTTCTACAAAGTGGGGTTTACAAGGATTATTTACTGCATAGGCTTGTTTACGTGATAAGCATTACGATAACACACCCGTGCGACAAAGTGCATTTTTTCATATCTCCAAAATGGCTACTTTTCGGATGAAAATCCATCATATTTTCGTTATTTATACTGCTAACATAGGTTATGGGTGCTCGTTAGAACCGCCTCAATGAGGCGGTTCTAACGAGTACCCACAACCTATGTCTTGGAGTAAAAATAAGAAAAATAATGTTTACCCCCGTAAACCCCAGTTTTCTCTATACAAAGTGGGGTGTAAGAGGGTGTTCATTTCACGGACTTGTTCACGTGATGAGTTCAATTGATAATCAATAGTCAGAAACGTTAACCCCTTTTTGTACCAAATAGCATCTTCCTCCTTATATATAGCTAGAGTCCATTTCAAAATTTAGGGATGACAGGTTGTGTTATCTTTAAAATTTATTTTGAAAATAGCTGAACTTTTTGCAAATAGTGTTGGCCATGATCAGACGCCGTGTTCTTCGGCGTCAGATCTGGGTCTGCACTGTTCGCAGGGATGCCCGTTTTGGGGTTTCTGCTACAAATGGGTTAAATACATTTTTGCAAATGATTAGACGCTGTCTATAAATACTCGAGTTCATAACGAGGCAACCCTGTTTTAGGGTTTCTAGGTTTATATTTGAGTTCATCGTCTACACTGTCATTATCATCAAGTTCTTTGATTGACAGCCTGGGATAATAATGTTCTGGAAACATTTTTTCAGGGCTATACTCTTCAATAAACCTTGGTGAGTATGGTATATAGACTGTATTTTCCATTAGATTTACTGATGGTCGATCGTCCTTGAATCCCCTGTCCAGAGACGGGTAAAACCCGAAATTCCTTTCTCCGTTTATGCGCTCGTAGTCCATAGGTAACGAACGCTTTCGTCGTTCATAAGGGTCGCTGTAGATCTTTTCAGATACGTCACTGCGGCTGTCTATATCGGTTTTATAAGTGATGCTTTCAGTATACGGAGGCGGAGGCTTAAACGCCCTTCTTTGGAAGTCAACAAACTTAGGACCTCTCTCTTGAAATCCCTGAAAATATAGACTACACTAATATAATAATTTGTTTGTTTGATTTGAGGTTTAACGTCCCCGTCAACACTGTATAGGTCATTTTGGAGACGTTTCGTCCAATTTTGTGAGACTTTTATGCGAAATTGAAATGAAATGTCATCTCAAGCCCTGTCGGCCGCTAAGCGGTTTACCAGTACTCGTGTGCGGTCGGATTCAGCTCTGCGAGGAAGCATCGTGCAGCCCATCTATTTCTTCAAGCCCCGATGGGCGGGGCCCGCACTAATACAGTACAATTCCGCTATTAAGACCACCTAACATGATGACTAAATCTGCTTTTAAAGCTCATTGAGAAGGTTCCAGTTATTCTTTCTTTGTGCGTTCTACACCCAGTGTCTCCTAATATGAGACTACCTTCGGGATTGTTCAAAAGTGGTCTTAAAGACCACGTTTTAGCAGCCCCAAAGGTGGTCTTAATTTAGGAATTTTACTTTTTTATAGCTGGGGTAGCCCATATGTGCTTTTAGCGCCCGGTTACCTTAAAAAACCTATCAAGATATTATAGTTGTTTGAGGGGGACATGACATGTCACATGTATTTAAGAAAAAGAGCAGCTCTAGTAGTTAATTGTTGATTAATAAATCGCAGATTGGAGGTCAGTTGGTAAGTAGATAAAATCACGAGCGCATAGCGTGAGTGATTTGGCTACTTACAACAACCGAACGACAAACTTTGATTTTTAACTCGACAATTCACACATTATAGATTCTAACAAACTTACATGTATAATCCGCAAATAATGATGCTGTTTCCTTCAAATTCTCCCAACCTTTCGCCATTGTTAGAAGAACTCCCGCCAAAATTACTGACTGTAACACATGCATTTATATCTATTTCTATCGTTTTCGATGCGAGAAAATGATGTTTCAAAGTCTAACGTCAAAGAATCTGTGAGTGACGTCATAAAACGATGACTTTTGGCGTCACACTCTAAAGCCCTGTGATTTATTGCAGATTCTAACACAGCGCACCTATATACGCAGTGGAAAGAAACTGTGATTTATTTTGCAATTAATCAGTGGGCGGAAGAGAGTGATGTAAAAAGCTGCCGTTTTATGACGTCACTCGTGTATTCTTTGACGTTAAGACGAAAACGTTGCAAAAAACATAAATGCATGTGTTAGGCCAGATTTCTTCTACTAATGAAAAAGGTTTGGGGATTTTGAAGGAAACAGCATCATAACAGTCAGTTTTCACTGTGTTTGAATAGAAATAGAGCAGTTGTATCAGTGAATTATTGAGTAATAAGTCCCAGTTTTGGGATCAGTTATCTAGAGGTAGATAAATAACTCGCGCTACGCCCTCGTGATTTGATCTACTTTACAACTGACCTCCCAACAGTGATTTATTCATAACGAAAACACGCCTTTTCAAAATGTTACCCCCCCCCCCCACCAAAACATAAAATAAAATAAAAAAATAGGCAAAACAAAAAACAACAAACCCCCCAAAAAATCAAATAAAAAATTCAGTATTTTTTATATTTCTGCACAAAACATAGATCTAGATTGTGGATACTCGATATAACCGCCTCGACCAGGCGGTTCTAATGAGTTTCCACAATCTAGTATGCTTTTGAGCAGAAATACGAAAAAAATGTATACCCCTGTAAACCCAATTTTATAATATAAAAAAGTGGGATTTAAGTGGGTCAAAATAGTATAGGCGTATTTTCGTGATGTAAACATGAATTATTTATTTCTTAAATAAATTGCAGTCAATGTAGGTGTGCTATGATATGTTTTGAGGTCAAACAATAATTGTAATGCCTATTTAAGAAATGAATTTATCATATGACGTCGCGTCTGAAAGTGTAATAACACCATATATTACATGCATTACAGAGAAATACCATGATTTCTACCAGACATAAACTTGGTATTTTCCTTTTTGCTAAGAAGAAATATTTCCTCTTAGCCGGGGAAATAAATCCCTTCAGCTGGAACTACTTTATGTACAAGATACGAGATACCGCTTTGCAGTGAAATTGTTCTATTCAAACGCGGGAAAGTTTCAATCACGGCGACGTTATTCATGACGTCATTGTAATGGCGTCTAAGAAATATTAACAGACGTTCAGAATGCGTGACGTTTGAGTCGGATGCAACGCTGAAACAAAAGAAAACATGGATATGACCATTGATTAGGATGTAAGTTTTGCTTTATTTAATCTAACGTTTTACTTGTTTTATCACTGAAACACTTTGTTTCTTCTATTTTTGTTCAAAACTGTAGAAAGCGCTTTCAAAATGGCGCCCATCCAGTTGTTCTTCCACCCAGATTCTGTAACACTTCGCTGATTGAACCGTTTACATGGGCTGTAAACAGTCAACTGAACGGGCATTCAGATCCAAAATTCAAGATCCAAACTCTCCTAAAAGTCTATGGAAGTGCATGTAATATACAGATTATACATTTCTCCTATTTGAAATATGGGATTTATAAACCTCGGGAGGTAAAACAATCCGTTAAAGAAACTCGTGCTTCGCACTCGTTTCTTTATCGGATTGTTTTACCTCCCTCGGTTTATAAATCCCATATTTCAACTAGGAGAATGAATAATCTATATGTAATAAATTCGATAATCCACTAGTGGATTAAAATATGCAAATTAGTTAGATACGCCCAATAACGTTAGATGAACGACGTCCTTAACGACGTCGCATTTTCTAATGGATAAATATTGACATTTTTGTAAACAGTCGTGAATAAAATGCGTTTTAAAGGTCATATGATAAATAGAATCTTGCATTCGTGCTCATGTATTATTGAATTTATTAAACGCGTTGAGAAAAAGGGATAAAATGCTCGGCAAAGCCTCGCATTTTATCCATTTTTTCTTAACTCGTTTAATAAATTCAATAATACACGAACACTCATGTAAGATCCCCTATTTAATTTATGACCAATAACACTATGGCGGGATTAAGTAACGTCATGGTGACGTCCATGTCAACCATGCATTTTTGTGAAAAATTGTCAAAAATCAAGGCGATAAAATCCAAATTAAAGTGGTCATATGATAAACAGAATCCGACACTCGTGGTAATTTCATATGGAATTTATGAAACTCGCCAAAGGCTCGTTTCATAAATTTCATATGAAATAATCACTCGTGTAAGATCCTCTATATACTGGGTAAAAAAAGTTCCTATACATAAAATTGCTTCTGTTACCATAATTACTACAAATGAAAAATACACAAAATTTGTTTTGTTTTGTTTAGAGGACTCATTTTCCATGCAAAAGCCCAAACTGTTTTTGTTTATGTAAACTCGCCAGCCTGTGCTATTGTTTTAAACACCCAAGGGGTCACTGTGAAAATTTCGCAAGATAAATCATTACAAAAGCCAATATTTACACATAGCACAAGATATCTAAACTTTGATACATGTAACCTTTTATTGGATACCCTGTGTGTCTATTCAGAAAAGATTTTGAACTTTAGTTCCATTTGCTAAGAGAAACAGACGATCACGTATGTGCCTCCGATTCTTTGAAGATGTGTGCAAAATACTGCTTCCAATTGAAACTCCATAGAAAATCGCAATTGGTAGTGCTACATGCTCCATGAATTTTCCACATTATTTTCCATCATGGCTAACAGCAATGGTTGTAACAAAGGGCTTTTTAAAGAATTGGCAAAATCTGAACTAACAACAGTTTTGAAATTGCTATAGTTTTAATTGAAAGGGAGATAATCTGAGAATTTCACAAATTAAATATGTTCTAGAAAGGGTTATCCTTCGGAAGCAAGGAATACACTACCAAACTGGAATGGAATCAATGGTCCCAAAGGACAAGAAAATATAAACTACCCTATGATGTAGGACAGGGAGACTTTAAACGGCCGCCACACATTCCCAGACACTAGCTGTAGTGACGTTAAATATGTTCTAGAAAGGGTTATCCTTTGGAAGCAAGGAATACACTACAAAACTGGAAAACATGGAGTGCACAGGTTTTCTGGGCCAGACTAGCCAGTTTCGGCCAATTAGGCCTCATCAGTGACCCTCAAATATTTTCAAAATTTCACAATGGATTCAATGGTCCAAAAGGATAAGAAAATATAAACTACACTATGGTGTAGGGTAGGAAGACTTTTACGGCCGCCACACATTCCCAGACACCAGCTGCAGTGACCTTAAATGCAAAGGAAGCCTTGGTTGTAGAACAAAATCATGAGATATTGTAAAGGTAAAGTGAGTTTCGATGTTCAATGGACATGATCATTCATCTCAGATATAAAATGATCATCTGCGCATGTGCAATGCCAAATTCCTTGCAAAACCTTTCTAGGCACATATTGCAAGACAACTCTTGATCAGAATAGCAGGAGCAAATGCAAATTTATGCATTTTATAGCTAAACGTCCGATTCGCATGTTTACATCCATCTTTAGCTACCGGATGGCTACCGGAATTTACCCGGAAGTTGGTATAGTTACTTTTTTGACCGAGTATATATTTGCATTATTTTCCATCCATCATATGACGAAAAATTCTTATTTAAGGGCTCAGATGAAAGAAGAAAACAATTGCACGCATTGTTCCTTTTGACAGCAGAACAGCGTTGTTGGCGCCTTAACGTCGCCAATCGTCCAATCATATTGAAGAGAACCATTGTTTATTTCGACGTCACTGACGTCACGTGGGTCAATGTATTCACTTAAGAAATGAAATTTATTTTTCTGCAGTTCATGGAAGTATGAACGCAGTGGGTCGTGTGCAAAGTAAATGAACCCCGAAGGGGTTCACGTAAACTTTGCTAGCGACCCATTGTCGTTCATACTTTCATGAAAAGCAGAAAAAAATATTTTTTTATATTTACATTATTAGCCCCTCATCACTGGGCGAAAATTGCTTGTAGGGCAAACTTTTAAAGCTGAAAAAACATTTACACGCTGTTTTTCTACAAAGAGCGGAGCAGCGTTGATGTCATCAACGCCCGTAGAGAACAATGATTTAGAATGACGTCACTTAACGTCACTGAAAATCATGTGATTCGATGCGTTCATGGAAGTATGAACGCAATTGTTTTCTATAGGTTTACATTAGACTTTACACTGAAAATGTAAATATTTAAGAAATGAAATTTATTTTTCTGCAAGTCATGGAAGTATGAACGCAGTGGGTCGCGTGCAAAGTAAATGAACCCCGAAGGGGTTCATGTAAACTTTGCTAGCGACCCACTGTCGTTCATACTTTCATGAAAAGCAGAAAAATTAAGTTTATTTTTTTATATTTACATTATTTGCCCCTCATCACTGGGATAAAAAAAATGCTTGTAGGGCAAACTTTTAAAGCTGAAAAACAATTACACGCTGTTTTTCTACAAAGAGCGGAGCAGCGTTGACGTCATCAACTCCCGTAGAGAACAATGGTTTAGAATGACGTCATTTAACGTCACTGAAAATCATGTGATTCGATGCGTTCATTGACGTATGAACGCAATTGTTTTCTATAGGTTTACATTAGACTTTACACTGGAAATGTAAATATTAAAGTATAAATAACATTGCTTAGTTAACTATAGTGGTTTTCCGTTAATGCACTAAGACTGTTTATATAATACAGTAAAATTCCTATATTAAGATCACCTTTGGGACTTTAAGACCACTTTTGAATAGACCCAAAGGTGGTCCATGATAAGAGGACATTCTATGCAGAAAACACGAAGAAAGAATGGCTGCAATCTTCAAAATAAGCTTTTTAAGGCAGAATTAGTTTTATTTTTAGGTGGTCTTATTAGAGGAATTTCATTGCATTTAGAAATTTACTTAAAAGATTACCTTTACATATCTAGTAGGTCATAAATGAAGAAATATTTCATTTTCTATTAACTTTGTTATGCAGTTCTAATTGAAGATTTCAAATGGAGGAAGGCGTTGACTTATGAATGTGCAATCGTTTCAAAATCTAACTGTCACGGATGGGCTCAAATACAATGACAGGCGATGTCTAAGTACGAATCATTTTCTAGGTTTAAATTCAGGCTAATGAACAACTGTACCGTATACGACACATACATTGCCCTTGGCTCACCGATTATACAATATATTTTATTACGAAGTGGCTATTGACAGTTAACTGGCAATAGCGGTTTTACGTTAAAATTGCTATTGCCAGTTAACATTGCCAGTTAACTGCAATAGCTATTTTAACGTACAACCGCTGTTACCAGTTAAATGGTTATAGCAAAAATATCTTACGGCAATATCTCATTGCCATTTAGCATGAAATAAAATGAAACACCGAAAATAAAATAAACTAATAATATGAATGATTATGCACATATTAGTTTGACAATGCAGAGATGAGTTGATTATTGTAGTTCTACATGTATGCGAATGGATTAAAGACTCTCTATATTTTTCTATTTATTTTATTAAATTTTACCACCAAAAATGAAAATTTTCAGATAAAATGTTCGATATTTTTTTTTATATTTATGCTCCAAACATATATTCTAGGAATTAACGAATACCCACAATCGATGTTTTTGAGCAGAAATAAGAAAAACAATGTATACCCCTGTAAACCCAAGTTCCACTGTATATTACACTTCACCATGCCTAGGTGTCCTCATTAACTTAAATATTTAATAACAACTTTTGTTGTGAATGGTCGTGTATACGTGTATGAAAGCCATTGGGTTCGTGTCACCAATAGGCCCAGCGGGCACATGACGTCTAGGTAACGTCGCACCACCGTCGATGCAGAGTCATGTCGTTACATAGACGTTGCTATGTCCTTGCATTCACGTTGTGTGACCAGTTGGTTATGCTTGAAGACGCTTTTTTTATAACGCCATAAAAAGGCGTTCCAGGCTAAATAGTATCCACAATCTATGTTTGAAACAGCAATTAGAAAAACTGAAATACAAAAATTGATGCTGTCCATGGCAGAAACAATCAGAAAAATTATCCACATCTTCCCAAAACGAGATGATTAAGTCAACAATGCATACCATATAACAAATATGGAAATGCTTGGTAAAAGAAAAACAAACAGACAGCACCGATTCGTATCTTAGCCGAGTTACATAAGACCCACCACTCTACAACAAGCAGTATGCATGTAAACTGTTTACAGTTATAACAGTAGATACTGAAAAAAGTAATAACTAGCATGACATAATTCTGCAGGCCCACTGGCAATAGCCATTTGAACGTAAATTCGCTATTGCCAGTTAACTGGCAATAGCCCTTTCCATTTTATTATTAAACACACTAACCATGCATTTACTATGTCACGGAAGGCGTCATGACGTTATCCATATGTTACACGTCTTGTCATGAAATTTTTATGACATGACGTTATCCACTAAACAACAGCGACGTTATACGAGGGTCGTTCAATATTTAACTTGCCAAATCCAGTTACTGACCCGTGGCAAGTGCACGCTTTTTGCATGGTATACATCAATGCCTTATACATTGTTACACAAAATTTTATCGATTAGTCTTGTATTGGTGGTCCATGCGAGTTAAAATAACATTACAGGGGTCAGTTTTGCCGAATTTTCTTCACAAATTGAGTACAGAGCAGTGATTAGATACCTGTGTTTGGAAAGAAGTCGAACAAGGAAATTCATGAGGAATTGTGTTAAGTTTACAGAAAGACTGCTTCTATTCTCCTGATCTGGATGGTGGAATGACTCTTAAACCCCTGAATTCCATAAAAATGGACTTTCAGCCTTGTAAAATCGATCGAGGAAGTGCTTATTGCTGCGGGATAGCTTCAAGTCTGGCTACTTATGATTTTTCCACCATTTACACTACACGTCCTCAAAATCTTATAAACAAAATAATGATTTAATTGAATGGACATTTCATAGGGAAGACTCCCTCTATCTTGCATGTATAATGTAATGTAAGAAATGCTTTTTTCCACGTCTGAAGAGCATAAAAATTATACTTTATGGTCATGTCAGAAAGTGTGTGACGCTCACACCTTTCTACTTGACAATAGGTACTAAGTTATTTAGACACGTTGTGGGTATTCCGATGGGAACAAATTGCGCACCCCTCTTGGCTGATATGTTCTTGTTTTGTAATGAAAGAGACTTCATGATATCCCTTTCCGTTGAAAACCAATCTGAAATCATGGAAGCCTTTAGCTCAACTTCTAGATATTTTGATGATTTATTAAATATTGACAATACCTATTTCAATGGTTTGATCAGTCAAATTTAACCCCCCCCCCCTCCCCACCCACCCCCAGAACTTCAGTTAAATAAAGCAAATTCTTCTGATACCGAGGCCCAGTTTTTGGATTTACACCTACCTATTGTAGATGGATTTGTTTCTTGCAAAATTTATGATAAACGCGATGATTTTGATTTTGATTGTAAATTTTCCTTTCTTGGATGGTTATGCTTCTCGTGCGGCATCCTATGGTGTTTATATTTCGCAATTATTTTGATTCGCCAGAGTGTCTAGTTATGTAACTGACTTCAACACTCGTTATATATTGTTAACTGCTAAACTTCTTAATCAAAATTATCGGTATCATAAACTACGCAAAGCCATTTTCTAATGGAGGACTATTGACACTTTTGTAAACAAATCGTGAATAAAATGCGTTTTAAATGTCCTATGATCAATAGAATCTTGCATTCGTGCTCATGTATTATCGAATTTATTAAACTCGTTGAGAAAAGGGATAAAATGCTCGGCGAAGCCTCGCATTTTATCCATTTTCCTCAACGAGTTTAATAAATTCAATAATACATGAACACTCATGTAAGATCCTCTATTTAATTTATTTAGCGTTCATTGAAGTATGAACAATATCGGGTCACGAGTAAAGGAGTTCACTTAAACTTTGCTCGTGACCCGATGTTTTTCGTATAAATAAATGACGTTTAATACTTATATATACTGGGTAAAAAAGTTCTATACATAAAATTGCTTCTGTTACCATAGATACTACAAATGAAAAATACACAAAATTTATTTTGTTTTGTCTAGAGGACTCATTTTCCATGCAAAAGCCCAAACTGTTTTGTTTATGTAAGCTCGCCAGCCTGGGCTATTGTTTTAAATACCCAAGGGGTCACTGTGAAAGTTTTGCAGAATAAATCATTATAAAGGCCAATATTCAACACCATAACAAGTTACACATAGCACAAGATGTCTAAACTTTCATACATGTAACCTTTTATTGGATAGCCTGTGTGTGTCTATTCAGAAAAGAATTTGAACTTCAGTTCCATTTGCTAAGAGAAACAGACGATCACCTATAGGCCTCGGATTCTTTGAAGATGTGTGCAAAATGCTGCTTTCAATTGAAACGCCATAGAAATCGCAATTCGTAGTGCTACATGAATTTTCTACCTTACTTTCCATCATGGCTAACAGCAATGGTTGTAACAAAGCGCTTTTTAAACAACTGGCAAAAACTGAGCTAACAACAGTTTTGAAATTGCTATAGTTTTAATTGAAAGGGAGATAATCTGAGAATTTCACAAATTAAATATGTTCTAGAAAGGGTTATCCTTTGGAAGCAAGGAATACACTACAAAACTGGAAAACATGGAGTGTACAGGTTTTCTGGGCCGGACTAGCTAGTTTCGGCCAATTAGGCCTCATCATTGACCCTCAAATATTTTCAAAATTTCACAGTGGAATCAATGGTCTCAAAGGACAAAAAATATAAACTACACTATGATGTAGGGCAGGGAGACTTTTTACGGCCGCCACACATTCCAAGACACCAGCTGTAGTGACGTTAAATATGTTCTAGAAAGGGTTATCCTTTGGAAGCAAGGAATACACTACAAAACTGGAAAACATGGAGTGTACAGGTTTTCTGGGCCAGACTAGCCAGTTTCGGCCAATTAGGCCTCGTCAGTGACCCTCAAATATTTTCAAAATTTCACAATGGAATCAATGGTCCCAAAGGATAAGAAAATATGAACTACACTATGATGTAGTACAGGGAGACTTTTTACGGCCGCCACACATTCCCAGACACCAGCTGCAGTGACCTTAAATACAAAGGAAGCCTTGGTTGTAGAACAAAATCATGAGATATTGTAAAGGTAAAGTGAGTTTCGATGTTCAATGGACATGATCTTTCATCTCAGATATAAAATGATCATCTGCGCATGTGCAATGCCAAATTCCTTGCAAAACCTTTCTAGGCACGTATTGCAAGACAACTCTTGACCAGAATAGTAGGAGCAAATGCAAATTTATGCATTTTGTAGCTAAACGTCCGATTCGCATGTTTACATCCATCTTTAGCTACCGGATAGCTACTGGAATTTACCCGGAAGTTGGTATAGTTACTTTTTTGACCGAGTATATATTTACATTATTTGCTATCCATCATATGACGAAAAATTCTTGTTTAAGGGCTAAAATGAAAGAAGAAAACAATTGCACGCATTGTTCCTTTTGACAGCAGAACAGCGTTGTTGGCGCCATAACGTCGCCAATCGTCCAATCATAATAAACCATTGTTTATTTCGACGTCACTGACGTCACGTGGGTCAATGTATTCACTTAAGAAATGAAATTTATTTTTCTGCAGTTCATGGAAGTATGAACGCAGTGGGTCGCGTGCAAAGTAAATGCGTAAACTTTGCTAGCGACACATTGTCGTTCATACTTTCATGAAAAGCAGAAAAATTAAGTTTATTTTTTATATTTACATTATTGGCCCCTCATCACTGGGCGAAAAATTGCTTGTAGGGCAAACTTTTAAAGCTGAAAAACATTTACACGCTGTTTTTCTACAAAGAGCGGAACAGCGTTGATGTCATCAACGCCCGTAGAGAACAATGATTTAGAATGACGTCACTTAACGTCACTGAAAATCATGTGATTCGATGCGTTCATGGAAGTATGAACGCAATTGTTTTCTATAGGTTTACATTAGACTTTACACTGAAAATGTAAATATTAAAGTATGAATAACATTGCTTAGTTAACTATAGTGGTTTTCCGTAAATGCACTAAGACTGTTTATATAATACAATAAAAATCCTATATTAAGACCACCTTTGGGACTATTCAAAAGTGGTCTTTAAGACCACTTTTGAACAGTCCCAAAGGTGGTCCATGACAAAAGGACATTCTACGCAGAAAACACGAAGAAAGAATGGCTGCAATCTTCAAAATAAGCTTTTTAAAGCAGAATTAGTCTTAATTTTAGGTGGTCTTATTAGAGGAATTTCATTGTATTTAGCAATTTACTCAAAAGATTACCTTTACATATCTAGTAGGTCATAAATGAAGAAATATTTCATTTTCTATTAACTTTGTTATGCAGTTCTAATTGAAGATTTCAAATATAGGAAGGCGTTGACTTATGAGTGTGCAATCGTTTCAAAATCTAACTGTCACGGATGGGCTCAAATACAATGACAGGCGATGTCTTAGTACGAATAATTTTCTAGATTTAAATTCAGGCTAATGAACAAGTGTACCGTATACGACACATACAACGCCCCTATAACATTGTCCAAGGCTCACTGATTATAATTTATTATCAAAGACACTAACCATGCATTTATTATGTCACGGACGGCGTCTTGACGTTAGGTCTAAAAATAGCTGTGTTTCCGCTAACATGCAGAAAAAAGTAGGGTCAATTTTTGTTAACTTTTTATTTGATGTAAAAGGAGCAAAAACCTTTAAAAGGGACAATTTCCAGCCATATTACCAGAAAACATTCAAATAATGAGGTTTAGAGCATCAAGGAAGTAAAAGAACGGGATTTTAAGTATTAAGTTTTGCTTTTTTGACAGTTTTATGATATTTTATCAAAAGTGCTAGAAATATTAAGGTCGGTAGGTAAGAATATCTTTCTATTTTTTTAGGCCTTATCCATGTGTTACACGTCTTGTCATATTTTTTTCCACTAAAAACAGCGACGTTCATCACGAAAACACGCCTATATACTTTTGACCACCTTGAACCCCACTTTTATATAGTAAAACTGGGGTTTACAGGGGTAAACCTTATTTTTCTTATTTCTATTCTAAAATATAGATTGTAGGTCCTCGTTAGAACCGCCTCATCGAGGCGGTGATGAGGCGGTTCTAACGAGTACACACAATCTATATTTTGAGCAGAAATAAGAAAAATATTACAATTTTTCATCTGAAAATGTTCGTTTTGTTTGGCGGTAAAATTGACAATGTATTAGTATAGGCATGTTTTCGTAATGTTTTATTAGGGTCATTCAATATTTAACTTGCCAAATCCAGTTACTGACCCGTGGCAAGTGCACGCTTTTGACATATTATACAGCAATGCCTTATACATGGTTACACAAAATTTTATCGCTCAGTCTATAGTTTATCAACGACCTTTGAGAGTTCAACGGTCAAGCGTGGCAAGACTATTCCATGTTTTAGGGTGAACAGGTTCCGGATTTCTTTTTTTTTTCAAAGAATTTTAAAATTATAAATGAGTTTTTTTATAATGCCATTATGTAGAAGTCGTGGCCAAGTGGTTAATATGATGCAGTACAAATCTCAGTAAAACTATATCTCCCAATGTAAAGCGACTAAAACACGGACCAGTCTAAAATTAAAAGTGCAGTCACGTCTCACTGCGATTTGAAAGACTATACTATTTGTAGTCCATGCGAGTTAAAATATTATTACAGGGGTCAATTTTGCCGAATTTTCTTAACAAATTGTGTACAGAGCAGTGATGAGATTCCTGTTTTTGGAAAAGAAGACGAACCTGGAAATTCATGAGGAATTGTGTTAAGTTTACAGAAAGACTGCTTCTATTCTCCTGATCTGGATGGTGGATTGACTCTTAAGACCCTGAATTCCATAAAAATGGACTTTCAGTCTTGTAAAATCGATCGAGGAAGTGCTTGTTGCTGCGGGATGACTTTATGGAAAAAGAAGTCAAGCGTGTCTCTAAGTAGGTAAGGCCAGATACTTAATGAATAACACTCTGTAGGCCACACTTTTGGTCCAATCATCATCAAACTGTCTCTATCTATCTATATATCTATCTATCTATCTATCTATCTATCTATCTATCTATCTATCTATCTATCTATCTATCTTCTGATACTGCGTCGGTCACATTTGACCATTACCGCATGTGTATATTACATACACTCCAGGTTTTGCAGGATGAAAGCCTACACAGTAATCATGTAATTACGGTAGGGATCTTTAACCTGCACAGGGGATGGTTCTCCCTGCACAGGGGGCCTCCAGTTGACGTCCCGATCCGAAGGACGGTGCACTTTATGACATTCACCCCTGTAAATGATGCCAATGGAGCGTGTTCGGACACCGAAATTTTATCGCCGCTGCCGGGGGTCGAACCCGGGATCTCTAGCATCAGAGGCAAGTGCACTAACCACTGAGCTATCACGCTCCATATCAAGCCTCAGAATGATCATCCCGACAATATCTAGGTCAAGTTGAATATGGGCCTCGTCGGGTCAAAAAGTTGGTCAGTAGGTCAAATCATGGAAAAACCTTGTTAACACTCTAGAGGCCACAGTACGGTTTGTTTGTATTGGTTTAACGGCACAATCAACACTATATAAGTCATACTGAGCCAGCCAGTTTATCTATGTACACTTTACCTGGGCAGGTTTATACGTAAGCGGAGAAACAAGAAAAGCCCTTACAATTACAGTGAAATTCCTCTATTAAGACCACCAAAAATTATGATTAATTCTGCTTTAAAAAGCTTATTTTGAAGATTGCAAAAATTCTTTCTTCCTGTTTTCTGCATAGAATGTACCCTTGTCAGGGACCACCTTTAGGACTATTCAAAAGTGGTCTTAAGACCACTTTTGAATAGTCCCAAAGGAGGTCTTAATATAGGAATTTTTACTGTATTAAACAAAAACTTACAGATCGAGACCTAAAACTCGCCTCCCTCAGTGGTCGCTTTCCCTTGCCTCTTTTAAAGCAGCAGAAAAGAAGGAGACAGGCAATGAACACGGCAACTATCACCACTCCACAGCTTGCCACAACGACCAACGTAATCTCTGAAAAACATTTGGGAAAATGACTGTTTATGGAGTCCCGCATTTTCGCACTGCACCATAAATGTAATTTATTTTATAACGTTTCCATGATCAAAATAAGATCTCTAAGCGCATTGTGCTTTTATTTCGGCGAACACAGTATGTATTAAAAATACATTGGACACAAGTCCGCCATGCTTTATAACTTGCGCGACTTGCTCTCCTGTACAGAGTCCACGAAGCCCCCCCCCCACTCCACCCCACCCACCCACCAACAAAAAAGACAGAAAAAGTAAGGAAAATAGAAACGCGGTCTATTCTTTAAGGGAGGGAATAAAATCTTTCCTTAAAATGTAATATCAATCTACTGATACATGTATGATTGACAATCAAAGCACTACCAACATTAGTGGGCCGAAAAAATAGTCCTGACCTTTGCCATAGACATTTTTTGCTTGAAACTTTTATGTCGATTGGAATCAGTCCCCCAACAGTGTTGGACAGTTCCAATCGCAAGGGATGCTTATTTTCGATTTGTTTTAGTTTCCCTTACTTTAAGCACACCGTGTAGACTCTGATCAGACACCACAATTTGCGGCGTCTGATCTGAGTGTACACTGTTTGCCTTGTGTGTGTGTGTGTGTGTGTGCGTGTGCGTGTGTGTGTGCGCGCGCGTGTGCGCGCGCGTGTGCGCGCGCGTGTGCGCGCGTGCGTGCGTGCGCGTGCGTGCGTGCGTGCGTGCGTGTGTGTGTGTGTGGTGGGGTGGCACCACACCAGTCCATATATGGGTTATCAAGACCGATAATTATTGAAAACACTTTCCAATACTTGAGAATATTTTGTTTTTAGTGCGCTCTGTTGATTTTGAATTTGTGCGCCGTTTGACTTCATTGGTCAGTTATAACCACGTGGATAACAGCAATATACCGTGCTTCAGTATTATTAACTTTGTAATTGACCGAAACTGTTTCAACCTCTTGAAAATTTCACCATCACCCTTAACCCAGTCAGTACCAGAAACTCCTAAATGGATACCTTGGCAAACAGGACAGGTCCAGTTGAGACGCCGCTGAACCCGGCGTCTGATCAGGGCCTCCAATGTTTGCAAAAAGTTCAGCCATTTTCTAAATAAATTTTGAAGAACACACAACCTGACACCCCTTAATTTTGAAATGGACTCCTGCTATTTATAACAATTTACCTGTTTCATTTAAAGCCATTCTGAAGTGACCGTTGTTCTCAATCTATATGTCTTCAAATTCTCTTGTCCTTTTCGTCAGAAATTACCTGAAGTGGAAATTAAATGTTACAAGAATCTAAAACAAGACATGACATTAGGCGACATTAATAGGCGATGCACGCCCCGCGACCCCACCCCCCCCCCCCCCCCCCCCCGCCCATAGGGGCTTGAAGAAATATATGGGCTGCATGATACTTCCACTTAGAGCTGAATCCGGCCCGCATACTAGTACCGGTAAACCGCTTAGAGGATCTAAGCCTGTCCAGGAACCGCGGTGCGAGGCTGACCTTCCATGCTAATAAACCCTATTGGTTTCATTGGGCGACAGGGCTTGAGATGTCATTTCATCTCATTGTTGGGTAAAAGTCCCACAAAATTGGAAGCAACGTCTCCAAAATGACCTTTACAGTGTTGACGGGGACGTTAAACCTCAAATCAACAACAACAACATAGGCGATGCACGACATAAGACGATGTTTTATTTATTTTTATCATATGACGTCGTCGATTAGCAGGGGATAACGTCGTGTAATAAAAATCGTATGACCACACGTGTAATAACACTTTGGCGGGATTAAGTAACGTCATGACGACGTCCATGTCAACCATGTATAAAAATGTCAAATTTAAAGGCGATAAAATCCATTTGAAAGTGGTCATATGATAAACAGAATCTTACACTCGTGGTCATTTCATATGAAATTTATGAAACTCGCCGAAGTCTCGTTTCATAAATTCCATATGAAATGACCACTCGTGTAAGATCCTCTATCTTTACAATGGAACTTGAATGGCTCGAACACTTTTGGGACGATGGAAATCTTTTCGAGACAGGGGCAGTGCGAGCCATAGCACGAGGCATAACGGGATTAATTTTGGGAGATCTTTTCGATGTTCTATAATAAAGATGTATGCTGTGTGTACTCATTGGAATCGCCGATTCTAATGAGTACACACAGCATACATTGGCAAGATAAAAGTCGAAAATCTCCTAATTTATCCACACTATTTCTTATGAAGAGGAATTAATTAGGGACCAAAGAACGGGTTCGTGACAACCATGATATACGAGCCATCGGTGTTCGAGCCATCGAAGTTCTATAATATCTATTCCAATGCATATAAGCCCTATTGGTTTCATTGGGCGGCAATGCGTGAGATGTAATTTCATCCCAATGTAGTGTAATGGTCCCACAAAATTAAGTGTATCCAGGAAAGGTTGTTGTCTGCAGCAAGTCTGGCCATTTGCAAACAACCAAACAGACTGATCGGCGCCTTAGTCCGCACAGTCTGGTCCGTACCCTTGTGTTCGCTGCTTAGGCAGTACAATATCTCTAGCTTCTAATCTAAAATTTCAAGACTTGCTAATCTGTTTAGCTGAGCAGGCTGGTTTGTCTTCATTATGATAACATACCCTTGCGACATAGCGCATTTTTCTCATCTCCAAAATGGTTACTTTTCTGATGAAAATCCGTGATATTTTTCTTATTTATACTGCAAACATAGGTTGAGGGTGCTCGTTAGAACCGCCTCATTGAGGCGGTTCTAACGAGTACCCACAACCTATGTCTTGGAGAAGAAATGAGAGAAATAATGTATAGCCCTGTAAACCTCAGTTTTCTCAATATGAAGTGGGGTTTAGTTGTGTGTGGGGGTGGCGGGGGGGGGGGTTCATTTCACGGACTTGTTCACGTGATGTTACCTGGTCCCAAACCCGAAGACAGGTAGGCTCACGACAGGGCTTATTTCATTTTTGGATTATACCCAGAGGGCTTGGCATTTTATTTAAAATTGTCATTATAAAAAGTCTTAACCCTTATCCTGCTGAATAAATCAATTTAGCAACACCAATTTTTTACTCACCCAATGAAATAACTTGATATAATGTATTCATTCAATTCACAATCTATATGACAAACAGTGTAAATCTTGATCAGAAGCCATCTTATCTGGATCTACACTGTTTGCAAAGATGATTGGGGGTTCGTGTTCAGCAGAATAAGGGTTAACATTTCAATGCAGGGTTCCCTAAATGATTCTGTACTTCTAGTTCCTTCCTGGGGGTGGATGGGTGAGGCAAAGGTGATATGTATCTTGCGTCACTGGGGCGTCAAACTGATAATGGATTACAGCTGGGCAATGCCTGCTGTCCTTGTAACAGGTAGGGATAGAGGGGGTGTTATTACTTCTTCTATATCTAATGTACCATTCATTTTCCTCTATTTCCCCGTCCCTCACTTTCATATCATCTGCCATCTCTATCTATTTTCTCCCATTATCTGGGAGACTACACAAAATGACCCATAAAGGTTGATGTGTCGTAAAACTCAAAACAACCAATAGCTCCTTCCTCGTCACATTAACATGTCTGTGTAAACACTAATATTTCAAAGAACTGTTAAAGTAAATCTTAACTGGAAATATAGGTTTACCCTTATATTTCAGTTCCTTTTATCTCAAACTATTGTAACCATGGTGATAGCTATCAGTAGTAGTAGTAGTAGTAGTAGTAGTAGTAGTAGTAGTAATGTTCTGGTGTTTTACGTCTCCATGGTCCCACGGAGTGATAGCTATCAAATGTTCTGGCCCTTTAATTCTGAACAACTAGGGATTCCTTTATTTGCATCAGAAACATACTTGTACAGTTTTATACATAGAAACCTGTTATACACAGTGCGGGTACGTGTTAGAACCACTTCATTGACACAGCCTATGTTTTTGAGTTTATATATAAACAAATATCGCAAATTTTCATCAGAAAAAAATGTACCATCACGAAAACACGCCTATATAATTTTGACCCCCTCGAACCCCGCTTTTATATAGTAAAATGGGGTTTACAGGTGTTAACCTTATTTTTTCTTATTTCTGCTCTAAAATATAGATTGAGGTACTCGTTAGAACCGCCTCAATGAGGCGGTTCTAACGATGACCCACAGTCTATATTCTGAGAAGAAAAATATCACAACTTTTCCTCTTAAAATTGTTATTTTTCTGCGATAAAGGTATATGTATTTGTATAGGCGTGTTTTCGTAATGATTTGAAAGTGTTATTATCCTTATGATTTATTTATTATTTATTTATTTATTTATTTATTTATTTTTAACGGTCTCGGTAGCTCAGTCGGATGCGCGTCTCACTGGTGAAGAGCAGGTCGTGGGCTTAATACCTACTGGCTCGTGGGTTTAATACCTACTGGATCGGTAACATTCTTTGTTTGAGACAAATCATAAAAAAAATCAACGGCCTTTCTCTCCAGATGTGCATCTGTCAATTTTTGACAAAAGAAAATGCACTGTACTGGATAACCCATTACGAAAATACGCCTTTTCAAATATATTGGAGGTTTTACCACCAAAACATGAAATATTTCAAAAAAAAATTGTGATATTTTTCTTAATACTGCTCAAAATGTAGATGGTGGGTACAAGTTAGAAGCACCTTACTGAGGCGGTTCTAACGAGTACCCACAATCTATATTTAGAGCAGAAATAATAAAGTAAGGTTTACCACTGTAAACCCCAGTTTTGCTTTTTAAAAGTGGGGTTCAAGGGGATCAGAATCATATAGGCGTGTTTTCGTAATTCGCTGCCCAGGAAAAGTGTGGTTAGGTAAATTGACGGTTGTATATGATCTAAATGGTGTTGATTGGGCCGTTAATTACCAAACAAACAACATACAAACAAGATGAATGTTTTTTTTTTGTTTTTTTTTTTGCTATGTGGAAAACAATATAAAACAGAAATGAACCTTACCTTTATATCCACTCCATTCTTTTCAGAAAGTATAAGATGCATTCAGGCTGAAATTTTCACATTATTTTTTAGCACAGGAAACCCCACCTTATGACATGAACGCCCATACAAGACTCTGAACTGGCTGCGTATTTATACCGTCAAATAGGGCGCTTTCGCTTTTGCTCTGTGAACCAAGGCGATAGCTAAGATAGGCTTTTGTGACTAGTGAAGGTTGAAATCAGACTGCGCGCATGCACGCAGTCTCATCTCAGCCTTTACTAGTTGGGCAAGACAAAATGTTGGTTTTCCGGTTCGCCGGCTCATAATGTACTCGTGTCATATGAAAGCCGGGCTCAGGCAGTGCACATGCGCATCCACATCTGGATTGCTGATTGGACAATGCGAAAAAAACTTTATTTAGTGAATGACACATGCAGACCCCACTTTTCGTAGGCTTTATCAATCAAGTGGCGATGGTCGGTTATCAAGTTGCGACAGTCGGATGTCCAGTACATGGACCGCGGTATGGACCGCGCCTCGTGTGACGTACGTAGCCTTTTCGTCTCACAAGATGAAAAACATAATTTGTTATGCTTGGTGTGTGCATCGTTACGGGTAAATGGTTTTATTTTATTTTATTTTCATTCAAGCACGGAGTATTTCTTTCAAGAAACAAATATAATGGAGATTCATCATTTGATAAAATATAAAATTTGGGTTTGGTTGCTGCACAATTTATTTTGAAAAGGTACTGTCATAATGATGTCAAAATCTGTCTTAGGGTGTTAAAGCAAATGTGACCCACCGGGAAAAGAGGACCTACTGGATGTCAGAATATAAGAACCTTTCATGTAAGAAAACCCCGTCCCTCGGGATATCGATTCAGCATCGCGAGGCTTAGACGGATTCTTCTATCCCCCTCACACCCATGTAAGTTTTTTTCTTGAGCACCTTTTATTTCTGTGCGTGACCTTTTTATGCCCCGCCACTTTTTTGCCCCGCCACAAAAAGTGGCGGGTAATTGTGTTATAGCCTTCGAAAGTTTGAGTGTCCGTCTGTCCGTCCGTCAGCGCCTCAGTTTCGTGCCCTCCCTGAAACTGTGCTACTGTTTGAGATTTTTCCACAAAACTTCACAGATATGTACAGAACTGCGAGACGACGTGCAGAACATATGAACCGTTACTCTGAATTTCCTACTTTTGTAGTTATTGCCCTTTGAACATTGAGCATAGCCATTTTTTATGTACTCGTATCCTCTCCATAACTCTGATACCGTTTGAGATATTTTCCAAATTTTCAAAAATAAGACGATGTGCAAAATATATGAACCATAACTCTGGTTTGCCTACTTTTGGAGTTATTGCCCTTTGAAAACAGAACATAGCTATTTCTACCACGTATTTGTGTCCGCTCTGTGAGTTAAAAACCATGAAACCATGAAGCCATAAAGCACCGCAGTACAACATGCAGAACACAAGAAACGTAACTCTGGCTGACATACTTTTGTTGTTATGGTCCTTTGAACATAGTAAATAGTCATTTCTACAAATCGTACTCGTGTCCGCTTTGTAAGTTTGAAACCGTTTACGCTTCACACTAATGAGCCGTTGCAATGCATTTCCTACAACTTACATGTGCACCCAGCGAAGAATCAGATCGGCATGCGCATCAATATAGTCTGACCAGAGACTTCTCTTGTTGCATGAAGGAGCATTGGGCCCTACGCTACCCATAGAGCGCACAACGAAAACTCTGATCAGACTGAGCGGATGCACAGGCTGATCTGAGTCTTCGTTGGGTGCACGTCTTATTGTAGGTTTTGTCGTGCGCTGGATCAAATGTAAGTCACCATAAAAGGAGGCGCAGAACACAATAACCTTAACGCCTGCTAACCTTCTTCTGGAGTCAGGGCCCTTTGAATATTCGAAACAAGAGTGTCGTAATGGTCCTGGATCGCTCACCTGATCCATACTGTACAAACGAAATGGTTTTGTTTTGTTTGATTTGAGGTTTAACGTCCCCGCCAACACTGTAAAGGTCATTTTGGAGACGTTGCTTCCAATTTCGTGGGACTTTTACCCGACACTGAGATGAAATGACACCTCAAGCCCTGTCGCCCAATGAAACCAATAGAGTTTATTAGCATGGACGGTCCGCCTCACACCGTGGTTCCTGGACAGGCTTAGATCCTCTAAGCGGTTTTTACCAGGACTAGTGTGCGGGCCGGATTCAGCTCTGCGTGGAAGCATCGTGCAGCCCATATATTTCTTCTTCCCTATGGTCGGGGGCGGAACAAACGAAATGGTAGGTAATAAATTTAAGCGGTTCTACTAAAATCCATCAACATATGTAAGGACTAGAGTGAAGACAAAGTTTTTCTAAAAAAAAAAAGCCACAAGAACCTTGACCTTGATCCAAGACCCTGAAAGTCTGATTTGCTTGAGATATTATCACACTGAACATTTGTGTGAAGTTATAGTAAAATTCAGCAATAAATGAAGGCACTAGAGCCATAACATTTTTTCTAACAATAGCTACAGTGACATTTGCTCTTGAGCCTATCACCATGAAATTCGATCTTGCACGAAATATTAGCATACACAACATTTGTGTAATCCATCAAAAAATGCAGGTGCTACAGTGAGAACAGTTTTTTCTGGAAACAGCCACAGTGACCTTAACCTTGATCCCAGGCCCCGAAAGTCAAACTTTCTCGATATTATATCATACACCACATTTGTGTAGAGTTACATGTATGCACTAGAGCCATAACAGAGTTTTTTTTTTTTTTTAAAAAAAATAGCTATAGTGACATGGACCTTGAGACTAGCACCTTGAAAGTCGATCTTGCTAGAAATATTATCATACACAGCATTTATGTAGTCCATAAGTAAATGAACCCACTAGGGTGCTGACAAAGATTATTGCGAAAAATAGCTAAAGTGACATTGAGCCTAGGACCCTGAAAGTCAAACTCGTTCAAGATATTATCATGTCCAATATTTGTGTGAAGTTATATTAAAATCCATCGATAAATGTAGGCGCTAATGTAACGACAAAGACTTTCTAAAGATAGCCAGAGTGACCTTGGCCTTTAGACCAGGACCCTGAAAGTCAAATTCACTTGAGATATTATCATACCTAACCTTTGTGTGAAGAAATCTATCTTCTTATACTGAGTCGGTCATATTTGGCCATTACCTCAGTTGGGTGCGTAGCTAAATTTAGAATTTAGCTGAAAAAAAAAAAAAAGAGAAGTCACTGGATGAGTCCTTAAAACTATTTACAATCTGAATAACAGAGGTATACTAAAACGCATACCTCTGAGTCTCAATCTTACACTGTATGGGCTTTGAACTCCTCTGCAGTCTTAGCATTCACCACAGAAGAGGGAAGACTATTCCACTGGGGAATAGTCCTAGGGAAGAAGGAATTTTTCAGGGCATCACTGTAGGACTGGTACCTGCGACACTGTGAGTTGTTTACTTTTGATGCCCTTGTTTGAGTTGAAACTGTCACAGTGGTCAAGTATTTATCTGTATTAACGGCCACTGTACCTGAATGTATCTTATAGAAGAAGGTTAAAGAGGACTGCTCACGACGGGCCTCTAGGGACGGCCATTCTAGCTCGTTAAGCATGCCACCGACGCCGCCTCTATTGCGCCATCGTCGGCAGGTCCATCGAGCAGCTGTCCTCCGCACCCTCTCCACCCGCCGAATCCGAGCCCCAACATAGGGATGCCAAACGGGCGATGCATACTCCAGCCGAGGGCGAGCCAATGTTTTATATGCAACATCCCCTGTCTGCCTAGGCGCAAAAGCCAAGTTTCGTCTAAGAAATCCTAAAGCCCCAGTTGCTTTTGATGTTATTTCTGAAACGTGTTGACCCCAATCAAGATCATCAGTGATGGTGATACCAAGATATTTGGCGGATTGAACCTGCATTATTAAAATCCATTGATAAATGAGTGATGAGAAAGTATGAAAGTACGAAGTATGCATGCACATATGTGCGCAAGTACGTACATTAGCCTCTTCGGAAACATAGTTTAGCATTTTCGTTTACAAGCCACCAGATTCGACCTGGTGCTCGATACATTCACATAAATTCTCAGATAGCCTCGAAATCAATAGCGCACGAAAGATTAACTCGGAGGTCAATTTGAAGATAAGGCGGTCAATTTTATTTTCGATATATTTGCCGACATAAATGGCTTTGAACGATTATTTCGGTATTTGTTTTTGCCGTGGCCCAATCGGGAAGAATCCGGGACCATAGTCCGGAACTAAATGTTTTAGGGCCTAGCATGGGCTTTTTACTCGACCAATTTTTATGATTTTTGGTATGCAAATTCCTTGAACCATTAGCTGTGAGAAGTTTGAAGCGTTTTCAATTTTATAATTTATTACGGACATATATGTCAATATTTAGAACCATACTCTCTGGAGAAAAGCCGAGACCAACAATTTCTAGTAAACTTCCACGTCCTGAAATTCAGTCACTGGTGCTAAAATATTGTTTGGAACGTTACATTTCTTATGGTAACTCAAAATACTTTATGATATTGCCAGACAGTAAAATATGTTACAAATATACTGCATTGACCGAGATAATAAGCTGTGGACCAGGCCAGGACCAAACCGGGACTAAATACCTGCCAAATTAAGGCATAACTATACCAAATTCAGTGACACAGAGACCTTTCTGATATTTAATCTTCATCAGTGTGTCTCATCCCCAAAGTTCCGAAACCAAAACGGACGATGGACAAGACCCGGCAAACACAGCACATCCCCCTTCGAGCACACAACGACTGACGTAGTTGAAAGAGACAGGTCAACTGGGGGTATAATGCAAGAGACGCCTACCCTAGGCGTCCCCCACCGAGCCAACATCAGCGAACATGGCCCACATTCCACGAAAGTTCCGGGCATCCGGAAGGCGATCTCCAAAGTAGCGAGACTTTGCAAAATCTAAAATATAACAAAAAGTGGCGACCAACTCCGCTAAGATCCGCTAATATCGCCGTATCTGACTGCAACAATAATAGTTCACTGGACAATCAGAGCAAACTCACCTGTGTTTGCTGACTTTCTACTTTCGATTTCACCACTGAGCGTGCGGAACAAAAATGATTTCGACGAAACGACTGAAAACCTTTCAATAACACTTGGTATGAACACGCAGGTGCAAAAAACTGACAGAATAACATTCTCCAATTTTTAATATATGGTTTTGGTCAAGAATAATCTTACCTGTGACCTTCCTGCAGCCCAAAGAAACGTTCAAGTTAACCTCCGGATATAAGGCAAACTGTTTTCAATTGACCACCGGCGGAGGTCAATTTGAATGTTTACAGCCCACGGAGATATTGTCAACATGATTATTCCGAGCAAGTTTGGTGATGATTGGGCCAAAACTGTAGCCTCTAGAATGTTCACGACGTTTTTCTATGGCCTACTTCCTGACCCGGCATAACCCATTTTCGCATTTTGCTGAGACATTGTCTGTATGATTATTCTGAGCAAGTTTGATGATGAATAAGCAAAAACTGTAGCCTCTAGAGTGTTTACAATGTTTTTCTATGATTTCACTTACTGACCTACTTTTTGACCAGAAATATTCCATATTCAAGTTCGACCGAGATATTCAACGGTCATGATAACCATTCTGACCAAGTTTGATGATGGCTGGACCAAAACTGTGGCCTCTATAGAGTGTTCACAAGAAACGTTTACGCGCGGACGACGGACCACGACGGACGACGTCGCCGGACATCTCACGGTCACCAAAGCTAACCATGACTTTCGGTCAGGCGTGCTAAAAAGAATTTCTGTAATACTTTTGTTTCTGTTCTGTAACTTGAAAACTGATTGAGATATTTCCTTGAAAATTATGCAAAAGTACACCACTATATGATATGCAGAACACAAGAACCTGTACTCTTAATTATCTGCTTTTGTGGTTACCACCCTTTCAACATTGTAAACAGTGATCCGCTGGTCATACACTTATGCCCTTTCTACAACGTGTAAATGGTCCCCGATATTTTCTTGAAGCCTTGCAAAAATGTAAACCATCATAAGTTGACATGTAGAACACAAGTACCATAAACCTGACTTTAATAATTTTTGAGTTATGTCTCTTTGAACATCGAAAGAAATACAGTCAACCCTCTTTATACCGGCATTCGATATAATGACAAAACTTGTTATAACGAAAATTTCATTGGAACAAATTCTGAGCTGAAGATGAGGAGGATTGGTGGAAATATTCAAGAATGTTGTAATTAATACTCCAAGAAACAAATGGTGTGGACATTTGTCAGAATTGCCTCGCCGAGGCGATTCTGACAAATATCCACAACATTTGTTTCTTGGAGTATTTGTTTGTTTGATTTGAGCTTTAACGTCCCCGTCAACACTGTATAGGTCATTTAGGAGATGTTGTTTCCTATTTTGTGGGATTTTTACTCGACATTGAGATGAAATGACATCGCAAGCCCTGTCGCCCAATGAAACCAATAGGGTTTATACGCATGGACGGTCCGACTCGCTGCTTTGTCTTAGATCCTCTAAGCGGCTTACCAGTACTCGTGTGCCGTCGGTTTCAGCTCTGTATGGAAGCATCATGCAGCCCATCTATTTCTTCAAGCCCCGATGGGCGGGGGCTGGAATGGATATTTGTTAGAATCGCCTCGCCGAATATCCACAAATATCCACAACATTTGTTTCTTGGAGTATTTGTTTGCTTGTTTGATACGAGGTTTAACGTCCCCGTCAACACTGTAAAGGTCATTTTGGAGACGTTGCTTCCAATTTTGTTGGACTTTTAACAGACACTGAGATGAATTAACATTCTCTGCACTTGTATCTGGTTTCAACACGAAAACACGCCTATATAATTTTGACCCCTTGAGCGCCACTTTTATATAGTAAAACTGGGGTTTGCAGGGGTAAACATTATTTTTCTTATTTCTGCTTAAAATATAGAATGTGGGTACTCGTTAGAACCACCTCGATGAGGCGGTTCTAACGAGTACTCACGGTCTATATTTTGAGCAGAAATAAGAAAAATATGACAATTTTTCATCTTAAAATTTTCATTTTTTTCGGCGATAAAGGTTACAATGTATTTTGTATAGGCGTCTTTTAGAAGTGTGCAAAAAGAAAACTGTTTAATAAATTTGACACGAAAATGAAGCAGCAGGAGGGGATCTGCAGAAAATTAGACATTAAGAAAACACGCCTATACAAATACATTGTGAACTTTACCGCCCCAAAAAAACTAAAATTTATAGATAAAAAATATGATATTGTTTTCTTATTTCTGCTCAAAATATAGATTGTAGGTACTGGTTAGAACCGCCTCATCGAGGCTGTTCTAACGAGAAGTACCCACAATATATATTTTAGAGCAGAAATATGAAAAATAATGTTTACCCCCTGTAAACCCCAGTTTTACTATATAAAAGTGGGGTTCAAGGGGGTCATAATTATATAGACGTGTTTTTTGTGATGACTGTAATTCTGGGCCCAGGATTACAATGCGTACTTAAATTTTAAGTACCTACTTAAACTAAGTATTTACTTAACTGTCGTATAAACTGAATTTCAAAGAGTTTCTTTCGTTTAAGTCGATACTTAACCAAAGAAAATACTTAAATATTTATGGTAACCCAGGTAGGTACCTTAAATTTTAAGATTTGACCTTGACACATGAATGTATATATCAACAACGGCAAACATGAGAGCTTTTATTTGCTCAAAATCACCAGTCATGCTCGGTAGCTCAGACGGTAGATTTTTGCATCATATGCGAGAGGCCCTGGGTTCGGGTCCCGGTCGAACCACTTTTTTTTCCTCCCTGTGGCGCAAGTCGACTTGGCGATGAGGTATTATACTACTTGGGTGTATTTCTCCCTTGGTGTGTCAAAGTTTACGTCGAATAGAGCTGTATAAAAACTTCCCTTCACATAATACTGTATAATACTGGTGACAGGGCAACAATTTATTGTTTGGTGTAGGAAGGATCTTACAAGCAAAAGGGGGTCTTAAAGGACTTGGTTGTTTTGTCAGGGTAGGTGTGTGTACTCGTATGTTTGATTGATTGATTTGATGTTTATCGTCCCCGTCAACTCTATACAGGTCATTTTGGAGACGTTGTTCTTGTTTTGTGGGAATTTTACCAGACATTGAGATGAAATGACATCTCAAGCCCTGTCGCCCAATGAAACCAATAGGGTTTATAAGCATGGACGGTCCGACTCGCTCCGCTTTGCCTGGGCATGCTTAGATCCTCTAAGTGGGTAACCAGTACTCGTGTGCCGTCGGATTCAGCATTGCGTGGAAGCGTCATGCAGCCCATTTATTTCTTCAAGCCCCGATTGGTGGGTGGGGCCGACAGGTGTGTGGGTGGTCGGAGGGAGGGGGTCTGGCGTATATCACTTTTGTTTGTTATTTAAAAACTGATCCTTTGGCACATCGGGTCCATGTTCCTACGCTTATGCATGCCCTGCTACTTTTACGCATACAATGTTCACAACGTTCATATGCCGTCTTTATATTCAGTGTCATGAAATAGTATGACGCAACGTGCATTTAAGAAATGACTTTTATTTTTCTGCTGTTCATGAAAGTATGAACGAACAGGGTCGCCTGCAAAGTAAATGAACTCCGAAGAGGTTCATATAAACTTTGCTAGCGACCCACTGTCGTTCATACCTTCATGAACATCGAAAAAAATATTTCTTATATTTTCATTCTTTTTCCTCATCACTGGGCGAAAAAAAAATGCTTATAAGGCAAACTGTTAAAGCTGAGAAAAACATTTACACGCTGTTTCTCTTTAAAGAGCGGAACAGCAAGGTCGTCGTCAACGCCCAATGAGATCATAGACAACCATGGTCCACACTGGCGTCCTTTGACGTCATTGAAAATCATGTGATTCGATGCGTTCATGGGAATATTTAGAGCATTGTTTTCTATAGGTTAACATTAGGCCTTACACTTGAAATGTAAATAATTACTATTTTGGCGTGAACAACTGTAACGAATGTCAACGATGTACATTTGCTGGGCAAATGGTCAGGGTAAAGACAATAAAATCCAATTTAAAATCTGATTCGAATGCCCGTTTCGTAACTTTCATATGAAAGGACCATTTGTGTAAGATTCTCGATATCAAAATTTACGTATGAAATACAAAGAAGTTTTTTTTGATTGATTTGAGATTTAACGTCCTCGCAACACTATTTAGGTTTGATTTTGGAAGTGTTGCTTCCAATTTTGTCGGACTTTAACCCGACATTGAGATGAAATTACATCTCAATCCATGTCGCCCAATGAATTATATGCATGGACAGCCCGACTTGCACCTCTTTGCCTGGACAGGCTTAGACCTTCTAAGTGGTTTACTGGAGGTCGCGTGTGGTCGGCTTGTGCTGGTTGGGTGAGGCAAAGGTGACGTGTAGGGCGTCCAACTGATAATGGCCACAACCAGTCATATGCTTCTTCTCCTTGCCTTGAAACGCTCAATGAAAAATAAATTTGAGGCGTACCACCTCCCTTGTAAACTCGTGCATGTGAGTGATTGAGTGTGTTTGTGAGGTGAGTGAGTGAGCGCTTTGTGTCTCACCAACTGTAAGGTTATTCGCAGATAAGGACCTCGCTCATAAAAAAGACGGGAAAATCCAAGATCGAATGTACATTTATATCCCATTTTTTCTACTCCGACTGGAGCTACGGTTTTCTCCGTGTTTGTCTGCACGATGTTTGATCTAGTCCTTAATGACCATATCAACTACATACATGTATAATAATGACGTCCGAAAACAATATTGTAGCTGGGGTTAAGTGTGGGTTGGTTTCTGCGGGAGTCTTCCCTGTTCTTCACCATGTAGCGCAGAATATATTTATTTTCTTAATTATCGACTTTACCAGATTGTTTTTGAATATTATGCAATACGCCTGGTTCAATCATGGACAGACTCCATAAAACCGATTCCGCCTCCGCCCCTCTAGGCTTGAAGAAACAGTCGTGGCTGCATGGTGCTTCCATGCAGAGCTGAAACTGACCACACTGGCACGAGTACTGATAAACAGCTTAAAAGGTCTAAGCCTGCCCAGGCAAAGTGGTGTGAGTCGGACCGTCCACTGCATGTATGCATTTTGGTTTCAATGGGCGACAGGGCTTGAGACGTCATTTCATCTCAGTGTCGGGTAAAAGTCCCACAAAATTGGAAGCAACGTCTCCAAAATGACCTGCATAGTGTTGACGGGGACATTAAACCTCAATTCAAAAAAGACTCCATAAAACCGAGTTTTGCATATTCAAATATTGTATGATTTCTTGTTTCTATAGAGACTCCGTAGAAACAGCGTTTTGAATATGTCGTGGTGCTACATTGTAACCAATGTTTGTCCGCACAGATCGAGATCGAGTGTGATCATTCAATGAAACACTTTTTGTTGTGTATACAACATTTTTCATGGTTTATGTAGTGAAATTGAAACTAAACCATCATATATTGCACGACCCGCAGAAAAGCGACCGACTGAAGTCGGTTGATTTTCTAATAGTGCCCTAAAATCACCGTGTCATTCTGTCAGTCTGTCTGTCCGTCCGTAACCCGTTTGTGAAAATTGGTGATAGTGACTTAACCGATTGGAATAATTAAATAATTTTTGGCATACTGATAGATATCAATGAGATCTAATGAAGTTGCCAAATATTACATTTCATTTAGTATAGCCTCGCCGAGGCGAAAAATGTGAAAATTTTCGAACTGCTTCTCCTCGGAAACCGTTGGGCCGATTGAAGTCAAATTTCATATGGAGCCTCTATGGGATGGGTAAAACCAAAATTTGCTCATGGGGTCCAGGTCACATGACCAAAATGGCCGCCAAGCCATATATGGTAAAAACCCTTAAAAAATAGTCTTCTCCAAAACCACTGGGCAGATTTCCACGAAACTTGATAAATAGCATCTGGGACGTAGGCCCATCATAAAGTGCAATCATGGTGACCCTGGGTTCACCTTGACATTCTTTGTGCCTAGGTCAAACTTTGACACATATGCTTTTGTATTGGAAAAGTAAGAATGCATTTTATCCTGCAAACGATTCAGAATACAGTACTAAAGTATAAGATATATTTTTTGCTCCTTACGATAAGGCGCATTTATTGGGGGAACCGTTTTAGGTCCAGGTCATATGACCAAAATGGCCGCCATACTCATATATGGTAACACATTGATTTGATTGATTTGAGGTTTAACGTCCCCGTCAACACTGTAAAGGTCATTTTGGAGACGTTGCTTCCAATTTTGTGGGACTTTTACCCGACATTGAGATGAAATGACATCTCAAGCCCTGTCGCCCAATGAAACCAATAGGGTTTATTAGCATGGACGGTCCGCCTCGCACCGCAGTTCCTGGACAGGCTTAGATCCTCTAAGCGGTTTACCAGTACTAGTGTGCGGGCTGGATTCAGCTCTGCCTGGAAGCATCATGCAGCCCATATATTTCTTCAAGCCCCTATGGGCGGGGGCGTATATATGGTAACACTCATGAAGCTAAAAGCATCCGGCGGGTCGTGCACTTCAGCTGAAGCACTGGTTCTATTGTCTCAATTGTAGTGATTTTTGACAGATTGCGGGAAAATTGTGGGCCGCCTACATCCATGTGAAATTGAAACTTACGTGTTAATCTACGTGAAAATTTCCGTCAAAATTACGACTTCATCCAAAGTTAAATACTTAGCTAAGTAAATGAAATAGGCGGCTTGCGAATGCACTTTTTAAGGAAATACTTTACTTAGATAAGAATTCCTCCTTAAATCGTTAAGTCGACCTTAACTTAAGTAACGATTGTAATTCTGTGCTCTGGTTTACTTACTTTTGAGCTATGGCCCTTTGAACATTGAAAATTAGTCATCTCAGTCATATAGACAATTCAACTTCATTTAAGAAAAGACTATTGCCCCTTCACTTTGAATTAATTTTTGACAGTGTTAGGGAACTTGCTTGATGTACATGTAAATGCAGTTGCGGAGCATGATACAGAGCTTGCAGCGCTTTTATTTATAATGCAGTCAGTTGGACTGCTAACGTCCGCCATATTGCGATGACACGTTACTTTGAGTGACGTCAACCTTATGACGTCTTATGCACGAAGTGCACATCAGCAGCATGAGATGTTCTAACACAGCGTGTGTATACATAAATAGGCAATGTAAATGAAATGCGTGTGAGTTTGTTTGATTTGAGGTTTAACATCCCGGTCAACACTGTAAAGGTTATTTTGGAGACGTTGCTTCCAATTTTGTGTGACTTTTACCCTACATTGAGATGAAATGACATCTCAAGCCTTGCCGCCCAATGAAACCAATAGGGTTTATAAGCAAGGACGCGGATCGACTCGCACCGCTTTGCCTGTGCAGGCTTAGATCCTCTAAGCGGTTTATCAGTACTCGTGTGCAGGTCGGTTTCAGCTCTGTGTGGAAGCATCATGCAGCCCATCTATTTCATAAAGCCCCGATGGGCGGGGGCGAGAAATGCGTATTATTTTGAAACAAAGAGCGTTACGCAAAAAGCCTCCATAGTATAACGTTTTACGTAGTTTCGGAGTCATTTGTAGTTTCTTTGACGTTAGACGGTAAAATATCGTTTTATTTCCACGATTTCAGGTGAGCTGAAGACGATTGTTAGTCGAATTAAAGCTGTGATTACCGGATGGTCGATTATCTCTGAGTGAAGGCTGAGAAAATAGTCCTTAAATGAGACTTACATTACGAAAACACGTCTGTTCAAATATATTGGAAATGAAATTTTACCCCCAAAAATGAAAATTGCAGATAAAAAATTCTGATATTTTTCTTATTTCTACTCAAAAACATAGATTGTTGGTACTTGTTAGAACCGCCTCGATGAGGCGGTTCTATCAAGTGCCAAAAACCTCTGTTTTTGAGTAGAAATAAGAAAAATAATACATACCCCTGTAAACCCCAGTTTTACTTTATAAGAGTGGGGTTGAAGGGGATCAAAATTATATAGGCATGCTAACGCGATGCACTATTTCGTTTGACCCTTAAACTCCGGAAGTTTAAGCAAACAATATAGTCCCTGATCAGACGCCGCATTATGCGGCGTCTGATCTGGATATAAATTGTTTGTCAATGACCAAGTACACGAGCCCAGTCCAGATTTTACTTTTTACCCAGCGCTCACAAACAAAAGATAGCGCTGCTATAAATAACTAGTACCTGGATTTTTTTATATGAACAGCGATAGTCACGTGTACAAAAAGAGGAGGGATGGATTTTCCCTAAGGAGGCCCCGTACTTGTTGAAGACAGTGAACCTCTCTTCAATCAGCACCAAGGGCTACATAGAGGATCTTACATTAGTGTTCATGCATTATTGTATTAATTAAACGAGTCGAAGAAAAGGGATAAAATGCGGCGAGGCTTTGTCGAGCATTTTATCCCTTTTCCTCAACTAGTTTAATAAATTTAGAAATACATGAGCACGAATGCAAGATTCTACGAATCATACACATTTAAAACGCATTTTTTATTCACGATTTTGTTACAAAGGCGTCAATATTCCGCCATTAGTAAACGCGACGTCGCTAAGGACGTCGTACGTGTAATGTTACGGGGCGTATCGAACTAATTTGCATAATTTATCTACTAGTGGGTTGCCAAATTTAATACATGGCGTTATTGCAGTCAGAGAGTGTAATAATGTCATGTAATAGTTTCGATACTTCACTAGTGGATTAAATATGCAAATTAGCTAGATATGCCCCGTAACATTACATGTACGACGTTCTTAACGACGTCGCATTTACTAATGGTGGAATATTGATATGTTGCAAACAATCGTGAATAAAATGCGTTTTAAATGTCATATGATAAACAGAATCTTCTTGCATTCGTGCTCATGTATTATTGAATTTATTAAACTCGTTGAGGAAAATGGATTAAATGCTCAGCAAAGCCTCCCATTTTATCCCATTTCCTCAACTCGTTTAATACATTCAATAATACATGAACACTCATGTAAAATCCTCTATGTAATGAAATCGGTCCTCTGTAATCAAGACTATTGTAAGTCAGTGTTTGAGTTTTACGTCCCATCAACAGCTAAGGTCATACGGAGACGGGACCTTGGTTTAAAGACTCATCCGAAAGTCTGGAGAAGCCCGGGATCGATCCTGCGACCCCTGGTTTACAAGGCGAGTAGCGTTACCACTACACCACGGAGGCTTCTCAAGACTATTGTGCGGTTAATGATAATTACATGGGCTATACCAGTACACGATCGACCAATGTTTTCGGTTGACGACACATCTGAAAATTTAATCAGAAAAATAATTTGTAAAACTATGAGTTTAAACGTATTATCGTCGCCTGAACACTTTGGTCCTTTCGGGTTATTTGTCAGATCGCTTGACATAATAAAATCAAAATACTGGGAGTATTGGTGTGTTGATTTACCCTGAGTGAAGGCTGAAAAACGGTTAATCCTAAAATTCCTGTACTGTAAGCAAATATTGTAGATCCTGATCAGACGCCGCGGCAAACCCAGCACATTACGAAAACACACCTATACAAATACATTGTAAACTTTACCGCCGAAAAAACGAACATTTTAAAATGAAAAAAAAAAATGTGATATTTTTCTTATTTCTGCTCAAAATATAGATTGTGGGGTCTCGTAAGAACCGCCTTATCGAGGCGGTTCTAACGAGTACCCACAATCTATATTTTGGAGCTGCTATAAGGCGGTTCTTACAAGTCCCCACAATCCATATTTTGGAGCTGAAATAAGAAAAATAAGGTTTATCCCTGTAGATCCCAGTTTTACTGTATAAAAGTGGGGTTCAAGGGGGTCAACATTATATAGGCGTATTTTCGCCAGTCCAGATTCTCTAGAAAACCATCCTACGCTACACTCTGACCTTAATTCGATAATAATAACGCAGTTATTTTCTTTAAATAAACATTACCTGGATTTCCTTGAAAAAAAAAAAATCAGATATTGTCACGAGGGAATCAACAACGAAAAGCTACTGTGCTTTGTAACTTTGGGTCGACTGACAAACAATCGACTCAATGAGGATAGATGTGACATAATGATATACATCTTATGCGGCTGGTTACATTATCTCGAGATTTGACTGTCTTTGTGCTGGTGGAATCTTTTTCCCTCAAGGATTACCATAGAAAATACGAATTTCATGATCAATCTTCAGGAAATAATGTTGCCGACCCGGCGGTGATCGAACCCGCGACCTGCTGATCATCTACTGAGCTATTTTGCCGGTCCCACTAATATTGGTTGAACCCTTTCTAGGCATTACGATAACACACCCGTGCGACATAGTGCATTTTTTCACACAAACATGATCATTGGTCTTTATGAAAGCTGTACTTGCTTTGGGGAGACCTTTCAGTACAGAATTGAATGATTGGATTTTGTGCTAAGCCATCATTTTTAATGACAGATTCTATCTGTCATATCTAGCTATCCTGCGTGTTGTAAAGTAGTTCCGGCTTTCTTACAACTTTCTTCCGGCTTTGACCGCCACAGAAATATGAGTCCGCCAAAATGTAGTCCGGTTTGGCGCGTTTATTAAAATTGTACATCCTATAATCGCAATACAAACTTTTGAAGCAGACGACTTAACGATTTTATCTTATCTTCAGAGAATAGATTCAGCATTTCGTTTGAATCAGCTGCATCATGCGAGATCAATGCGGCGTCTGCTCAGACGTCTGTTCAGGTTTTACACTGTTTTCTAACAGTGCTGTCAATATTTAATCCTTAAAGACCAGCCGGTCAGCTGCAGACCAGAATATTAATGGGTTTTCCGACATTCGAGGTCAAGTCTAGGTCAATTACAACTAGGTGTTTATCAGTCTTTGCGAGAGGCTGTCCCTTTCAACCCTGGAATATGGTACAGATACCTATGCAAACAGTGTAGGTCCTGTGATATATTTCTAGGTGCCATATTTAGCAGAATGGACGAGCTCAACTTCAGTGATGGAAGAGTACACTCCAGAAACTCAAGGCAGTGAATAAATCAAAGCACTGACAACACTCATGCCGATTGTCTCTAAATGCAGGCTGGTCATAAACGAGGACTTGGACTGATCCGTTTAAACTTAAGATGTTAGTAACTCATGCAAAAATGTAGAACAAGATCAGCACCGTGTTCTGTGGCGTTTGATCTTAGTCTACATTGTTTGCCAGATCGAACAGTTTATTCAAGTGCAAATTTCACATATAACACTTACATGCACCCAAAACTGACAAACGGCCCGGCTATGTTTGGGTTGATTGTTTGGCATTCGACCCGAAGTTACTAATAAAAAAAGCGGTTCAGAGCTAACGTCTACGTGACTATCACTGACTTCTCAGAATAACCATATTCTTGCAGAAAATAGCCGCAGTGAGATCAGGGTATTCAATAAGACTGAAGAGGGTCATTCTGGAATCATAGGGTGAGCTTGGCAAACAGTGTAGACCAAGTTCGGACGCTGCAGGACGCGCTTCTTATCAAAATTTTCACTATTTGTTTGGAATTTCAGAGTTAAATTTAACAGTTTTATCTCAGCCCAGGGCTTTCACCCCAACCTACATCCCCCAACACTTTCGGTTCTTTGATTCTGAAACCAAACGATTGCATGATTACAAGACGCTTAGGCACCATGCCCTTAAGCTAAAAAGGTTAAATCAATCAACCGTGACGTATGTTTACCAGTCCGGCCACGATCCTGTGTTTTGTTTTGTTTTGTTTGATTTGAGGTTTAACGTCCCCGTCAACACTGTATAGGTCATTTTGGAGACGTTGCTTCCAATTAAGTGGGACTTTTACCCGACACTGAAATGAAATGACATTACAAGCCAATGAAACCAATAGGGTTTATATGCATGGACGGTCCGACTCGCACCGCTTTGCCTGGGCAGGCTTAGATCCTCTTAGCAGATTACCAGTACTCGTGTGCGGGTCGGTTTCAGCTCTGCGTGGAAGCATCATGCAGCCCATCTATTTCTTTAAGCCCCGATGGGCGGGGGCCAACGATCCTGTGTACCACCTTCACGCCAGCACTGATGTTCAGGATCAAACTTTTGATGTGTGAAGTAAGGTCGTGCCTAGAAAAGAAGAAATTGTACTTTGTTCTCAAAAAGCATCAAGTGAGAACGTATTGCAACATTTTCATTAAACCCTGGACAGTTAGAGTGAGTGATTGTTTGGGTTTTACGTCCCACCAACAGCTAAGGTCATACGGAGACGATACCGCGGTTTAAAGACACATCCCAAAGTCTGGAGAAGTCCGGGATCGATCCTGCGATCCCCGGTTTACAAGGCGAGTAGCATAAACACTACACCACGGAGGCTTCTAATGGACAGTAAGAAGCTGGTCGGAAAGCGGATGGCGTTGACTCTGATTTTGGGTGCCCCATGTGTGTGATCTATTTGTCTGTTGGAGCGACATCTTACTATCAACAGAAGACGCTAGTGGACGTCGACGTAGCGGACGACCGACGTCAGTACGTCAAGATCGATTCATCCGACAGACGCATATGCGAAGCAGTTTTCCGCCGGCATCTGCTACACTGTACCTGCAGATAAACAAAGGGTTTCGACTACCGACTACCGGCCCCGATAGCTCAGTTGGTAGAGTGTCCGCTCCAGGGAACGGGAGGTCACGGGTTCGATCCCGGGCCGCGACATACCAAAGTCGTTAAAAATGGTACTAGCTGCTCCTCGCTTGGCACTCAGATTTACGGGGAAGAGCTAGGACTGGTCGACCCAGTGTCAGGATAATGTGACTGGGTGTGGTATCATGTAATGTGTCTGGGACATGATACTTCAGTGAGGCAGCACTATAAAAGTGAGCATTGAGCTCCCTGTCGCAACCAGACACCGTCGTGATATGACTGAAAAATTGTTGAAAGCGACGTTAAACCCGAATTCACACACACACACTCAACTACCGACTAATAAGCACTGACACTGTTCGTCGCCCTTGTGCGATGCACTTTTGAGAGCTAGACGTCCCTGTCTTGACCAAAATTAAGACGTCGACACAGAACGGAACACTTACCCTGGTGCATGAAATACATACATGTATATTGGCGTTCAAGCGACTCGCGTGATATGCGTTTCAGTGACACATCGCACTTCAGCGTGAATCACGCCGATTGTCGTTTCGGGATGTTTCCACATATAGGTGTAAGGTATGCCGAGGCGACGCGTTCGTAATAGAGCATGGCATATCGGATGGAATTTAAGCGAAATGGTATGTCGAGTTTTGCATGTAGCTAGTGACATTAAGAACATTCAAGATCATGGCTGAGACGTTAACTGAACAGTGAGACGTTACATCAATCAAGTGCGTCGGCCTCACGTGGTCCCATTTATTTGTTTACGCTCAGAATCCGGGATATCTAATCCAGCAGGATTACGCGCGGGTTTATAGTGCTGTTCTTACTCAAAAATGTCTTCAAACCAATGGAATTCATGTACTGGACTGACCAGCCTTTCTCCTCCGATCTCTTTGTGAAAAATAGAGTATCTTTTGTGGGGAGGTATCCACAACCGACCAGACGAAAATGTTAGTAATTGACAGTAGCATTGTTAAAACTTGAATTTTAATGTTTGGTTTTGAAAACGTAAATAGTTTCTTTCCAAAATTTGAAACGGTGTATAGACATCTGCAAACATATCATACAATGGAATTTGCAGAACTACTTTTCTAAATTTTAAGAGCTTTTTAGAAAAGTTGTCTGTAAGTTTTCACAGTGTTTTGATTTTCTCATAGAATCTGTCATTTCAGTGCCTTTGGCGCTTTGATTCTGAGAAGTATTAGTGTTTATTAGAAGAAATATCTGTAGGTATTTGCTCTTGTAGAAAGCAGCTGATTTAAATAGAACCAAAAAATTGTCCTGACTGGCCGATTTATTCGCTGCGGTATGGCTTTGTTGACAGTGACAGCCGAAAAGGCCAAACTATGCCGCATTAGCTACATCTGGAAGGTAAATTGTCTTCCTGTCAAATTATATGCCTCATAATGGAAGCATTAGACTTGTTGAAATGGGGTAGAACATGGAATATGCCCCAATTTACATTGTGAGTAAGGAGATTTTTTTACTGTAGTGCCACCTAAACCGAAAGCAGAAAAATCAGCTCCCCTGTCCTGCTTTCAGTCATTACATATTTTCACACATTTGTAGGTTCCCTATAATTCTGTATCTTAAAAGGGATCTTCCTGACATGTATTTTGTCACGGAAACTGTAAAACTTGTAAGGGTAGTGCTAATTAATGACTAACTTGGTGTATTTGATCAGTTTCTGCTTCTGTTCCATTTAATGGGGGTGGGTGTTACTCAATGACATGTAAATCATTTGTCATTGGTCTGTTTGGAAAGCAGACTTGCAGTAAATGACAAGAAAAAGAATATACTCCATCTTTAATATAGCACTGAGGTTACTTGGCATTAGGCAAGGGTCTCAAGCCAAAGCAAAACTTCAAAATTATCTCTCCGAACCAGCCCACTGCAATATCGCAATACGTTTTCTCATCCATTTTAAGTTCTTATTGGTTGGATTCATGTTGCAGGATCTGAACAGATATATTCAGCCATTTCCCATGGCATTAAAGCATTTATAATCACTTTCATCAAAATTTTGTCTTCAAAATACCCCCAAAATGCAATTTTAACTGAAATTAGTGGGTATAGGTGTGAGAACAGCATGGATGCTAATTGGACATAGTTTAGTGCACTTTAGGATTGAAATATTCAAAATACATCTGAGAAGAAGCCCTGATGCAAGCCGGTTTCTGGGTTCCATTCTAGAAAGAGGTAAAGTTTTCGCCTTTTTAACAAAATATGGTTTGTTCGGCTTTCATCGTGGAATCCGGAAGCGATAACTTTATCGCAAACTTTAAAGATTCTTTGCCACTGAACATTTATAATGCATAACTATATTACTAGATATGGTCCAAACTTCTGTTTGGCAATTCTTTTAATGGATCATAAAGAAAATAGGGTTTGGTATAGGTTGCACTACAGTAAATCTTTGGTCTTCATGAAAGCTGTACTTGCTGTACCGAATTGAAAATTTTGCTGCTTCTGATTGGATTTGGTGCTAAGCCATTATTTTTCTGAGAAGTATTTTTGGTTATTAGAAGAAATATCTGTAGGTATTTGCTCTTGGAGAACCAGAAAATTGTGCTGACTGGCCACTGGAAATGCCTAGATTTATTCGCTGCGGTATGGATTTGTTGACTGGCAGCCGAAAAGGACAAGATATGCCGCACAACAACTATTTTGTTTAGCAGCTTCTAGAAGGTAAATGGTCTTCCTGTCAAATTATATGCCTCATAATGGAAGCATTAGACTTGTTGAAATGTGGTAGAACATGGAATATGTCCCAGTTTACATTGTGAGTAAGGGGATTTTTTTTCACTGTAGTGCCACCTGAAACAACAGACCGTAATAGAAATTTGCTAATTTTCTGAAGAAAGTCCGTGATATTTTTCTTATTTATACTGCAAACATAGGTTGTGGATGCTCGTTAGAATCGCCTCATTGAGGCGGTTCTAACGAGTACCCACAACTTATTTCTTTCAGCAGAAATTAGAAAAATAATAAATACGCCCGTAAACCTCAGTTTCCTCAATATAAAGTGGGGTTTAGGGGTGTTTATTTCACGGACTTGTTCACGTAATGGACAAATACACTAATGCGTTTAGTAGAAATTTTTATTTTAAGCTGGGATGAGCTACACAGACAGTGCATATCCATGCGTTTAGTATGAGTGTGAGACATCTGAAGCGTATATTAATCAACGCACTGACAGCACTGGTAGGTCGATCGTCTTTGCGTGTTGGCTGGAAAATGCTCCAGAATCTGCATTATACCCATAATTCCTTTGTTCAAGCAAACAGTGCAAACTGCATCCTGGAGAGTCTGAGCTTGGTCAGCTCTGTTTGAAAATATCCCTTCTGGAGGCCCAAAACATATGAGCCGCGCCAAGCGAATTTGTGTCTTCGAGCATTCCGTCATGACAAATTTTAACTGCGCATGCCCAGCCATTCAGAGGGGCCAGGGATATGGCTTTCTGTCTGAAGGTTCCTCTTGATGCACTGCTTGTATGAGCGAGCAGCGAAGGTTCTGGCGAGACTGCGCGGATGCGCAGGCTCGCCTGAACCTTCGCTGCTCCCATAGGCGATAAGTACCAAAATCGCTTGACGGGGCCCATATATTGGTTAACTAATTTAATAATCAAAGCACTAAGGGTGCTGATGAGGGACTTTCTGTCAACGTTGGATAGCTCCGGGGAAATCTTGCATCGGCATTTTAAATCAGGCTTAAATGTGGGGAAGAAATTGCTGCTGTCTTGAATGGATTTCGGTATTCGATATTGTAAAATGGAAGTGAAAGCAATGATCAGGACTCGATACAATTAACCCACATCTCCCATCAGAGATACCAAAGGGAAAGAAACATAAACACGAAACAACATATCCTAATGGAAACATCAGTAGCAGAAAGCCAAAAGGACAGTAAGTCTGAGTATGTTGAGTATAAAGCCCTTATAGAATGGTAACTTTCCATTTTGGAACTAGTAAACAAACGCATTTTTTTTCTATTCTCAAAACACTATCTTACTACTTCCTAAACCTAAGACGCCTTTTTACGTTACCTTTAATTAGGTATTCAAGTCTTTCACAGGAAGTATGTTTTGGCTCCGGTAGACAAGGCGGCTAGCAATGTGGTCGTTGTTTGACGGCTCCACTATGTTAACAATCTTCAGCAAGAAGTTGCCCCCGCCCATCAGGGCTTGAAAAAATAGATGGGCTGCATGATGCTTCCACGCAGAGCTGAAACCGACCGCACATGGGTACTGGTAAATCGCTTAGAGGATCTATGCCTGCCCAGGCAAAGCGGTGCGAGTCGGACCGTCCAATTGGTTTCATTGGTCGACAGGGCTTGAGAAGACATTTCATTTCAATGTTGGGTAAATGTCCCACAAAATTGGAAGCACTGTCTCCAAAATGACCTAAATAGTGTTGATGGGGACGTTAAACCGCAAATCAAATCAACAAGAACTTGGTGGTACAAAGGTCTATGTACTACAACCTTTGGCTGAAGAGAGGTCTTTGATGATAGCCACCAAGTTTGCTGTGTGTGTTATAGAAGGCCAAGACAGGCTTCTTACGCTATATTGGTTACAACACAAACTGCACACATGGTAGATAACCCAATCAAGGTTGATAACTTTGCACCCCTCTTTAATTGCACGTCGGTGGGTCAGGACCCAATCACGATTGATAACTTTGCTTCCCTCTTTAATTGCTGGCCAGCGGGTCGGGACTCAGATTCTAGTGGTTCCAGCGTAAAGGTTTACTTAAACATTTTTAGTTAATACTGGATGGTACTTGATTCCCTGTCTCTGGTCGGGCTAACCGGAGTCTAACTGTTGGTTTTCCTTTTTTTCTGCATGTCAATATCTCATGCTGTCGAGTCCTCGTCGTTGTTTCATCTCTGTAGTCGTTTGAGTTCTATGCGCTCGGAGATGTAGCACTGATGAGCTAGCATGCCTTCATGCGGAGTGAACAAATTATTTGTCTAAACCATGGCTGAACCAAGGGCAAGGATTATGGACATGTCCAATCGATTTAAGCCCACCATTGAAATACCTTTTACTGACCGTTCTGGGGCCGTTCTTCTGTTGGTGTTTAGTTTTTGTTATAGTTTGTTCGTATTGATGATAATCTTTTTATTTTGGATAGCCGTTACAGTATCTGTCCTTTTGACTTTCCACTTGTGATGTTTTCATTAGGGTTTAGTTATTTCATGTTCGTTTTTCTTTGCTTTAGGTGTTTCTGATGGGAGGTGTTGGTTCTTGTATAGATTCCGGATAATTGCCTCTACTTCTATCATTAAATCTCGCTTGAATATATTGGAGGGTCACTGATGACTAATTGGCCCAGAAAGCTTGGAAAAACCTAAAGTATTCTGTTCTGTGGTGTATTCATGCATCCAAAGGATAAATCATTATAGCATGCATTAACTACAGCTGGTGTTAAGGGCCGTTTGGTCTCTGTAAAAAGTTTCCCTGCCATTCATCATAGTGAAGATTTTATTTTGATTCCATTGTGGAACTTTGAAAATATGAGGGTTACTGATGATTAAAACAGAAGTGAAGGCAATGGTCAGGAATCGATACAACTACCTCATATGTCCAATCAAAAGGAAAGGAACAAAGGGAACTCGCACGAACATATAACAACTTCAACAAAGTGAAAACGTCCCTAGCGGAAAGCCAAAAGGACAGTTACTTTCTCACAAAATGGCGAAACGGCTATCCAAATTAAAAAGATATTTTAGCAATACTTCCATGCAAAGACGAACTATAACAATAATAAACCACAGCAGAAGAACCGCCTCGGAACAGTCAGTAAAATGTATTGACTGTGGGGTGGGGGGGGGGGCTTAAAATGATTTTACGTGGACACAATCCTCGCCCCTGATTCTGTCGTGGTTTATACAAGAAATTTGTTCAGTCCACATGAAGGATTTCTAACTCATCAGTGCAACATCTCCGAGAACATAAAAAATCAAACGAATACAAAAACGAAACAACCATGAGGACTCGGTAGCACGAAATAACTGAAATTCTGGAGCAAATGAAAACCAACAGTTGGACTTCGGTGGGCCCGAATTGAGACAGATCATCAGAAACCACTATCAATACTTAAAATGATTAATTAAGTCTTTCGGCAGGAGCCATCATAGAGTCCGAGGCCCGACCTGCCGACTTGCAATGAATGAAGGAAGCAAAGTTATCAACAGTTATATATCGAATAATGCGTACTGAAATCATTACAAGCATATATTGTTTGAATTTATATACCATGTCATCATAAAATTTAGGTTCCGTTTGGCCTTGTTGCAGAAGAGATTTAAGTCTAACGCACTGAATTTTTGAACAAGATCGCAATGACGCTAATAAAACTTAGAAAAGGGTTTGCGATATTTATGATACCAGTATCCCTGATTAAGAAGTTTAGCAGTTAATAATATATGACGAGTGTTAAAGTAAGTTACATGACTAGACTCTGGCAAACCGAATTAATTGCGTACTTTAAACATCGTGGGATGCCGTACGAGGAGCATAATCCAAGAGGAAAATGTACAAACTCAAACTCAAAATCATCGCGTGTATCATATATTTTGCATGAAACAAACCCATGTAAAATAGGTAAATGTAAATCCGAAAATGGGGCTTCGGTATCAGAAGAATTTGCTTCATTTTAAGGTACAGTTTTTGATTGCATAACAGCCTAATGACTGGTTATAAAAGAATGCAGTTTTGAGATAAGACACACTTTGGGTATTCTGACTGTCATACTGGTAGTGGACAAAGAGAGGATTATCAATAACCTAGGAAAATGGATTGACAAGTCACATTTATCTATTTACCTGTTTGTGCGTGCTCATTATAACTGCCTTGTCATGCTGGTTCTAACTAGTATCCAAATTATATGTTTGGAGCAAAAATATGGCAAATATGGTATCCGCCTGAAAACGCCACTTTTGCTATACAGTGGCGTGTATAAATGTGCTTATTTGAATTATTGACCACAAATGTTAACGTACTTGTTACCTTGGTTTTAAACTTAAAAGGAAATGAAGAAAAGTAAAAGCGAAAAAATGTAAGTTGTTTTTTTCTTACATAACTTTACAGTTTGATCTAGTCTGAAACAAGAAAATGCTATTTGTCTCGACATTATTTTATGTGTATGTCTCATTTAAGTTGAGGAAACAACGGTGGTTAGTAATTTAGTGTAACTTGCAATATACAGTGCTTTTATGGTCTTTTCAGAAGTTTATGTAATCAAATATAGTGTAGAAAGCCTATCATGGCATTCTTTAACACATACAGTAAATTTAGTGGCTAAATGACAGATATGACCACTAACCACATACCTCTCGTCAGCAAAAGGCTGTAGTTCATAGGCCTTTGAAACTCAAAGTTCTTGCTGAAGAGTTTTAACATAACGGAGCCGTCAAACCAAGACGACATTGTTTAGGAGCCAAAACATAATACCTTTGAAATTCTTGAGGTGACGTAAAGAAGTGTTAGGTTCAAGAGGTCGTAATTAGTGTCTTGAAAATAGAAAGAAATACGTTTGTTAACTAGTTTCAAAATGCAAAGATTCCGTTCTTTAAGGATTTCATACTTAACATACTCTCGCTTACACCATCGATTACAGAAATCCATTCAAGGCAGCAGCAATTTCTTTCCTACACGTATTGAAACCAATGTTACAAGGAAATCGGTATTTCGGCCCTTCAAAAAATATATATATACCTGTACAAACAGTACAGATCCAACTAAGACGGCCCCGAATCTACACAGCTTAATTGACATCCTGTTAATATTTGTAACTACTCCAACCCATTGATAAGAAAGAAAGTGCCCACATTCAAAGATGGAGGGGTCTTTACAATCGGGTATCAAAAGTGTAAGACTCAACATCAAGATCTGAAAAAAGTATCTGAAACGAACATCAAATAAAATGATAGATCGAACAGGTTTGTTGTACTTATATCAAATTACGGGGTTTTCAGTATTATAAAAATAAGCAGGAATTGATGAAATCACCGGACTGACTAGGAAGATACTAGGCAAATCATAAAATCTATACCTTTATTAATGAAATATATTTTGATTTAGTAACGTTTGTGATTAAAATTCAGAATCGACGAAAAGACGAAGAGCATGTTGAGTATAACCTCTTGGTAAGAGGAAGAGAGAGAGCGGCGTCATATAACTGATTAGAACTATCGTAGAATTTATTCGCCTCCGTGTCCAGAATACACAATACAGAAATGCATAATGAACTTAGAAATGCAAACACGGAGTTACATCTGTCATTCAATAATATGTATATTGGACAGTCACTACCGCTTAGTATTGTTTTTTTTTTAAACACCCATAACAAACGTTTAGTTACCATTTTTCTTGGTGCCATCGGACCTGTTTTTAAGTTTTCGGCATTCCAAAAGAGAGAAATTACAAAACCTGGCATTTTAGAAATAGTTCGAAAGTAGGTAATAGAACATTGACAGTTTTCAGTTGTTTGGTTTATTTCTTGCATCCAAAGGATAAACCGTTTAAAGAAAATGCACCGGTGAACACCAATGGTCTTATAACTATCAAAAGAATTAGTCATTTAAACATAAGGTAACAATAATCGACTATTGTAGACATGTATATTTCATTTATATATCAAGTAGTATTTCTGTCGCGAATACAATCTATGAAAAAAAAATTCTTCAAATATGTCGGTGAACTGTCTCAAAAACGTGTGTCGATGAACTGACTTGTCGGTGAACTGTCTTGTTTTCACTTTTGATGTAAGAACTCTATCTCACAACAAAATGATATAGTTCTTACAACAAAAGAGTTTAATTTATTCCGTGTTGAATATTTTCTTAAGGTTTGTCTTGTGTTCATTCCATAACATCGACAGTCTCGGATTTTAGCCTCGGCGCGGATGTATTCATTCGCAACTTCATTCATAAATCTGGTACATGAAGAACACGTGTGTAAAACTTAAAACAGAAGGACATGTGTGTTCATGAAATAAATTGATAGAATGTACAAGTTATATATTTTTTTCATTGGCAGTTTCTTGTGGAACTTTCAAAACTGTTTTGAAAATGGAGCTATATTTTCTCACGGATGTCTGTTAGCGGTGATTAAGCAGGCTGCATTAAGGTCAGATTTTAATCTACTATTAACTATGGGCCGATTGTTGATAATAATATAAATACTTTCCGATACCTGCGGGACTTTTATTTTCAGTTTTCATTACGCCGGATCTGTTTGTTTCAATTTGGGCGAGATTACACACCACTGGTCAGAAGTAGTTATGTGGACATCATATGGACATCTCGCTGATAACCAATCGACCCAAAGTAGGTAGTATGGAACGCCACAGCTGTCTTATGTTGTGCAAATGTGAGACACGATGTCATTATTTCGTTACATGCTGTCCACTGTTCTTTATCTCATTTGCACTGTTCTTTTTCTGATGCCCATTGTTCTTTATCTGATGTCATAAGTTCTTTATATGGTGACGTATTATCATTATATGATGTGCTCCTTTCTTCATTATATCTTGTCAATGCATATTTATATTATGTCAAACGGTCATTTGGTGATGTCTATATTGTTTTATGTTCTGTGCGATGGTCGTTTTATGTTGTGGGTTAGCCATTGTATATTATGGCAACTCACCAGGTTAGTGTGCTGTCCATTGATGCTTATGCCCTGTCTATTTAACATTACCTGGTGTCGTAACTTCATTCCATGGTGTGCAAACTTCATTATGATGATGACTAAACTAGCGACTTAACCAGAACATTTCCTGCAGTAGAAAATTTTACTACAGGATCTGGCAAGCATTTCTCTCATGCTAATGTTTATCCCCACGCTTTAAAAAAGCCTTCAGAGATATTGTGAACGCCTCCGTCCGTCCATTCATCTGTCCGTCCATCCGTCCATTTTTCCATCCAGCTGTCTGTCTGTCCGTCACGCTATTGCCTCCTCGACCACTGACCGGAATACAACCAAGCTTGGTACATTGCTTCCTTACATGATGAGGGCATGCGAGAGCAACGCTATAGGGTTCGCTGGGGGCATTGCCCCACCCCTCCACTTAAGAAAAGGCCTAATGTCTGAAAAATTGTTCAGACCCCCACCCTTTAACCATATATATTCTTGTTCCTTATGATAAGATGTATTTAGTGGCTAAGATGCATTTAGAGGCGCTAACTAAGGTGGTCCCCGGGTTGCGCCGGGGCTATGCCCCACCAGTCCACTTCATACAAGGACATATATTTCAGAAACCATTCGGATCCTCGCCCCTAAACCACATATACTCTTGTTCCTTATGATAAGACGCTTTCAGTGACACCAACCTGGATGTCCCCCGGGGTGCATCGGGACCATGCCCCATCCTCCACTTCATTAAAGGCATAATATCTCAGAAACCTTTCAGATCCCCATCAATAAACCGTATATATTCTTGTTCATGATAAGGCCCATTCAGTAACACTAACCTTGGGGTCCCCCGGGGTGTGCTAGGACCATGCACCACCCCCTCCACTTCATAAAAGGCCTAATATCTAAGAAACTGTTCAGATCCCCACCCATAAAACATATATATTCTTGTTTCTTACGATAAGACCCATTCAGTAACACCAACCTTGGGGTCCCCCAGGTGTGCTAGGGTCATGCCCCGCCCCCTTCACTTAAAGCTGTTAGTGCACTTTCTTATGTATGCTAGAATCCGGCACCCCACCACACTCCCCCGATTCCCGGCGGATTGCAGGGATGAATGCCACAAGGTGCCCAATCCTTTGGTTTGGATGGGGAAGTTATCTGATGGTCCCCTCTGTCGGGAATTGAACCAGGGGGCTCTAGCATTAGGGGCGTGTGCACTAAACACTGAACTATCACGTTAACATTTAGTCTTTTTCTTCTTCATATTATTCTGGAAAGGGATTGATTCTACATGTGAGATGAATATTTCAATGGGTTGAAGTTGGTGATTTCCCAGAGATGTTTTGTTTGTTTGTTTGATTTGAGGTTAAATGTCCCCGTCAACACTATAAGGGTCATTTTAGAGACGTTGCTTCCAATTTTGTGGGACTTTTACCCGACATTGAGATGAAATGACATCCCAAGCCCTGCCGTCCAATGAAACCAATAGGGTTTATAAGCATGGACTTATGTATGCTAGAATCCGGCACCCCACCCCACTCTCCCGATTCTCGCACCGCTTTGCCTGGGCAGGCTTAGATTCTCTAAGCGGTTACCAGTACTCGTGTGTGGGTTGGTTTCAGCTCTGCGTGGAAGCATCATTCAGCCCATCTATTTCTTCAAGCCCCGATGGGCGGGGGCCGTTCGCAAATATATGAAAACCTCTGGTAGCTGGTTCTTGTATGCTAAAGCTCTCAATGATGCTCTCAGGTTTCCTTAGTTCTGCTCTAAAACAAAGATTGTGGGTACTCGTTAGAACCGACTTGTCGAGACGGTTCTAACGCGTACCAGGTATTAATTTTTTGAGCAGATCTAAATAAAATATCATACTTTTTCACCTGAAAATATTCATTTTTTGGCAGAAAAATTTATCATTTATTTTCATAGGCATGTAAACATACCGTTTAGATTAGTCATTGTTCTGACTTTGATTGAATATAGCATACTTCGGACTGCACTTATAGAAAGTTTGTCTTACGTTGTACATGACATGTTGTGCCTATCACAGCCCCGGGGGCGGTAGGAGACGGGGTAACATCCCAGCCTTCATTTCTCCTCCACTTTCATAACACATGATTTCCATTAAACCACAACGTACCACAAAGAACTGTAATATGTATAAGTGAACCGAGGCACAACTTATTAGCCTCCGTGGTTTAGTGGTGATGCTTCTCGCCCCATGAACCAGGAGTCGCCGCTTGGATCCAGGGCTTCTCAAAATTTCGGATGCGTATTTAAAACGGTGTCCCGTCTCCTCGTGACCTTAGATGTTGGTGTGACGCACAACTCAAAACACATAAAGCATACTTCTGACTAAACTTATGGAACCTTCGTCTTACATTGCACATGGCATGACTCTGTGGCTGGTGGTGGGGCTCGTGATAGTGTGAGAGAAACTTTTGCCTGGTGCTGTAGTAAATTTTCTACTGCAAGAAATGTCCTGGTTAAGGCTCTAGTTTACTCATCATCGTAATGAAGTTTGCACACCATGGACACCAGGTAATGTAAAATTGACAGGACAAAAGTATCAGCGGACAACATATAAACCTGGGGATTTCCCACAACTCACAACATAAAACTATGATTGCACAGAACATAAAACAATATAGACATCATCAAATGACCGTAAGACATAATATAAATATGCATTGACAAGATATAATGATGAATGGACATGATATAAAGAAAATTGCACATCATATGAAGAAAAGAGCACATCATATAATGATAATACGTCACCATATAAAGAAGTTATGACATCAGATAAAGAACAATGGGCATCAGATAAAGAACAGTGGGCATCAGATAAAGAACAATGGACATCAAGTAACGAAATAATGACATCGTGTCACACATTTGCTCAACATAAGACAGCTGTGGCGTTCCATAAGGTTGTCTGATTAAGTGGTATGTTTTCCGAACACCATATTAAGTTATGCGAACAAGATATGTTGTCCGAACAAGATAATAAGTTTTCCGTACACGATATTATCTAGTTCTCGCAAGATTTTATCGCAGTGTGCCCACAACTTGTGCAGACAACTAAACCATAAAACGAGCATGTCCCGGGTTCCATAATTTATCACAGTTTATTGTATCGACCCTGTGCAAGAATGACCATTGAACGAACTTAAACCTCCAATGGACTTTTTTCACAATAATGGTATTCTCGCTAGGTCTAAGTACAATGTAAAAGCAGATATCGACATCCATCAAAATTGTACGTCACTAAATATTGCACGCATTTCACTTCCGTTTTGAGTTTCTTGCGCCAGTAGATTTTGTTTTTAAATTTAAATCTGAATACGGTTTGTGTATAGATTGGCTGGAATTAGCTAATTGTCTTTGATTCCCTCTACTTCCTTTCGTTTCATTTACATCACTATAGAAGTATGGGTTGTGGGGAGTCCCATTTGGTAATGTCCTTCGAGGTAGAAAAGAGGAATATTTTGTGTGAGCTGGGCTTCCATTTGGGTGAAAACTGGTTCCTAGGTAAGGTAAATAAATGTCGTTGCTTTCTGGGAGAGAACGTAGGGCACTGTTGTAACTGGTTTTCGGATTGCTTCTAGTGCTTTCTCGCCTTTTAGTGTTTTCCCGGCCCTGAAACGAAATATATCATCACGTGAAAAAGTCCGTGAGATAAAGACCCCCTAAACCCAACTTTATATAGAGAAAACTGGGGTTTACGGGGTAAACACTATTTTCCTTATTTCTGCTCCAAGACATAGGTTGTGGGTACTCGTTAGAACTGCCTCAATGAGGCGGTTCTAACGAGCACTCACAACCTATGTTTAAAGTATAAATTAGACAACTATTACAAATTTTCATCAGAAAAAAAATTGAGAAATGTACTATTTCACACGGATGTGTTATCGTAATGTAACTAGTAGTATATAGTCTGGGGGTTCTGGGATTAAGGTGAGAACAAACTCCTCGCAGCAGCAGCAGGTTAGGGACACCCAGCCATGCACACTAAGATAGGGACAGGGTAGGGACACCCCGAATGCACACACAAGTAGGGCACCAACATCTAGAAAACTGGGAGGTCTGGGAAAAAAACTATGCCTTCCAAACGGGAACTATCCCAAGACGAGATCCAGGAAATCCGCTCTCTGCGTGGAAAGCTGTCGGCAACCGAAGCGAGGAAGCGCTTTGGCATCGGGTCCACGAGGCTCTACAAGATATGGCGAGACGAGCCTGTGTCCGCCGTTGCAAAGCAACAGCAAACTGCCAATGGTCACGTTGTTCCCTTGGAAAACGCCGTCTCTGTTCCGGAGGAACAACTGCATGCGGCCGCGGGTCCGACTGTCGAAGAATTCCACATGTTGCTGCGCAACAGCCTGGGCCGACTCGAGTCCCGCACAGAGCAGGCCACAGGCCTGTTGGTGGAGGTATTGGCTGCTCTGGGGCAGGGGGGAGACAAAGAAGAAGACGAAGTGCTCGATGCCTTCTTAGAATTGATATAGGAAAAACAGAGGAGGCCCAACAAGATACCCGGACGGTCCTCGAGAAAATAGAGCAAATCGTGGATACGGCCCAAAGATGGGTATACATCTCCATTGCCGCGGCGGTCGTCTGTGGAGTGTTCGCAAAGACCTGGAACCATTGCACGCGCAGAAGCCACCGAACACCAACCCGCCGGAACAACTAGCACAGAGGCCACCGCCGGTTGGACATCCCTTCTACATGGAATAGGTCGCCCGCCGGCACAAATCCCTGCCCACGCAGGACAAAAAAGAAGCACAGCTCCCACCAACTTCCAACTCTACTTGGAGGACTTCGGATAAACCAGAACTGGTGCCCAAAACAACCGAAGCCTGGGGAGATGATCGCTGGTGGAAGTTAGGGAGTCGAGGCATCCTCGTGTGCCTATGTATTGCTATTTTGTTTTGCCAGTGTATTTGGATATGTCGTTGCAAAGCAGGTATGGAAATAGTTCGCAGGAGGGGGTGCGCACCGCGGTTTCCGTTTGGGTTGTTCCAGGAGAAGCAAAAGACATACGACATTGGGCCCGAGAAGCGTGCCTGGGAGTTGCTCGAGGACCTTGTCGGTGCGGCGACTCGAGAGAGAAGGCCGACCATACTTGGGCATATCGAAGCAGAAACGGCCAAGAAGTTGTTGGGGTGGGAACTGGGTGGGCTCTACGTCGTTGGATGTCGTGGGAGTGTGTTCTTTTGCATCCCCGGTGGGACTGTGGTGGCCTAGACGGGCGCCGTCTTAATGGTGTCCTTCTTCTTCTGCGGTGTCGTTCGCTCCTCGCCTAGGCGGCAGAGCCGGGGGCATGCACATCCTGCAGGCTGCCTAGCAACGCGATCATCCTCTCGAGGAAGTACCTGTAGGTCGGTGTCTCCACATCCGTCGCCGGATGCAAGTAGTCCTCGCCGGCGGTCCTGCTGGCCAGATCCAGGAAGGGAAGAGTGCGGGGTGTGCCGCGGAAGATGGTCGAGGCATAGCGTCGGCAAAGGTATTCGCCGGGTGGTAGGTCGAGTGCCTTCTTGGCTCCTTGGGGGATTTGGGCCTCCAGGAGGCGGGACTGCTATCGTGCGCGCTGCTCGGCCTCCATACGCGCCTGGTGCTCCAGCTCTTTTTCGGCCAGCCGGCACTATGCCCTCTTCCCCTTCTTCCGGTGCTTTGTCCTTTCCCGCAGGAGGGCCACTAGCGCACTCCGGGCCCTGCAAGGTCTTCTCGCAGTTTTGCGTTCTCGACCTCCAGCTGCTCCTCCCGCCTCTCTCTTTCTTTCCCGGCTTCCGCAAGGTCTTCTCGCAGTTTTGCGTTCTCGGCCTCCACTTCCCTCCGCCGCAGTCTTTCTTTGCAAGCTTCCTGCAGTCCCATATTCCCCAGTGCGATGTTGCGCAGCTTGGCGTTCTCCTTCTCCAGCTCCTCTCGCCGCCATTCCGCCCCTTCTCCGCAGGACTGACGTGCAATGGTCGAGGTGTCCTTGTCCTTCTGGGCTTTGTACTTTGCAAGCTTGCACATTGTCGTGTGCTGTAGGTCTGCGAGGTTGTCGTAGTCGGCTTCTAGCTCTAGAATTCTATTTGTGTCTACTTCTTGTTTCTCTCGCAGCCGGTAGGCTTCGGCTCGCGCTTGCTCTGCCTCGTCCTTGGCGTGCTTGGCTTCGGCTCGTGCTTGCTCTGCGTCGTCCTTGGCTTCGGCTCGCGCTTGCTCTGCGTCGTCCTTGGCTTCCTTGTTCTCCAAGCCTTGCCGAATACGGAGAACCCGTCGTTCTATCCCATATCTCGACTTCGCTGCCAGTATACCAATCACGCCCGAAGCGATGTGCCGAATAGCTTCCGCGGACACTTGTGTTTACCTAGGCATTGCAATGCTTTGCGTCCCCATTTCTCTAGTGTAGGGTGTCCCTTACCTGTCTTTACCTGTGTGTGCATGCTGGGTGTCCCTACCCTGTCCCTATCTGTGTGTGTATGGCTGGGTGTCCCTACCCTGTCCCTATCTGTGCATGCGTGCCAGGCGTCCCTATCTGTGTTCCTGCGGGGTGTCCCTGTCTGGTGTGCGCATGCTGGGTGTCCCTACCTGTGTGCGCATGCTGGGTGTCCATACCCTGTCCCTATCTGTGTGTATGCGGGGTGTCCTACCTGTGTGCGCATACTGGGTGTCCCTACCTGTGTGCATGTTGGGTGTCCTACCTGTGTGTGCATTCGGGGTGTCCCTACCCTGTCCCTATCTGTGTGTGCATGGCTGGGTGTCTTTACCCTGCTGCTGCCGCGAGGCCTTTAGGGAGGAGGGTGTTCTCACCTTAGGCCCAGAACCCCAGTCTATATACTACTAACTTGTAGACATCACCAATGGCGGATTCAGAAGGTGTTTGCTCAAGCTTACTGTATTTTCATGGTATTTTTGTCCCTTTCAAACGTACAGAACCGTACCGAAACCTTTGCAAACAATATAGATTCAGCTAAGTCGGCCCATAATGAGCCGACGGCTCTCAATGAGCCACCTTATCCGAATCTACACAATTAAAATGCCATCCTGTTATTATTTATAGGTCCAAATTCGAACTTGTCATAGACTGTATGCCTCTCCTGGTTATCTGCAAGTTTGATAAAGAACAGATCAGAAAGGCTGAGAAAAGTTTTTCCATTGTAGGCCGATGGTAAAAAAATTCTCGCTCAAGGGAACGTTACTGCGAAACCGGTTGTCAGATTCGAGCTAAATTCGGTCTCGTCAGAGATATTATGCTTGTCCTTGTTTACCAAATGTTTCAAAAAGATCAGACCAATAACAGCTGAGAAAAAGTGGGAACACCATTTTTCGCAATTTTTTATGCTCTAGGGCCGGTAACTCCAAAGCCGTTGGTCCTATGAGGCCCAAATTCGAACTGGGCGTAGATTGTTTGCCTCTTCTGGTTATATGCAAGTTTGATAAAGATCTAATCAGAAATGGCTGAGAAACGTTGGAGACGTGTTTTTTTCATTGTAAGCCTATGGTAAAACTGTTCACGATCAAGGGAACGTAACTGCGAAACCGGTTGTCAGATTCGAGCCAAATTCGAACTCATCTGAGATTTCAAAAAGATCAGACCAATATCAGCTCAGAAAAAGTGGAGACACCATTTTTCGCTTATTTTACGCTTAAGGGCATGTAACTCAAAGCGGCTGGTCCTCTGACGCTCAAATTCGAACTCAACATAGACTGTACTCTCCTGGTTATCTGCAAGTTTGATAAAGATCGGATCAGAAATGGCCGAGAAAAGTCGGAGACGTCGTTTTTCCCATTATAAGGTATGGAGCATATTTGTTTCCATGGCAACCACGGTTCTGATCAAACCCGGTCCAAAGCCTAATGTAATCAATCCCCAAACTCAGAGATACTGCACATAAAATTTGATCGATATTGGCCAGCTAGTTACAGAGGTATTCAAGTTCAAATGTGTGGACGACGGACGGATGACAGACGCCGGAGCCTGTCTATACTATAAGCTCACCTTGTTAGCCGGCTCAGGTGAGCTATAAAGGAAAAACAAAACCAATCACAAACAGCTCAGCAACCAGTTCTCTCTTCCTCACAACCCTGCTAGCATTCTACATAAACCTACAGCGGGCCGTAAGCGGCCCGTCAGCTACCCTGACGGGCCGCTAACGGCCCGCTGTAGATTTATGTAGAATGCTTACTGGGAAGAGTTTATCAAGGTGCAACAGGCAAAATCAATCAAAATTAAGCAAATGAGCCCCGCAAGCGAATTTCTGTCTTCGAGCATTCCGTCATGACAAATTTTAAATGCGCATGCCCAGCCATTCAGAGGGGCCAGGGATATGGCGTTCTATCTGAAGGTTCCTCTTGATTTACTGCTTGTATGAGCGAGCAGCGAAGATTCTGACGAGACTGCGCGGATGCGCAGGCTCGCCTGAACCTTCGCTGCTCGCATAGGCGATAAGTACCAAAATCGCTTGACGGGGCACTAATGATAATAACAACACACAACCATAAGCACATACAAAATGAAGAGCCCCGTCGGAAAAAAGACTAATCTACATTTAAAATAAGCAACATTAGAACCACCGCTTTAGGGCGGTCAGTAGTGAGAACTACTGGGGAGTTTAAATCCATTCTTTTCATATTTGTATTTCTTTCCCGTCGGTGTCTCTGGTGAGAGGTGTGTAGCATTACGATAACACACCCGTGCGACAAAGTGCATTTTTTTTCTCATCTCCAAAATGACTACTTTTCTGATGAAAATCCGTGGTATTTTTCTTATTTTTACTGCAAACATAGGTTGTGGGTGCTCGTTAGAACCGCCTCATTGAGGCGGTTCTAACGAGTACCGACAACCTGTCTTGGAGCAGAAATAAGAAAAATAATGTACACCCCTGTAAACCCCAGTTTTCTCTATATAAAGTGGGGTATATGGGGGTGCTCGTTTCACGGACGTGTTCACATGATAGTAACTGTATTGATTCCGGATTATTGCCTTCACTTCTATTTTCTTACTTTCGTAGCTCCTAAGAAATCTGTGAAAAAAAAATAACAAGGGCCTATATGGAGAAAAAGAAGAATGAAAAAAAGAAGAAAAATAATAAGCCCGTAGTGCCTGTTGTCTTTTACACGATACAAATCATCATCATTGCACAGTAAACCTAGTTTAAGGCTTCTAGCTTTTACAGTTCCTAGCTGAGATATCTAACACTCGCCTAGAAAGAAGAGAAAGAAGAATGAAAGAACAGATGAACAAATAAGCCGATCAAGCCCATTGTCTCTTACTCGATACAAATCCTCATCATTTCACAGTATAACAAGCTTGAGGGTCTTTTGAGAATTTTATTTATTTATTCAGAAATATTTGTCATCATACACATACATGTATACACAAGTCAAGTACACAGTTCATATAATGAATGAGACAAGGTTAGGCCCACGAATATTATTGCTCTCTCGTGAAAGAGAAGTCTTTGGTGAAAAATGATGGTTTTATGGATGTCTGACGGAATGACGGACGGACAGAAGGACGGAATGACGGACGGACAGTTGTAAACTAGTATACCCCGCCTTTTTTCAAAGTAGGAGTATAAAATGCACACGAGCGAACCACTTCAAAGCAGTTTCAGCTGAAGGTATGGATCACCTCAAGCCTACAGCTCATCCGAACCAAAGCATGAAGTTTGCAGTTCACCTGGGATTGAATATTCATGGCATAGCAACATATCTTGTTGTCGTCATCACCCATGAATACTTTTGCAGGCTGATCTCTATCACTGGTTGTGACATTACATACATACATACATGGTTCATGCAAATGACCTGTGAACTTTGCTATAATAACTGAATAAAATGAGAAATCTTTCGAAGCATGCTAAATCTTTCAGTTTTGATTCAATGTTCATGAAATTTGCAGGGCCGGCATCAAATCTCTGAAACGTTTTAAGAATCTGACTATACACCCCGCTTTAGCGCATTTCACTGAAATAGGGATAAACTCATGACCTAGTCACCAGTTGACCATTATCTTGCTGAATATTTATTTAAGCCACACCCATTTCTGTCTATCAACCAATCAAATTACTTGATGTAATTTATTGCTACAAATTCATAAACTGAATGCCAAACCATGTAGATCCTGATCAGATGGCTTCTTCAGAAGCCATCTGATCTGGATCTACAGAGTTTGCAAAGATATGGGTTTTCGTGAACAGCACGATAAGGGTTAAAAATCCCACTGTCTTTACACGATACAAACCATCGTCACAGCATAGTATACCAAGTTTGAGGATTCTAACTTTTATAGTTCCTGACAAAATTTTAAACAAAATGGCCATGGCCTATATTGAGAGAAAGAAGAATGAACAGAGATGAACCAAAAAAGGCCATAAAGTGAATTATATTTTTATTCAAAATTTCATGACACAAAATAACGAGCTTTTATTAACGAGCTGAGAAATCTCTGAAGATAAAAAATTACATAAGTTGGTCTAGATGAAAAAACAGAAGAATGACAGAACAAATGAACACATAAGTCGACTGTCTCTTACAGAATAAACATCATCATTATTGCACTGCATAAAAAGGTTGCGGGTTCCTACTGTTATAGTTCCTGAGAAACAGATTTATCTTTCGCCTATATGGAGATAAAAAGCATGAAAGAACAAATTAAAAAATAAACACAATCTTTGACGAAACATTTACCATTGACCTAGATGGAAAGAAAGAAGAATGAAAGACTATTTGAACAAATAAGCTCAGAAAGCCAATACTCTCTCATTAGATATGCATCATCAATATTGCTTTGCAAACAAAGTTTCAGGGTTCCAACTTTTAAAGTTCCTGAGAAATCTTTTAAGAAAATTAAACTTTGAACTAGATGGAAAAAAGAAGAACGAAAGAACAAACATATTAAGTCATGATCATTGCATATTATACCAAGTTAGAGGTTTCTAGGTTTTAAAGTTCCTGAGAAATATTTGATGCTATATATGGAGTGAACCAAAAATGCCAGAACAGATCAACAAATAATCTGAGAAACAGAATTGAAGGGAATGATCACTAATCGGTACAATTACCCCGCACCTCCCATCAGAGAAAGAAGAGTGAAAGAACAGATGAACAAATAAGCAAAGAAGGCCAGATGTCACTCACATGATATAAGTCATCCTATTGCATTGAGTTTAACCTTTTATGGTTCTTGAGAAATTTTTCACGGAATAATAAACATTGGTCTATTTTGCGAGAAAGAAATTTGAAAGAACGGATGAACAGATAAACCTATAAAACCTACTGACTCTTTTTTATCATCATTTCAAGATCATTACGAAAACACGCCTATACAAATACATTGTAAACTCTACCGCCGAAAATACGGGAATTTTAAGGTGAAAAATTGTGATAGTTTTCTTATTTCTGCTCAAAATATATATTGTAGGTACTCGTTAGAACCGCCTCATCATAAGAAAAATAAGGTCTACCATTGTAAACCCCAGTTTTACTATATAAAATTTGGGTCCAAAGGGGTCAACATTATGTAGGCGTGTTTTCGTGATGCTTAGTTAGGCCGCCACTGCATATAAACCCTATGGGCCAATTGCATAATGGAAGTTTAAAGATAACCTCGAGTTTAAACTCGAGGTTATCAGCTGTCATTTGCATAACCGTAGTTTAACAAGTCTCAGGTTTTGTTTTAAAACTGGCGGATTGCATGATTCTTGTTTAAGCTATCCTTAAGTATAAATTATCCTCAAACACGTGAACAATTAAACCTGCTAAGGGGGTGGTCTAAGGCCGGGTTTAAGCTATCATTTCAGTCAGTTCAATGAACATGGCAGCACACATTTTTCAATATCTTCATTTTCAATAAATGCGAAATAATTTGAGAAGGGAAAGACTGTTTCGAGAAAGAATGAATCCTTTTGAATTCTATGATGAGGGCGAATTTCAGCAGAGATTCAGATTTAGAAAGGACACAGTCATGGACCTCATTGAAATGCTAAGAAATGACATTCATCCTGCATCCAGAAAAGGTGGGGCGATTCCAAGCCATTTGCAAGTGTTGCTAGCATTGCGGTTCTACGCTACAGGTCAGTTTCAGAGAGAAAGTGGTGATCTTATAGGGGTTGATGTCTCCACTGCTTCATGCATTGTGAAGAAAGTATCTTCCGCCGTTGCCCGCAGGAAGAACCAGTTTATCAAGTACCCAGATGCAGCTGATATGGCCTGTGTTAAGAGAGATTTTTACAGAATGGCCAATTTTCCAGGAGTCATTGGTGCACACACATTCCTGTTATCAACCCCGGTTGACAGGATTCCGAACGGTTTGTAAATAGGAAAGGATATTATTCAGTCAACACACAAGTTGTATGCGATGCAGGAATCAAAGTCACTAACACTGTTGCTAGGTGGCCGGGTGCGACTCACGACAGTCGCATCTTTCAGAACAGTCGTCTTTGTGTTCAGCTGGAGAATCAACCACACCATGGTCACTTACTGGGTGATAACGGATAAGCATGCAGTAATTATTTGCTTACAACACTTCTCTGTCCACAGACAGCAGCTGAACAACGGTATAACAGATCACAAAAGACAACACGTGGTATAATAGAGTGTCCGTTTGGAGTGGTGAAACGTCATGTGTCAAGTTGCATTTTATTCCTTTGAGAATGTAAAAGAAGTTCGAGCCACAAGATACTGCATTTATCTATATGGCAAACATATATCAGGGGAAATGGCTCGGGAAGTGCAAATATCACACTTAAGGATAGGGCACTGATCAACATCAGTCTAATACAAGAATTCCGCGGAAGGAGGTGTCGCACCTGCTCGGGGCAAGGTCAATGGGACTGCATTAGCACTCTACAGTTGCTGAGATCATCAGAGTCGAAGTCAAATCTATCAAAGTCACTGGTACATGAAATATAGGTCCAGGTCACCGGATCAAGGAGCGTGATGAGTGGGAAGGTCAAGGAGAAATATTACGCAAGGTTTGACAATTCAGGCATCTACAGTTGATGAGATCCCAAGGGACGACTTAAAATTTGTCAAAGTGACTGGAACTTGAAATATAGGTCAAGGTCATCGGTTCATGGTGCGTGGTGTGTAGACAAGTCGAGTCGAGGAGAAACATTATGCAAGGTTTGACAGTTCAGGCATGTATAGTTGATGAGATCGCAAGAGTCAACGTAAAATCTGTCAAAGTCACCGGAGCGTGGAATATAGGTCAAGGTCACCCGGTCAAGGTGCGTGGTGAGTGGGCATGTCGAGGAGACACACTATGCAAGGTTTGATGGTTCCTGCATCTATAGTTGATGAGATCGCAAGGGTGCACATAATTGTTGACGGACGGACGCACAAACGCACGGACGGAAAAGCGGACGCCCATGTTGCACCATGCCAGCAGGTGCGACAAAAATGTCGAGTATTAAACATACATATCGACAGCAGGACGCACAGACAGACAGACAGACATGTACTTGTGGAAGTTAAAAAACGAATACTGAAAGGCATCATACCCACAGGGGCCAGTTTCAAGCGTTTTAGGAGGAAAGATATACTATCCTATAATAATATAGACAAGGGCACCATCCGGAAAATATGACCAGTCGCGAATGAAGTTGTGTAGCTCTGGCAGCTTGTAACACACAAGTCAAAACTCTTGTCACACATGTACATAACACATTTATGAATACAATAGTACCCGCTATGTCTAATCTAGTCTTCATAGTATGGAGCAACGCCACACATAATCTCCAGAATTGCTCAAAACTGACTGCGTGTAGCTATGCTTGTCTGCTCTCTTCCCAAGAGATTCCAAAGTTTTCCAGGGCACAACACAAAGAAAATTTATATCCATGTCCAGTATTTTCACCAATACCAATCACCTATGTCCATAATTTCAAGAATAACCTGTAAATACTACTCCAAAACTTGAAAACAGTAACAATTTTGACATCTCCTGGCTCTGGCAGCCATTTTTTATTTACAGGAGTAAATAAATCATGATGTAATAGCATTAGGTTATTTTTTCACTGGCCCATTTGAATTGTTGAGATTTTAACCAATGAAATCTCTCCTTTCTAATGGCTCCAAAAAATGGCTGCCAGAGCCAGGAGATGTCAAAATTGTTATTTTTTCAAGATTTGGAGTAGTATTAACAAGTGATGTCTTGTAACTTCAAACGTTGTTATGACAACCACCGGTGTATTAGAGAAAATGACCCTTCAATTTAGTCTTGCACTAGGTTAGACTAACTAAACTCAAGGATAGTTAACACACGGATAGCAAGACTGGGCCTTGCTAAACTGGAGCTCAACTTTTATTATGCAAACCAGATTTAAACTAGAGGTTACCCAGACCGGGGTTAGGCCTTACCCTTGACTAATTTAAACTTTTGTCATGCAATCGGCCCTATAAGTCTACTTGGGCGGAAGATGTCATCTCAGAGTCGGGTATAAGTCCCACAATTGGAAGAAGACCATAATAGTGTTCAGTGACGGGGACATAAAATCTCAAAACAAGCAAAAATCAATGAAGATCACACCAAGTTTGAGGCTTCTAGCTTTTATAGTTCCTGAGAAAATGTTGGTGACAAACTAATACTGGCTTATAAAACGGAAAGACGAATTAAAAGAAGAAAAAAACAAATCCGTCAAGAAAACACATTGTCGCAGTTTTTGGCTAGTAGCTTGTATGGTTCTTGAGAAAACCTTGACAATCTTTAATATAGAGGAAGAACAGATAAATCAGCTGAGTAGGTCCACTGGTCCTTACACAATATAAGATCACCATCGCATTGTATACCAAGCTTGAAGGTTTTTGCTTTTATACTCCTCAAAAATCTTTGATGAAAAAATTAACAAAGCTCCATATATAGAGAAAGATAATTGAACAGATGGTCAAATCAATGAAGAATTTCTCTAAAACGATATAAGTTACCATCACTGTATAGCATACCAAGCTTGAGGCTCTTGGCTTTTATTCTTCCTGAGAACTCTTTGATGAAACATTCAACACTGGTTTATATATGGAGAGAAAGAAAATGAAAGAACAGGTGAACAAATAAACCAAGAAAGCTTATTGTCTTTTACACGGTATAAATTATAACTGGATAGTATACCAAGTTTCAGACTTCCAGCTTATAGGCCGCTGTCCAGTATAGGTCCCCGTGCACCCCCACACCCCTCAGGACAAAATCCCATTGGTCCCAAAATCTTCCTTAGGGTTTACTGGTTACGAAATAAAATTGCCCCCAAAAATAAAAGCGATCCCACTACGCATTACGTCACCGTTTCCATGGCAACCCATTATATTTCTAAATAAACTTGGGTATCTTGATACAATCAACCATGTTTTGATTATTAATAAAGATAAATCAACAAAATTGGTACCAAAATGTTCGGGAGACATTGTGCCTTGCTTTGATGTAATGATATGCTAATTAGCATATCTATGAATATTCATTAAAATAACATTTTTCGGTCAAAAAATACACAGAAATCAAAGAATTTTCGATTTAGAGTGCACAACAAAGACTATGATAAACCTATTTTGCTACGCAGGCTGGTCAGTCTTTGATGGGAGCATAGGCTTATTGTAGGAGATGCTGTGCCCCGTCTCCGTAATGGTAACGTCAAGGTATATCTGATATTATTAGATCGTAGCGGTGTATTTACCAGGCGACGTTATACCCAAAGCATCGCAGTAAATCTTTCATAACGTCAATTGCGCTCGTTCAGTAAATATCACTTGAATCTCTATGGTGAAAATTTACTTTTTGATCGCAAACGATTACAAGTAGTAATCGGTGTTGTTTAAACATTCCTATTACTTTTTCTAAATTGTGATTGTTATTATTGCCATTTTGTTATACTTTTTTTTTCTTGCCAAATAAGTGCGAATAAGAATTTGAAAATTATTATTTACAAACTTCATATTGAAAAGGCATAAGTATAGTTCTGTCTGTCTGTCTGTCTGTCTGTCTAGTTGGGGACTTCAGTCACAATGGATTTAAGACAAAGAGGTAGACCTAAGAAGCGCACAACAGAAGACGAGGCTTCAGCTTCAACCTCAAAGCGACAGCAAATTTGTATTCTCCATTATGAGGAATCAAAAGCAGAGACTTTTACATTCATGTCAGAGCTAAGCAATCCAGCAGAAAGATTAAAAGACCTCCATGATATTCGCGAGAAAAGGCCGTCACAACCAGCTGGTTCGAAGGATAGAATGGAGAGCACATGTGGGCTGATACCTTCTGCAGTAAGCGAAGGACATGGCTATCACCGTGATTGTTATAAACGTTTCACGAGACACCTTGATATACTGGGGAAGGAAGAACCCAGCCAATCTTCCACAACACGAGTAGCACAAAGGCGATCAAGTGCCGACAAAATTGCACTTTTCGGCAAAGAGTGTATATTTTGTAATAAAGAAGGCAATATTTCTTTGAAGAAGTTTGGGGTTCGGACTACAGAAGATACTAGTAAGTTTGCGTCAGATTCGTGGAAAACTGTCCTTGAAAGTGCAGAGAACCGTAATGATGAAAAACTTCTTCTGAGAATAAGGGGTTTTGATTTATTTGCATCAGAGGCACATTTTCATAACAGCTGTAGGAAAAAGTATATTCAAGGTCCTCAGTACTGGAGAAGTTCAGATTCTGAAGCGATCCTTAACCAAGAGGCTTTAGAAGAAGCACATGAGAAAGCTTTCCGCAAGGTCTGTGATAGAGTTACACAAGAAGTAGAAGAGGACAGAAAAGTCATAAAGTTAAGTGATTTAGTGAATACTTACATAAGTGTGCTAGAGGGTTCAAAGTTTGCAAATCCTGAATATAGGGGTTCCAAATTGAAGGCAAAGTTAGAAATCGTCTATGGCAAGGAAATTGCATTCACTCAGTTACAAAGCGAAGGCAAGTTTATGTCACAGCTTGTGTTCAGTTCACACATTAAGCTCGAGGAAGCCATTCAAAGTGCATTTATTCTGGGAAGTAAAGTAGAAGTAAAACAAAGATCAGGAATCGATACAATTAACTTACTCCACCCATCAAAGACACCAAAGGGAAAGAAACACAAACATTAAGCGACCAGACCATAATGGAAACTTAAACAAAGGAAGGCCATAAGGACAGTTACTTTCCCACAAAATGGCCATATGGCCATCCAAAATAAAAAGACACAAGTGATACACACAGTAAGTAACAAACAACACCATAAATAAACCGCCACAGAAGAACCGCCTTGGAACGGTCACCACTGGGGGGGGGGGGGGCTTAAATCGATTTTACGTGGCCAGAAACCTCGCCCTTACTTCCGTCGCGATTTAGACAAATAATTTGTTCAGTCCGCATGAAGGCCTCCTAACTCATCAGTGCAACATCTCCGTGAACACAAAAAATCAAAGAACCACAGAGGTGAGACAACGGTGAGGACTCGACAGCAAGAAACCACTGAAATGCTGGAGCAAAAGAACACCAACAGTTAGACTCCGATGGGCCTGACCAGAGACAGAGCATCAGGCACCAACCAACATTACCTTGAATTAGATCTCTCTAATTCTCAATAAGCCTTTACGTTGGAGCCGTCATAGAATCTGAGGCATGACCCACCGGCGTGCAATTAAAGAGGGAAGCAAAGTTGCCAACCGTGATTGGGTTAACTACCATGCATGCAGTCTGTCGTATAACATCCATGTTGTACCCAATCTTTTTATATCGAAGAATGATTTTACGAAATTGGGTGCTGAAGTCATTGCGGTTATATATTTTTCTGAATTTATATACTAAGTCACCATAAAATTGGGGTTCCGATAGACCTTGTTGCAGAAGAGATTTAAGTCCAATATTGAATTTTGAAATTAAAGCAGAATGGCGTCTATGAAATTTTGAAAAGGCTTTGCGTAGTTTATGGTACCGATAACCCTGATTAAGGAGTTTAGCCGTTAATAATTTATTACGAGTGTTGAAGCCAGTTACATGACTACACACTCTAGCAAATCGAATTAATTGCGAAATATAAACGCCATAGGATGGCACACGAGGAACATCACCACCCAAAAAAGGAAATTTACAATCTCAAAATCGAAGTCATCGCGTTTATCATAAATTTTGCACGAAACAAATCCATCTACAATTGATAGATGTAAATAAAAAAACGGGGCCTCGGTATCAGAAGAATTTGCTTTATTTAACTGAAGTTCTTGGGGGGGGGGTGGGGGGTAAATCAGACTCTTTGACAGAAGCTGCGGATTATTTGAGAAAGACAATCCAGAATGCATATAATCATTCAGAAGAATTAAAATGGCCTCCCACTGCAGATCAGTTGGGTAACATTGACATATCACCATAAGAGTTGAGCACCTTTCTGACCTATGTGTTGTCTGGGAAAAACAAAGGATGCGTCTATACAAGTAAACAGGTTAGTGAGCTCAATAGGACAAGATATTTGTCGAGCCGTTACGAATGGTGAGTGGAAGACCCCAAAACATATTCTTGTGTGCATGACTTTGCGTCATCTGTTCAGGAGCCAGCAGCTTACTACACTTCTGAACCGGTTAGGACACTGTGAGAGTTATTCATTTTCAGTAGAGCTCGAAACTACAATTGCCCAATCACTGGAACAAACTTCATAGTTGCTCTCTACGCAGATTATCAGAGAACCAGAAGTACCATCGCTTTTTCATTCAGAATTTGACAATTTTGATCAGCTAATTAACACTCTAACAGGTGCAGGATCTATCCACACCGCCAATGGCATCATGATGCAGGAAATACTTACCGGTGATATGGAAGAACATGATGGAACTGTACCAGATATACCATCTCTTCCAAGAACTAAGGAGAAATCACTCAAGTTGCGAGTGGAAGAAGAACTCCCGGATTGTTTTGTTGGTCAGCGAAAAAGTCCAAGCTACACTTCAACCAAAAAATTGTATCCAGGCAGTGAAGGAACAGTAAAAACAGCAAGTGAGTCAAACATGATTTGGATGATCCTCAGAGCATCCAAGTCTGTAACAGGACAAGAAGTACCAGGTTGGACGGGATTTGTTTCTATCACAGGGAGTAAGCCAACCATTCTAACTACGATCGACTACTATCCTGTTATCAATCGACCAATAACAGAGTATAAGACAGTCCAAGAATGTTTGCGTTATGCAGAAGAAGCAAGTAAATGGGTTGGACAAACATATGTCATGACAACGTTTGACCTAGGTGTTTGCATGAAAGCATTTCCACTTATATGGAATACTCCTGAAAAGTATGCCAATCACATTGTCATGATTGGAACATTTCACTTAGTATGTGCCTTCTTAAAGATAATTGGAAAGAAAATGGCTGGTTCTGGGTTGTCAGATGTAATGTTAGAGGAAAGTTTAATAGGAACTGGTTCAATCCAGGGAGTTCTAACAGGTAAACATTATGAAAGAGCCATGCATTGCTATAAAATTGTGTTAGAGAGCCTGGAGAGACTTTTGCTCGAGCAGTTTCTCGTCCAGAGAGACTCAAATCAGCTTTTAGACACTTTGCCAGAAGCAGCTCAACTGAAAGTCCAAAACCTGATTCATCTTCCCTCAAAGGATACGCTCGAGGAGACAGTGAAAGATGATGCTGTTCATTCTTACATCACAGAGTACTGGCAGTACCGCGAAAAAGTCCATAGTGGTGAGCTAGGGAAAACAGCTCAGTTCTGGATAGCATACATTGAACATGTTTGGCTAGTGCTGTGTCTTATCAAGGCAGTAAAGACCAACAGTTTCTTGCTATACGCTGAGTGCCTAAATATGATGGCAGATTTGTTCTTCAGTTTCGATGGACAGAATTATGCTCGGTACCTTACATTCTTTTCTGTCTTCATAGCCAACATAGACGAAACTCACCCTGGAGCCACTGATCTGTTGCAACAAGGAGTGATGAGTGTTGCACGGTCATTCATACCTGGAAACAGATGCGCAGTTGACAAAACCATGGAGGAGACGTTCATGAAACATGCCAAAAGTAGAAGTAAAGCAGGAGGAAGTGGGGCTGGTGTTACTGGTATCACCAGTAACTATGATGCATACCAGCGGTGGGTTCGTACAACACATGAAAGATCTAAGTATGAAGAGGCAACATTAGACATGGCAGATAGGTTAGTTGGTGAAACAGAATCCAGCACTTGGCATAGAGAACTTCGACCAGCAGAAGTTCAGAAGTGAGATAAAGAAGTATGTGAGACAAAAGATGCCATCAGTGGATTTATTAATCCATTCGCCATTGACGACAAGTCTCACTTGTACTGTATATCTTCTGGTGTACAAGTGTCAGAAAAGTTTGAAAATGACATACTGTTGGCTGAACACCGTGGTAAAGTAGCTAAGGAATCTTTCATCAAGAAAAGAATAGAAAAGAAGGAGAAGTTTTTTTACCCAATCAAGACACAAAATCTAAAGACAATGGAAGACATGAGTAAAACAGTTAAGGTTAAGTCGGCTAAGAATAAAGTAGTTGAATACCGACAGCAAGGGAACATTGCCATTCAGTTGTTGGTACAGTCTCAGAAGCCAGAGTTACAGATTGATCTTGCAGATCTAATGAAATATCCTTTGACTCCAGTCCCATACAGCATTGGCACAGCTGATGGATGCTTGGCAAAAACAGATAAGTCAAAGGGTTTCAAGTATCTGACAGAAGATACAGAAATGGCAGGCGTACCAGAACATGATAGCACACTGCTTGTAGTAGAGGATGGTAACGCACTCTTCTATTGTATGCGAGAAGTTCCGGGAAATTTTAGACAAATATCAGAGAAATTATTCAATATGGTTCCACGAAAGGCTGATGTAATATTCAGTACTGATATGTACAAACCTGATTCTGTGAATGCCATGGAACGAGCGCGAAGAGGTTCTGGTGAAAAACTACTGATACAAGGTGAGAATACCAAGAGACCAGCAGACTGGAAATCAATTCTCAGCAATGAGGACAACAAAACATAGTTAGTTCAAGTGATGTTGGATTCATGGAACAAGAATTCTTACGTAAAACGGCTTCATGAAAGGAAACTTATCCTAATTTGTGATGGACAAGGTTATTGTTTCACGTCAGAAGATGGTGAAACAACGACTAGAAGGAACATAGAGTCTTTAGCCTCTACACAGGAAGAAACAGACACAAGAATTGTCTTCTACTGCTTGTATGCAAAAGGGCAAGGATACAAATCAGTTCAAGTGAAAACCCCAGTCAGTGATATATTCTTTATTCTTCTAAACTATATGAATAAACTTGAAGGCATCACTGTTCTGTTCGACACTGGTTCTGGAAACAACAGGAAACTAGTAAATATGACAGAGTTTTCCCGAGGTTATACAGAGGATTACACTGCAGCATTACTTAGTCTGCATGCATATTGTGGCTGTGATTCAACAAGTGCCTTCAAAGGCAAAACCATTTCGAAGCTTGGAAAGTCATGGGATGTACCTGAAGATTTGGTTAGGGAGATAGAAGAATACACATGCGCCATGTACGGCAAAGCCAGATTCACAGCAGTTGATGACTTAAGACTTTTCTTAATTAAGGAAAAGTGTGAAGACAAACCGACCGATGCCCTTCGCAATATTGACATGGGGAGCATGCCACCTTGCAGACGTTGCTTAATACAACACATATGTCGAGTGAACTTCCAGGTGGCAATATGGAGAAATGCCCACCTGGCCAAACCAGACATTCCAGATGTAAGCGAGGAACACGGGTGGACACACGTAAATGGTCTCCTAGAACCCTTGTGGATTCAGGGAGATCTTCTTCCTCCACGTCTGGTTGACTGTATTGATGCTCTGCAGGGAACTGAAGATGCTGAGGGTGACGATGAGGATATGGATGAAGAACAAGAAGAGGCTGTCGACTTATTAGAATAAGTGACTTCATGATTCAGTGGATAAATGAATGATTACAGAGATACTATTAGTTAGGTTAGTTAATACGTTATTAATTTATTTAGTTAGTTGCGATGAAAACCGCATTTGAAATCTAATTACCAAGTGCCACAGCCTAATATTTGCATATTTCAAAATCATTCAACGCCAAATAATACTCTTGTATCTGTTTGTCTACAGTTTCCATGGTTTATTGTTTGTTTTAGCTTTTGAAATCGAAAATTCTTTGATTTTTGTGTATTTTTACCGAAAAATGTTATTTTAATGAATATTCATAGATATGCAAATTAGCTAATTAGCATATCATTACATCAAAGCAAGGCACATTGTCTCCCGAACATTTTGGTACCAATTTTGTTGATTTATCTTTAATAATAACCAAGATATGGTTGATTGTATCAAGTTACCCAAGTTTGTTTAGAAATATAATGGGTTGCCATGGAAACGGTGACGTAATGCATAGTGGCAACGCTTTTATTTTTGGGGGCAATTTTTTTTCGTAACAAGTAAACCCTAAGGAAGATTTTGGGACCAATGGGATTTTGTCCGGGGGGGTGGGTGCACGGGGATCTATACTGGACAGCGGCCTATTAACAATTCCTGAAAGATCTTTGACGAAAAATTAAACATTGGCCAATAATATTGATTGTCTCTGACACGATATGTCATCATGATTGCATACCATATCTAGTGTGTGGCTGCTTTTATCTTTTATCGTTCCTGAGAAATCTTTGACGACAGAATTTAATCAGGCCTAGTTTTGAAGAGAGAGAGAGAGGTGAAAGTTGAACAAATATGAGTGTCAAGAAACTGAAGAAAGCCCGTTGTTCATACACGATACAAGTCACCATGATTGTACACTCTGCCAAATTTGTGGCTTTTATGGTGTCAGAATGACGGACGAAAATACTACTTGGAGACTTACGGAAGGACGAACGAACGGAAGGACAGATGTAAACCAGTATACTTCACTTTTTCTAAGCTACTGCAAGTTTTAATTAACGCTTAACCCATTTCAGACCGGAAACCCCTAAAGCGGTACCCTTGAAACAGTGCAGGCCCAGATCAGACGCCGCAGAACGCGGCGTCTGATCAGGGCCTACACTGTTTGCAAAAAAAAATCAGCCATTTTCCAAATAAATTTTGAATAGAACACAACCTGACACCCCTAAATTTTGAATTGACTCCTACTATATATAAGGAGGAAGATTCCATTTGACCTTAAATCGGTTAATAATCATTTTCAGATAAGGCTTCGTGTTTAGTATAGTGCTTTTCCGCAATACGAGCCACCGAATCCGCACTATGTGTCGTCTCCAAGACAAATGCAGAAAAGGTACAAAAAATATTGTAAAGGAGAGGAAACAACGCGATGTAGGCGAACAAGAGAAATTAAGTAACGCTATTATACGAGGGCTGATTGATATGGTGTGAGCTTCGTATTGAAGGAGGCACGCAGGGATGTTCTTTTTACGTCCTACTTTTCTCTGGCAATATAGGGCCCAAGGACTGGTCTCATTTGGTCAGTTTATATTGACGAAGTAGCACTCTAAAGTCAACAAGATAAGCAGCTTTTGCAAAATAGACAAAATAGGTGAAAGAGCAGTATTCCAATATTTGCATGACACCTAAATGTGATACGGTAGCAACACAAGGGAAAGATGCCCCCTCATATGCTACAGTTAAATGTGGGTGACGGAATTTAAGCACGGAGGATGACCCCCGTCCTGGAAGGGCTGCCAATGTTGCAACCCCAGAAATGGTAAATAAAGTCCATGGTATTGTTATGACTGACAGACGAGTCACAGAAAGATATATAGCCAGTATTTGGCATTTCAAAAGAAAGAGTACATTCCATTCTGACAGAGGATTTTGGAATGAGAAAGCTTTGGGCCCGATGGGTGCCAAGACTTCTGAGAGTTGATCAGAAGCACACCAGGCGCACATTATCGCGTGCTAATCTTAACCTTTTTAGGAAGATCCTGCCAACTTTCTTCACATATTTGTCACTTTGAATGAAACATGGGTCCATTATTTTACCCCATAGGCAAAACAACAATCAAAACAATGGAAGCACTCTGGCTCAACCCCGCAAAAGAAGGCAAAGACTGTTCCATCAGCTGGGAACGTTATGGCCTCGGTTTTCTGGGATGCAGATGGTATTCTGCTGATAGATTATATCCAAAAGGGACAAACAATCAATGGCACATACTATGCTCTACTTCTGACGCAGTTATAGGAAAATATTAAACTAAAGCGCCGCGGGAGGCTCACTAAAGGTGTGTTGTTCCATTAGGACAATGCTCCTGTTCACAAGTCTATCATTGCTATGGCCGCCATTCGCGATTGTGGTCGCCCCCTCCCATTAGGGCTTGACGAAATAGATGGGCCACACAGAGCTGAAATCGACCACACACGAGTACCGGTAAACCGCTTAGAGGATCTAAGCCTGCCCAGGCAAAGCGGTGCGAGTCGGACCGTCCATGCTTATAAACCGTATTCGTTTTATTGGACGACAGGACTTGAGATGTCATTTCATCTCAATATCGGGTAAAAGTCCAACAAAATTGGAAGCAACGTCTCCAAAATGACCTATACAGTGTTGACGGGGACGTTAAACCTTAAATCAAACAAAATCACAATTATGGCTTTAAATTTATTAAGCATCCACCTTATTCACCTGATCTCGCTACATCAGACTTTCATCTATTTCCAAAACTGAAAACGGCTATTTCAGGCACCCACTTTCAGTCCGATGATGACGTCATATATGCAGTGGATGACTTTCTGAACAGCCAAGAAAAGGAGATCTATAAAAGTGGCATCGAGGCCCTTAAACACCGCTGGCAAAAACAACAAGAGGGCCATGATGGCCCTGGATCGCTCACCTGATCCATAGTGTAACAAGTGGGCCCCAGAGAGGGCCATTATTGGCCCCAGGGCTTTAATGTGCATAATGTTGAGGGAGGTCTTAAAGGTGAAGCTTCATATCAAACATCAACAAAGGCTAAAATTTGAACAATCTTGGCAAAGGTCCACTAGATGAAGCTACACATCAAATATCAAAGACCTGGGCCTAGCGGTTTCAGAGAAGAAGATTTTTAAAGATTTTGCCTATATAAGCTTATGTAAAATCAAAGGGCCCCGGGACAGGGGCATTTTTTGCCCCAGCACTATAATTTGAACAATCTTGGTAGGGGTCCACTAGATGAAGCTTCATACCAAATATCAAAGTCCTGGGCCTTGTGGTTTCAGAGAAGAAGATTTTTAAAGATTTTCCCTATATAAGCCTATGTAAAACCAAAGGGCCCCGTGGCGGGGGCATTTTTTGTCCCAGCACTAAAATTTGAACAATCTTGGTAGGGGTCCACTAGATGAAGCTTCAAACCAAATATCAAAGTCCTGGGCCTTGTGGTTTCAGAGAAGAAGATTTTTAAAGATTTTCCCTATATAAGCCTATGTAAAACCAAAGGGCCCCGGGGCGGGGGCATTTTTGGTCCCAGCACTATAATTTGAACAATCTTGGTAGGGGTCCACTAGATGAAGCTTCATACCAAATATCAAAGACCTAGGCCGTGTGGTTTCAGAGAAGAAGATTTTTAAAGATTTTCCCTATATAAGCCAATGTAAAACCAAAGGGCCCCGTGGCTGGGGCATTTTTTGTCCCAGCACTAAAATTGGAATAATCTTGGTAGGGGTCCACTAGATGAAGCTTCATACCAAATATCAAAGTCCTGGGCCTTGTGGTTTCAGAGAAGAAAATTTTTAAAGATTTTCCCTATATAAGCCCATGTAAAACCAAAGGGCCCCGTGGCGGGGGCATTTTTGGCCCCAGCACTATAATTTGAACAATCTTGGTAGGGGTCCACTAGATGAAGCTTCATACCAAATATCAAAGACCTGGGCCTTGTGGTTTCAGAGAAGAAGATTTTTAAAGATTTTCCCTACATAAGCCAATGTAAAACCAAAGGGCCCCGTGGCGGGGGCATTTTTTGTCCCAGCACTAAAATTTGTACAATCTTGGTAGGGGTCCACTAGATGAAGCTTCATACCAAATATCAAAGTCCTGGGCCTTGTGGTTTCAGGGAAGAAAATTTTTAAAGACTTTCCCTATATAAGCCTATGTAAAACCAAAGGGCCCCGGGGCGGGGGCATTTTTGGCCCCAGGCACTATAATTTGAACAATCTTGGTAGGGGTCCACTAGATGAAGCTTCATACCAAATATCAAAGACCTGGGCCTTGTGGTTTCAGAGAAGAAGATTTTTAAAGATTTTCCCTATATAAGCCTATGTAAAACCAAAGGGCCCCGGGGCGGGGGCATTTTTGGCCCCAGCACTGTAATTTGAACAATCTTGGTAGGGGTCAACTAGATGAAGCTTCATACCAAATATCAAAGACCTGGGCCTTGTGGTTTCAGAGAAGAAGATTTTTAAAGATTTTCCCTATATAAGCCAATGTAAAACCAAAGGGCCCCGTGGCAGGGGCATTTTTTGTCCCAGCACTAAAATTTGAACAATCTTGGTAGGAGTCCACTAGATGAAGCTTCATACCAAATATCAAAGTCCTGGGCCTTGTGGTTTCAGAGAAGAAGATTTTTAAAGATTTTCCCTATATAAGCCTATGTAAAACCAAAGGGCCCCGGGGCGGGGGCATTTTTGGTCCCAGCACTATAATTTGAACAATCTTGGTAGGGGTCCACTAGATGAAGCTTCATACCAAATATCAAAGACCTAGGCCGTGTGGTTTCAGAGAAGAAGATTTTTAAAGATTTTCCCTATATAAGCCAATGTAAAACCAAAGGGCCCCGTGGCTGGGGCATTTTTTGTCCCAGCACTAAAATTGGAACAATCTTGGTAGGGGTCCACTAGATGAAGCTTCATACCAAATATCAAAGTCCTGGGCCTTGTGGTTTCAGAGAAGAAAATTTTTAAAGATTTTCCCTATATAAGCCCATGTAAAACCAAAGGGCCCCGTGGCGGGGGCATTTTTGGCCCCAGCACTATAATTTGAACAATCTTGGTAGGGGTCCACTAGATGAAGCTTCATACCAAATATCAAAGACCTGGGCCTTGTGGTTTCAGAGAAGAAGATTTTTAAAGATTTTCCCTACATAAGCCAATGTAAAATTAAAGGGCCCCGTGGCGGGGGCATTTTTTGTTCCAGCACTAAAATTTGTACAATCTTGGTAGGGGTCCACTAGATGAAGCTTCATACCAAATATCAAAGTCCTGGGCTTTGTGGTTTCAGGGAAGAAAATTTTTAAAGATTTTCCCTATATAAGCCTATGTAAAACCAAAGGGCCCCGGGGCGGGGGCATTTTTGGCCCCAGGCACTATAATTTGAACAATCTTGGTAGGGGTCCACTAGATGAAGCTTCATACCAAATTTCAAAGACCTGGGCCTTGTGGTTTCAGAGAAGAAGATTTTTAAAGATTTTCCCTATATAAGCCTATGTAAAACCAAAGGGCCCCGGGGCGGGGGCATTTTTGGCCCCAGCACTGTAATTTGAACAATCTTGGTAGGGGTCAACTAGATGAAGCTTCATACCAAATATCAAAGACCTGGGCCTTGTGGTTTCAGAGAAGAAGATTTTTAAAGATTTTCCCTATATAAGCCAATGTAAAACCAAAGGGCCCCGTGGCGGGGGCATTTTTTGTCCCAGCACTAAAATTTGAACAATCTTGGTAGGGGTCCACTAGATGAAGCTTCATACCAAATATCAAAGTCCTGGGCCTTGTGGTTTCAGAGAAGAAGATTTTTAAAGATTTTCCCTATATAAGCCTATGTAAAACCAAAGGGCACCGGGGAGGGGGCATTTTTGGCCCCAGCACTATAATTTGAACAATCTTGGTAGGGGTCCACTAGATGAAGCTTAATACCAAATATCAAAGACCTGGGCCTTGTGGTTTCAGAGAAGAAGATTTTTAAAGATTTTCCCTATATAAGCCTATGTAAAACCAAAGGGCCCGAGGGGGGGGCATTTTTGGCCCCAGCATTATAATTTGAACAATCTTGGTAGGGGTCCACTAGATGAAGCTTCATACCAAATATCAAAGACCTGGGCCTTGTGGTTTCAGAGAAGAAGATTTTTTAAGTTTTTGGTGAAAAAAATCTATTTTTTGCTCCTGTGACATAGATGTGCAACGGACCGGAACCATTTGAACAACTTTGAAAGGGGACCACCTAAGGATCATTCCTGTGAAGTTTTGTCAAAATCCGATCAGTGGTTTAGGAGGAGATGTCGTTTAAAGAAATTGTTTACGCACGCACGCACGCACGGACGCACGCACGCACGCACGACGGACGACGGACAAAAAGTGATCCCAAAAGCTCACCTCTTCACTACGTGACGGTGAGCTAAAAATAGGCCAGTACATTTAGCCGTAAATGACCCTTGACCCACAACTAATTCCTTGAGAAATGTTATCAGCAGTTTTAGTATCAGGAAGGTGTCCTGATTTATAGAAAAAAAGTCCTCAAAAAAAATCCGAGGGGAAAGGGTGTTTTTGGGGGGTGAAAAAGAAAATACGAAAAATGAAGAAAAATCACAAAAAACAGGCGTATGTTAAACAATTAATACTTGACTTCATTAAATCATCCAAAATGAATATTTCCATCTGGGGATTATACTAAAAATTCTGAAGATAAATGTTTTCTTTTAATTTTTTTGTATATTTTTTTTTGTATAAAATTTCGAAAAACAAGTATTAGCTTTTATAAAAAGCTTGAGTCTATGCTAAGCACACATTAATTTGTGTAGAACTAAAATGTGCCAGTTACCACAAAGTGCAAAAAAGGTCACATATATCAAATGAGGATCTCCAAATCTTCTCACCAATGTCACATAAAACAAAATTTCCGATTTTTTTTCACTATCAATTACAACTAATTGTACTACATGCCTACATTTACGGTTTCTTCATTTCGCATTCTAGTTTAAACTTTCATTTAACATTCTAGGTAAACGTCATTAAAAAAACAATCTGCCAAGATTGCCGTCTAGAAATGAAAACATTAAGAATTGGATTTGGGAAGAACTAGATAAGGGCAAATGTATGTAAAACTTTCATTTTACATTCTAGATTTACGTCATGACAAAACAATCTGCCAAGATCGCCGTCTAGAAATGAAAACATTAAGAATTGGATGTGGGAAGAACTAGATAAGGGCAAATATATGTTAATTTTGCAAGTGTGAGAGCAATCGTGCATATCCATGTGATAAACTTTAGGCAGCTTTCAGGTAATTGCTGGGTTTCAGTATGCAAGTGGGCGTTCCAGTATGACCAGAGTTGGGGTAACCAGATGGAAAATGAAAAGTAGAACCAGTCAACAGAATACCAGTCATGACCTTTCATTAAACGCTTCCGGAGCAAAAGCTATCATTAAGATTGTCTGCACCCGCGGGCGTAGACAATAAAGAAAAGTCGCTTAACAAGAAAAAATTAATATCACTGACAAATGTCTTAAAAGTAGATCCATATCGGTACTTAGCTTCATGAAATCATTAAAAATGATAGTTTCTGTGCAAAAGATATTATTAAGATATCGTGTGTGTGTGTGTGTGTGTGTGTGTGTATGTGTACTTGAAAAACTTGGAGTTTAGGGGTTATATTTTTTTCTGCTCAAAGATTGTTGATACTCAACAGAACTGCCTCATCTATGTTTGAGCAGAAATAAGTGAGTGAGTTTGTTTGAAGTTTACATCCCGTCAACAGCAAATGTCATATGCAGTGGTTTCAAAAACATTTCGGCATCTTGATTTCAAGGAAAGATAGGGGTGGGATTTTCAATCTTATCTGAATTTACAAATTTATCAAGCGTAGCAGGGGAATAATGTCTAAGTAAACGGGAAAATCCCCACTACCCGTCTATTGATGAAACCCCTGCATACGGAGACCGGACCTCGGTTTAAAGACACATCTGAGAGTCTGGCGAAGCCCTTGGATCCAACCCACGACTCCTGGTTTATGAGGCTAGAAGCTTATCCACTACACCACGGAGGCTTCTTTTAACAGAAATAAGAAAAATAATGTACATGTACACCCCCTAAAACTCCCACTGCCCCACCCACCCAGGTGTAAATGGGTAGCAGTGGTGTAAAAGTCATGCGCTTGAAAACATCGGAATGAGTGTTCAAGAGCGATTAATTAAGCTTGAGGCTTTCATCGCAATCGAACTCAAATAAATTAGTATAAACTAGAGCTATCACTAAAGGTGATGAATACCCCCACAAAAACTGCCTTGATAGTACAACAGCGGCATGGTGATATATACCCAAATCATCATGTGTAAACTTAGGGTGCAGACTAGTAAGGATGGAGACAGAATAGAACTCGATAGTAGACAACAGAAGTGTTCAAAGGAATACCTATGTAGTTAGGGATTTAATGTTATAATTTTTGTTATATAATCAAGGTAGGAAATTTTAGAAGTTTATAAAAAAAATCTAACAAGAAATGATTATGTGTTGTTTTATGGTTTAATAGAATAGCGGTAAGTAACATTTTTTGCACACTGAAGGGATTTACATGTACCTGTATGTTTTTCAGCTGTTGGCCATATTACTTTCACAATTACTTCCAGTGACTCATGGTTGAAGGTCATTTGGCAACTGATTGAATTGTAATCTCCGATTGGTTGACTGCTAATCCCACAGGTTTTGGAAATGAAATTATTACTTCAACAGTGTACGTAGTTTCTTGGAGTTGTATTTGTTAATTCCTTCGTTCTCAGTACAGTTATCTATTTTTACTTTCTGGTCTTTCAGAATCAGGAAATGTAATTCGGTGAATTTGAATGCTGAAGTCCGCTCAAGCCGGTGCTAGGGGGCGTTGACAGTGTTGCACATTTCACTACTGTCAATGAACAGTCTCAATCAAACCGAGACTGCAATCTTCACTCTTTGCATTTTTTGCTTCTGGAAGATCACATCACCAGAATTTATCCATTATACTTCTTTGGCAGGTACTAATATTTACTGCATTGCCTCGAATGGTATTACCCTGGAAACAATGAAGTGATCACTGTAGTATGTTGGAATGATGTCAGTAATCATATCTGGAGTAATTTTTGTTGCAAACATCAGATCTAGAAGGCCACCTTTACGATGAGTTGGTTTTTGGACAAGCTGACTAAATCCGTAGTGACCAGCAAGGTTAATTAAATCCTTGGTTGCTTGAGTAGGTTTGTTAATGTCAGTATTGAAATCACCCATGATAAATGCTGGTATGTTTTGGTCCATTTTTTGCAGTAGTTTTTCAAACTGTGGGAGAAAGTCTTTGATAGGAACTGTAGGATTCTTGTATAATGAGAGAACCATTAACCGTAGACCATTGTGTTGTCTTTTTTCCAGTAGAACTAGCTGATGTTCTACAATGACATCTGGAATCTGGTACTGCATCAGAATATTGAAATCTTTGGTTATGTACATCAACAAACCACCTTGTCTGTGTCGTCGTACACTTCTTGAATGGTCTTGTCTGATACAGTGAAAATTTTGCAAGTCAGGTGTCTCATCTTCATCTATTAGCCATGTTTCTTGGAAGCAGATGACATGATAATTAAGATTGCTAGGATCCTTCAGGTAACACTGCATATGTGGCTTGATCGAGTTTATGTTAAACGATTGGAGCTTCAGGTAAACTTCCAAACTTTTCTCAAGTGTCACAGGAGTTGTTGGTGTAAATGGGCTTGTTTTGTTCATTCGAGTCACTTCTGCAAGTGACAAGGCATTGGTCCTGATGTTTGATTTCGAAATTTCACCAATAAAATGCAGGCCATCTAGGGTTTGTAACCTGCTGATGGCTGTATAAAACTGGCCACTGAAGAATGTGCCTTGAGAGCAGATCACAGCAGTAGATTCAGTCTTTCCCTGCTCCTTGTGAATTGTTATACCCCAAGCAAGTGACAGAGGAAACTGAATACGTTTACAAGTCACTTTTGAGGTTCTTTTTGACAGATAGACTGGAACTTCAATGGTAGGTATTAGAGTAGATGTGCTTACATCTGGTGGAATAAGACCTCCAGAGCTTTCACGAGATTTTTTCCCAACACGACCATCGTCAAATTTTACAAGTACATATTTTGGCTTGAACGCATCTGTATCACAGTCTGCATTGTACTGTGGAATAAATCCTGTGATTGTTCCTGTAGCGGAATTTACAAGTCCATCGGACACATCGATGTTTGTAGTTAGCACTACTCGGGCACCTATGCCAATCTTCAGTTCTGCTTGCATTCCACCGGCATCTGATTCAAATGAACCACGTTGAACTCTTTTTGTTTGTTCATCTTTTCTTGTGTCAACTGCTTTAAAGGTGAATATTTGCTCATTTAGTTTCTGAAGCATTTGTAAATTGTGTTCATTCTTCAATCGGTTACTCGTAAACATGTGAGTACTGTATACTGGATATTGGTCTGAAGGAACTGACAGAATTCTTGACTGGAGGACCTTGATGTCTTCATCGGTGTGTTTACCAACACGAACTCTGTTTAGAAGCTGTGCAAAAACAACATCATTTTTCTGGCGCTGGATTTCTGTGAGTTCTAGTATTTGAAAGTGGTTTGTCCACAATGATCCATATATAGATGCCATTGGGTCTGAAGGCAGACTATAGACTGCCTTTTGTAATACCGGAGGCAGTTGCAGCAGGTCTCCAACTGCTAAAATGGAAACTCCTCCAAATGGCTGTTCATTTCCCATGACATCACACAGTCTTCTAGAAGCCTCCGTGGTGCAGTGGTTACGCTACTCGCCTTGTAAACCAGGGATCGCAGGATCGATCCCGGGCTTCTCCAGACTTTCGGATGAGTCTTTAAACCGAGGTCCCGTCTCCGTATGACCTTAGCTGTTGGTGGGACGTAAAACTAAAACTCACTCACTCACACAGTCTTCTATGTATGGTTAGTAGCATGTCAGCACTAACCATAGAGATTTCATCTATAATTATTAATTTCACGTCTCCAAGTGTTTCTTTCATGCTAGCTAACCTTTCTCTGCTTAGTGGAATATAATCATCGTCTTTTCTTACTCTGACAGGTAACTGAAATAGAGAGTGGCATGTGTGTCCAGCAATATTATAAGCTGCTGCTCCAGTTGGTGCACACACCAAGACATGAACATCATCAACCTGGTTGTCTCTCTGAAAGATTCGTTTCACTGTTTGTACGATGGTTCTAACTAGGAAACTTTTACCTACTCCAGCCCCGCCAGTAAGGAAAATGTGAAACGGCTCTGGCTTTTGACCTGTGTGTGAAAGCAGCATGGAGTTGGCCCAAGTGACAATAAACTGATGAAGTTGATACTGGGTATCGTTCAATGAATGAATCATAGCTTTCCAATCATTGTTACTGACATCCTCTGTTGATGGAATATATTCATGAGGTACAATGTTTGCATCTCTTCTAGTATTGTGAGAGTCAGTGTCATATGCACCATGAACAGAAGGTTCAATTTCAGGGCCTTCTTGTGCTTCTTCCATTCTAGCCTGCTCTGTTTGTGGCACAACTGTCACCCACTGGTCATCAACAAAACCATTTTCATCTATCTCTTCCAACACATCAGCAAGCTCGTCTGCATTGTGTTCATACAGTTGCTTGTTTTGTAGAATAGTTCCGCTGGTAGAGGTGTATTTCTCTTGGTAGGTTTCCATAAGTAAATCATTTGTTTCATTTCTCCATGGATAATAGAGTAGTAATTGTGCATGATAATAGTGTTCTGGCTGCTTTTTGATTGACCATTGATGTGTACGAATGATGGCAGGTCGGTTTCTTCTTATCATGTATCCCTGACCATCTTTTAATGTAATTTTGGTAGTTTTCTGTTGGGCCTCCTGTACAAGATCAGTATCCTCTGTTGCAGGTTTATAGCATGTTCTGTAGTTTGTTGCGAACTCTGCCAGGCATATATCTTCCAAGCTGTCTGGTCTAGCCGTGTACCTGTCAAGGAGACTCTTCTGGAAAACATCTTCATCATCGTCATCCATTCGCTGGAGTTTTTCCATTGACTTAAACAGTCGAGTACGATCTTCTGGCATGTCAGTTGCTACAAATAACACTTCTCTGGACCCCCGAGTGAGTGGAAGGGATAATATGCGATATACAGCTTCTTGAGCACTCACTTCCCGGTGTGTGAGGAACTTGTTTGCAACATTTCTCATGGACTGCTTTATTCCCAAGTGTTTAGAACTTTCACTCACAGACCGAAGAACATCCCCAAGAGTTTTTTCAGGCTTTGACACATACGATGCAAGATACATGACACATGAGTAGACATTGGTCACAAACTGCACATCTATATTGGCTTCCCAAGCTCTCATCAAAGTGGTGTTGTAGTTATTTATATTGACAGAGACAGGTTTTCGTTTTAGCAACACAGCTGGCTGTCCACTTTTAGTTTTTATCCAGTGCAAGGCATTCAGGTAAAGTTGCTCTGTCACCTTGGCTTTGTCCAGTATTTCGTGTAGAATAGTTGACTCTTCAATATCTTTGAGTTGCTCGCTGATAGAGGTTAAGGCTGTTGAATAGACTTCCTGCATGGCACGTGATGGTGGGTTCTCCAAGGGCTTTAGGACTAATGTTTCATTCAATGGTGGGCGAGGGAAAGCAAAGCGACATGTTTTCCCATGTTTTCTACATGCGACCGAATGAGTGTGCTTCTGTACAAGATGTATTAAGTCAAGTAGATCAGGGTCATTTTCTGGCAATTCACATGAGATTATGTTGTCTATGTACTGTTTGACTTCAGCTTCTGCACTTGATTCAATACTTGGTGCATCCTTTATCCAAACAAGCATGTGCAGGTGTGGAGAACCACGTTGTTGAAATTCTATTCTATACCTATAATCAACGACCTCTCCAAGAGGGTTTATTTGTTTGTTGAGCAGGATATGTTTGAAAAAAACACTGACACGGTAGTCAAAATGTCTTGCTGCTGTCACTGGGTCTGAACGGAGGTATTGGCATTTCTCTTCCCATGACAAAGTTTGAATGTCTTCATCAGTTAGTTGTCTTCCTTGCCGTTTTGCAATAACTCTTATTGTATCAATCCATTTTAGATCAGCAGCTGAAAGTGTCACAAACAATGTACAGGGTCCCAACTGTCGAATCATACCAAGAAGGTCATAGAACATTTTGTTATAAAATGCTGGAGATCCACGAATTTTTTGCATGAAGTGTACTCCTAAGTCTGTTCGCGCAAATTCTGCAACTCTGGTTTTCAAAACACCAGCAGTAATATGTTGCTGTTTTCCTTTCCGAAGACTTAGACTTATACTGTCGTAAACTTCTTTTGCTTCCACTCTGTACTGCGCATAGAAGATGTAATCAATGTTCTTAGCGAATCTCCCATCACAGTTTAAAAGTCTGGCTTGGAAGTACTTCTTCATAGACAATTTAGTGGGGCGTTCATATGAGAGTCCAAATTTTCCAGTAGGAAATAGTTGTGGGAAGGCCATTTCTTCTGCAAATTGGTCCTGAGCAAAACTTATAGGTCTTTTCCCCTCTCCAGGTGCTATGCTTAGAACATTTTCATCCACAATATCTTTGGATTGAATACATGTGTCGAAAGGGATTCCACTGAGTTTTGATCTATTATCTTCAACTTCATCGTCTGTGTCAGACTCTTCTTCTGATAACTGTTCTTTACTTTCATGATTACTTACAGGTTGATTGTTTTGTACGAGAGATTCCCATAGATCACGATCCTCATTACAACTGTCTTCGATCCAGTTTTCATTTAACAAAACATCTTTATAGAACGGATTGTGGAGCTGATTTTTCAAGATGTCAAGCGCATCGTTTATTTTCTGTGGTCTTATTGTACTCCTATATGAATGTCCCCGATATTTCAATTTCCTTTTGAGTTTTACTGTAATGAATGTGTCAGCCGATGGTACTCTTGGCAAGATAGATGCCATCTGGTCCGGTTCTATCGGGACATTGACAACACAGCCATGCACAGCTTTTTGTTTCCCACGTGGTAAAGCTAATAATTTCATAAATGGTATCCGTCTTGAAATAAATATAGATTCAAGTGAATTCAACTGATCAATTATCTATCTATCTCCATATACTGCCTTACGCCCGCGAGGACATTCTAGGCAGGTGCGCTGTCGAATAGAAAAAGGCAGAGTGTTAAAGAAAAGAAAGACTAAAAACATAATAGTGAAGGGGATGAAAGATGATAGGTTATGATAGTTCAGATGAGATTAAAATCAGGTTAAAAACAACAACTTTTGGATCTAGGGCCTGGAGTGCTGCAGCTCACTAACTGCGACCTTGAATGACTCGAGGTCTGGTGAGCATACAGCAGTCTCTGGTAGTGCGTTCCACTGGACAATGGCCAGTGGAAAAAAGGAGTACTTGTAATAGTCTCGGGAAGTATGGAGTTGTCGGAATGCCATGGAATGACAGTGCCGTAGACTACTAATGTTAACAGGGTGGATATATTCAGGGAGGGGCACTGCCACAAGACCGTAGACAATTTTGTAGAAAAGACAGAGACGTGCATCTGCCCGTCTCTGTTCGAGTGTCCTCCAACCCAAGCTGTCCAACATTGCAGTGACACTAGACTGGTAGTCATAGTTGCAAGTTGTCCAGCGTGCTGCCCTACGTTGGACTTTTTCCAGCTGGAGTATTTTCTCCTTGGTATGAGGGTCCCAAACGGGGGCGGCGTACTCCAGCTGGGGGCGGACCAGTGTCTTGTAGGCAGTCTCTCGTACCTGCGGATTTTTTGTTCTGATGTTTCTTTTAACAAAGGCGAGGGTCTTGTTTGCATTTGCTGTTATCCGGTCAATGTGGGAGTTCCAGGATAGGCCACTGGAGATGTCAACCCCCAAGTACTTCGCACTGGTGACAACCTCCAGGACTTGGCCGTGTAGAGTGTACACTGTGTTTATCACTTTCCTGGCTGTTGTCACCCGTACTACTTGGCACTTGGATGGGTTGAACTCCATGTCCCACCGATTCTCCCACTGAGATAGTCTGTCCAGGTCAGTCTGTAGTGCCTTCCCATCTTCCGTGCCCCCGACTGTCAGGTAGACGGCCGTGTCATCTGCAAAAAGACGGACCTGTGATGTCAGCTCATCTGGCAGGTCATTGATATAGACGAGAAACAGGATCGGACCCAGAACTGACCCCTGAGGGACCCCAGAGGTCACTGGGACAGATCCTGATTCCTCGCCATCAAGTACCACAGTCTGGGTTCGGTTTCCAAGGAAGGCACGGATCCAGTTTAATGTAGAACCTCTGATTCCATACTGATGGAGTTTCCAAAGGAGTTTGGAGTGATTTACTTTATCAAAGGCCTTTGAAAAATCCAGCAATACCAAATCAGTTTGCTTATTTGCAATTTCATATGGAACTTCACTTAATTGCAAACCATTGTTCACTGCTAGAGCTGGCACTTTCTTTTGTTTAAGTGACTTGTCACAACATGCACAGATATATTCCATACCATCATGCGATATCTTGCCTGTAGAACAGTTCAACATGTCTCTTTCATAATTATTTGCATTAAACTTATTCAGCGATGTACGGTACAGCATCCTATTACAAACAGTGCAAACAAATGTTGGGCCATTTTCTAGGCAAATTTTGAAAGCTTCTAAAGCCGTTTCCACATTTCCAGATGGTTTCCTTCTATCTCTCTGTGCTGGTGTTTCTCTTTCATTTCTCTTCTTTCTGACTGCGGAATTCTCCCTTTTCTCTCTCTGTGCTGGTGTTTCTCTTTCATTTCTCTTCTTTCTGACTTCGGGATTCTCCCTTTTATCTCTCTGTGCTGGTGTCTCTCTTTCATTTCTCTTATTTCTGACTTCGGGATTCTCCCTTTTCTCTCTCTGTGCTGGTGTCTCTCTTTCATTTCTCTTCTTTCTGACTTCGGGATTCTCCCTTTTCTGTCTCTTTGCTGGTGTCTCTGTCTGATTCTTCTGCCTTCTTACTTCGGGATTCTCCCTTTTCTGTCTCTTTGCTGGTGTCTCTGTCTGATTCTTCTGCCTTCTTACTTCGGGATTCTCCCTTTTCTGTCTCTTTGCTGGTGTTTCTCTTTCATTTCTCTTCTTTCTGACTTCGGAATTCTCCCTTTTCTCTCTCTGTGCTGGTGTTTCTCTTTCATTTCTCTTCCTTCTTACTTCGGGATTCTCCCTTTTCTGTCTCTGTGCTGGTGTCTCTCTTTCATTTCTCTTCCTTCTGACTTCGGGATTCTCCCTTTTCTCTCTCTGTATCAATGCTTCTCTTTCATTTCTTCTTAATCGTTCTGCTGGATTTCTACGCTGAATTTTTTTAGACACTGCATCTTTTTCATTTTGTCTTAATTTTTCTTCATAAGAACGTTGGAGTCTTTTTGTAGCTATTCTTTCACGTTCTGTTTTGCGTTTGAGTTCCGACTTATCCAGTATCAGTGGTTTTCTTTGTCTGAAAACTTGGTCCTGAAAGTAGCTATCCAGTAATATGTTACCAAATGTACGAGTTGTGTGAGGGAAGTCTGTAACAGTTTGTGCTTGTAAGCATTGTCGTAAGTGTGGTCTTAAAGTACACTGGTTGAGAGTTAATAGAGAAGGAGACCTGCCTGTCAACAGAAAGTAGGCATTTGCAGCAGCAAAGGCTCCACAATCTACAGATGAACCTTGATTTTGTGGTACTTCATAATTTATGTTCATGTTCTCGACATTTTGATATACACGTTGAAGTTGTGAGGTGATCATCATAACTCGTCCAGGGTTTCTAACTGAATCATAGATAGTAATTGTTTGTCCTGATTTGGCGCTCACAATATAGTGGTTGTTAAGAAAGTGAATCTGGACGGCATCACTGCATTGTGGAACAAGCTGTCCTTCATATGATCTTTCATTTATTAACTCTTGTTGGTAAATTACAGATGGCGGAATCAGTCCATGCATTTGTCCGAACTGATTCTTTAGCATTGCAGAGAAAAAATCCATAACTACTATTTCAATTTGTCCGCTTAGAACACTATCTGGGTTTAGTCCGTGGAACATATAATCATGCAGAACGAGAGCTCCTTGTTGTGCGGAATATTGTGGATCAGGTCCACTGGTCTGTGGATCAGGTTCACTGGTCTGTGGTGCAGGTCCACTGGTCTGTGGTGCACGTCCACTGGGTGCACGTCCATTGGTCTGTGGTGCAGGTCCACTGGTCTGTGGTGCACGTCCACTGGTCTGTGGTGCACGTCCACTGGTCTGTGGTGCACGTCCACTGGTCTGTGGTGCAGGTCCAATGGTCTGTGGTGCAGGTCCACTGGTCTGTGTGTGACGTCCAGTACCAGATTCAGATGGACCAGTAGCATGTGGAGGGACCTGCAAATATTCATGAAGTAGATTAATTATGAGATTGAATGTAAAATGATAATAGTGGTTACAAATAATAGAAATTGAATGCACAAGTTGTTAAAGTTTAATCTTAAAGATGCAGTACTCTTTTTAGTATATTTTGTGACTGATTATGTAGATATGAAATCCCATAAAACAGTAACAATTACTGGTCCCCCTGAAGATTATAGACTGATTAAAAGTTGTCTGCAATAGTAGATTAATTATGAGATAATAGTGGTTACAAATAATGAAGTAAGCTAATTATGAGATTGAAGGTGAATGTAGAGTTAGTGGTATGCCTATAACTGCATGATGGTGATTAGATTGTACAATTCTGTAGAATAGTTTGTAACTGTAATACGCAAAACAGGAGTTGTCAGAAGACAACATAGCTCGCCTTTGGGGGCCTAAGATGGATGAGGGCAAGTTATCAAAAAAGAGCCACAGTGACCTTTACCTTCAGCCCCAGACCCTGAAAGTCGAACCCGCTCGAGATATCATCATACCTAACATTTGTGTAAAGTTATATTAAAATCCATTCATAAATGTAGGCACTAGAGCGATCACAAAGTTTTTCTAAAAATAGCCACAGTTACCTTGACCTTCAGCCCCGGAACCTGAAAGTCAAAGTCACTCGAGATATCATCATACCCAATATTTGTGTGAAATTATATTAAAATCCATCCATAAATAAAGGCGCAAGAGCGATGAAAAAGATTTTCTAAAAATAGCCACAGAGACCTTGACCTACTGCCCCAGACCCTGAAAGTCGAACGAGCTTGAGATATCATCAAACCCAATGTTTGTGTAAAGTTATATTAAAATCCATTTATAAATGTAGGTACTAGAGCGATCACAAATTTTTTTCGAAAAATAGCCACAGTGACCTTGACCTTCAGCCCCAGACCCTGAAAGTTGAACTTGCTCGAGATATCATCATACCCAACATTTGTGTGAAGTTATATTAAAATCCATCAATAAATTAAGGTGCAAACCCGATGACAATGTTTTTCTAAAAATAGACACAGTGACCTTGACCCAGTGACCCTGAAAGTAGTGACCTTGACCTTAAGCGCCAGACCCTGAAAGTCAAAGTCACTCGAGATATCATTATACCCAAGTTATATTAAAATCCATCAATAAATGAAGGCGCTAGAGTGATAACAATGTTTTTCTAAAAATAGCCAGTGACCTTCACCTTGAGCCCCAGACCCACTATGTTTTTAAAAAGAAAAAAAAAAAAAACAAAAAAAACATGCCTCCCCCGGGATTTGAACTCACGCAGCTTGCAGGTAAACTTTAACACAGGATTTCAAGGGAGGTAATACAGAGGAAAATATTAACTTCTCAAGAAGACCAATTTAAGCCAAAAACCTGTAAAATGAAGTAAAATGATAATGTTAAATATTTTTTTTTACCAATTGTTAATTATATATTCAAAATAAACTTGTAAAACATCACATATAAGAGCTTGCAGGTAAATGCGGACGCCGACGCCGACGCTGACGACGGACGCCCAGGGGTATGGCAATAGCTCCCCCTTACTTTCGTAAGGCGAGCTAATAAAAGTATATATACTGTACCTGTTTCCGGAGCTTGTCACCTGTCTTTATCATCTGTTGTGATTTCTTTTTCAGTTTCGGCATAATTAATAAAGGGTGTGTACTTCTATCTGAAATTTATTTTAATCTTTTTATATAACAGGAAGTTTAAAGGTTATGCTAGAATTCCCTGTATATGAGATGGGCAAAAATTTTCCAAACCACATAATGTTTTTAAACTTTGGGTATTGATAGATGATGGTCTAAGAAACCAAAAATTGAAATAAAAATCACAGGTCACAGAATCAGAAATTCAGTTATTTGCCCTTGAATATGGCTTTTATGTTAAAAATGGCATTTTCAAGGGCAGATAACTCATTTTATGATTCGGTGACCTATCATTTTTATTGCAGATTTTTGTTTCTTAGATCATCATCTATCAATCCCAAAAGTTTAACAAAATTGTGTGGTTTGGAAATTGTTTGCCTTAAATTCTAGCATACGCCCGCCATTCAGCATGCATCTACCATCTACAAGCGCTATTGACAAGCAATGTATAAACATGTCATGTTACAGATGTGTACCAAAAATCTTTTGAATCGCTCAATCCTTTCTCGTTTTATTTTCCGGAAGCCATTTATTTTGCAAAATTAACACTTGAAAAGGGCCATAACTATGTGCACCAAGGTACAAGGATAGAATATATTTTAAATTTCATGAAATTCACATGTGTATTAAAAATTATTAAAATTGGTCAAGCACTTTTTGAGTTATCGTCCGGTAAACCATGAATTTTGCAATTTTTTCACTTGAAAGGGGCCATAACTATGTCAAAAATTGACGAATTGTAGTGGAAATCGAACTTAACCTGTATTTTATGATGTTACATCAGTGTACCAAAAATTATAAAAATCGGTGAAGCTCTTTTTGAGTTATCGTCCGGAAACCATGAATTTTGCAATTTTTTCACTTGAAAGGGGCCATAACTATGTCGAAAATTGACGAATTGTAGTGGAAATCGAACTTGACCTGTATTTTATGATGTTACATCAGTGTACCAAAAATTATAAAAATCGGTGAAGCGCTTTTTGAGTTATCGTCCGGAAACCATGAATTTTGCAATTTTTTCACTTGAAAGGGGCCATAACTATGTCAAAAATTGATGAATTGTAGTGGAAATCGAACTTAACCTGTATTTTATGAGGTTTCGTCAGTGTACCAAAAATTATAAAAATCGGTGAAGCTCTTTTTGAGTTATCGTCCGGAAACCATGAATTTTGCCATTTTTTCACTTGAAAGGGGCCATAACTATGTCGAAAATTGACGAATTGTAGTGGAAATCGAACTTGACCTGTATTTTATGATGTTACATCATTGTACCAAAAATTATAAAAATCGGTGAAGTGCTTTTTGAGTTATCGTGCGGAAACCATGAATTTTGCAATTTTTTCACTTGAAAGGGGCCATAACTATGTCGAAAATTGACGAATTGTAGTGGAAATCGAACTTGACCTGTAATTTATGATGTTACATCAGTGTACCAAAAATTATAAAAATCGGTGAAGCGCTTTTTGAGTTATCGTCCGGAAACCATGAATTTTGCAATTTTTTCACTTGAAAGGGGCCATAACTATGTCAAAAATTGATGAATTGTAGTGGAAATCGAACTTAACCTGTATTTTATGATGTTTCATCAGTGTACCAAAAATTATAAAAATCGGTGAAGCGCTTTTTGAGTTATCGTCCGGAAACCATGAATTTTGCCATTTTTTCACTTGAAAGGGGCCATAACTATGTCGAAAATTGACGAATTGTAGTGGAAATCGAACTTGACCTGTATTTTATGATGTTACATCATTGTACCAAAAATTATAAAAATCGGTGAAGTGCTTTTTGAGTTATCGTCCGGAAACCATGAATTTTGCAATTTTTTCACTTGAAAGGGGCCATAACTATGTCGAAAATTGACGAATTGTAGTGGAAATCGAACTTGACCTGTAATTTATGATGTTACATCAGTGTACCAAAAATTATAAAAATCGGTGAAGCGCTTTTTGAGTTATCGTCTGGAAACCAAGTCAACAGACCGACCGACAGACAGACCGACAATGTCGAAAATTGACGAATTGTAGTGGAAATCGAACTTGACCTGTAATTTATGATGTTACATCAGTGTACCAAAAATTATAAAAATCGGTGAAGCGCTTTTTGAGTTATCGTCTGGAAACCAAGTCAACAGACCGACCGACCGACCGACAGACAGACCGACCGACCGACCGACAAGCTCACTCCTATATACCCCCCCCCAAATTTCATTTGTGGGGGTATAACTACAACTCCAGTAGGAGGGATTTCTATCGAGTACCCACAATCTATGCCTTTGAGCAGACATTACGAAACACGCCTAAACAAAACCACTCGTATATAAAATTGGGGTTCGATGGGTCAAAATTATATAGGCGTGTTTTTGACCCCACCATCTGGGCTTGGAGTAATAGATTGGGCTGCTAATGCTTCCGCACAGAACTGATACCGACCGCATATGAGTACTGCTAAACCGCTGAGAATATCCAGAAAAGTTGCTGCGAGTCAGCCTGTACATGCATGTAAACCCTTTTGGATTCATTGGGCGGCAGGGATTGAGATGTCATCTCAATGCCAGGTAAAAGTCCCACAAACTTGGATGAATAAGAAAAACCTCAGAATTTTTCTCTGGGTTTTTTGTGGGGTGATCAAATCTTCAATAGATTTGAATATGTGTGTTTTCGTTATGTTTTTTATTGACCAACTTTAAAAAAGTTGGAGGGGCATATTGTTTCTGGTTCGTCCATTCGACTTTCCGTTACGCCTTTGATACTTAGCATAACGCAAGAAACGTGCATGCTAGGGTTTTGAAATTTCATATATCGATTCTTCAAGGAAAATAAGCTAACGCGTATTTTTTCTTATCCGGATTATGTCCCTTTCAAAAGTTATTGCCCTTTGAAATATTTTTATAAAATCTGTTCAGCAAAATATGTCAAAATCTATTGGAGCTAGAGCCTTGTAAGTTGGTGACGAGTAGATGTCCTGATAAACTTTTGACTAAATTCCGAAAAATGCTTTGTGGCTAATGGCCCTTTGTCACTTTGGGTACATTGTAGGCCAATGCTTTGTGATGCATAGCAAAACTTTAGAACCTTGTATGCCAGGGTTTTGAAATTTCATATATGGATTCCTCATGGCAAATTAGCTGAAAGATATTTTTTCACATCCGGATTTTGCCCCTTTTAAGCTTGTTTGAGTCAACCTTTGTGTTCAGTCAGCTCAAACCAGTTATTGTGCGCAATGTTGGGAGACAAAATTGGTAAATCAATTTCAAGGGGGTACACCCCTATTATTTTCCTGCTGTTAAAAAGTCAGTGGCCAATTTCTATTGCAGTAAGTAGTTAGGACAGTGTTGCAATTGTTCTGATTGTGATATTTGAGTGGTTGCTTCCACAAAGTTACACATAGCTATCAAAATCTTACGTGCGCCATGTTACCGGAATACACCGTATGCACATATTTACGACATTAATTCATTTGATTCTGATGACACAAATGTGCTTCCATACATTAAAATTTTGTCATGAAACATTGACAAATGTTTTTTTCCGACCAAAAAAAAATGTTTATTCTTACAACTTGAACATAGATCTTGTTTATCAATAGCATACAAGGAAAACATAAATGACATGTATTAAAAAAATAGAATGTAGAAAGACTGCATTTTATCAATTTCTGACGTAAGTTTTGTTTTTGATGAAGTCATTTGTTTGCGCGTGAGGAGCCTTACAGCCGGTAAAACAGTGTATGGTGCTGTTATCTGGCCATTACTTATTTAATGCTTTTTCTGCGGATTAAATCCTAATTTTCTCAGAACTGGCACGGATATTTTTTGAGGACTTTATTTTGGTAATTAACATAACATAGCCCTGTGTTTTGATGTTAAAAGAATTTCTCAAGGAATTAGTTGGACCATAAAAATTAAAGTACCTCGCCTAAAAAGATACTCAAGAGGATTATGTTGAAAAATAATACAACGTGTCCGACAAAATTCAAATCCTTCAATTTGAGACTCGCAACATATCAATCAGCCCTTGTAAGTGTTTTCGAATAAGGATAGATCTTGTGCAGACAACATAATATCTTGTGCGCACAACTTAATATGTGCTGACAAGGTAATAACTTGTGCGCGTTCCGTATATTCTTGCAGGAAAAGCATCTTTAAGAAAGAAATAATAATAATAATTAAAAAAAAAAAAAACGTAGGAGGAAGGATGCAAGGAGAGAGAATGGTTACCGTTAATCTTACTGAAATATTGATCTGTATAGTATGCATACTTGTTTTTACTTAAAAAATATCAACACAAAAAAAGACATATTCTGAACTTTACCATATATGTATCGTCTTTGACTTTAAATTTGGATTCTCTGTATTTCTGACTAAGTCCACGATTAGTTCTACCACCCCAAGTTTTGGCAACCACTCCAGCAAACGCCATGGCAACCACAATCCCAAGTATGGAGAAGCCAATTACTAGGCCTAACTCTGAAAAAATAATATAAGACGTATCCTTACGGAATAACTTTAAGTTAAATTTTTAAGTGATGTCAGTCTGAACCAATGATTCTCTACGGACGTTGGTGACGTCAACGCTGTTTCTCTCTTTGTAGAAAACCAGCGTGCAAATATTTTTCAGTTTTAAAAGTTTGCCCTATAAGTATTTTCTCGTCCTTATTTTTCTGCTGTTTATGAAAGTATGAACGACAGCGAGTCGCTAGCAAAGTTAAATTTTACTTTGCACGCGAGCCACTGCGTTCATACTTTAATGAACAGCAGAAAAATAAAATTCATTCATTAAATACGTGTATCTGTATTATTTTTGTCACAATGAGATGACTAATCAGAGCCTAATGCTTCAAAGCATCCTTAGCTTAACCTTTACCCTGCTGTAGGCGACAGGCCCTATTTTTGCAAACAGTGTAGATCCAGATCAGATGGCTTCTGAAGAAGCCATCTGATCATGGCTTCTGAAGAAGCCATCTGATCAGGATCTACACTGTTTCACATTCAGTTTATGAATATGTAGAAATAAACTGCATCAAGCAATCTGATTGGTTCAAAGTCAGAAATGGGTGTGGCTTAATTGAATATTCAGCAGGTTAAAGGTTAACGGTCTTGTTAGTGGTAAAACTGTCAAATAATCTAGCAAATATCATATCTAAGGCTCTGGTAGTTTTCGCTGGAAAAATGCCGGTGAGCAGCTTTAGCAAATGCAAAAGCTACTCACATTTTTCAGCAAGTAATATTAATATATTTGCCATATTAAAGGAATGGGAACACCTTCAGGGGAGGCAACTCCTGCAAAAGTATTTTTGCCTCCAATGTCAACTGGGATCAACTCTTAAATGAAAGAATTTGCTCCTAAGGAGCAACGGGCATTCATACAGTGCACAGCGAAGACTGTAATCACACTGGGTTAAAGTGCAGGCTGATCTCAGCCTTTCCTGTGCACACATGTCCACAAACACAATTATGGTGTACCAAAAGGGTCAAAATGACCGATACCGGTCTACCTGTAATTTAAGAAAATTGGGGATAAACAAGGGTATACTTCATTTTTGTCAAGTCTGCTCCAAAACATAGATGGTGGGTGCTCGTTAGAACCGCTTCAGCTAAAGAGTACTTAAGGTACCAACAATCTATGTTTTGAGCAAAAGTAAGGAAAATAATGTATACCCCAGTAAACCCCAGTTCACTAAATGAAAATGGGGTTTCAGGGGGGTCACACTCATATAGGCGTGTTTTCTTTATGCTTCAACATTGCATATCTGGAACAAAAACCCACATGATATTCTGTGTAAATAAATAAATAAATAAATAAATAAATTACAAGAACGTAAATGCAGAACATTTTATTACACTCGTTATTAACTTTTAATATATCAAATCAGACAGCTTATCTCGTGTTTTTTTCAAGGGTGCAATAAACGCTCAATTTGAAATTATTTAGTGTTTACACAGAATGAATTGGACAGGTTTATCAAAGACGCCGCAAGAAATTGTGGATATGTAAGCGGCATTTTGATTGGATAATTGGAAAATAAGAAAGAGCGGTCAGCTTGCATTTTATGGGTAGACCTGGTATTTTACGGGTACACCCCTAATTTTACAGGTATACCCGCATTTTAAGATACGGGTACACCCGTAAATTTAGGGGTGTACCCGAAAATATAGGGGTGTACCTGTAAAATGCAGGAATACTTGCAAATAGAGGTATACCTGCAAATTTAGAGGTGTACCTGTAAATATAGTGGTGTACCCGTGAAATGCAGGTATACTTGTAAAATGCAGGTAGACCGCTAAATGCGGGTGTACCTGCAAATTTACGGGTACACCCGCATTTGAAATAGGGGTGTACCTGCAAATTTAGGGATGTACCCGCAAATTTACGGGTGCACCTGTATATCTAAAATACAGGAAGATCGGTATCGGTCATTTTGACCCTTTTGGTACACCATACACAATTTGGGTTTGTCACGGCTGTAATACAATTCATCATACAAGTTATTTTAATTTTTGACGGCGAACCCCGCCTGACAGCGATATTTGCCCGAGCCGTTAGGTATCGCTTTCAGGCGGAGAATGTGATCCCATGTTCCCAATGTTCGAAATAACAAACTTGTTATACTGGAAAGCTTTTTGACGACCGACATTTTGTACATTTTTGAATTGTTTTCCCAAAGGATTTTTTTTGTAGGGGATGTCGACAGAAGTACATGTTTGTTTACACGAGACGTTATCAAACGCGCCTCCTGCACGCACTACGTTGGTCATAGTTATCAGGGGAAATGCATGCGTCATGTTAGAATGAGAGTTTTTATATCGGAAAACAATGAAATAAACTACCGATCGTTTGCCTGAAATCTTCAGACGCATTTTTGGCGTCTAAAGGGCTAAGCAAATACAGTGACTTACCCAGGTCCGTTAGTAATCTTGATGACGTCGTTGTGACTGTTGTAGGAGCGTAACTGGTAGAAATATTTGTGGATAATGATAAAACAGATGTTGTAAAATCTGTTGTAGGAGAGGCTATGGTTGTATTTGATTCGACTGATGAACTTCTGGTGCTAGATGAAGTAAGAGTAGTGGTGGGCGTGGTTATTATAATTGTAGGTGACGTTGATACTGATGTAGTAGTTGTAGCTTGTGATGATGTTGTTGTGGTAACCATTGTTGTAATGGGGATGGTGGGCGTTGTGGTAGTAGTTGTGAAGGGAGAGGTCGTGGTGGCAGATGTTGTTGTAGTAGTGGTAGACGTGATTGTTGTGGTGGGTGGGGTTGTAGTGGTGGATGGCGTGGTTGTAGGGGTGCTTGACATGGTTGTGGTTCTGGGAGGTGTTGAAGTAGTGGTGGTTGTGAGAGGAGTTGTAGTGGCAAGATGCGTTGTTGTACTGGTGGTGGGCGTGGTTGTTGTGGAGCTTGGCATTGATGAAGTGCTGGTAGACGTAGTTGTGGTGGTGGGATGTGTTGTAGTAGTAGTGGTTGTAGTGGCAGAAGGTGTTGTAGTAGTGGTGGTGGACGTGATTGTTGTGGCGGGATGCGTTGCTGTAGTGGTTGTGGGCGTGGTGGTTATGGTGGTCGGCACGGTTGTAATGGTGGTGGGCGTGGTCGTAGTGGTGGTTGGCGTGGTCGTAGTGGTGGTGGGCGTGGTCGTAGTGGTGGTTGGCGTGGTCGTAGGGATGGTTGGCGTGGTTGTGGTGGTAGTAGGTGTTATTGTTGTGGTGGAAGATGTGATATGTGCTGTAGTAGTGGTTGTCGGTGTTGTAGTGGCTATAGCTGATTTAGTTGAAGCTGTTGTAGACGTTGTTGATGTAGTGGTTGTTGGCACTGTTGTGGTTGTGGTCACCGCTGTAGTGGTAGTAGTCGGTGTTGTAGAAGTTGTCGAAGGCGTTGTTGTAGTGGTAGAATGTGTTGTTGTGGTGGTCGAGGTAGTTGTTGTCTCTAGACACGTTCCACAACATTCTGATTTATCAATTAATGATAGACACTCGAAGATGAAACACAATTTTCGGTCTCCATATTCACAACCTATAAAGCAGTAATACAAGTCCTATTATTAAACAGCCTTGAACCCCTCCCCCCATCCACCCCCCCCCCAAAAAAAAAAAAAGAAATAATAAAAAAAATAAATAAAACATAAAAAACAGAGAAAAGAGAAGTTTACAGGCGAGTTTATATCTTCCTGGTTTTGACTGAAGGTACAAGTGGTATCCACCTCAATCATCAGGAAAACTCCCTTAAACCCCACTTTTATATAGTAGAACTCGGGTTTACATGGGTATACATTATTTTTCGTATTCCTGCTCAAAAACATAGGTCATGTATACACGCTTGAACCGCCTCGTTGAGGCGGTTCTAACGAGTTCTCACAACCCTTGTTTTGAGCCGAAATATAAAAAACATCATAACTTTCTTTCTGAAAATTTTTCATTGTTTTTTTTTTGGTAAAATTTGCATTGTACTTCAAAAGGAGTGTTTTCGTAATGTGCTTTCGCTGTCTTAAGGGCCAGAATATGATCACATGAGCCTGATCTGAAACTTTATTTGACATCATGTAACAAGTCGATGAAATGAACACCCCTGTAAATCCCACTTTATACAGAGAAAAGTGGGGTATAAAGGGTAGGCAGCTTTTTTCTTATTTCTGCTCTAAGACGAGGCGGTTGTAACGAGCACCCACAACCAATGAAAGGAGTATAAAAAAGGAAAAATATTAAAACTTTTCATCGCAAAAATAAACATTTGGTGATATGAAAGCTTGCACTTTGTTACATGGTATGTCATCTTAACGCAAGCCTGCCATTTCATGAGGAATATACACCATCGTGATAATATGTCCGTGAAATGAACACCCCTCTAAACCCAGCTTATATAGAGAAAACTGGGTTTACAAGGGTATACATTATTTTATATTTTCTGCTACTAGAAATAGGTTGTGGGTACTCGTTAGAATCGCCTCAATTAGACGGTTCTAACGAGCATCTAAACCTATGTTTTGAGTGTAAATAAGAAAAATATCACAAATATTTATCGGAAAAGTAACCATTTTGGAGATATGAAAGAATACACTATGTCAGACGGGTGTGTTATCGTAGTGCGTAGTGTGAAAACATCTTTCGTTGCTCTGCTTTACATGTTAGGGTTCGTATGAACATTGTCTAGTCACTTAAATATCCTCTTAACCATCTTAAAGCTCCAGTCACATCAAGCTAGTTCATAGACCGTCCGGTCACAGCTTAACAAAATCGTTAAACGGACTACGTACAGTTTTTGGCCTATTGTGGAGCCTGAAATACGTTCTTCTGACGCGGTTTATTTTTGTTATGGTTTGCCTTTGATACACACTATCGCTTATATTATTTTGTTTTGGATAGCCAATAGGCCATTTTGTGGGAAAGTAACTGTCCTTTTGGCTTTCCGCTATTGATGTTTCCATTAGGGTCAAGTTGTTTCATGTTTATGCTTCTTTCTCTTTGGTGTCTCTGATGGTAGCTGTGGGTTAATTGTATCGATTCCTGATCATTGCCTCCACTTCTATTTTCTATATCGATCAGAAGAAAACCTCTATACGTCCAGCCTGTCTGTATCTCGTCCACAGTTCGTTCGTATCAAGGTCAGATCAGACAGAAGATACGAGCACCGTTTCAAAGCAGCCCTAGCCCGTTCGTGGTCGTTTTACATCCGTTTGCAACGAGTTCTCTGTCCCGTCTCCAGTGCATCACAAAAACACGCCTTAATAACTTTTACCCCCTCCAACACCACTTTTTATAGTAAAACTGGGGTTTACAGGGGTAAACTTTATTTTTCTTATATCTGCTCTAAACTATAGATTGTGGGTACTTGTTAGAACCGCATCGATAAGGCGGTTCTAACAAGTACCCACAGTCTATATTTTGAGCAGAAATTAGAAAAAAATATCACATTTTTTCCTCTTAAAATTTTCATGTTTTCGGCGATAAAGGTTACAATGTTTTCATAATGACGGTCAAGCATGTTCTAGCTAGTTTGTAAGTTGCTAGGAAGTTCATCTTGTTCTGACTACGTCATAATCTCGTCACAAGTGCGCGTGGCACGTAATTGCAATACCGGCCCCGATAGCTCAGTTGGTAGAGTGTCCGCTCCGGGGAACGGGAGATCACGGGTTCGATCCCGGGCCGCGACATACCAAAGTCGTTACAAATGGTACTAGCTGCTCCTCGCTTGGCACTCAGATTTACTGGGTAGAGCTAGAACTGGTCGACCCAGTGTCAGGGTAATGTGACTAGGTGTGGTATCATGTAATGTGTCTGGGACATGATACTTCAGTGAGGCAGCACTATAAAAGTGAGCATTGAGCTCCCTGTCGCAACCAGACACCGTCGTGATATGACTGAAAAATTGTTAAAAGCGTGTTAAAATTCACACACACACATGTAATTGCAATATCGTCCTGACCCGACGGCTAAAAAATCCAGCGTGTTCTTGTCAGTCCTAATTCCCGATCGCCGCATCAAGCTCTGCAAAACAAGTCCATGACAGTGTAATTATCCCCTTACCATTGTTATCGTCATCACCCAGGTGTGATCTATGTTTATTTGTTTTTTGTTTGAATTGGAGTTTAACGTCCCCGCCAACACTATTTAGGTCTTTTTGGAGACACCGCTTCCAATTTTGTGGGGCTTTTACCCGACATTGAGGTGAAATGACACTGGAAGTCCTGCTGCCCAATGAAACCAGAAGGCTTATCTGCATTGAAGATCTGACTCACACCGCTTTGCCTGGGCTGGCTTTGTCTTTCTAAGCTGATTACCAGTACTCGTGTGTTCCAGCTCTGCATTGATGCACCGTGCAACCCAATCCATTTCTCCATGCCCCAGTGGGCGGGGCGATCGTGTGATCTATGAAACTAGCATCAAGCCCATTGCATCCTTACCATGCTTCAATTACAGAGCGGGACCAACGACACGGAATCTGTTAAACAAAAGCAACCACCCCCCCCCCACCACCACCACCACCCACATACACCCACGAGCCCCATCCTGCAGCTCCGGATTGATCGCTTTTCAAAACCTACTGACTGCACCACTTCGTAACACGATCCTAATAGTATTGAAGTATGGAGTTCCGTTCAAAGTACATGTACGTTCATTTCGATATATTTACATTTCCAGTATAAAGTATAATGTAAATGTAGTTCATCTTTCCATGAACTCATCGAGTCACATGATTTTCAGTGACGTCATTCTAAACCATGGCTCTCTACGGGCGTTGGTTAAGTCAACGCTGCTCCGTTCTTTGTAGAAAAACAGCGTGTAAATGTTTTTCAGCTTTAAAAAATGCCCTATAAGCATTTTTTCGCCCATTTATGAGTGGCAAAGAATGTCTTTATAAAAAAATAAACCTATTTTTTCTGGGTTTTTTTTCGTGAACGTGTGAACGACAGCGGGTCGCTAACAAAGTTTACATGAACCCTTTACTTTGCATGCGACCCACTGCGTTCATACTTTCATGAACCGCAGAAAAATAAAATTCATTTCTTAAATAAGTACGTTCGTTTTAGTACGTTGTCACTCCGTCTAACTACAGAACGAAATGGACGGCAAAAACATTTGAGCAGGCTCAAAGTTCTGGAGCCTCATTCCCGTCCAAGCCCGTCAATGATGTCCATAAACATCGGATTAGAGATTGAGAGGTAGCCGGTTCGATCCCCGCAAGCGCCAAGTGTTGACTTTATCCACATTGCTAAGTACTGGTTCCTACCCAGGAAAAGAGGGCCACATGGAAGATTAGTACTAGTACTAAATGTGTTACCCTCTATAAATAAGGTCGATTATTATTGTTATTAAACAGATCGTAAAAGGTTGCTGCCGTCAACTCCGTTCGGAGACAGTTCCAGTCCGTTAAGCAAAGTTTTCATAACGTAGTGAGAACGGGTATGGTGAGGTTGGGGTATAGTATTATCAAGGGAGATAACTTCGCTGTCAAACGTACCGTTTATGTTTCGTTGTACATCAGCACAACTCTGACAACAGCTCGTTGCTACGGCGGTATCATAGCAATGCCAGTTTGCCGAAGCAACCAGTTCTGAACAGGTATTGCCATTCTGTGTGAAGGTTGCGTCATCTGTACACGCTGATACACCTGGAAAACAGGCAGAACATTCAGTCAGGGGAACATATCTGTACTTGTCCTGTTGCAGGAGTTAACCCATTCTGTACCAGAAACCCCCAAAAGTGTACCTTGGCAAACAGTGCAGGCCCAGATCAGACGCCGCAGAACGCGGCGTCTGATCAGAGCCTACACTGTTTGCAAAAAGTTAAGCCATTTCCCAAATAAATTTTTGAAGAAAACACAACGTGACACCCCTAAATTTTGAAATGAACTCCTGCTATATAAAAGGAGGAAGATTTCATTTGGTACAAAAAGGGTTAATCGACAATATTTACATGTCCAGTGTAAAGTCTAATGTAAACCTGAAGAAAACAAAGTAGTTCAGACTTCCATGAACGCATCGAGTCACATGATTTTCAGTGACGTCAAGTGACGTGAGTCTAAACCATTGTTCTCTACGGGCGTCAACACCGTTCCGCTCTTTGTAGAAAAACAGCGTGTAAATGTTTTTCAGCTTTAACAGTTTGCCCAGGGACAAAGAATGTAAATATAAAAAAATAAACTTAGTTTTTCTGCTTTTCATGAAAGTATGAACGACAACGTGTCGCTAGCGAAGTTTACATGAACGCCTTCGGGGTTGATTTACTTTGCAGGAGAACCACTAAGTATCATAATGAACAGCAGAAAAACAAAATTCATTTCTTAACCCTTTTTGTACCAAATGGAATCTTCCTCCTTATATAAAGCATGAGTCTATTTCAAAATTTAGGGGTGTCAGGTTGTGTTTTCTTCAAAATTGATTAGGAAAATGGCTGAACCTTTTACAAACAGTGTAGGCCCTGATCAGACGCCGCGTTCTGCGGCGTCTGATCTGGGCCTGCGCTGTTTGCCAGGGTACCGATTTTGGGGTTTCTGGTACAAATAGGTTAATTGGGTTACAAATCCATTGGCCAAACATCACGATAACAAGTTCGGGCAATGAACACCCATAGAGAAAACTGGGGTTTGCGGGGTATACAATATTATTTTTATTCTGCTACAAGATATAGGCTGTGAGTACTCGTTAGACATGAGGCGGTTCTAACGAGCACCCACAACATATGAAGAAAGATATCACACATTTTCAACTGAAAAGTAACCGTCACACCGATATATTATCCTAATGAACAGTGGGCTGTTTACATTTTATTCAAACAACTTTCAAGGGTTTTTGCAAGAAATTTTGCCTCTGTCTATTTGCATTTTTGACCATTCACATTTAGGCAAAGCGATCATTAACCATTTAACACATGTGCAATAAACGTCGCGTCTGAGCAAGCAATGACGCCATTTATCATATGACGTCGCGTCTGAGAATGTAATAACCACGTCATGTAATAAATTCGATAATCCACTAGTGGATTAAATATGCAAATTAGTTAGATACCCACGTAACGTTATATGTACGACGTCCTTAACGACGTCGCATTTACTAATGGCGGAATATTGACATTTTTAGAAATGGGAGCAAAATAAGAAGGAGACTTTTATAAATAACATTGAAATGAATATGGTAAATGAATTAAACCTGATTCTGCAAAGGTCACACAATAGCTCTTAGATGAGAATAAAATTGATCTATTTACCAATTATGTAAAGAACATTTTCCACAAGAGTGTAAAAAATTCCTTCAAAAAATATACATTTGTAGCTAAGAAAGTAAAAAAAAAACCCCTAAGCCTTGGTTCGGCTTACAATGTCAGAAGGCTAGAAAAAGATTTCATGCCGCTAGGAAAACGCATTCGACCCAAAAAACTAATACATCCTTACGTATACTAAAAATGCCTCTAAGCGCTATAAGAAGACAGTCAACAAATATCATGCTAAATATACTGCTGGTTTGCAAAATAAAATACGTAAACTCCGGACCGAAAAACCAAAAGACTACTGGAAAATGATCAACAGTTTATCCAGCAAAAATGAGACCAAACCTGTTCCTTTAGATGAAATGTTTAATTATTTCAAATCATTAAACTCAAATGAAGATGCAAATCGCGAACAAGTCCAACCTACAGAAATACTGATTGATATACCTAACTCTGAAAATAACGAACACTTCCGTTTATCAAAGAATGCTCTGAACGACCCTATAAGTGATAAAGAAATTAATACAGCTATTAAATTATTGAAACCGAATAAATCTAGTGGTGTAGATGAGATACTAAATGAGTACACCATATCTACCAAACATATTTTTGTACCCATATACATAAAATTATTTAACTTGATTTTAGAAAACGGAGTAGTTCCAAGTGACTGGGTCAAAGGTAATACAATACCTATTTATAAAAATAAAGGCAATAAAAACGAACCGGCTAATTACAGACCTATTACATTATTAAGCTGCATTGGGAAATTGTTTACTTCTATAATAAATTCGAGATTAACTAACTTCCTAGAAGAAAATAAAATATTAAATGAAACCCAAAGCGGTATTCGCAAAGAATACTCACCAATAGATAATATTATGGCCCTTTACAGTTTAATTGAATATCTTAAAAGTCAAAAACGAAAACTATTCTGTTGCTTCGTGGATTTTACGAAGGCTTTCGACAATATATGGGTGTTGGACTTTGGCAAAAATTGTTAAAGCATGGCGTAGAGGGTAAGATATTCATTGTTATAAAGAATGTGTACAACGGTATAAAGTCGTGTATAACAATAAACAGAGCTTCATCCAAGTATTTCTCGTGATATAAAGGAGTTAGGCAAGGAGAAAATCTCCCCCCCCCCCCCCCTGCTCTTTGCATTATATTTAAATGATCTAGAAAATTTTATGAATACTTCAGGTTGTAGAGGTATCGAGATAGATGTGCAAAATAATGAATTCGCTGTATTTATTATATTGTTTGTAATTTTATATGCTGATGATACCATAATCCTAAGTGATAATGCTAAAGACTTTCAAGATATACTCAATGCCTTTAATGAATATTGTAAACGATGGAAGCTAAAAATAAATATAAGCAAAACAAAAATAATAGTATTCGGTGATTATAGCAGAAACCAACGTTTTTCTTTTAACATAGCTGAAGAAGACGTCGAAATTGTTAAAGAATTCAAATACCTAGGTGCCCTTTTTACCAAAAACGGAAGATTTGTACAGCATATTAAGACTTTATTGACACTTGCCAGCAAAGCAATGCATCTTTTACGGAAAAGAATTGTCAATCTTTACTTGCCGATTGACTGTCAACTGAAACTATTCGATCAAACAATAGTCCGGGAGCGAGGTCACTGGTTTTGAAAATTTACAGCCTCTTGAAAAAATCCATTTAGACTCTATGAAAAACATACTTAAAATGAAAAGTTGCACCCCGCTGGTCATGGTCTATTGGGAGTTTGGCCGTTACCCATTAGAATTACAGGTAAAAGTTAAAATGATAAAATTTTGGTCTAAAATTTTATGTGGCCAAAAACAGCAAAATATCACTTAAAATGTATTTACTGTTACTGTACCTGCATAGAAATAATATTTATTCGTGTAAATGGATTTTATGCATAGAGAAAATATTACAAGATGTTGGTTTAAATTATGTTTGGTTAAGTAACAATGTTCCAAATAGTAACTGGCTCTGCAGGGATGTTCAGAATAGACTACAAACGCAGTATATACAAACATGGAACGCGGATATCCAAAGCAGCCCGAAATGCATAAACAACAGAATCTTTAAAACCGACTTTAAGGCAGAATTCTATGTTACTGACCTTCAACCTAAATTTTATATACCATTTGCCAGATTCATAACAACAAATCACCGATTACCAATAGAAAGGGGGCGCTGGGAAAATATTGAGAGGTCACAAAGGTATTGTACTTTATGCAATAGAAATGCTTTGGGAGACGAGTTTCATTATTTGCTTGAATGCGATTTCTTTAAAGAAACTCGAAAAGCACACTTTCCGAGATATTATCTAAAACACCCTAACATAATAAAGTTTCAACAACTATTATCCCTGAAAAATTTTAAAGTACTACAGCAGCTAAGTAACTTCATATCTTTTGTTCTAAGTAAATTTTAGTCCCTGTAAACTGTGCACGCACCATATGTAACAAGCTTATATGTCTTGCGTTGATAAGAGTTTAGTTCCTCATGTGTTGTTTTATACAATCTGAGAGAAAAATAAAGTTATGTTCTGTTCTGTTCTGTTAAACAATCGTAAATAAAATGTGTTTTAAATGCCACATGAAAAATAGAATCTTGCATTCGTGCTCATGTTTTATTGAATTTATCCCTTTTTCTCAACTCGTTTAATAAATTCAATAATACATGAAAACTCATGTAAGATTCTCTATGTAATAAATTCGATAATCCACTAGTGGATTAAATACACAAATTAGTTAGATGCGTCCCGTAACGTTGCAGGCACGACGTTCTTAACGACGTCGCGTCCGCTAATGATGGAATATTTACATTCTTTTTTAAATAAATCTTTATTAATGCGTTTTAAATGTTATATGATAAATAGAATCCTGCATTCGTGCTCATGTATTATTGAATTTATTAAACTCGTTGAAGAAAGGGGATAAAATGCTGGGCAAAGCCTCGCGTTTTAGTCATTTTCCTCAACGAGTTTAATAAATTCAGTTAAGAAACGAATTTTATTTTTCTGCTGTTCATAAAAGTATGAAGGCAGTGTGTCGCGTGCAAAGTAAGGGGTTCATGTAAACTTTAATTGCGAGCCGCTGTCGTCCATACTTTCATGGAAAGCAGAAAAATAAAGTTTATTTTTTATATTTACATTCTTTGCGCCTCATCGCCGGGCGAAAAATGCTGATAGGGCAAACTATTTTATAGACGCCATTCTGATTTAATTTCAAAATTCAATATTGGACTTAAATCTCTTCTGCAACAAGGTCTATCGGAACCCGAATTTTATGGTGACTTAGTATATAAATTCAGAAAAATATATAACCGCAATGACTTCAGCACCCAATTTCGTAAAATCATTCTTCGATATAAAAAGATTGGGTACAACATGGATATTATACGACAGACTGCATGCATGGTAGTTAACCCAATCACGGTTGGCAACTTTGCTTCCCTCTTTAATTGCACGCCGGTGGGTCAGGCCTCAGATTCTATGACGGCTCCAACGTAAAGGCTTATTGAGAATTAGAGAGATAATGTCGGTTGGTGCCTGATGCTCTGTCTTTGGTCGGGCTCATCGGAGTCTAACTGTTGGTTTTCTTTTGCTCCAGCATTTCAGTGGTTCATTGCTGTCGAGTCCTCACCGTTGTCTCACCTCTGTGGTTCTTTGATTTTTGTGTTCACGGAGATGTTGCACTGATGAGTTAGGAGGCCTTCATGCGGACTGAACAAATTATTTGTCTAAATCGCGACGGAAGTAAGGGCGAGGATTGTGGCCACGTAAATCGATTTAAGCCCCCCAGTGGAAATCTTCCACTGACCGTTCCAAGGCGGCTCTTCTGTGGCGATTTATTTATGTTGTTGTTTGTTACTTACTGTGTGTATCACTTGTGTCTTTTAATTTTGGATGGCCATATGGCCATTTTGTGGGAAAGTATCTGTCCTTATGGCCTTCCTTTGTTTAGGTTTCCATTATGGTCTGGTCGCTTAATGTTTGTATTTCTTTCCCTTTGGTGTCTTTTATGGGTGGAGTAAGTTAATTGTATCAATTCCTGATCTTTGTTTTACTTCTACTTTTAAAGCTGAAAACAATTTACACGCTGTTTTTTCTACACAGAGGGGAACAGCGTTGACGTCACCGACGCCCGTAGAGAACTATGGTTTACACTGACGTTACTTGACGTCACGGAGAATCACGTGACTCGATGCGTTCATGAAAGTATAAACTACAATGTTCTCTATGCATTAGGCTTTACACTGGAAATGTAAATATTAATACATGAACACTCATGTAAGATCCCCAAAATAAATGTACTGTCGGAAACCGACGTGATCATGTAACGTCTCTTATCAGAGTCTGGTATTTGGTTTTACGCAGCAGTTCTCCCCTAATTCATGCATATAAGATAGGCAGTTTTGTTTGTTATTTGATTTGAGATTTAACGTCCCTGTCAACACTGTAAAGGTCATTTTGGAGACATTGCTTCCAATTTTGTGGGACTTTTACCCGACATTGAGATGAAATGACATCTCAAGGCCTGTCGCCCAATGAAACCAATAGGGTTTATAAGCATGGACGGCCCGACTCGCACTACATTGCCTGGGCAGGCTTAGATCCTCTAAGTGGTTTACCAGTACTCGTGTGCGGGTCGGTTTCAGCTCTGCGTGGAAGCATCATGCAGCCAATCTATTTCTTCAAGCCCCGATGGGTGAGGGCTAACAGGATAGGAAGTTTTCTGACTGAGTTAAGCAAAAATTACCTTGGTATCACTCAGCTCTCCCTTATTGAACACATTAATTTTTGTTTCTAGTGTCCCACAGGGCTCTGTGCTTAGACCCACCTTATTAATTTCCAAAAATTACCTTGATATGTTTCTAACCTGACTGGATCGCAGCACAGCTCATCATGGTTCCCCTTATAAGGTGTATTTCTATTCGGATGTTATGTACCTCTTGAAATGTGTATATTTCAAGAATTTTACCTTTAACTCCATACTAATATATAAGTACTGTATTTGGCTGACTCATTACCTTAAAACCGGACTGACACCACAGCTCACTACGGCTCCTGTAAAAGGGAGTGCTTGTACTTCGCTAACACCATTGCGATACCGGGAGTGCTATTGCACGGGTTATTTTCCAACAAAGCCACCCTTTTTCCTCCAATTTTTATGTAAACAACCTTACACTGTAGTTATTCCTTCTATTAAACTTCAGTTTATGGGTTATTATACCTTTTTAAATTTATTTTACGTTTAAGTTACTTTCATTTTATTTATCTATCCATTTCTTCATTAATCTAAGTGCCGAGATGGTCTTTTTAGTTATGTGTCTCTATCTACATCCTAACGTTGTAGATTTTCATTTTCCACACTTTTTTAGTTTATATACAACCAAAGCTTATATACGGCTGGATAGGCCCAACGGCACTCGAGTTGTAGACTGACCGACATAGACAACGAGACTGATAATAACTTGAGTACTACCCTGCCCCTCCACTACCCCTACCACCCTAACCCCCCCCCCCTCCCACACACACACACACAATGACCCCAGCTACAGAATGTTACGGTTCAATGATCTTACTATCCCTAGCTGGAAGATTTTAGCATAACTTTCTCCTACTTTGAAATGGCTGACCCCTATCTCAACAGTAAAAATAATACCTCAGAAAACTTAAAGTAGTACGATTAACCAATAATGATGCATGGCAGCTGGTATCGAACATGCCTTAAGCATGCAAATGGGTCTAGATAAAGAATAGAGACCCTATCAAATACTCACTGCAAGTTATACGGCTGTCGCATGAGACTGTGTTGTTTGTACAATGGTACGCCACACAGATAGTTTCATGTGGTGGTCGTGTACATATATACAGCTAAAGCATACCATAAAACCCAGATGCAAACCATATAGATCTACCATACACCAATGATGAACATTGTCTCAGAGCAGTACGGTGCGGTGCTCTATTTACATTGAGAGTTTGACATATCAAAACATCACGTGACTATTGCTCACGCCACCATCCTGTGGGGTTGAAGCAGACGATCCAAAAACAGCTTCCCAGGTCTCGACAAAATTTAATATTGATACCTAGATATATTTGAATAGTTTCATACCCAGACAATAACTGATCATACCCCAACCCTCCGCTCAGCTCCGGGTTGGGTCCAATTAAGACAATGTGATTTATAACTGAAACTCGTCCTAGAAGAATGCTGTGTACATCTTGCAGAATCAAAACAACCCGACATTTGCGTCTATAAAGAAGCCGATTTGGAAGAAAAATAGGGTGAGTAAATAGCATAGAATTTCTAACTTTTGACAAAAGTATACGTTTGTAAAGTAATTTACCGCCTGCTTCCTGTGTCTCGAGACTGGTTATTTCTATAACAACCTCTAAAAGCATGTTGATTTAATACTTTTACACGGAAGGGTTATTACAATGACTGCATTGTGGCGACCCGAGGGTTGGGCGCGCCTGTGAACCGGTTAAGGGTCAATGGTTTGGCTATGAATGACTGACTGGCAGTCTCTCGTTTATGGCTTGATCAACACGGTCCCAAGTCCGTGGTCACATTGTGCTCATTCAATGATAACTAACATGTCGACAAACGAACCATTTTATGCCCAGTCGACATCCAAACCACTGAAAGGGCTGTATTTATCTTGTACGTGTATAATTATATATACTCGAGTCGTCGGGAAGCACGGTTATACAACATTTATCAACCATGGTTGACTCAATATGATGTTGTCGTTTATATATATGCTGTTATCAATGTTGTTTTACTACTTAACTGCGTTTTCAGCGTTGCTTCGACGTTGATTTGACGTTGAGTGTATGTTGGATATCATCTGCCTGGTATCACTCAGCTCACCCTTATTGAACACAGTCACTTTTGTTTCTAATGTCCCAAAGGGCACTGTGCTCAGACCCACAGCACTGTGCTCAGACCCACATTATTCGTTTCCAAAAATTACCTTGGTATCACTCAGCTCTCCCTTATTGAACACATTAATTTTTGTTTCTAGTGTCCCACAGGGCTCTGTGCTTAGACCCACCTTATTAATTTCCAAAAAAATACCTTGATATGTTTCTAACCTGACTGGATCGCAGCACAGCTCATCATGGTTCCCCTTATAAGGTGTATTTCTATTCGGATGTTATGTACCTCTTGAAATGTGTATATTTCAAGAATTTTACCTTTAACTCCATACTAATATATAAGTACTGTATTTGGCTGACTCATTACCTTAAAACCGGACTGACACCACAGCTCACTACGGCTCCTGTAAAAGGGAGTGCTTGTACTTCGCTAACACCATTGCGATACCGGGAGTGCTATTGCACGGGTTATTTTCCAACAAAGCCACCCTTTTTCCTCCAATTTTTATGTAAACAACCTTAGTTATTCCTTCTATTAAACTTCAGTTTATGGGTTATTATACCTTTTTAAATTTATTTTACGTTTTAGTTACTTTCATTTTATTTATCTATCCATTTCTTCATTAATCTAAGTGCCGAGATGGTCTTTTTAGTTATGTGTCTCTATCTACATCCTAACGTTGTAGATTTTCATTTTCCACACTTTTTTAGTTTATATACAACCAAAGCTTATATACGGCTGGATAGGCCCAACGGCACTCGAGTTGTAGACTGACCGACATAGACAACGAGACTGATAATAACTTGAGTACTACCCTGCCCCTCCACTACCCCTACCACCCTAACCCCCCCTCCCACACACACACACACAATGACCCCAGCTACAGAATGTTACGGTTCAATGATCTTACTATCCCTAGCTGGAAGATTTTAGCATAACTTTCTCCTACTTTGAAATGGCTGACCCCTATCTCAACAGTAAAAATAATACCTCAGAAAACTTAAAGTAGTACGATTAACCAATAATGATGCATGGCAGCTGGTATCGAACATGCCTTAAGCATGCAAATGGGTCTAGATAAAGAATAGAGACCCTATCAAATACTCACTGCAAGTTATACGGCTGTCGCATGAGACTGTGTTGTTTGTACAATGGTACGCCACACAGATAGTTTCATGTGGTGGTCGTGTACACATATACAGCTAAAGCATACCATAAAACTCAGATGCAAACCATATAGATCTACCATACACCAATGATGAACATTGTCTCAGAGCAGTACGGTGCGGTGCTCTATTTACATTGAGAGTTTGACATATCAAAACATCACGTGACTATTGCTCACGCCACCATCCTGTGGGGTTGAAGCAGACGATCCAAAAACAGCTTCCCAGGTCTCGACAAAATTTAATATTGATACCTAGATATATTTGAATAGTTTCATACCCAGACAATAACTGATCATACCCCAACCCTCCGCTCAGCTCCGGGTTGGGTCCAATTAAGACAATGTGATTTATAACTGAAACTCGTCCTAGAAGAATGCTGTGTACATCTTGCAGAATCAAAACAACCCGACATTTGCGTCTATAAAGAAGCCGATTTGGAAGAAAAATAGGGTGAGTAAATAGCATAGAATTTCTAACTTTTGACAAAAGTATACGTTTGTAAAGTAATTTACCGCCTGCTTCCTGTGTCTCGAGACTGGTAATTTCTATAACAACCTGTAAAAGCATGTTGATTTAATACTTTTACACGGAAGGGTTATTACAATGACTGCATTGTGGCGACCCGAGGGTTGGGCGCGCCTGTGAACCGGTTAAGGGTCAATGGTTTGGCTATGAATGACTGACTGGCAGTCTCTCGTTTATGGCTTGATCAACACGGTCCCAAGTCCGTGGTCACATTGTGCTCATTCAATGATAACTAACATGTCGACAAACGAACCATTTTATGCCCAGTCGACATCCAAACCACTGAAAGGGCTGTATTTATCTTGTACGTGTATAATTATATATACTCGAGTCGTCGGGAAGCACGGTTATACAACATTTATCAACCATGGTTGGCTCAATATGATGTTGTCGTTTATATATATGCTGTTATCAATGTTGTTTTACTACTTAACTGCGTTTTCAGCGTTGCTTCGACGTTGATTTGACGTTGAGTGTATGTTGGATATCATCTGCCTGGTATCACTCAGCTCACCCTTATTGAACACAGTCACTTTTGTTTCTAATGTCCCACAGGGCACTGTGCTCAGACCCACAGCACTGTGCTCAGACCCACATTATTCGTTTCCAAAAATTACCTTGGTATCACTCAGCTCTCCCTTATTGAACACATTAATTTTTGTTTCTAGTGTCCCACAGGGCTCTGTGCTTAGACCCACCTTATTAATTTCCAAAAATTACCTTGATATGTTTCTAACCTGACTGGATCGCAGCACAGCTCATCATGGTTCCCCTTATAAGGTGTATTTCTATTCGGATGTTATGTACCTCTTGAAATGTGTATATTTCAAGAATTTTACCTTTAACTCCATACTAATATATAAGTACTGTATTTGGCTGACTCATTACCTTAAAACCGGACTGACACCACAGCTCACTACGGCTCCTGTAAAAGGGAGTGCTTGTACTTCGCTAACACCATTGCGATACCGGGAGTGCTATTGCACGGGTTATTTTCCAACAAAGCCACCCTTTTTCCTCCAATTTTTATGTAAACAACCTTAGTTATTCCTTCTATTAAACTTCAGTTTATGGGTTATTATACCTTTTTAAATTTATTTTACATTTTAGTTACTTTCATTTTATTTATCTATCCATTTCTTCATTAATCTAAGTGCCGAGATGGTCTTTTTAGTTATGTGTCTCTATCTACATCCTAACGTTGTAGATTTTCATTTTCCACACTTTTTTAGTTTATATACAACCAAAGCTTATATACGGCTGGATAGGCCCAACGGCACTCGAGTTGTAGACTGACCGACATAGACAACGAGACTGATAATAACTTGAGTACTACCCTGCTCCTCCACTACCCCTACCACCCTAACCCCCCCTCCCACACACACGTAGGTTCGAGCCTCGCTCGGGTCACGTGTGAGACGCCAAGTTCTGCAACGGAAGGTCAGGTAGTTTTTCTCCGGGTATTCCGGTTTTCGCCCACCTCTGATTAACGATCGGCTCGATATGAGTGAAATAATCTTGAAAGGGCCGTAAAACCCAAACCAAAAAAAAAAAAAACCTCCCACACACACACACACAATGACCCCAGCTACAGAATGTTACGGTTCAATGATCTTACTATCCCTAGCTGGAAGATTTTAGCATAACTTTCTCCTACTTTGAAATGGCTGACCCCTATCTCAACAGTAAAAATAATACCTCAGAAAACTTAAAGTAGTACGATTAACCAATAATGATGCATGGCAGCTGGTATCGAACTTGCCTTAAGCATGCAAATGGGTCTAGATAAAGAATAGAGACCCTATCAAATACTCACTGCAAGTTATACGGCTGTCGCATGAGACTGTGTTGTTTGTACAATGGTACGCCACACAGATAGTTTCATGTGGTGGTCGTGTACACATATACAGCTAAAGCATACCATAAAACTCAGATGCAAACCATATAGATCTACCATACACCAATGATGAACATTGTCTCAGAGCAGTACGGTGCGGTGCTCTATTTACATTGAGAGTTTGACATATCAAAACATCACGTGACTATTGCTCACGCCACCATCCTGTGGGGTTGAAGCAGACGATCCAAAAACAGCTTCCCAGGTCTCGACAAAATTTAATATTGATACCTAGATATATTTGAATAGTTTCATACCCAGACAATAACTGATCATACCCCAACCCTCCGCTCAGCTCCGGGTTGGGTCCAATTAAGACAATGTGATTTATAACTGAAACTCGTCCTAGAAGAATGCTGTGTACATCTTGCAGAATCAAAACAACCCGACATTTGCGTCTATAAAGAAGCCGATTTGGAAGAAAAATAGGGTGAGTAAATAGCATAGAATTTCTAACTTTTGACAAAAGTATACGTTTGTAAAGTAATTTACCGCCTGCTTCCTGTGTCTCGAGACTGGTTATTTCTATAACAACCTCTAAAAGCATGTTGATTTAATACTTTTACACGGAAGGGTTATTACAATGACTGCATTGTGGCGACCCGAGGGTTGGGCGCGCCTGTGAACCGGTTAAGGGTCAATGGTTTGGCTATGAATGACTGACTGGCAGTCTCTCGTTTATGGCTTGATCAACACGGTCCCAAGTCCGTGGTCACATTGTGCTCATTCAATGATAACTAACATGTCGACAAACGAACCATTTTATGCCCAGTCGACATCCAAACCACTGAAAGGGCTGTATTTATCTTGTACGTGTATAATTATATATACTCGAGTCGTCGGGAAGCACGGTTATACAACATTTATCAACCATGGTTGACTCAATATGATGTTGTCGTTTATATATATGCTGTTATCAATGTTGTTTTACTACTTAACTGCGTTTTCAGCGTTGCTTCGACGTTGATTTGACGTTGAGTGTATGTTGGATATCATCTGCCTGGTATCACTCAGCTCACCCTTATTGAACACAGTCACTTTTGTTTCTAATGTCCCACAGGGCACTGTGCTCAGACCCACAGCACTGTGCTCAGACCCACATTATTCGTTTCCAAAAATTACCTTGGTATCACTCAGCTCTCCCTTATTGAACACATTAATTTTTGTTTCTAGTGTCCCACAGGGCTCTGTGCTTAGACCCACCTTATTAATTTCCAAAAATTACCTTGATATGTTTCTAACCTGACTGGATCGCAGCACAGCTCATCATGGTTCCCCTTATAAGGTGTATTTCTATTCGGATGTTATGTACCTCTTGAAATGTGTATATTTCAAGAATTTTACCTTTAACTCCATACTAATATATAAGTACTGTATTTGGCTGACTCATTACCTTAAAACCGGACTGACACCACAGCTCACTACGGCTCCTGTAAAAGGGAGTGCTTGTACTTCGCTAACACCATTGCGATACCGGGAGTGCTATTGCACGGGTTATTTTCCAACAAAGCCACCTTTTTCCTCCAATTTTTATGTAAACAACCTTAGTTATTCCTTCTATTAAACTTCAGTTTATGGGTTATTATACCTTTTTAAATTTATTTTACGTTTTAGTTACTTTCATTTTATTTATCTATCCATTTCTTCATTAATCTAAGTGCCGAGATGGTCTTTTTAGTTATGTGTCTCTATCTACATCCTAACGTTGTAGATTTTCATTTTCCACACTTTTTTAGTTTATATACAACCAAAGCTTATATACGGCTGGATAGGCCCAACGGCACTCGAGTTGTAGACTGACCGACATAGACAACGAGACTGATAATAACTTGAGTACTACCCTGCCCCTCCACTACCCCTACCACCCTAACCCCCCCTCCCACACACGCACACACAATGACCCCAGCTACAGAATGTTACGGTTCAATGATCTTACTATCCCTAGATGGAAGATTTTAGCATAACTTTCTCCTACTTTGAAATGGCTGACCCCTATCTCAACAGTAAAAATAATACCTCAGAAAACTTAAAGTAGTACGATTAACCAATAATGATGCATGGCAGCTGGTATCGAACATGCCTTAAGCATGCAAATGGGTCTAGATAAAGAATAGAGACCCTATCAAATACTCACTGCAAGTTATACGGCTGTCGCATGAGACTGTGTTGTTTGTACAATGGTACGCCACACAGATAGTTTCATGTGGTGGTCGTGTACACATATACAGATAAAGCATACCACAAAACTCAGATGCAAACCATATAGATCTACCATACACCAATGATGAACATTGTCTCAGAGCAGTACGGTGCGGTGCTCTATTTACATTGAGAGTTTGACATATCAAAACATCACGTGACTATTGCTCACGCCACCATCCTGTGGGGTTGAAGCAGACGATCCAAAAACAGCTTCCCAGGTCTCGACAAAATTTAATATTGATACCTAGACATGTTGAACTTTTTCCTTAATTCGCCGGAAATTACCGAGTTGAATATCGATTTCCGTAGGAAATCGGCAGTTAAAGTTACCGGTATATTTTGAAGGTTTTTTATATTAAAATTATGAAGGAAAAAAATCTTAACTCCTCGTATCTTATTTATCCTTAACACTAGAAAAAAGTCACTGTTATCCTCATGTAAGAAAATTATTCAGTTTTTATTTGGTGCATTTCAAAGTGATGAATAATTAATTCTTATTGCTTCCATCTGCAATTTAATGTCATGCCTATATGCTCCATAGACGGCAATGTATTTTTAAAAAAAAACGTTCAGATTTCCATGTTTGGTTGCCAATATTAAATAGAAATGATTTGTTTGGAATTAAGTCACTGTTATATACTGTTAGACTGTTGTTCAAAGTTTACGATGATATAAAGTTTTTTTCTACTGAAAAATGATAAATTGCTTCCCCGAGAGCTTAAAAAGCGTTTATAAGCTGTTTTTCAGTACTGCAGTTCATGATGCGAAAATCGCCAAGTCCACATTATATGTACCAGAAATCGTATCAAACCTGTAAAGCTTTTTTTGTATTAAATTTGGTAATTACTAGTAATAAACAACATGCGGATAATGTACTTGATACAGTGGTTATATTTCTCGGATTTCTTTATTTTATTTTGTCTCAGTTTTGTTACATTTATGTTTTCATTCATTATGTTTGGGCGGCAAATATGTCAAAAAGGACAAAACTTGTCGAAATCATTAACTGTGAAATGGCGATTAAATGGCGATTAAAACCACCATGAAAAGTTAATTGGCAGTCTGAAGCCAGTGATTGATTGTGTTTGTATTGGAGTTTAACGGCCCAATCAACACTATTTAGGTCAGTTTTGAGCCGGTCAGTTTACCTGTCCACACTTTTGCTGAGCAAGCTTATACGTAAGCGGTTAACCAGTACAGTGCACATTCGCCTCATCGAGGGGGTTCAAACGAGTACCAACAATCTATGTTTTGTGCAGAACAAAACACTGTTTGCTATTCTGTTAATTTCTGTTAATGAGTTTCAACTCTGTCTGCCCGCACAGTTACTTTGCAAACAGTGTAGAGCATGGTGCGACTGCTCAGGATGAGCCGTCTTTTCTCCAGATCTACACTGTTTGCCATTCGGTTGATGACTTTGACTAAACCACCGTAAATAAAAATGGAATTGTCTAAATTCACATTACGAAATCACGCCTATACTGACAAATTTTACCACAAAAAAAAAAAAAATAAATAAATAAAATAAAATGTTTAGATAGAAAATTATGCTATTTTCCATACTTCTGTTCCAAAAATAGATTATAGGAACTCGTCAGAGCCGCCTCGGTGAGGCAGTTCTAACGAGTATCCACAATCTTTGTTTTGATCAAAAATAAGAAAAAAATAATGTATACTACTGTAAACCCCAGTTTTACTGTATAAAACTTATTTATCTTCACTGCAGCTGATTTGAGGTTTTAGAGTAACAGTCAAATAAATAATGTATACCCCTATAAACCCCAGTTGTACCATATAAAAGTGGGGTACACGTGGGTCAGAATTATATAGGTGTTTTATCGTGATGACGAAGTTAACAAACGTGCTTTAATTTAACAATGAGTTGGCGCGTGTCCGTCGTCCCCCACTATGTGTTACTCTTTAAAGTGTTAATCATGTGTAACCCTTAAAGTGCCAATCATAACATTGAAGATAACAATTTGATTAATTAAATTAGATAAATTATGTACAGTTTTATTAACTCTTAAAGTGTAAATCATAACTAGTGCAGATGACATTTTCCAGGTTTTGAGTTGATTAATTTCGAAAACACGTCTATTAAAAAATATTGAAAATTTTACCACCAAAAAATGAAAGTATTCAGATAAAAAAATGCTACTTTTCGTATTTCTTCTGGAAACATAAATTGATGGAATCGTTAGTTCCACCTCAGCGAGGCGGTTCTTACGACAAACAACAATACATGTTTTAGCAGAAATAAGAAAAATAATGATCCATATTTTACTACATAAAAGTGGGTAATATGGGGTGTTTTTGTGATGTGATCATAAAACTATTGCAGCCCATTCACATATTAATTGCATGCCTCATTTTAATTAATAAATAAATAAATAAATAAATAAATAAATAAATATGCCATATCTGTAATCACCTTCTGTGACCGACTTTTAAGGCATTTTTTAGATCTTTCTTGAATTCTTAAAGTGTCAACCATAACTCGACAAACAACATTTTTCGAAATTGTGTTAAAATTGTTTAGGACAAACATTACAGCCGATTCAAATATGAGTGAAATGCCCTTTATAATAAATAAATAAATAAATAAATAAATAAATAAAATAAATAGGCTTATCTGTGTTTACAAATTATGTAACTTTTATGACGTCCTTTCAATTATTCAGGGAATATCTTATACAATATACTGTATATCGGTGTAGTGTTAACTCTTAAGGTGTCAATCATGACTTGGGAAGACAACATTTTTCAAAATGTGTTTACCTATAAGTTACTTTTTTATGGCGTCCTTTTAATTATTCAGGAAATATCTTATACAATATACTGTATATCGGTGTAATGTTAACTCTTTAGGTGTCAATTATGACTGCGGCAGACCATCACGAAACTTTGACCCCCTATAACCCCACTTTCATAAAGTAAAACTTGGGTTTGCAGGGGTATACATTTTTTTTTTATTTCTTCTTAAAAACATAGATTGTGGGTACTCGTTAGAACCGCCTCGCCGAGGCGGTTCTAACGAGTATCCACAATCTATGTCTTGAGCAGAAATATGAAAAATATCATTTTTTTTTTTTTTCATCTGAAAATTTTCATTTTTGGTGGTAAAATTTACAATGTATATGTATAGGCGTGTTTTCGTCATGGAACAAAATTGGTTTTAATGCAAGAACTTTCTCATCTGCGGCCCCGCCCATAGGGGCTTGAAGAAATATATGGGCTGCATGATGCTTCCACGCAGAGCTGAATCCGGCCCGCACACTAGTACTGGTAAACAGCTTAGAGGATCTAAGCCTGTCCAGGAACCGCGGTGCGCGGCGGACCGTCTATGCTAATAAACCCTATTGGTTTCATTGGGCGACAGGGCTTGAGAGGTCATTTCATCTCAATGTCGGGTAAAAGTTTCACAAAATTGGAAGCAACGTCTCCAAAATGACCTTTACAGTGTTGACGGGGACGTTAAACCTCAAATCAAACAAACAAAATCATCTGAGTTCCCGCCCATAGGGGCTTGAAGAAATATATGGGCTGCATGATGCTTCCCCGCAGAGCTGAATCCGCACAATAGTACTGGTAAACCGCTTAGAGGATCTAAGCCTGCATGTCCAGGAACCGCGGTGCGAGGCGGATGCTAATAAACCCTATTGGTTTCATTTGGCGACAGGGCTTGAGATTTCAATTCATCTCAATGTCGGGTAAAAGTCCCACAAAATTGTAAGCAACGTCTCCAAAATGACCTTTACCGTGTTGACGGGGACGTTATTTACTTAAATAAATAGATAAAATAAATGCATAAAAAGATCGGAGTCAAGAGATTTCACGTATCATATTTGACCTTAATCCTTATTTAAAATCACTGGACAAGAGACTGACAAGAGATATAGACCCAATATTCTACATGTCAAAAAAAAAATATAAATAATAATAATAATAATAACAATAATAATAATAAAAAACAAAGAAACACTACTACTTCTACTACTACTACTACTACTTATAATAATAATAATATTGATAATTATTATTATTATTATTTTAATTTTTTTTTTATTAAGCAATTTTACATAATGTAGCTCTTCAATATGTTAAATATGTTCGTTCATACTAGATGGCTCGAAATGAAAAGGCATGGTTGTTACTTCAAGAAGTTCTTTTTCACATTTAGATAGCCTTAATTTGAGCACTAGCGCTCCTTTGAATACCTACAGGTAGATCAAAGTGTCATATCTGCAGATATATGATTACTGATTCCCTGAGGTCAGCGACTGGAGAAAAAATATTGGCTATTCTGTACCTTGATCCCAGTGGTGTACAGGGAGATAACTCGAATATCTCGCCCAGATAGGTTTTAACGGAAATTCACGACTTATACCGATCGCCGCCTATGAAGGAAAAAGTTCGGTATGTATATTTGAATAGTTTCATACCCAGACAATAACTGATCATACCCCAACCCTCCGCTCAGCTCCGGGTTGGGTCCAATTAAGACAATGTGATTTATAACTGAAACTCGTCCTAGAAGAATGCTGTGTACATCTTGCAGAATCAAAACAACCCGACATTTGCGTCTATAAAGAAGCCGATTTGGAAGAAAAATAGGGTGAGTAAATAGCATAGAATTTCTAACTTTTGACAAAAGTATACGTTTGTAAAGTAATTTACCGCCTGCTTCCTGTGTCTCGAGACTGGTTATTTCTATAACAACCTCTAAAAGCATGTTGATTTAATACTTTTACACGGAAGGGTTATTACAATGACTGCATTGTGGCGACCCGAGGGTTGGGCGCGCCTGTGAACCGGTTAAGGGTCAATGGTTTGGCTATGAATGACTGACTGGCAGTCTCTCGTTTATGGCTTGATCAACACGGTCCCAAGTCCGTGGTCACATTGTGCTCATTCAATGATAACTAACATGTCGACAAACGAACCATTTTATGCCCAGTCGACATCCAAACCACTGAAAGGGCTGTATTTATCTTGTACGTGTATAATTATATATACTCGAGTCGTCGGGAAGCACGGTTATACAACATTTATCAACCATGGTTGACTCAATATGATGTTGTCGTTTATATATATGCTGTTATCAATGTTGTTTTACTACTTAACTGCGTTTTCAGCGTTGCTTCGACGTTGATTTGACGTTGAGTGTATGTTGGATATCATCTGCCTGGTATCACTCAGCTCACCCTTATTGAACACAGTCACTTTTGTTTCTAATGTCCCACAGGGCACTGTGCTCAGACCCACAGCACTGTGCTCAGACCCACATTATTCGTTTCCAAAAATTACCTTGGTATCACTCAGCTCTCCCTTATTGAACACATTAATTTTTGTTTCTAGTGTCCCACAGGGCTCTGTGCTTAGACCCACCTTATTAATTTCCAAAAATTACCTTGATATGTTTCTAACCTGACTGGATCGCAGCACAGCTCATCATGGTTCCCCTTATAAGGTGTATTTCTATTCGGATGTTATGTACCTCTTGAAATGTGTATATTTCAAGAATTTTACCTTTAACTCCATACTAATATATAAGTACTGTATTTGGCTGACTCATTACCTTAAAACCGGACTGACACCACAGCTCACTACGGCTCCTGTAAAAGGGAGTGCTTGTACTTCGCTAACACCATTGCGATACCGGGAGTGCTATTGCACGGGTTATTTTCCAACAAAGCCACCCTTTTTCCTCCAATTTTTATGTAAACAACCTTAGTTATTCCTTCTATTAAACTTCAGTTTATGGGTTATTATACCTTTTTAAATTTATTTTACGTTTTAGTTACTTTCATTTTATTTATCTATCCATTTCTTCATTAATCTAAGTGCCGAGATGGTCTTTTTAGTTATGTGTCTCTATCTACATCCTAACGTTGTAGATTTTCATTTTCCACACTTTTTTAGTTTATATACAACCAAAGCTTATATACGGCTGGATAGGCCCAACGGCACTCGAGTTGTAGACTGACCGACATAGACAACGAGACTGATAATAACTTGAGTACTACCCTGCCCCTCCACTACCCCTACCACCCTAACCCCCTCCCACACACACACACACAATGACCCCAGCTACAGAATGTTACGGTTCAATGATCTTACTATCCCTAGCTGGAAGATTTTAGCATAACTTTCTCCTACTTTGAAATGGCTGACCCCTATCTCAACAGTAAAAATAATACCTCAGAAAACTTAAAGTAGTACGATTAACCAATAATGATGCATGGCAGCTGGTATCGAACATGCCTTAAGCATGCAAATGGGTCTAGATAAAGAATAGAGACCCTATCAAATACTCACTGCAAGTTATACGGCTGTCGCATGAGACTGTGTTGTTTGTACAATGGTACGCCACACAGATAGTTTCATGTGGTGGTCGTGTACACATATACAGCTAAAGCATACCATAAAACTCAGATGCAAACCATATAGATCTACCATACACCAATGATGAACATTGTCTCAGAGCAGTACGGTGCGGTGCTCTATTTACATTGAGAGTTTGACATATCAAAACATCACGTGACTATTGCTCACGCCACCATCCTGTGGGGTTGAAGCAGACGATCCAAAAACAGCTTCCCAGGTCTCGACAAAATTTAATATTGATACCTAGATATATTTGAATAGTTTCATACCCAGACAATAACTGATCATACCCCAACCCTCCGCTCAGCTCCGGGTTGGGTCCAATTAAGACAATGTGATTTATAACTGAAACTCGTCCTAGAAGAATGCTGTGTACATCTTGCAGAACCAAAACAACCCGACATTTGCGTCTATAAAGAAGCCGATTTGGAAGAAAAATAGGGTGAGTAAATAGCATAGAATTTCTAACTTTTGACAAAAGTATACGTTTGTAAAGTAATTTACCGCCTGCTTCCTGTGTCTCGAGACTGGTTATTTCTATAACAACCTCTAAAAGCATGTTGATTTAATACTTTTACACGGAAGGGTTATTACAATGGCCATATTCGACTGGGAAGTTTCGTGAAATTTTCGTGAAATTCCACGCAGGAGTGTGGTGTTATCTTGTAATAGCCGATCACATGGTCCAATCAAATATGAGTTATTTTTCAAATACATAAGCGATCGTGGAGCACGATTCTATTCGAAGAAAAAGTCGAACATTTCGTGCACCACGGTCGCTTATGAGCTATACGCAAATAAAATATTTGATTGGACCATGTGACCAGCTATTACAACTAGGAACCACACTCCTACGTGGAATTTCACGGAAATTTCACGAAACCTACCAGTCGAATACCGTCAATGACTGCATTGTGGCGACCCGAGGGTTGGGCGCGCCTGTGAACCGGTTAAGGGTCAATGGTTTGGCTATGAATGACTGACTGGCAGTCTCTCGTTTATGGCTTGATCAACACGGTCCCAAGTCCGTGGTCACATTGTGCTCATTCAATGATAACTAACATGTCGACAAACGAACCATTTTATGCCCAGTCGACATCCAAACCACTGAAAGGGCTGTATTTATCTTGTACGTGTATAATTATATATACTCGAGTCGTCGGGAAGCACGGTTATACAACATTTATCAACCATGGTTGACTCAATATGATGTTGTCGTTTATATATATGCTGTTATCAATGTTGTTTTACTACTTAACTGCGTTTTCAGCGTTGCTTCGACGTTGATTTGACGTTGAGTGTATGTTGGATATCATCTGCCTGGTATCACTCAGCTCACCCTTATTGAACACAGTCACTTTTGTTTCTAATGTCCCACAGGGCACTGTGCTCAGACCCACAGCACTGTGCTCAGACCCACATTATTCGTTTCCAAAAATTACCTTGGTATCACTCAGCTCTCCCTTATTGAACACATTAATTTTTGTTTCTAGTGTCCCACAGGGCTCTGTGCTTAGACCCACCTTATTAATTTCCAAAAATTACCTTGATATGTTTCTAACCTGACTGGATCGCAGCACAGCTCATCATGGTTCCCCTTATAAGGTGTATTTCTATTCGGATGTTATGTACCTCTTGAAATGTGTATATTTCAAGAATTTTACCTTTAACTCCATACTAATATATAAGTACTGTATTTGGCTGACTCATTACCTTAAAACCGGACTGACACCACAGCTCACTACGGCTCCTGTAAAAGGGAGTGCTTGTACTTCGCTAACACCATTGCGATACCGGGAGTGCTATTGCACGGGTTATTTTCCAACAAAGCCACCCTTTTTCCTCCAATTTTTATGTAAACAACCTTAGTTATTCCTTCTATTAAACTTCAGTTTATGGGTTATTATACCTTTTTAAATTTATTTTACGTTTTAGTTACTTTCATTTTATTTATCTATCCATTTCTTCATTAATCTAAGTGCCGAGATGGTCTTTTTAGTTATGTGTCTCTATCTACATCCTAACGTTGTAGATTTTCATTTTCCACACTTTTTTAGTTTATATACAACCAAAGCTTATATACGGCTGGATAGGCCCAACGGCACTCGAGTTGTAGACTGACCGACATAGACAACGAGACTGATAATAACTTGAGTACTACCCTGCCCCTCCACTACCCCTACCACCCTAACCCCCCCCCCCCCTCCCACACACACACACACAATGACCCCAGCTACAGAATGTTACGGTTCAATGATCTTACTATCCCTAGATGGAAGATTTTAGCATAACTTTCTCCTACTTTGAAATGGCTGACCCCTATCTCAACAGTAAAAATAATACCTCAGAAAACTTAAAGTAGTACGATTAACCAATAATGATGCATGGCAGCTGGTATCGAACATGCCTTAAGCATGCAAATGGGTCTAGATAAAGAATAGAGACCCTATCAAATACTCACTGCAAGTTATACGGCTGTCGCATGAGACTGTGTTGTTTGTACAATGGTACGCCACACAGATAGTTTCATGTGGTGGTCGTGTACACATATACAGCTAAAGCATACCACAAAACTCAGATGCAAACCATATAGATCTACCATACACCAATGATGAACATTGTCTCAGAGCAGTACGGTGCGGTGCTCTATTTACATTGAGAGTTTGACATATCAAAACATCACGTGACTATTGCTCACGCCACCATCCTGTGGGGTTGAAGCAGACGATCCAAAAACAGCTTCCCAGGTCTCGACAAAATTTAATATTGATACCTAGATATATTTGAATAGTTTCATACCCAGACAATAACTGATCATACCCCAACCCTCCGCTCAGCTCCGGGTTGGGTCCAATTAAGACAATGTGATTTATAACTGAAACTCGTCCTAGAAGAATGCTGTGTACATCTTGCAGAATCAAAACAACCCGACATTTGCGTCTATAAAGAAGCCGATTTGGAAGAAAAATAGGGTGAGTAAATAGCATAGAATTTCTAACTTTTGACAAAAGTATACGTTTGTAAAGTAATTTACCGCCTGCTTCCTGTGTCTCGAGACTGGTTATTTCTATAACAACCTCTAAAAGCATGTTGATTTAATACTTTTACACGGAAGGGTTATTACAATGACTGCATTGTGGCGACCCGAGGGTTGGGCGCGCCTGTGAACCGGTTAAGGGTCAATGGTTTGGCTATGAATGACTGACTGGCAGTCTCTCGTTTATGGCTTGATCAACACGGTCCCAAGTCCGTGGTCACATTGTGCTCATTCAATGATAACTAACATGTCGACAAACGAACCATTTTATGCCCAGTCGACATCCAAACCACTGAAAGGGCTGTATTTATCTTGTACGTGTATAATTATATATACTCGAGTCGTCGGGAAGCACGGTTATACAACATTTATCAACCATGGTTGACTCAATATGATGTTGTCGTTTATATATATGCTGTTATCAATGTTGTTTTACTACTTAACTGCGTTTTCAGCGTTGCTTCGACGTTGATTTGACGTTGAGTGTATGTTGGATATCATCTGCCTGGTATCACTCAGCTCACCCTTATTGAACACAGTCACTTTTGTTTCTAATGTCCCACAGGGCACTGTGCTCAGACCCACAGCACTGTGCTCAGACCCACATTATTCGTTTCCAAAAATTACCTTGGTATCACTCAGCTCTCCCTTATTGAACACATTAATTTTTGTTTCTAGTGTCCCACAGGGCTCTGTGCTTAGACCCACCTTATTAATTTCCAAAAATTACCTTGATATGTTTCTAACCTGACTGGATCGCAGCACAGCTCATCATGGTTCCCCTTATAAGGTGCATTTCTATTCGGATGTTATGTACCTCTTGAAATGTGTATATTTCAAGAATTTTACCTTTAACTCCATACTAATATATAAGTACTGTATTTGGCTGACTCATTACCTTAAAACCGGACTGACACCACAGCTCACTACGGCTCCTGTAAAAGGGAGTGCTTGTACTTCGCTAACACCATTGCGATACCGGGAGTGCTATTGCACGGGTTATTTTCCAACAAAGCCACCCTTTTTCCTCCAATTTTTATGTAAACAACCTTAGTTATTCCTTCTATTAAACTTCAGTTTATGGGTTATTATACCTTTTTAAATTTATTTTACGTTTTAGTTACTTTCATTTTATTTATCTATCCATTTCTTCATTAATCTAAGTGCCGAGATGGTCTTTTTAGTTATGTGTCTCTATCTACATCCTAACGTTGTAGATTTTCATTTTCCACACTTTTTTAGTTTATATACAACCAAAGCTTATATACGGCTGGATAGGCCCAACGGCACTCGAGTTGTAGACTGACCGACATAGACAACGAGACTGATAATAACTTGAGTACTACCCTGCCCCTCCACTACCCCTACCACCCTAACCCCCCCCCCCCCTCCCACACACACACACACAATGACCCCAGCTACAGAATGTTACGGTTCAATGATCTTACTATCCCTAGATGGAAGATTTTAGCATAACTTTCTCCTACTTTGAAATGGCTGACCCCTATCTCAACAGTAAAAATAATACCTCAGAAAACTTAAAGTAGTACGATTAACCAATAATGATGCATGGCAGCTGGTATCGAACATGCCTTAAGCATGCAAATGGGTCTAGATAAAGAATAGAGACCCTATCAAATACTCACTGCAAGTTATACGGCTGTCGCATGAGACTGTGTTGTTTGTACAATGGTACGCCACACAGATAGTTTCATGTGGTGGTCGTGTACACATATACAGCTAAAGCATACCACAAAACTCAGATGCAAACCATATAGATCTACCATACACCAATGATGAACATTGTCTCAGAGCAGTACGGTGCGGTGCTCTATTTACATTGAGAGTTTGACATATCAAAACATCACGTGACTATTGCTCACGCCACCATCCTGTGGGGTTGAAGCAGACGATCCAAAAACAGCTTCCCAGGTCTCGACAAAATTTAATATTGATACCTAGATATATTTGAATAGTTTCATACCCAGACAATAACTGATCATACCCCAACCCTCCGCTCAGCTCCGGGTTGGGTCCAATTAAGACAATGTGATTTATAACTGAAACTCGTCCTAGAAGAATGCTGTGTACATCTTGCAGAATCAAAACAACCCGACATTTGCGTCTATAAAGAAGCCGATTTGGAAGAAAAATAGGGTGAGTAAATAGCATAGAATTTCTAACTTTTGACAAAAGTATACGTTTGTAAAGTAATTTACCGCCTGCTTCCTGTGTCTCGAGACTGGTTATTTCTATAACAACCTCTAAAAGCATGTTGATTTAATACTTTTACACGGAAGGGTTATTACAATGACTGCATTGTGGCGACCCGAGGGTTGGGCGCGCCTGTGAACCGGTTAAGGGTCAATGGTTTGGCTATGAATGACTGACTGGCAGTCTCTCGTTTATGGCTTGATCAACACGGTCCCAAGTCCGTGGTCACATTGTGCTCATTCAATGATAACTAACATGTCGACAAACGAACCATTTTATGCCCAGTCGACATCCAAACCACTGAAAGGGCTGTATTTATCTTGTACGTGTATAATTATATATACTCGAGTCGTCGGGAAGCACGGTTATACAACATTTATCAACCATGGTTGACTCAATATGATGTTGTCGTTTATATATATGCTGTTATCAATGTTGTTTTACTACTTAACTGCGTTTTCAGCGTTGCTTCGACGTTGATTTGACGTTGAGTGTATGTTGGATATCATCTGCCTGGTATCACTCAGCTCACCCTTATTGAACACAGTCACTTTTGTTTCTAATGTCCCACAGGGCACTGTGCTCAGACCCACAGCACTGTGCTCAGACCCACATTATTCGTTTCCAAAAATTACCTTGGTATCACTCAGCTCTCCCTTATTGAACACATTAATTTTTGTTTCTAGTGTCCCACAGGGCTCTGTGCTTAGACCCACCTTATTAATTTCCAAAAATTACCTTGATATGTTTCTAACCTGACTGGATCGCAGCACAGCTCATCATGGTTCCCCTTATAAGGTGTATTTCTATTCGGATGTTATGTACCTCTTGAAATGTGTATATTTCAAGAATTTTACCTTTAACTCCATACTAATATATAAGTACTGTATTTGGCTGACTCATTACCTTAAAACCGGACTGACACCACAGCTCACTACGGCTCCTGTAAAAGGGAGTGCTTGTACTTCGCTAACACCATTGCGATACCGGGAGTGCTATTGCACGGGTTATTTTCCAACAAAGCCACCCTTTTTCCTCCAATTTTTATGTAAACAACCTTAGTTATTCCTTCTATTAAACTTCAGTTTATGGGTTATTATACCTTTTTAAATTTATTTTACGTTTTAGTTACTTTCATTTTATTTATCTATCCATTTCTTCATTAATCTAAGTGCCGAGATGGTCTTTTTAGTTATGTGTCTCTATCTACATCCTAACGTTGTAGATTTTCATTTTCCACACTTTTTTAGTTTATATACAACCAAAGCTTATATACGGCTGGATAGGCCCAACGGCACTCGAGTTGTAGACTGACCGACATAGACAACGAGACTGATAATAACTTGAGTACTACCCTGCCCCTCCACTACCCCTACCACCCTAACCCCCCCCCCCTCCCACACACACACACACAATGACCCCAGCTACAGAATGTTACGGTTCAATGATCTTACTATCCCTAGCTGGAAGATTTTAGCATAACTTTCTCCTACTTTGAAATGGCTGACCCCTATCTCAACAGTAAAAATAATACCTCAGAAAACTTAAAGTAGTACGATTAACCAATAATGATGCATGGCAGCTGGTATCGAACATGCCTTAAGCATGCAAATGGGTCTAGATAAAGAATAGAGACCCTATCAAATACTCACTGCAAGTTATACGGCTGTCGCATGAGACTGTGTTGTTTGTACAATGGTACGCCACACAGATAGTTTCATGTGGTGGTCGTGTACACATATACAGCTAAAGCATACCACAAAACTCAGATGCAAACCATATAGATCTACCATACACCAATGATGAACATTGTCTCAGAGCAGTACGGTGCGGTGCTCTATTTACATTGAGAGTTTGACATATCAAAACATCACGTGACTATTGCTCACGCCACCATCCTGTGGGGTTGAAGCAGACGATCCAAAAACAGCTTCCCAGGTCTCGACAAAATTTAATATTGATACCTAGATATATTTGAATAGTTTCATACCCAGACAATAACTGATCATACCCCAACCCTCCGCTCAGCTCCGGGTTGGGTCCAATTAAGACAATGTGATTTATAACTGAAACTCGTCCTAGAAGAATGCTGTGTACATCTTGCAGAATCAAAACAACCCGACATTTGCGTCTATAAAGAAGCCGATTTGGAAGAAAAATAGGGTGAGTAAATAGCATAGAATTTCTAACTTTTGACAAAAGTATACGTTTGTAAAGTAATTTACCGCCTGCTTCCTGTGTCTCGAGACTGGTTATTTCTATAACAACCTCTAAAAGCATGTTGATTTAATACTTTTACACGGAAGGGTTATTACAATGACTGCATTGTGGCGACCCGAGGGTTGGGCGCGCCTGTGAACCGGTTAAGGGTCAATGGTTTGGCTATGAATGACTGACTGGCAGTCTCTCGTTTATGGCTTGATCAACACGGTCCCAAGTCCGTGGTCACATTGTGCTCATTCAATGATAACTAACATGTCGACAAACGAACCATTTTATGCCCAGTCGACATCCAAACCACTGAAAGGGCTGTATTTATCTTGTACGTGTATAATTATATATACTCGAGTCGTCGGGAAGCACGGTTATACAACATTTATCAACCATGGTTGACTCAATATGATGTTGTCGTTTATATATATGCTGTTATCAATGTTGTTTTACTACTTAACTGCGTTTTCAGCGTTGCTTCGACGTTGATTTGACGTTGAGTGTATGTTGGATATCATCTGCCTGGTATCACTCAGCTCACCCTTATTGAACACAGTCACTTTTGTTTCTAATGTCCCAAAGGGCACTGTGCTCAGACCCACAGCACTGTGCTCAGACCCACATTATTCGTTTCCAAAAATTACCTTGGTATCACTCAGCTCTCCCTTATTGAACACATTAATTTTTGTTTCTAGTGTCCCACAGGGCTCTGTGCTTAGACCCACCTTATTAATTTCCAAAAAAATACCTTGATATGTTTCTAACCTGACTGGATCGCAGCACAGCTCATCATGGTTCCCCTTATAAGGTGTATTTCTATTCGGATGTTATGTACCTCTTGAAATGTGTATATTTCAAGAATTTTACCTTTAACTCCATACTAATATATAAGTACTGTATTTGGCTGACTCATTACCTTAAAACCGGACTGACACCACAGCTCACTACGGCTCCTGTAAAAGGGAGTGCTTGTACTTCGCTAACACCATTGCGATACCGGGAGTGCTATTGCACGGGTTATTTTCCAACAAAGCCACCCTTTTTCCTCCAATTTTTATGTAAACAACCTTAGTTATTCCTTCTATTAAACTTCAGTTTATGGGTTATTATACCTTTTTAAATTTATTTTACGTTTTAGTTACTTTCATTTTATTTATCTATCCATTTCTTCATTAATCTAAGTGCCGAGATGGTCTTTTTAGTTATGTGTCTCTATCTACATCCTAACGTTGTAGATTTTCATTTTCCACACTTTTTTAGTTTATATACAACCAAAACGATCTTGTTAGTGGTAAAACTGTCAAATATTCTAGCAAATATAATATCTAAGGCTCTGGTAGTTTTCGCTGGAAAAATGCCGGTGAGCAGCTTTAGCAAATGCAAAAGCTACTCACCTTTTTCAGCAAGTAATATTAATATATTTGCCATATTAAATGAATGGGAACACCTTCAGGGGAGGCAACTCCTGCAAAAGTATTTTTGCCTCCAATGTCAACTGGGATCAACTCTTAAATGAAAGAATTTGCTCCTAAGGAGCAACGGGCATTCATACAGTGCACAGCGAAGACTGTAATCACACTGGGTTAAAGTGCAGGCTGATCTCAGCCTTTCCTGTGCACACATGTCCACAAACACAATTATGGGGTACCAAAAGGGTCAAAATAACCGATACCGGTCTACCCGTAATTTTAGAAAATTGGGGATAAACAAGGGTATACTTCATTTTTGTCAAGTCTGCTCCAAAACATAGATTGTGGGTGCTCGTTAGAACCGCTTCAGCTAAAGAGTACTTAAGGTACCAACAATCTATGTTTTGAGCAAAAGTAAGGAAAATAATGTATACCCCAGTAAACCCCAGTTCACTAAATGAAAATGGGGTTTCAGGGGGGTCAAACTCATATAGGCGTGTTTTCTTTATGCTTCAACATTGCATATCTGGAACAAAAACCCACATGATATTCTGTGTAAATAAATAAATAAATAAACAAATTACAAGAACGTAAATGCAAAACATTTTATTACACTCGTTATTAAATTTTAATATATCAAATCAGACAGCTTATCCCGTGTTTTTTTCAAGGGTGCAATAAACGCTCAATTTGAAATTATTTAGTGTTTACACAGAATGAATTGGACAGGTTTATCAAAGACGCCTCAAGAAATTGTGGATATGTAAGCGGCATTTTGATTGGATAATTGGAAAATAAGAAAGAGCGGTCTACTTGCATTTTACGGGTAGACCTGGCATTTTACGGGTACACCCCTAATTTTACAGGTATACCCGCATTTTAAGATACGAGTACACCCGTAAATTTAGGGGTGTACCCGCAAATATAGGGGTGTACCTGTAAAATGCAGGAATACTTGCAAATAGAGGTATACCTGCAAATTTAGAGGTGTACCTGTAAATATAGTGGTGTACCCGTGAAATGCAGGTATACTTGTAAAATGCAGTTAGACCGCTAAATGCGGGTGTACCTGCAAATTTACGGGTACACCCGCATTTGAAATAGGGGTGTACCTGCAAATTTAGGGGTGTACCCGCAAATTTACGGGTGCACCTGTATATCTAAAATACAGGAAGATCGGTATCGGTCATTTTGACCCTTTTGGTACACCATACACAATTTGGGTTTGTCACGGCTGTAATACAATTCATCATACAAGTTATTTTAATTTTTGACGGCGAACCCCGCCTGACAGCGATATTTGCCCGAGCCGTTAGGTATCGCTTTCAGGCGGAGAATGTGATCCCATGTTCCCAATGTTCAAAATAACAAACTTGTTATACTGGAAAGCTTTTTGACGACCGACATTTTGTACATTTTTGAATTGTTTTCCCAAAGGATTTTTTTGTACGTGATGTCGACAGAAGTACATGTTTGTTTACACGAGACGTTATCAAACGCGCCTCCTGCACGCACTACGTTCTACTGGGAAATGCATACGTCATGTTAGAGTGAGAGTTTTTATATCGGAAAACAATGAAATAAACTACCGATCGTTTGCCTGAAATCTTCAGACGCATTTTTTTGGCGTCTAAAGGGCTAAGCAAATACAGTGACTTACCCAGGTCCGTTAGTAATCTTGATGACGTCGTTGTGACTGTTGTAGGAGCGTAACTGGTAGAAATATTTGTGGATAATGATAAAACAGATGTTGTAAAATCTGTTGTAGGAGAGGCTATGGTTGTATTTGATTCGACTGATGAACTTCTGGTGCTAGATGAAGTAAGAGTAGTGGTGGGCGTGGTTATTATAATTGTAGGTGACGTTGATACTGATGTAGTAGTTGTAGCTTGTGATGATGTTGTTGTGGTAACCATTGTTGTAATGGGGATGGTGGGCGTTGTGGTAGTAGTTGTGAAGGGAGAGGTCGTGGTGGCAGATGTTGTTGTAGTGGTAGACGTGATTGTTGTGGTGGGTGGGGTTGTAGTGGTGGATGGCGTGGTTGTAGGGGTGCTTGACATGGTTGTGGTTCTGGGAGGTGTTGAAGTAGTGGTGGTTGTATGAGGAGTTGTAGTGGCAAGAGGCGTTGTTGTACTGGTGGTGGGCGTGGTTGTTGTGGTGCTTGGCATTGATGAAGTGCTGGTAGACGTAGTTGTGGTGGTGGGATGTGTTGTAGTAGTAGTTGTTGTAGTGGCAGAAGGTGTTGTAGTAGTGGTGGTGGACGTGGTTGTTGTGGCGGGATGCGTTGTTGTAGTGGTTGTGGGCGTGGTGGTAATGGTGGTCGGCACGGTTGTAATGGTGGTGGGCGTGGTCGTAGTGGTGGTTGGCGTGGTCGTAGTGGTGGTGGGCGTGGTCGTAGTTGTGGTTGGCGTGGTCGTAGGGATGGTTGGCGTGGTTGTGGTGGCAGTAGGTGTTGTTGTGGTGGTGGAAGATGTGATAGGTGCTGTAGTAGTTGTTGTCGGTGTTGTAGTGGCTATAGCTGATTTAGTTGAAGCTGTTGTAGACGTTGTTGATGTAGTGGTTGTTGGCACTGTTGTGGTTGTGGTCACCGCTGTAGTGGTAGTAGTCGGTGTTGTAGAAGTTGTCGAAGGCGTTGTTGTAGTGGTAGAATGTGTTGTTGTGGTGGTCGAGGTAGTTGTTGTCTCTAGACACGTTCCACAACATTCTGATTTATCAATTAATGATAGACACTCGAAGATGAAACACAATTTTCGGTCTCCATATTCACAACCTATAAAGCAGTAATAGAAGTCCTATTATTAAACAGCCTTGAACCCCTCCCCCACCCCCCCCCAAAAAAAAAAAAATAAAATAAAATAAAAAAATAAATAAAACATAAAAAACAGAGAAAAGAGAAGTTTACAGGCGAGTTTATATCTTCCTGGTTTTGACTGAAGGTACAAGTGGTAACCACCTCAATCATCACGAAAACTCCCTTAAACCCCACTTTTATATAGTAGAACTCGGGTTTACATGGGTATACATTATTTTTCGTATTCCTGCTCAAAAACATAGGTCATGTGTACACGCTTGAACCGCCTCGTTGAGGCGGTTCTAACGAGTTCTCACAACCCTTGTTTTGAGCCGAAATATAAAAAACATTATAACTTTCTTTCTGAAAATTTTTCATTGTTTTTTTTTTTTTTTTTTTTGGTAAAATTTCCATTGTACTTCAAAAGGAGTGTTTTCGTAATGTGTTTTCGCTGTCTTTAGGGTCAGAATATGATCACATGAGCCTGACCTGAAACTTTATTTGACATCATGTAACAAGTCGATGAAATGAACACCCCTGTAAATCCCACTTTATACAGAGAAAAGTGGGGTATAAAGGGTAGGCAGCTTTTTGCTTATTTCTGCTCTAAGACAAAGGTTGTGGGTGCGTGTCAGAACCGTCTAAACGAGGCGGTTGTAACGAGCACCCACAACCTATGAAAGAAGTATAAAAAAGGAAAAATATTAAAACTTTTCATCGCAAAAATAAACATTTGGTGATATGAAAGCTTGCACTTTGTTACATGGTATGTCATCTTAACGCAAGCCTGCCATTTCATGAGGAATATACACCATCGTGATAATATGTCCGTGAAATGAACACCCCTCTAAACCCAGCTTATATAGAGAAAACCGGGTTTACAAGGGTATACATTATTTTATATTTTCTGCTACTAGAAATAGGTTGTGGGTACTCGTTAGAATCGCCTCAATTAGGCGGTTCTAACGAGCACCTGAGTGTAAATAAGAAAAATATCACAAATATTTATCGGAAAAGTAACAATTTTGGAGATATGAAAGAATACACTATGTCAGACGGGTGTGTTATCATAATGCGTAGTGTGAAAACATCTTTCGTTGCTCTGCTTTACATGTTAGGGTTCGTATGAACATTGTCTAGTCACTTAAATATCCTCTTAACCATCTTAAAGCTCCAGTCACATCAAGCTAGTTCATAGACCGTCCGGTCACAGCTTAACAAAATCGTTAACTGGACTACGTACAGTTTTTGGCCTATTGTGGAGCCTGAAATACGTTCTTCTGACGCGGTTTATTTTTGTAATGGTTTGCCTTTGAGTGTGTGTATCGCTTATATTATTTTGTTTTGGATAGCCAATAGGCCATTTTGTGGGAAAGTAACTGTCCTTTTGGCTTTCCGCTATTGATGTTTCCATTAGGGTCAAGTTGTTTCATGTTTGTGCTTCTTTCTCTTTGGTGTCTCTGATGGTAGCTGTGGGTTAATTGTATTGATTCCTGATCATTGCCTCCACTTCTATTTTCTATATCGATCAGAAGAAAACCTCTATACGTCCAGCCTGTCTGTATCTCGTCCACAGTTCGTTCGTATCAAGGTCAGATCAGACAGAAGATACGAGCACCGTTTCAAAGCAGCCCTAGCCCGTTCGTGGTCGTTTTACATCCGTTTGCAACGAGTTCTCTGTCCCGTCTCCAGTGCATCACAAAAACACGCCTTAATAACTTTTACCCCCTCCAACACCACATTTATAGTAAAACTGGGGTTTACAGGGGTAAACCTTATTTTTCTTATATCTGCTCTAAACTATAGATTGTGGGTACTTGTTAGAACCGCATCGATAAGGCGGTTCTAACAAGTACCCACAGTCTATATTTTGAGCAGAAATTAGAAAAAAATATCACATTTTTTCCTCTTAAAATTTTCATGTTTTCGGCGATAAAGGTTACAATGTTTTCATAATGACGGTCAAGCATGTTCTAGCTAGTTTGTAAGTTGCTAGAAAGTTCATCTTGTTCTGACTACGTCATAATCTCGTCACAAGTGCGCGTGGCACGTAATTGCAATACCGGCCCCGATAGCTCAGTTGGTAGAGTGTCCGCTCCGGGGAACGGGAGGTCACGGGGTCGATCCCGGGCCGCGACATACCAAAGTCGTTACAAATGGTACTAGCTGCTCCTCGCTTGGCACTCAGATTTACTGGGTAGAGCTAGGACTGGTCGACCCAGTGTCAGGGTAATGTGACTAGGTGTGGTATCATGTAATGTGTCTGGGACATGATACTTCAGTGAGGCAGCACTATAAAAGTGAGCATTGAGCTCCCTGTCGCAACCAGACACCGTCGTGATATGACTGAAAAATTGTTAAAAGCGTGTTAAAATTCACACACACACATGTAATTGCAATATCGTCCTGACCCGACGGCTAAAAAATCCAGCGTGTTCTTGTCAGTCCTAATTCCCGATCGCCGCATCAAGCTCTGCAAAACAAGTCCATGACAGTGTAATTATCCCCTTACCATTGTTATCGTCATCACCCCGGTGTGATCTATGTTTATTTGTTTTTTGTTTGAATTGGAGTTTAACGTCCCCGCCAACACTATTTAGGTCTTTTTGGAGACACCGCTTCCAATTTTGTGGGGCTTTTACCCGACATTGAGGTGAAATGACACTGGAAGTCCTGCTGCCCAATGAAACCAGAAGGCTTATATGCATTGAAGATCTGACTCACGCCGCTTTGCCTGGGCTGGCTTTGTCTTTCTAAGCTGATTACCAGTACTCGTGTGTTCCAGCTCTGCATTGATGCACCGTGCAGCCCAATCCATTTCTCCATGCCCCAGTGGGCGGGGCGATCGTGTGATCTATGAAACTAGCATCAAGCCCATTGCATCCTTACCATGCTTCAATTACAGAGCGGGACCAACGACACGGAATCTGTTAAACGAAAGCAACCCCCCCCACACACCCACACACCCACATACACCCACGAGCCCCATCCTGCAGCTCCGGATCGATCGCTTTTCAAAACCTACTGACTGCACCACTTCGTAACACGATCCTAATAGTATTGAAGTATGGAGTTCCGTTCAAAGTACATGTACGTTCATTTCGATATATTTACATTTCCAGTATAAAGTATAATGTAAATGTAGTTCATCTTTCCATGAACTCATCGAGTCATATGATTTTCAGTGACGTCATTCTAAACCATGGCTCTCTACGGGCGTTGGTTAAGTCAACGCTGCTCCGTTCTTTGTAGAAAAACAGCGTGTAAATGTTTTTCAGCTTTAAAAAAATGCCCTATAAGCATTTTTTCGCCCATTTATGAGGGGCAAAGAATGTCTTTATAAAAAATAAACCTATTTTTTCTGTTTTTTTTTTTTTTCGTGAACGTGTGAACGACAGCGGGTCGCTAACAAAGTTTACATGAACCCTTTACTTTGCATGCGACCCACTGCGTTCATACTTTCATGAACCGCAGAAAAATAAAATTCATTTCTTAAATAAGTACGTTCGGTTTAGTACGTTGTCACTCCGTCTAACTACAGAACGAAATGGACGGCAAAAACATTTAAGCAGGCTCAAAGTTCTGGAGCCTCAGTCCCGTCCAAGCCCGTCAATGATGTCCATAAACATCGGATTAGAGATTGAGAGGTAGCCGGTTCGATCCCCGCAAGCGCCAAGTGTTGACTTTATCCACATTGCTAAGTACTGGTTCCTACCCAGGAAAAGAGGGCCACATGGAAGATTAGTACTAGTACTAAATATGTTACCCTCTATAAATAAGGTCGATTATTATTATTATTAAAAGGTTGCTGCCGTCAACTCCGTTCGGAGACAGTTCCAGTCCGTTAAGCAAAGTTTTCATAACGCAGTGAGAACGGGTATGGTGAGGTGGGGGTATAGTATTATCAAGGGAGATAACTTCGCTGTCAAACGTACCGTTTATGTTTCGGTGTGCATCAGCACAACTCTGACAACAGCTCGTTGCTACGGCGGTATCATAGCAATGCCAGTTTGCCGAAGCAACCAGTTTTGAACAGACATTGCCATTCTGTGTGAAGGATGCGTCATCTGTACATGCTGTTACACCTGAATCAAGAACATTCAATCAGTTTCAATCCATGGGGAACATATCTGTACATAGTCTCCTGTTACTGAAGTTAATCCATTCATTACCAGAATCACCTAGAGGGGTACCTTGACAAACAGTGCAGGCCCAGATCAGACGCCGCAGAGCGCGGCGTCTGATCAGGGCCTACACTGTTTGCAAAAAGTTAAGCCATTTCCCAAATAAATTTTTGAAGAAAACACAACGTGACACCCCTAAATTTTTAAATGAACTCCTTCTATATAAAAGGAGGAAGATTCCATTTGGCATAAAAAGGGTTAATCGACACTATTTACATGTCCAGTGTAAAGTCTAATGTAAACCTATGAACGCATCGAGTCATATGATTTTCAGTGACGTCAAGTGTCGTGAGTCTAAACCATGGTTCTCTACGGGCATTGGTGACGTCAACACTGTTCCGCTCTTTGTAGAAAAACAGCGTGTAAATGTTTTTCAGCTTCAAAGGTTTGCCCTATAAGCATTTTTCGCTTAGCGATGAGTGACAAAGAATGTAAATATAAAAAATAAACTTAGTTTTTCTGCTTTTCATGAAAGTATGAACGACAGCGTGTCCCTAGCAAAGTTTACATGAACCCCTTCGGGGTTCATTTACATTGCAGGAGACCCACTAAGTATCATAATCATACTTTCATGAACAGCAGAAAAATAAAATTCATTTCTTAACCCTTTTTGTACCAAATGGAATCTTCCTCCTTATATATAGCATGAGTCTATTTCAAAATTTAGGGGTGTCAGGTTGTGTTTTCTTCAAAATTGATTAGGAAAATGGCTGAACTTTTTGCAAACAGTGTAGGCCATGATCAGATGCCGCGTTCTGCGGCGTCTGATCTGGGCCTGCACTGTTTGCCATGGGTACTCGTTTTGGGCTTTCTTGTACTAAATGGGTTAATTGGGTTACAAATCCATTGACAAAACATCACGATAACAAGTTCGGGCAATGAACACCCATAGAGAAAACTGGGGTTTGCGGGGTATACAATATTATTTTTATTCTGCTCCAAGACATAGGCTGTGAGTACTCGTTAGACATGAGGCGGTACTAACGAGCACCCACAACATATGAAGAAAAATATCACACATTTTCAACTGAAAAGTTACCGTCACACCGATATATTATCCCAATGAACAGTGGGCTGTTTACATTTTATTCAATATAAGAATCTTATATGGGTGTGAGGGGTGGATGGAAAAATACGTCTCGAGGGACGCTGTCCGGCATCACGAGGCTTGCCGAGTGATGCCGGACAGTGATCCCGAGGGGCGGATTTTTCTTTCCACCCCTCACACCCATATTGGATTCTTTTTCTTGCATACCTTTCTTTTCTTAAAGTGGATTTTTAATGCTGCAGTCACTTCCGTTACCAACGTCCGCCATATTGTGTTAACACTGTAGGAATGTTAAGTGACGTTGCTGTGACGTCAACCTTAACGACGGCGCGTACGAGGTCGTAATCAACCAGGGCATTTATCAAACACGCGATTACATTCGATTTTGGGTCGGAACACGTGATTATATTCGATTTTGGGTCGGAACACCAGGGTCAGAACATAAATTTCTATCCCAGGGTAAAATTACGGACTTCCTTGTCTGGTGTGCAAGAAACAACTTTCCAGGGTTTTTGCAAAGAAAGTTTGCCTCTGTCTATTTGCATTTTTGACCATTCACATTTAGGCAAAGCGATCATTACGCATTTAACACATATGCAATAAACGTCGCGTCTGAGCAAGCAATGACGCCATTTATCATATGACGTCGCGTCTGAGATTGTAATAACCACGTCATGTAATAAATTCGATAATCCACTAGTGGATTAAATATGCAAATTAGGTAGATACGCCCCGTAACGTTATATATACGACGTCCTAAACGACGTCGCATTTACTTATGGCGGAATATTGACATTTTTTTAAACAATCGTAAATAAAATGTGTTTTAAATGCCACATGATAAATAGAATCTTGTATTCGTGCTCATGTTTTATTGAATTTATTAAACTCGTTGAAGCCTCGCATTTCCTCAACTCGTTTAATAAATTCAATAATACATGAACACTCATGTAAGATTCCCTATGTAATAAATTCGATAATCCACTAGTGGATTAAATATGCAAATTAGTGAGATACGTCCCGAAACGTTGCAGGCACGACCGTTCTGAACGACGTCGTGATTAATGCGTTTTAAATGTCATATGATAAATATAATCTTGCATTCGTGCTCATGTATTATTGAATTTATTAAACTCGTTGAAGAAAAGGGATAAAATGCTGGGCAAAGCCTCGCATTTTAGCCATTTTCCTCAACGAGTTTAATAAATTCAGTTGAGAAACGAATTTTATTTTTCTGCTGTTCGTGAAAGTATGAATGCAGTGGGTCGCGTGCAAAGTAAGGGGTTCATGTAAACTTTGCTTGCGAGCCGCTGTCGTCCATACTTTCATGAAAAGCAGAAAAATAAAGTTTATTTTTTATATTTACGTTCTTTGCGCCTCATCACCGGGCGAAAAATGCTTATAGGGCTAACTTTTAAAGCTGAAAACAATTTACACGCTGTTCAATTTTGGTTTACAAGTACTCGTGTGCGGGTCGGTTTCAGCTCTGCGTGGAAGCATCATGCAGCCCATCTATTTCTTCAAGTCCCGATGGGCGGGGGCTAACACGATAGGCAGTATTCTGACTGAGTTAAGCAAGATGGCTGTTGTCAGACACATTTTCGATTGACGGGGCTAAAATGGAGTTTGGTTAAAGAAAAATAAGGTTAAGTGTATTCATTATTTTCGTTATCTTTGCTCAAAACCATACTTGTGGGTACTCAATGATGCGGTTCCAACGATTACCCATAATGTACGTTTGGAATACAGATAGGAAATACAGTATGCCATTTATCATATGACGTCGCGTCTGAGATTGTAATAACCACGTCATGTAATAAATTCGATAATCCACTAGTGGATTAAATATGCAAATTAGGTAGATACGCCCCGTAACGTTATATATACGACGTCCTAAACGACGTCGCATTTACTTATGGCGGAATATTGACATTTTTTTAAACAATCGTAAATAAAATGTGTTTTAAATGCCACATGATAAATAGAATCTTGTATTCGTGCTCATGTTTTATTGAATTTATTAAACTCGTTGAAGCCTCGCATTTCCTCAACTCGTTTAATAAATTCAATAATACATGAACACTCATGTAAGATTCCCTATGTAATAAATTCGATAATCCACTAGTGGATTAAATATGCAAATTAGTGAGATACGTCCCGAAACGTTGCAGGCACGACCGTTCTGAACGACGTCGTGATTAATGCGTTTTAAATGTCATATGATAAATATAATCTTGCATTCGTGCTCATGTATTATTGAATTTATTAAACTCGTTGAAGAAAAGGGATAAAATGCTGGGCAAAGCCTCGCATTTTAGCCATTTTCCTCAACGAGTTTAATAAATTCAGTTGAGAAACGAATTTTATTTTTCTGCTGTTCGTGAAAGTATGAATGCAGTGGGTCGCGTGCAAAGTAAGGGGTTCATGTAAACTTTGCTTGCGAGCCGCTGTCGTCCATACTTTCATGAAAAGCAGAAAAATAAAGTTTATTTTTTATATTTACGTTCTTTGCGCCTCATCACCGGGCGAAAAATGCTTATAGGGCTAACTTTTAAAGCTGAAAACAATTTACACGCTGTTCAATTTTGGTTTACAAGTACTCGTGTGCGGGTCGGTTTCAGCTCTGCGTGGAAGCATCATGCAGCCCATCTATTTCTTCAAGTCCCGATGGGCGGGGGCTAACACGATAGGCAGTATTCTGACTGAGTTAAGCAAGATGGCTGTTGTCAGACACATTTTCGATTGACGGGGCTAAAATGGAGTTTGGTTAAAGAAAAATAAGGTTAAGTGTATTCATTATTTTCGTTATCTTTGCTCAAAACCATACTTGTGGGTACTCAATGATGCGGTTCCAACGATTACCCATAATGTACGTTTGGAATACAGATAGGAAATACAGTATAACTTCGATGGCTCGAACACCGATGGCTCGTTTACCATGGCTGAGTCGAACCCGTTTTTGAGTCCCTAGTGAATTTCTGTACACAAAAAAATAGGGAGGGTAAAAATTAGGATATTTTCGTCTTTTATCTTGCAAATGTTTGCTGTGTGTACTCATTAGAATCGCCTCGATGAGTACACACAGCATACATTTTTCATTATAGAACCCAGAAAAAGATGTCATAAGGTATGTCGTTATGCCCCTTGGTATTAGCCCTCAGTGGCTCGAACTACCCCTGTCTCGAACAGATTTTCATGGTCCCAAATGTGTTCGAGCCATTGAAATTCGACTGTATAAATAAAAAAAACTAGTTAATTGAATTTAATCATATTTTATTGCAACAACAAAGCAGTAGTTCTAGAGATATGAGAAACGACATTTTAGGACATGGATTTTGTTTGAATTGAGGTTTAACGTCCCCGTCAACAATATTTAGGTCATTTTGGAGACGTTGCTTCTTATTTTGTGGGACTTTTATCCGACATTGAGATGATACGACATCTCAATCCCTGCAGCCCAATGAAACCAATAGGGCTTATATGCACTGGACGTCTGATTCACACAACTTTGCCTAGTCCATCTAAACGGTTTACCAGTACTCATGTGCGGTCAGTTTCAGCTCTGTGTGGAAGCATCGTGCAGCCAATCTATTTCTCCAAGCCCCGATAGGCGGGGGCAATTTAGGACACGGGTGGGTTATCGTAATGTGAAGGGATTTACCTACCTCGGAAGTATTCTAGACCAATCAGAAAAAGAGGGACAAAAACCATGTGACTAGATACCATTGGAGCAGCAAGCAGCTACCTGGACCGACTCATGGCTTGTGAAATGTTTGTTCTGAAATAAAACAAGACAATAAGAACCATGCCATGAGAAATTTGCGGACATGAAAGTTACACCTTAGGGGGAATTGATATACCTTCAGGGGAGACGGATCTTTCAAAAAGTATTTTGTCTACCATGTCAATAAGGGTCAACTCTTACAGGAAAGATTTTTCTCCTTATACTATGCTCCGTTTCGTGTCCGAATCCATGTACATGACGCAATAAGATGAGAAGCGACACCGGTCCCATAGTTCAAAGCAGGCAGATTTTCTTGCGGGTTTGCATCTCACGGTCGCCTGAAAACTTTCCCTTTGCCTTCTTTACAAGCGAATCACTATGGGGCGCCGTTTTACTATTTATTCCCTATTTATAGATAGCCATAATTATTTATGGATATCCATAAATTGAATTAGTGATATCCATAATTCGAATTATGGATATCCATAATTCGATTTATGGATATCCATAATTATTTATGTATATCCATAATTCGAATTAATGATATCCATAATTCGAATAATGGCTATCCATAATTCAATCTGAATTAATGATATCCATAAATCGAATTATGGATAACCATTGTTCAATCTATGGAAATCTATAATTCGAATAATGGATATCCATTATTCGGCTGATTTATGGATAGCCATAATTCGATTTATGGATATCATTAATTCAGATTGAATTATGGATATCCATTATTCGAATTATGGATATCATTAATTCGAAGTATGGATATCCATAAATATTTATGGATATCCATAATTCGAATTATGGATATCACTAATTCAATTAATGGATATCCATAAATAATTATGGCTATCTATAAATAGGGAATATGGCGCCCCATAGTGATTCGCTTGTAAAGAAGGCAAAGGGAAAGTTTTCAGGCGACCGTCAGATGCAAACCCATAATTCGATTAATGGATATCATTAATTCAGATCGATTTATTGATGTCCATAATTCTCGAATTATGGACATCATTTATTCGAATTATGGATACCCATAATTCGGTCCATTTATGGATACCCATAATTCGAATTATGGATATCAATAATTCGTATTTGCAAATAAATACAATAAATAATGACTGAAAACAAAGGCTTTTGCAGTGAATTATCGATATCCATAATTCGAAAAATGGATATCATTAATTCAGCCCGATTCATAGATAGCCACAATTCGATATATGGATATCCATAAATCAAATTATGGGTATCCATAAATCAGCGGAATAATGAATATCCATATTTTGTTTTATTGATATCCATAATTCGAATTAGGGATATCCATAATTCGAATTATTGGTATCCATAAATCGATCTGAATTAATGATATTCATAAATCGAATTATTGATATCCATAATTCGATGTATGGATATCTATGGATATCCATTATTCGGCTTATTTATGGATAGCAATAAATCGAATTATGGTTATCTATAAATATGGATTAAATAGTAAAACGGAACTTAAAAATCACAGTCCGAACGTTTGCCATTGTTTATATTATATGAATTCATGTGCCAAGGTCAAATCTGAAAAGGCTTTTTTGTTTGGTTGGTTGGTTGGTTGGGTTGAGGCTTAATGTCCCCGTCAACACTGTATAGGTCATTTTGGAGACGCTGCTTCCAATTTTGTGGGACTTTTACCCGACATTGAGATGAAAATGACATCTCAAACCCAGTCCCCCAATCAAACCAATAGAGTTTATAAGCATCGGCGGTCCAACTCGCACCGCTTTGCCTGGACAGGCTTAGCTCCTCTAAGCGATTTACCAGTAGTGGAGTATGATTCGTTTCAGCTCTGCGTGAAAGCATCGTGAAGCCCATCTATTTCTTCAATCCCCGATGGGCAGGCCGAAATCTTAAAAGTTAATAAGTATTTGCTTAGGTTAAGTACGACTTAAGAGCAGGTCACTTTATACGACAGTTTAGTTAATTTAAGTAACTATGTACTTAAAATTGTAATCCTGGGCCCTGCACAGGCAAAGTGGTGGGTGTCGGATCTTCCATGCATATAAACCTTATTTTCCACAGGGCGGCAGGGCATGAGATGTCATTAAACTCAATGTCGGGTAAAAGTTCCACAAAATTGGAAGCAACGTCTCCAAAATGACCTAAATAGTGTTGTCGAGGACGTTAAACCTCGATTCAAACAAGAATAACAGCAAAACTCCATGCAGAGTAAAAAAAAACCTCTAAAATCTAATACATGTAAATAGATTTAAACATGAAAAGAATGAAAATAAAATACTTTACATATTTTACGCTTATTTGAAGTTGAAAACTACTCCCTTCTCCAAAGAATACAATCTTGACTAGACCAGAGGCTACACTAAAATTTACAAGTTAAAAAAGTGACAGAAAAATAAGGAGCTCTTGTTACATTTGTAGAATGTGTCACTTGCAGATTAGTATTAAAATCCCATATATGACAATGGAATATTCCACCTAGTAAGTTTGGAGTGGTCCATTTCCAATTATAGGGGTGTCAGGTTTGTTTTTGTTTGTGGCAAATTTTAGAAAAAAAGGATGTTGTTTAATCAAACAGTGTAAACCCAGATCAGACGCCGCGTTGTGCGACGTCTGATCTTGGTCTACACTGTTTGCCAACGTCCCAGAAAAGGGCCGCTTGGTATATATGAGTTAAACCCCATGGTTACTCTTAAACATTCGGACACGCGAAGACTATTCGGACAGTCTCGCGCGCGCGGAAACAGTGCAGACCCTGATCAGACTGCTCCGCAGTCTGATCAGGGTCTGCACTGTTTTCTTTTCCGCCATTACTGACGAGGTACACAAGCGGATAACAAATTAATTTTGGATAATTACAGCCAATGGTATTTACGGTAGTTTGAATTTAAAATCTTACATAAATTCAACAGAAATCTGGACATGTTTCTACTTTATTGACATTGTGCTGACAAGTGCCACTTGTATTAATTTGAAATATACAAGTACTAAGTAACTGTATCTCAGTAAATATTTTGTTTACAAGACAAGTATTTCGGTGTTAAATTATTTTAAAATGTATTAATCCATGCGTGTAATAAGTAAAAGGTTGGAATGATAACTTGATATCCTATTGTTACTGCCCATCAACATTGCACCAGTAAGAGCGTGGACTTATTCTGGTTTTATGGTTACATACGTGACTTTATTAACTAGATGTAAGTAAGTAGAGACTACTAATTAAACCCCTCCCCACAACATACATGTATCACTTCTTTCTCAAGCTATTGGGCAGTAACAAATTTTGAGGTCTCCAAGGGTTATAACTCTGCTGAAAATTGGTCCAAAAGGTCGTGCAACAGTCCCAAGCAATATCTTGCCAACATGAATTCATATTCAAAATTTGCTCAAAATCCATCGTTACTTCCTCAAGCGAAAACGAATTTTTCAGGTCATTCCAGACCATTACTCTGTTGAAAACTGATGCAAAAAGCCATGTAACGGTCCCAAGCTATATCTTGCCAACATAAATTCACATACCAAATTTTATCAAAGTCCACCCAATCTTTCTCAAGATATTAAGCGGAAACAAATTTTCGACGTCATTCAAGGGTCATAACGCTGCTGAACATTGACGCAAAATACTGTGAAACAATCTCAAGCTCTATCTTGTCAACATAAATCAAACACACGCAAACTGATCGAAACCCATCCATCCTTTCTAAGCATTTTGACCAGAGAAAAATATTGACGTCATTCAAGGACCATAAGGAAAATAGACGGAAAGTGCAGCGTAACGATCCCAAGCCAGATCTTGTCAACATACATTCACATACATGTACTAAATATGATCAGTCAGAATTAATCATATGTTTCTTACGATATTGAGCGGAACCGACTTTCTGACGTCAGGCAAGGACCATAACTCTGTTGAAAATTGACGGAAAAAGCTGTCTAACAATCCTAAACTAGAGGTTGTCAATATCAACCAATTTGCAAAATTCGATTAAAATAAGTCATTTTTCTCTCAAAAAATTTTCGACATCATTCAAAGGCCATAACTCTGCTGAACATTGACTCAAAATACTGTGTAACAATCCCAAGCTCTTGTTAACTTAAATTCACATACCAAATTCAGTAAAATTTCACCAATTCTTTCTCAAGATATTGAGGGAATTCTTGACGTCATTCAAGGACCATAACTCTGTTGAAAACAGACGCAAACTGCCGCGTAGCAATTCAAAGCTAGATCTTGTCAACATAAATTCACACATACTAAATATGACCAAAATCAATCATATGTGTCTTAAGATATTAAGCGGAAGCGACTTCTGGCGTCAGGCATGGGCCATAATTCTGTTGAAAATCGACGCAAAACGCTGTTTAAGAATCCCAAACTAGAGGTTGTCAATATAAATTCATATGCAAAATTTGATCAAAATCTATCAAAATCTATCGATTTGTTTTGAAGATGTTGAGCGGAAATGCCAGATGGACGGACAGACAACTTGAAAACACTATCCCCCATACCTCGTGATACAAATTAAACGAAAATAAACGAGTGGCATTTTACCAAATTCATGCTGAATTCATCGCCTTATATTGTTTGAATTGAGGTTTAACGTACACTAGTTAGGTGATTTTGGAGACGTTGATTCCAATTTTGTGGGACTTTTACACAGCATTGAGATGAAATGACATCTCAAGCCCTGCCGCCCGATGAAACCAATAGGGAATAAATGTATTGGACGGTCGAACTCGCACTACTTTGCCTGGGCATGCTGAATCCTTCTAAGCCGTAAGCACGTTTATATGGCAGTATTTCTGAGTGTATTTTTCTTCTTTTTTTTCAGCGAAAATAAGTCTTGACATTGCATCAAGTTAACAAGTCCATGAAATGAAACCCCAATTTTTATAGAGAAAACTGGGGTTTACAGGGCACACATCTGACACTAAGGCATATGTTGTGGGTACTCGTAAGAAGCGGTTCTTGCGAGAACACATAACCACACTACGAAAACACGCCTATACAAATACATGTAAACTTTACCTCTGAAAAATCGATTTTTTTAGATGAAAAATTGTGATTTTTTTTCTATTTCTGCTCAAAATAGAAATAAGAAAAAAATAAGGTCGCCTCCATCCCCCCCCCCCCCGTAAACCCCAGATTTACTATATAAAAGTGGGGTTCAAGGGGGTCAAAATTATATAGGCGTGTTTCGTGATGATTGTGTGGAGATATATATGGAAAAAACAAAACAAACACACGCACTCACACACACACGCACGCACGCACGCACGCACACTTTTCATTAAAAATAATAACCGTTTTGGAGACATGAGAAATGTAATATGACACGCGTAATGGGATGTGAGTCGTCTATTGGGCAGACGATTAGTTTAAAAGCATCAATTTCATTTATAACGCCCTCTGGAACACTCATTCCAGATGGTATCACCTGGGTGGAGTGGGGTAGTAGCATTATGTGTCTTGTCCTAAGACAAATCCCCTCCGGTGGCAGGATTCGAACCCACAACCTCCGATCATAAGTCGAACGCGCTAACAACTGAGCTATCGAGGCTATCGCGATGGGTCAAGTCATGTATTGTCAAGCCTTATTTTCACTGAAAAGAGATAAAAAAATAGATTGTCGTCTGGGCTAGATTTTTTTCAGCGCTTTGAGGTTTAAAAGTTTATACAAGGAAATTTTGAATGAGTATTATTTACCGTCAGATTGTATCACTTGAAACTTTATATTAATTAATGGTTCATGCAGAAATAACACAATCCATCACGAAAACACGCCTATATTAATTTGACCTCCTTAAACCCCACTTTTATATAATAAAAATGGGGTTCGCAGGGGTATAAGCTATTTTTCTTATTTCTGCTGAAAACATAGATTGTGGCTACTCGTTAGAACCGGTGAGGCGGTTCTAACGAGTATCCACAACCTATGTTTTGAGCAGAAATAAGAAAAATATCAAAATTTTACATCTGAAAATTTTGATTTTTCGGTGGTAAAATTTACAATGTATTTGTATAGGCTTGTTTGTGTAATCGTTAACCCTTTCAATCCTAGAGATCGGTACAGACACATGTACATACAAGTGCAAACAGTGTAGAACTAGCATGTTAAACTTTATGATTATTAACTAAACCCCCTTTTTATTAGATTGGAGCAGTCCAGACTCAAAGATGGAAGTCTCCACTTAGGTGAATACCAGTCATTTTCCATCGACTTTGTTGAAAACACTAGAATTGTCACGAGTGCGAAGCACGAGTGAAAAATCTGATGTTTCTGATGTTTCAACACACGAGCTGAAATATTTTTGGCATTTATAAAAAAGTAAGTATTATTTTTATTTTATACGAAAAAACTAACCAAAAAGTGTAGTTCGGGATGCTGCTGTGACAATTACATGGTCATGTTATTGTTCACAATGTGAAATATCATATTTATTTGTTTCAGATAAGCATTGGTTTGAGTTAGTGACTGTTTGAGTTTTACGTCCCACCAACAGCTAAGGTCATACGGAGACGGGACCTCGGTTTTAAGACTCATCCGAAAGTCAGGAGAAGCCCGGGATCGATCCTGCGACCCCTGGTTTACAAGGTGAGTAGCGTAACTACTACACCACGGAGGCTTCTCACTGATGGGTATAAAATAAAAAGAGATATTGTACTTGATCATCTGCCAATCGGAAGTTCAGTCGGATGCACGTCCGACTGGTGATCAGGAGGTCGCGGGTTCGATACCTGCTGAAAATTATTTTATGGAGATTGACCATGAAATCTTTTCTACTGTGATTTTCTCCTTTCCGCTCATTCAAGAAGGGCAGTTGTGAGTTTCTGACGAAAGAATGTGCACTGTACTAGTTAACTGCATATATGTATAAGCAAGAAATTGAACTGTTGTTAGGCGCGATACTACATAAATGGAGTTGTCTGGGCCGTAAAACTACAAAACACAAACGAATCATCACGATTACAAGATCAGTAAAATTCCTCTCTTAGACCACCAAAATTGAGACTAATTCTGCTTTAAAAAGCTTATTTAGAAAGTTACAGTTATTCTTCCTTTGCGTTTTCTGCATACGGTGTCCTCTGGTCAGAGACCACCTTTGGAACTGCTCAAAAGTGGTCTTAAAGACCACTTTTAAACAGTCCCAAAGGTGGTCTTTGTATAGGAATTTTACCGTACGTGTAGTGAACACCCCCTGAAAACCGCACTTTATATAGACAAAACTGTTATGTATAGGGGTTTACTTTTTTAATTTCTGCCCCAAGACATATTTTGTTGGTACTCGTTAGAACCGCCTTAATGAGGCGGATCTTACGAGTATGGGGCGCCGTTTTACTATTTAATCCGAATTTATAGATATCCATAAATCGAATTATGGATATCCATAATTCGAATTATGGATATCCATAATTCGAATTATGGCTATCCATAAATAATTATGGATATACATAATTCGAATTATGGATATCCATAATTCGAATTATGGATATACATAATTCGAATTATGGATATCCATAAATAATTATGGATATCTTTAAATACGGATAAAATAGTAAAACGGCGCCCCATATACGAGCACCTAAAATCCATTTTTGCAACAGAAATAACAAAAAATTCACAATTTTTCATCAGAAAAAAAAATGCCATTTTTGGAGCCAGAAAAGAAATGACTATGCCGCAAGCGTGTCATATCCTAATATCATCTGACGTCAAATAGTTAATTAAGGAAAAGTATAGCCCGTGTCCCTATTTTGAGGACAGTACTGAGTCGCGCTTAAAGAAAATGAACCCAGTTGGGGTTCATTTGTACTTTGAGCGCTTCTCAATGTTGTTACCACTCGGTGGGTCATCTAAATAAGCGGGGCTCCGCACCTTAAATCTTACGTGGAACTTCCAGATCACGTGCGGCTCCGAAGTTATAGCTCGAACACAGAAGCAACAGATAGGTGCTTCGTATTTTCATTTCATTTCTTCTTTCTCTTCTTTGAATGGTATTATCAAGAACAAGAGGACCAACTGGCCATGTAGCGCTCACCTGTGTACCAGAAAATCATTAGTTATGTTTAGAATGCCCATCGGAGCTTGAAGAAATATGCTGGGCTACATTTCCACGCAGAGCTGGAACCGAATGCACATGAGCACTGGTAAACAGCTTAGAGGTTCTAAGTCTGCCAAGGAAAAGTGGTGCCAGTTCAACCGTCTATGCATTTAGACCCTATTGGTTTCATTGGGCGGCAGAGCTTAAGATGCCATTTCATCTCAATGTAGGGTAAAAGTCCCACAAATCTGGAAGCAACGTCTCCAAAATGACCAACACAGTGTTGACGGGGATGTTAAACCTCAAGTCAATCAAAAATCGGGGCCCTGTAGTGTCAAAGAAGAAGATTTTCGAAGTTAATCCATTATAAGTCTATTGGAGTTAAGGAGCCCTGGGGCATGGCCAATTCAGACTCCAGGGGCATGATTGGCAGGATTTATGCAGGAGACCACTTGACATTGCTACATACTAAATATCTAAGCTCTGGGCCTCATGGCCTCGGAGAAGAAGAAGAAGATTTTTGAAGTTTTTCCAGTATAAGTCTATAGGAGCTAATGAGCCCTGGGACGTGACAAATTTTGACCAAAAGGGCATGGTTGGCATGATTTATGTAGGTGACATGTTGCTATATACTAAATATCTAAGGTCTGTACTTCATGGTTTCCGAAAAGAAGATTTTCGAAGCTTATTTTCCATTATTCTATTTTAAGTTTATTGGAGTTAAGGGGCCACAGGATTTGGCCAATTTGGACCCTAGTGGCATGATTGGCAGAATTCATGTAGGCGACCACTCGATGTTGCTACATGCTTAATACCTATGCTCTGGGCCTTATGGTTTCAGAAATGAAGATTTTTTAGCTTGTTTTTTTTTTTTTCATTTTAAATTGTACATTTCAAGTCTATGGTAGGTAATGGGCCCATGGGCGTGGCCAATTTTGACCCAAGGGGCATGGTTAGCAGGATTTATTAAGGTGACCATTTCATGTTGCTGCATACTAAATACATAACCTCTGTGTATTATGGTTTCAGAGAAGATTTTTGAAGTTTTTTTTTTCATTATAAGTCTATGGGAGTTAATGGGCCCATGGGCGTGGCCAATTTTCACCCCAGGAGCATGGTTGGCAGGATTTATGTAGGTGATCACTTGCAATGCTACATGCTATATTTAAGCTCTGGGCCCTGTGGTTTCAGAGAAGAAGATTTTTTAAGTTTTTCCAATTGTAAGTCTATGAGAGCTAAAGAGCCCTGGGATGTGGCCAATTTGGATCCCAGGGGCATAATGCCATTATTTATGTCGGTGACCACTTGACGTTGCTTCATACTAAGTATCTAAGCTTTGGGCCTTATGGTTTCAGAGAAGAAGATTTTTGAAGTTTTTACCATTATAAGAGAATAGGAGCTGATGAGCTCGGGCGTGGCCAATTTTGACCTCAGGGACAGAGTTAGCAGGATTTATGTAGGTGGCTATTTTATGTTGCTAGATACTAAATATCTAAGCTCTGTGCTCCAAAGTTTCAGAGAAGAAAATGTTTGAAGCTTTTTTCATTATGAGTCTATGGGAGCTAAGGGGCCCCGGGGCATGACCCATTTTGACCCCAGGGGTATGATTGGCAGGAATTATGTAGGTTACCACTTGCCATTGCTACATGCTAACTATCTAAGCTCTGGGCCCTGTGGTTCCAGGGAAGACGATTTTTGAAGCTTTTTTCCATTATGTGTCTATGGGAGCTAAGGGGCTCCGGGGCGTGGCCCATTTTGACCCCAGGGGCATGATTGGCAGGATTTATGTAGGTGACTACTTGTCGTTGCTACATGCTAAATATCTAAGCTCTTGGCCCCGTGGTTTCAGAGGAGAAGATTCTTGAAGCCTTTTTTCCATTATGCGTCTATGGGAGCTAAGGGGCCCCCGGGCGTGGCCCATTTGGACCCCAGGGGCTTGATTGGCAGGATTTATGTAGGTGACCACTTGCCGTTGCTACATGCTAAATATCTAAGCTCTTGGTCCCGTGGCTTCAGAGAAGAAGATTTTTTAGGCTTTTTTCCATTATGCGTCTATGGGAGCTAAGGGGCCCCCGGGCGTGACCCATTTGGACCCCAGGGGCATGATTGGCAGGATTTGTGTAGGTGACCACTTGCCGCTGCTACATGCTTAATATCTAAGCTCTTGGCCCTGTGGTTTCAGAAAAGAAGATTTTTGAAGTTTTTTTCCATTATGAGTCTATGGGAGCTAAGGGTCCCCGGGGCGTGGCCCATTTGAACCCCGGGGGCATGATTGGCAGAATTTCTGTAGGTGACCACTTGCCGTTGCTACATGCTAAATATCTAAGCTCTGGGCCCTGTGGTTTCAGAGAAGAAGGTTTTTGGAGCTTTTATTCATCATATAAGTCTATGGAAGCTAAGGGGCCCCGGGGTGTGGCCAATTTTGACCCCAGGGGCATGGTTGGCAGGATTTATGTAGGTGACCACTTGACATTGTTACAAGCTAAATATCTAAGGTCTGGGCCCTGTTCAGAGAAGAAGATTTTTAAAATTTTTCCCATTGTAAGTCTATGGTAGCTATATGCTGTCATGCCAACCAGAATTCCAATCTGATCAGCTCAGAAACCTTATGCAGCCTTTCCCCCTATCTGATGATGCTTCTCATGAAATTTGATCAAGATGGGGTATTAGAGATATACTTATTTGAAATTGTTTACGGACTCACACGCGCACGGACGCACGCACGACGGACGACGGACAAAATGTGATCACAAAAGCTCACATTGTCACTACGTGACAGGTGAGCTAAAAACAGAATGCTATTCGACCTCTATGATATTTTATCGTTGAAATACGCAAGAGATATTGAGCAAAGCCCTCCGGATTGTCTTTGAAACGATTTTGTTCTAAGAGGCCACGCACTGTGCAACCTTGCGAAAGGCGGCAAAAAGCAACTGTTTTTTTTTTTTTTTTTTTGACAATTTAATTATTGCAAGTGTTTTGATGGTGGTGGGTGGCTGAAATACGTGGGTCTGGGTGATAAATAAACAACCGCAATGTTGCCCAACATGTCTCTGAATGAAATCACAGAAGGTTAGCTCAAATCATGTTTTGCCCCGTTTATGTTGTGCGGCTATGTTTATATAGTTTGGCTATGATGTTGTAGACATACTTTTGTTTTTGGCAACTTCGTGCAAAGTTTTTTATAATAAGGCGTGAGAAAAAAAAATATATTTGAGTTCGTCTGTCATTACGGACAATTACCAATCTTAATCATAGGCAAAAAATGCTAATGTTTTCTAAGTAGAAGTAAAACAAAGATCAGGAATTGATACAATTAACTTACTCCATCCATAAAAGACACCAAAGGGAAAGAAATACAAACATTAAGCGACCAGACCATAATGGAAACCTAAACAAAGGAAGGCCATATGGACAGTTACTTTCCCACAAAATGGCCATATGGCCATCCAAAATTAAAAGACACAAGTGATACACACAGTTAGTAACAAACAACAACATAAATAAATCGCCACAGAAGAGCCACCTTGGAACGGTCAGTGGAAGATTTCCACTGGGGGGCTTAAATCGATTTTACGTGGCCACAATCCTCGCCCTTACTTCCGTCGCGATTTAGACAAAAAAATTTTGTTCAGTCCGCATGAAGGCCTCCTAACTCATCAGTGCAACATCTCCGTGAACACAGAAATCAAAGAACCACAGAGGTGAGACAACGGTGAGGACTCGACAGCAAGAAACCACTGAAATGCTGGAGCAAAAGAAAACCAACAGTTAGACTCCGATGAGCCCGACCAGAGACAGAGCATCAGACATCAACCAACATTATGTCTTTAATTTTCAATAAGCCTTTACGTTGGAGCCGTCATAGAATCTGAGGCCTGACCCACCGGCGTGCAATTAAAGAGGGAAGCAAAGTTGCCAACCGTGATTGGGTTAACTACCATGCATGCAGTCTGTCGTATAATATCCATGTTGTACCCAATCTTTTTATATCGAAGAATGATTTTACGAAATTGGGTGCTGAAGTCATTGCGGTTATATATTTTTCTGAATTTATATACTAAGTCACCATAAAATTCGGGTTCCGATAGACCTTGTTGCAGAAGAGATTTAAGTCCAATATTGAATTTTGAAATTAAATCAGAATGGCGTCTATAAAATTTTGAAAAGGCTTTGCGTAGTTTATGGTACCGATAACCCTGATTAAGGAGTTTAGCCGTTAATAATTTATTACGAGTGTTGAAGTCAGTTACATGACTACACACTCTAGCAAATCGAATTAATTGCGAAATATAAACGCCATAGGATGGCGCACGAGGAACATCGCCATCCAAAAAAGGAAAATTTACAATCTCAAAATCAAAGTCATCGCGTTTATCATAAATTTTGCACGAAACAAATCCATCTACAATAGATAGATGTAAATCCAAAAACGGGGCCTCGGTATCAGAAGAATTTGCTTTATTTAACTGAAGTTCTAGGGGGTAAATCTGACTGATCAAACCATCAAAATAGGTATTATCAATATTTAATAAATCATCTAAATATCTAGAAGTAGAGCTAAAAGCTTCAATAATTTCAGATTGGTTATCAATGGAAAGCGACAAAATGAAGTCTCTTTCATAAAAATACAAGAACAGATCAGCCACAAGAGGTGCGCAATTAGTACCCATCGGAATACCCACAATTTGTCTAAATAACTTAGTACCGAATCTAATATAAATATTGTCAAGTAGAAAGGTGAGGGCATCACACACTTTCTGACATGACCAAAGTGTATAATTCTTATGCTCTTTAGAAGTGAAAAATGCATTTTTGACATTACATGCAAGATAGAGAGAATCTTCTCTGTGAAAAGCCCATTCAATTAAATCATTAAGCTTTTCTTTTATAAGATTATGAGGAAGTGTAGTGGAAAGAGTGGAAAAATCGTAGGTAGACAGACTAGAAGCACGAAACTGTCTATATTTCAATTTATTTAAAACCTCATTCGAATTTTTTATAGACCAAAACAGATTTCTTCCTGATCTTTCAAAGACTTTATCACAATATTTAATTACATGCGTTTTAATAGCAGTAAGACAGGAAGTTAATAATTTAGAAAGTTCAGTGGTAGTGCAAGAACTAGAATTTGCAATAAACCGTGCTTTGTAAGGTTTTTTATGAAGTTTTGGTAACCAGTATAGCGTAGGAAGCTTGTCTGATGGCTGATGAGACCAAATCTAAGATGGCTGATGAGACCAAATCTAGCTCTAAACTGCCTTTTGCACTTTGAGCAACACAGGTTAGAGGAAGACACCTCTGTTTGTGATGCCTTTACTCTTGCTTTGCGCTGTGCATGCATCTGTTCTGTTTCGCTGATTCGTTTTGCTTCATATTCACTAGCACCCCTTCTTATGAGGCCTCGCCACTTTGCTCGGTCCAGTGCAATTGGTTCCCACGACTCTGTTGATATATTGAAGTCCTTAAGGGAGGCTTTGAGTGTGTTTCCTTGAAACGTTTCTCCATGGGAGCGTTTTCTGTTTCTAATTCTCCATATAGGATTTTCTTTGGCAGTCGTTCCTCAGGCATCCTCGTAACAAAGCCTGTCCACCATAACTGTGCCAGTTTCGGAAGTGTATGTATATTCTACACCCCTCCCTTTTCAGGACTTCTGTGTCTGGAATCTTGTCTTGCCACTAAATCTTTAAGAGTTTCCTAAGAGTATGGAAGTGGTTCAGTCTTTTGCCGGTAAACTGTCCATGTTTCGCATGCATATAATAGTGTTGGTAGCACCACAGCTCTGTATACTTTCAGTTTTGTGTCAAGCCTGATTCCACTTCGATCCAAAACGCGAACCCGTAATCGGCTAAATGTTTTCATCAATATGCACTGTTCATGACCGTGTGTTCCCAGGGTAGGTGAATTTATATACCACTTGCAGTTTTGACCCTTTCACTGTGATGGTGGGCTTCTTGTAGTGCTTGGCAGGTGCTGTTTGATAGACCACCTTAGTCTTTTGTATGCTAATTGTGAGGTCATATCTGTCACAGGAGTCAAATACTTGATCTTCACCGTTTTGCATATTCTCTTCTGTCGTAGAAACCTTTGCCATGTTATGAGCAGAGAGGAACTCATCTCTGTCTGCATCTTGGATTTGGCTTGCAATCCTGTAAGGTTGAAAAGTTTCCCTTCAAAGCGATATTTAATAAGTAAAGGTATACCATTGCCACCGTCCTGGAAAGTATCTGTGACCATGGCTGACTTGTGTTGTGGATAGTACACATCCTTGCTTGGCTCCATTTGTCACAGGGAATGGATCAGAAAACTCGCCATCAGTTTGGCCCAGTGCAAGCACACCATCAGAGGATGAGAACCACTTTCTTTTGGAATGTATGGCATACAGGCCCTTACGGGAGGTTTTTCTTCTGAAATTAAGCAAATTACATACGAACATTTCATTTATGATCTGCATGGGTAGTACAAAGCAGCTGTACTCTTTGCTAGATAATAAAAATATGACATGTTTGAAACTACTAATAAAATACATTAAAACTCTTTTTGAAAAGCGTACAATGTTGCTAGTGTCGTAACCTATGTAACTCCAGTATTTATCAACATTGCCCTCTTATAACAGTCGATTTGTGTTGATATGTTAATTGCATTCAGTTGTGCTGTATGTATGACATTACCATTCATTGTGAATGTGTTAATTGCTAATAAATCATTGTAATCATTAGGTATAATATCCCTGGTGTACGTTCAGTCTTTCGGAAGAGATCTGACCTTCCCTGAGATGACTAAAAATCGTCTTTGTTCCTATTGCTCTCTCTCTCTCTCTCTCTCTCTCTCTCTCTCTCTCTCTCTCTCTCTCTCTCTCGTCAAGACTGCCTTGTTTAACTTCTTAAGCAGCATGTACTTTACGTGTAATTTGCTTGTACGCTAACCATCCCTACTTAAATAATTGATCATCACCATTTTCATTTTGTAACAAATCACTGAAGAAGTCAGACAGAGTTGTTTTCTTGTTAACATATTAATAATGTATTTGGTTAAACATGAAGGAATTATATGTGTCTAGCTAGAGCCCGACTGTTTTTGTTTATGTGACTATCGCTGGTGTTGTACAAAATCCATGTAACGGTTACTTGTAGCAGCGCTAGCCTTCTCCCTGGGATGCCAGAGCTTTGTATATAAAACTTCGATGTCTCGAACACCCTAGGGACCTCAAATGTCTGTTCCAGACAGGGGTAGTTCGAGCCACTGGGGGTTACCGCGAATAGGCATAACGAGATATTTTTGGACATCTTGTCGGTATCCTATAATGAAAATGTATGTTGTGTATACTCATTAGAATCGCCTCATCGAGGCGATTCTAATGAGTACACACAGCATAAATTTGTAATATAAAAGACGGAAATCTCCTAAATTATCCCACTCTTTTTTATGTAGAGGATCTCCCTAGGGACTCAAAAAAGGTTCGACTAAGACATGGTAAACGAGCCATCGGTGTTCGAGCCATCGAAGTTCTATTGTATATAAAGTAAAATCTGGACTGCGCTCGTGTATTCGGACAGTGGCAAAACAAATTTCAGATCTCCTCCGAAACGCTGAAAATATAAATGATATAGCACTGTATAAGCACGCCAAGGACAAGTTGTTTCAAATATTTCAAATATTTTTTTCGCATTACTTATGATAATAAATTTGTGTGAAGATGCCAAGTTGTTAGTCATTTCAATGTTTACCGATAAACCGCGGCGCTGTTAAATGGCAGAACTTACTGAACAAAAGTGTGTCTTCAACTTCATAGCCAGGCTGCATAAACGGAGCCACACTACATAAACGGGACCAGACGTGTTTTGGGCAAACGTTCCGTGATTACATACAGAGACTTGTCGGGGGACATTCTGGCTGTTTATTTGTCACCCAGACACACTTAAACAGCAACGCTCAGCAAAACACGTTCAGCGAATTATCTGTTTAAAAGAAAAATCAACTGTCTTTTGGCACCTTTCGCAAAGTTGCACAATGCGTGTACTCTTGGAAGAAATCGTTTTTAAGACAATCCCGAGTGCTTTGCTCAATATCATAAGCGCATTTCAACTGTAAAAAATCTTGATTGTGTCATTCAAAGAAGAGAGAGAAATGAAAATACCGTCCGTGAAATGAACACCCCACTAAACCCCACTTTATATAGAGAAAACTGGGGTTTACGGGGGTATATATTTTTTTCTTATTTCTGCTCCAAGACATAGGTTGTGGGTACTCGTTAGAACCGCCTCATTGAGGCGGTTCTAACGAGCACCCACAACCTATGTTTTGAACATTTATAAGAAAAATATCACGCATTTTCATCAGACAAGTAGCCATTTTGGAGATATAAAAAATGTACTATGTCGCACTGATAAGTTATCATAATACCAAGCACCTACATGTCGCTTTTGTTTTCGAGCTACAACTTCGGAGCCGCACGTGATCCGGAAGTGCCACATAAGATTTAAGGTGCGGAGCCAGCGGCTCTGCTTATTTAGATGACCAACCGTGTAATACATATTTACAATCAGCTGCGAAATCCTCTTCATTTAACTAAGAAAATTTATTTCCTAATCGTCAAATCAAAATATTTCGATTTACCCATCACGAAAACACATCTATATAATGTTGACCCCCTTGTATAGTAAAACTGGGGTTTACAGGGGTAAACCTTATTTTTCTTATTTCTGCCTTAGAATAAAGATTGTGGGTACTCGTTAGAACCGCTTCAATGCGGCGGTTCTAACGAGTACCCACAATTTATATTTTGAACAGAAATAAGTAAAATATCACAATTTTCCTTCTTAAAATTTTCATGTTTTCGGCGAAAAATGTTACAATGTATTTGTATACGCGTGTTTGCGTAATGCTTTGTGTCTTTGATGTTAAAAATGTGCACCACTGTTAAGACGAGTCAGTCAAGTGTGACAAATTTGCACCTGTAACTTAAATAAAGTGCAGTAAATTATCATCATGACACAATAGGTGGTACATTCATTGACCAATCAGGGTCATCATTACAAGTGGGTGTGCTCTTGATCTTTTGATGGTCAAAATATTTCAGATAAAAAGAAACTTGATTGCTATTCTTACCTTTGATCTTTACTTAGAAAAGAAACAGTTGACAGGAGTGCCATATATTCAATGTTGCCGCTGATTGTAAATGGGAAAACACACAGATTACGTATAAACACGCCCTATTATATAAATTGTAAACTTTACCGCCAAAAAAAAAAAAAAAAAAAGAAAAGAGAAAATTTTACGATGAAAAATTGTGATATTTTTCTTATTTTTGCTCAAAATATAGATTGTGGGCACTCGTTAGAATTTAGAGCAGACATAAGAAAAATAAGGTTTACCGCCCCCATCCCCCACCCCCTGTAAACCCCAGTTTTACTATACAAAGGGTCAAAAATTTTATAGGCGTGTTTTCTTGATGCATACACACACAACAGAACAAGAGGACCATGATGGTCCTATATCGCTTACCTGAGCTAAGAGATTTACATGTGGGTTCTTGGGCACGACAATTTTTGGCCTCAGGGCTATAATTTGAACAATCTTGGTAGAGGTCCACTAAATGAAGCTTAATATCAAATATCATGAGCCTGGGCCTTCTGGTTTCAGATAAAAAAATCTTTAAGGTTTTCCATATATAAGCTTATGTAAAAGATGCGGGCCCTGTGTGTGTGTGTGTGTGGGGGGGGGGGGGCATTTTTGGCCCCAGGTTAGAATTTGAACAATCTTGGAAGAGGTCCACTAGATGAAGCAGCAAGCGTCATACCAAATCCTTTTGGTTTCAGACAAGAATACTTTTAAAAGTATTCCCTCTATTTGCCTACGTAAAACATCGAACAGCGCCATTTTTGGCCCGAGGGCTATAATTGGAACAATCTTGGTAGAGGTCCATCAGTTGAAACTTCATACCAAACATCAAAGACCTGGGCCTTCTGGTTTCAGACAAAAAAGATTTTTAAAGGTTTTCCCTATATAAGTCTATGCAAAACCAGTGGGCCATGGGGCGGAGCCATTTTTGGCCCCAGAGCTATAATTTGAACAATCAGAATCTTGGTTAAGGTCCACTACATGAAGCTTCATACCAAATATCAAAGACCTGGGCCTTCCGGTTTCCGATAAGAAGATTTTTAAAAGTTTGCCCCATATAAGCCTATGTAAAATCAGTGGGACCCCAATCGGGGGTACTTTTGGCCAAAGGGTAATAAGAATAATTTTGGTATCGGTTCACTAGACAAAGCTTCATACCAAATATCAAAGACCTGCGCCTTCTAGTTTCTGACAAGAAGATTTTTAAAGGCTTTCCCTATATAAGCCTACGTAAAACCAATGGGCCCCGGCGCGGGGTGCATTTTTGGCCCCAGGGCTATAATTGGAACAATTTTGGTAGAGGTCCACTAGACAAAGCTTCATTCAAAGACCTGGGCCTTCTGGTTTCAGACAATAAGATTTTTAAAGGTTTTCCCTATCTTAGCCAATACAAAAATAGTGGGCCCTTTGGCGCGGGGGCATTTTAGCCCTAGGGCTATAATTTGAACAATCTTGGTAGAGGTCCACTAGATGAAGCTTCATACCAAATATCAAAGACCTGGGCCTTCTGGTTTCAGACAAGAAGATTATTAAAGATTTTCTCTATATAAGTTCTATAAAAGGGTTATCCTTTGGAAGCAAGGAATACACCACAGAAGTGAAAAATATGGAGTGTACATGTTTTCTGGGCCAGACTAGCTAGTTTCGGCCAATTAGGCCTCATCAGTGACCCTCAGATATTTTTAAAATTCCACAATGGAATCAATGAACCCAAAGGACAAGAAAATATAATCTACACTATGCTGTATATGTAAGCTATGTAAAACAAGTGGGTCCCTTAGCGGGGGCATATTTGGCCCCAGGCCTATAATTTGAACAATCTTGATAGAGGTCCACTAGACGAAGCTTCATACCAAAAATCAAAGACCTGGGCCTTCTGGTTTCAGACAAGAAGATTTTGTTAATGTTTTCCGCATTATAAGTCTTTGTAAAACCAGTGGGCCCCGGCGCGGGGGCATTTTTGGCCCGGGGCTATAATTTGAACAACCTTGGTAATGGTCCACTAGGCGAAGCTTCATACCAAAAATCAAATACCTGGGCCTTCTGGTTTCAGACCAGAAGATTTTAAAAGGTTTTTCCTATATAAGCCTATGTAAACCAGTAAAACAAGTGGGCCCCAGCGCGGGGGCATTTTTGGCCCCAGGGCTATAATTTAAACAATCTTGATATAGGTCCACTAGCCGAAGCATCATACCAAATATCAAAGACCTGGGCCTTCTGGTTTCAGACAAGAAGATTTTTAAAGGTTTTCCCTATATTAGCCTATACAAAACCAGTGGGCCCTGGCGCGGGGGCATTTTTGGTCCTAGGGCTATAATTTGAACAATCTGGGTAGAGGTCCACTAGACGAAGCTTCATACCAAATATCACAGACCTGGGCCTTCTGGTTTCAGACAAGAAGATTTTTTAAGAGTTTCCCTATATAAGCCTATGTAAAACAAGTGGGCCCCGGCGCGGGCGCACTATTGGCCCCAGGGCTATAATTTGAACAATCTTGGTAGAGGTCCACTAGACGAAGCTTCATACCAAATACCAAAGACCTGGGCCTTCTGGTTTCAGACAAGAAGATTTTTAGCTCACCAGAGCCGAAGGCTCCGGGGGAGCTTATAGGCATTGGTCCGTCGTCCGTCGTCGTCTGCGTCTGTGTCTGCATCTGCATCGTCAACATTTTCAAACAACATCTCCTCTGAAACAACTCGGCCAATTGAAACAAAATTACATGTGGAGCCTCTATAGGAAAGGGGAACGAAAGTTTGTTCTTGAGGACTGTGTCACATGACCAATATGGCCGCCATGCCCATATATGGTAAAACCTTTAAAAATCTTCTTCTCAAGAACCGAACAGCCGATGATCTTGAAACTTGGTATGCAGCATCGGGGACTCGGGCCCTACCAAGTATGTTCAAATGATGACCTTGGGTTGACCTTGACCTGTTTTACGCCAAGGTCAAATTTGGTCACTTAGACATCTGTATGGAAAACGGCAAAATAGTGGAGTTTTCTGATTGTATATTAGCTAGTGGCATCAGAAATGGTATTTACAATCAGCTGAATGGAAGTTTATCAGTTCTAAAGGTCAAGGTCATGAACCGACCATTGTCCAGGACGGCTCAGATTCAGTATTTTTATCTTCTTCTTCACTTAAACTACTTGGCCAATTGAAACCAAATTATATGTGGAGCCTCTATGGAATGAGGGAACGAAAGTTTGTTTGTAAGGACTGGGTCACATGACCAATATGGCCGCCATGCCCATATATGGTAAAAACCTTTAAAGATCTTCTTCTCAAGAACCGAACGGCCGATGATCTTGAATCTTGGTATGCAGCATCAGGGACTCTGGCCCTACCAAGTTTGTTCAAATGATGACCTTTGATTGACCTTGACCTGTTTTACGTCAAGGTCGAATTTGGTCATTTAGACATTTGTATGAAAAAATGGCAAAAACAGTGGATTTTTTCTGATTGTGTATTAGCTAGTGGCATCAGAAATGGTATTTACAATCAGCTGAATGGAAGTTTATCAGTTCCAACGGTCAAGGTCATTTACCGGCGTTTATCCAGGACGGCTCAGATTCGGTATTTTTATCTTCTTCTTCACTTAAACTATTTGACCAATTCAAACCAAATTACACGTGGAGCCTCTATGGAATGAGGGAACGAAAGTTTGTTCTTGAGGACTGGGTCACATGACCAATATGGCCGCCATGCCCATATATAATAAAAAAATTTAAAAATCTTCTTCTCAAGAACTGAACGATCGATGATCTTGAAACTTGGTATGCAGCATCAGGGACTCTGGCCCTACCAAGTTTATTCAAATGATGACCTTTGGTTGACCTTGACCTGTTTTACGTTAAGGTCAAATTTGGTCACTTAGGCATTTGTATGGAAAAGTGGAAGAACAGTGAATTTTTCTGATTGTATATTAGCTAGTGGCATCAGAAATGATATTTACAATCAGCTGAATGGAAGTTCATCAGTTCCAAAGGTCAAGGTCATTTACTGACCTTTGTTCAGGACGCCTCAGATTCAGTATTTTTTTATTTTCTTCTTCACTTAAACTACTTGGCCAATTGAAACCAAATTACATGTTGAGCCTCTATTAAATGAGGGAACGAAAGTTTGTTCGTGAGGACTGGGTCACATGACCAATATGGGCCGCCATGCCCATATATGGTAAAAACCTTGAAAAAAATCTTCTTCTCAAGAACCGAATGGCAGATGATCTTGAAACTTGGTATGCAGCATCAGGGACTCTGGCCCAACCAAGTTTGTTCAAATGATGACCTTTGTTGACCTTGACCTGTTTTATGTCAAGGTCAAATTTGGTCACTTAGACATTTGTTTGGAAAAATGGCAAAGTAGTGGATATTTCTGATTGCCTGGTAGGCTGTGACATAAAAAAATGATATTTGCAGTTAGCTGAATGGAAGTTTATTAATTCCAAAGGTCAAGGTCATTACTGACCTTTGTCTTGGATGGCTCAGATTCAGTATTTTTATCTTCTTCTCCAGTAAAAGAGCTGTGCTGATTGAAACCAAATTACACGAAAAGCCTAGGGGTGGCAATTTAACATTATTTGTGGTATTGTTGTCACATGACCAAGATGGGCACCTGCCTGTATATGGTATAAATCACATTACCTCCGGTGAGCGTAGTGGCCCATGAGCCATTTGTTAAAGGTTTACCCTATATAAGCCCATGTAAAACCAGTGGGCCCTGGCGGGGGCGTTTTTGACCCCAGGGCTATAATTTGAACAATCTTGGTGATGAAGCTTCATACCAAATACCAATGACCTTGGCCTTCTGGCTTGAAACAAGAAAATTTTTAAAGGTTTTTTTTTTTCCTTATTTTCTCCTTTTCGTTGCCATGGCAACCAGAGTTCTGCATAGAAAGGAATTCTTTGAACAACTTTGAGAGAGGACCACCCACAGATCATTTCTGCTAAGTTTGGTCAAAATCTGTCAAGTGGTTTAGGAGGAGATATCATTTATAGAAGTTGTGGACGGACATCTGGACGGACGACGACGACGACGGACGAAAACCGATCACAATAGCTTCCCCGGAGCCTTCGGCTCAGGTGAGCTAAAATAACTACATAGCTGATTTGTTACTCTTTTATGTGTGTGTTTTGATTTTACAGCCCATTCAAAATTATTTCACTTATTTCGAGCCGATCGTTAATCAGAGGCCGGCAAAAAACCGGTGTACCTGGAAAAACAGAAGAAAAAAAAACACATGACTTTCCGTTGCAGAAATTGGCTTCTCGCATGCGCGAATTCCCAGCGGCGAAAGAGCTAATTTTTAAAAGTCAGTGCTCTTACCCACTGGGTCACGGCGGTCCGTAATTCTTTCCTTTGAATCTAGTAAAATAGCTAAAATTGAAACAAGAGAGTATTTACACACTGTTTCTCTTTTAAAGTGAGAACAACGCCATCGCCGTAATACAATTTTTTTGTAACATGGTTCATGACGGCGTCATGTGACTCAATGTAGTCGTTGAGTTATGGGCGCCTCTATTGTATTTTTGTTTGTTTGATTTGGAGTTTACGTTCTCGTCAACATTGTAAAGGTCATTTTTGAGACATTGCTTCCAATTTTGTGGAACTTTTACCCGACATTGAGATGAAATGACATCTCAAGCCCTGCCGCCCAATGAAACCAATAGGGTTTATAAGTAATGGCGGTCTGATTCACACCGCTTTGCCTGGGCAGGCTTAGATCCTCTCAGCGGTTTACCAGTACTCGCGCGCGGGTCGGTTTCAGCTCTGCGTGGAAGCATCAAGCAGCCCATCTATTTCTTCAAGCCCCGGTGGGCGGGGGCTAGCCACTATTATAGCTACATCTATAAATACACTGATAATTTTAATATTTTGTTCGGAAGATGTTTTATAGTGTTGTGAATCTGCAAGTGACATAAAAGTACATCGATATTTTCGACCGTATATGGAGTTATTCGTTTGTTGCATAGACCGTCTGGCCATGATATTTGTATAAACGCCTAATCAGTATGTGTGGCAAGTGCACGCCAATTTCACACCCATATAGTGTTGCGGTCTTAAAATTTATGAGCCATGTCATGGCAAAAGCTGTTTAAGCCATTTTGCTAATAACAAAGGTGGAGATCAGCCTGCGCATTCGTGCAGTGTCATCATGAAAACACGCCTATATAATTTTGACCCCCTTGAACCCCACTTTTATACAGTACAACTGGTGTTTACAGGAGTAAACATTATTTTTTCTTATTTCTGCTCTAAAATATAGACTGTGGGTACTCGTTAGAACCGCCACTATGAGTACCCACAATCTATATTTTGAGCAGAAATAAGAAAAATATCACAATTTTTCATCTTAAAATTTTCCTTCACTTTTGCGGCGGTAAATATACGAGCGTATAGGCGTGTTTTCGTACTTCTGATCAGTACATGTGTGGTTATTGCCTAGATAGTACAATACGTCTAGTTTATATGTCTAAAATTTCAAGAATCATGCCCGTCAACACTTTTCTATTTTTCTTTCTTTTCTTTCTTCAATAAATCTCTCTCTCTCTCTCTCTCTCTCTCTCTCTCTCTCTCTCTCTCTCTCTCTCTCTCCACATTTCGTACTTGGTTTATATTCTCAGTATGTAACCGCCATTGATATTTTCGTTTGTTTTGTTTGTTTGATTTGAGGTTTAACGTCCCCGTCAACACTGTAAAGGTCATTTTGGAGACGTTGCTTCCAATTTTGTGGGACTTTTACTCGACATTGAGATGAAATGACATCTCAAGCCCTGTCGCCCAATGAAACCAATAGGGTTTATTAGCATGGACGGTCCGCCTCGCACCGCGGTTCCTGGACAGGCTTAGCTCCTCTAAGCTGTTTACCAGTACTAGTGTGCGGGCCGGATTCAGCTCTGCGTTGAAGCATCGTGCAGCCCATATATTTCTTCAAGCCCCTATGGGCGGGGTCATAATTGATATTTTCGTAGGTACTTTCACGAATCACAGGAGATGGCCTTGATATAAGCAAAAGCTTACTGTCAAATCCTGTTAGTTGCTGTTGTAATTGATTGTACATGTAGGCCTACATTATTCTTGACAAATAAATACTGTTTAAACCAAGAATCATGCTAGTTTGCGTAGCTGAGCAGGCTGGTTTGTATTTTCTTGCACACCAGATAATTAAGGAAATCCATAGTTTTAGCTTGGGATAGAAATTCTGTTCTAACCCTGGTGTTCTTACCCAAAATCGAATATTCTCGCGTGTTTGATAAATGCACTGGTTGAATAGGACCTCATATGTGCCGTCGTTAAGGTTGACGTCGCATCACGTTACGTGACGTCACTAAACATTCCTGCAGTGTCATCCGAATACGGGGACGTCGGTAACCGAAGTGACTGCAGTATTAAAAATCCACACTCAGAAATGGAAGGTTTGCAAGAAAATCCTACATGGGGGTGAGGGGTGGATACAAAAAAAACGTCCCTTGGGATCACTGCCCGGCATCACTCGGCAAGCCTCGTGATGCCGGACAGTGACCCTCGGCACGATTTTTCCATCCACCCCTCACACCCATATATGATTCTTATATTCTTGCACACCAGACAAGGAAACCCGTAATTGTATTACGTTGATGGCGTTCCGACCCAAAATCGAATGTAATCGCGTGTTTGATAAATGCACTGGTTGAATACGACCTCATATGCGCTGTCGTTTAGGTTAACGTCACAGCACGTTAGGTGACGTCACTAAACATTCCTGTAGTTTCAGCACAATATGGCGGACGTCGGTAACCGAAGTGACTGCAGCATTAAAATCCGCGCTAAGAAATGGAAGGTATGCAAGAAAAAAAATCCTATATGGGTGTGAGGGGTGGATAGAAAAATCCGTCCCTCGGGATCACTGTCCGGCATCACTCGGCGAGCCTAGTGATGCCGGACAGTGACCCTCAGGACGGATTTTTCCATCCACCCCTCACACCCATATAAGATTCTTATATTCCCGGAGGCAGGTTTTCTCGAGACTGGGCTGATATTCTCCATTTGTGATGACACTAAATGTCGTATCAGGAAGACATTTTGCGTCATTTTACCCATAATTCATTGTGATATAATACCGATTTATAAATAAGATAATGTCTCATGAAAACAATTTAAGCTTTTAAGGGGAGTGAACATTACTTGCTTAACAAGGGAGACAACATTATGGACTAAACATTACATAACAAACCCGTGCGACACCATCACGAAACCACGCCTATACAAATACTTTGTAAACTTTACCGCCGAAAACAACGAGAATTTTTATATGAAAAATTGTGCTATTTTTCTTATTACTGCTCAAAATATAGATTGTGGGTACTCGTTAGAACCGCCTCATCAAGGCGGTTCTAACGAGTACCTTCAATCTATATTTTTGAGCAGAAATAAGAAAAATTAAGGTTTACCCCAGTAAACCACAGTTTTGCTACATAAAAGTTGGGTTCAATGGGGTCTAAATTATATAGGCGTGTTTTCGTGATGCAGTGCATTTTTCCTCGGATCCGTGAATTTTCACATCTCTAAAATGGTTTATATATCTGATGAATACACATGATATCTTTCCTATTAATACTGCAAACTTAGATAATGGGTGCTCTTTGGACTCCCAACTCGACCTGCTGTCAGCACAACAGAACTTTATCCTATACTTAAGCCCGGCAACGAAAGCTACACTGCACCTTCATGCCAACCCAGCCTCCCAGTGAAATTTATGAGACTCGCTTCGGGATCATATAAGCATTTTCTTTGTATTTTCTCGCTTAAAACTTGTTGATAACTTCTTCAGAAAACACTCCGGTCACCGAAGACGCAAGTGCGCAGGCGCAAGTGCGCAGGCTTGTCCGAGTCTTCACCGGTCGCACCAGTCTGGGTGTAGGTTGTGACGTGCGCTGCCCAAAATGTAAGTGCCGTTGGCTGCCATTTGGTTAAGGGTCACTGACGAGGTCATTATTTCTTCTCGTCCTTCTTAGGATAGCCGGGTTCCATCACGTGAACAAGCCCGTGAAATAAAGACCCCCTAAACCCCACTTTATATTGAGTAACCCGGGGTTTACGGGGGTAAACACCATTTTCTCTATTTCTGCTCCAAGACATAGGTTGTAGGTACTAGTTAGAACCGCCTCATTGAGTGAGTGAGTGAGTTTTAGTTTTACGTCCCACCAACAGCTAAGGTCATACGGAGACGGGACCTCGGTTTAAAGACTCATCCGAAAGTCTGGAGAAGCCCGGGATCGATCCTGCAATCCCTGGTTTACAAGGCGAGTAGCATAACCACTGCGCCACAGGGGCTTCTACCGCCTCATTGAGGCGCTTCTAACGAGTACCCACAACCTATGTTTTGAGTATAAATAAAAAAAATATCACACTCTTTCATAAAAAAATACCATTTTTGAGGTATGGAAAAAATTCACTATGTAATGATTGATAATGTGGACAGTATCATTGTGTAGATTATAGTTTCTAGTCCATCGGGATAAAGATTCCATTGTGGACTTTTTAACTGATAAGGCCTTATTGGCCGAAACTAGCTAGTTTGGCAGATAAAGTCTCGTACACTCCCCAATTTTAATTGAGGCAGTAAATTCTAACGATCATTTACAATCGTGTCTTGTAACAGAAATAAGTAAAGTTACATATGACATTGTCGCCCACATTTTTGCCTCTGTAAAGTGGAGTTTATAATAAGAATCTATCTCGAGGGCCGCATCTCGGTTTCACGACGCCGGATTGTGATCCGAGGAACGGATATTCTCTTTCCTATTTACACCCAAGATATATATATTTGCATTCCTTTCATTTTTGAGTGTTTTTCGTTTTCACAAAGAAAAGAATATGCTGTAATTTCGATTGCCGATGTCTACCATATTGTGATGGCATCATTGGTACGTTAAGTGACGTTATAACGTTCTTTGACGTCAAACATAAAGACGGCGTACACCAATAAAACCAATACACATCAAACAAGTAAGAAAATCTGGATTTTAACATAACCCTCTTTGTTTTCTTGTAATCTGAGTCCCTCTGCAAAATATATCCACTCCTAAAAGAAATAGTGTGTTCTGAATAATTCCTGGAACCTTTATAATACATTGTTATAAGAAGACCAGAGTGGAGAAACATTTGGTAAGCACACGCGTTCTTTCATGGTTCTGTGAAAGAGTTCTGTGAAAGGCATTTCATTACGACAAGACATCCGCAAGACAATAGGGCATTCTTTCATACTACCAAAATGGCTACTTTTCCTATGAAAATGTGTGATGTTTTTCTTATTTATACCCCAAACATAGGTAATCATGGGTGCTCGCTAGAGCCGCCTCTTTGAGGCGGTTCTAACGAGTACCAACAAGCCATGTCTTAGAGCAGAAATAAGCAAAATAACGAATACCACCTGTAATGCCCACTTTTCTCTGTATAGCGTGGGGTTTAGAGTGGTGTTTATTTAATTGTTTGTTTGATTTGAGGTTTAACGTCCCCGTCAACACTGTAAAGGTCATTTTGGAGACGTTGCTTCATATTTTGTGGGACTTTTACCCGACGCTGAGATGAAATGACATCTCAAGCCCTGTCGCCCAAAAAAAACAATAGGTTTTATGAGCATGGACGGTCTGACTCGTACCGCCGCCTGGGCAGGCTTAGATCCTCTTAGTGGTTTACCAGTACTCGTGTACGGGTCGGATTTAGCTCTGCGTGGAAGCATCGTGCAGCCCATATATTTCTTCAAGCCCCGATGGGCGGGGGCGTTTGAAGTTGTGGGTGCTCGTTAGAACCGTCTCTTTGAGACAACCTATGTCTTGGAGCAGAAATAAGAATAATGATGTATACCCCCATTAACCCTAGTTTTTTCTATATACAGTAGAACTTCGATGGCTCGAACACCGATGGCTCGTTTACCATGGATGTGTCGAACCCATTCTTGAGCCCCTAGCGAAATCCTCTACATAAGAAATAAAGAGGGATAATTAAGGAGATTTTAGTCTTTTATCTTGCAAATATATGCTGTGTGTACTCATTAGAATCGCCTCGATGAGGCGATTCTAATGAGTACACACAGCATATTTTTTGTTATAGAACACCGAAAAGATGTCTAAAAACATCTCGTTATGCCTCCTGACAGTAGCCCTCAGTGGCTCGAACTACCCCTGTCTCGAACAGATTTTCGAGGTCCCAAAGGTGTTCGAGCCATCGAAGTTCCACTGTACATGTAAAGTGGGGTTTAGATGGGTGATTCATTTCACCCACTTGTTCACATGATATTTATCTGTCAGGATAGCCTGCGCATATGTATCTATATTTCTTTAACTTTCATTAAATTTTAAAATTTATGTCCTCTTATTATATATTAAAATATTCAATAAGTAAATCTGATAAAATTTTATTGTAAATTTTGCAGTTATTTGAGATGAATGTAATTTATACCTTACACCGCCAATTTTAATGCTATTACATTCAATTCAAACTATACGTCTTTATAGAATATAAGTTTACAAGATTTTTTTGTTCACTTTTAAGTCATGACAAAGTGTTCTTCATCAATCATCACATGGCATGTATTAGTATGACAGCGAAATGAAAAATTTTAAAATGATGTTGATCTTATTTACGCATACTTTTTCCTCAATATACAAGTTATAATTCAGCTCTCAGCAAAACTTAAGTCTATACCGTAACACAGTCTATGCCATAGCATATTTGCTTGAACTTCAGACTGCTACGCTACATTTAAAAAAAATCCCCTCGAATTCCTAAAAATCCTTTCGAATTATACCAGTGGAGAAAGGTTCTTCTCTGTTATACATGCAATGATTAGGAACAAATGTAGCAATCTCAAATGGGAAAGTAACTGTCCTTATGGCCTTCCTTTGTTTAGGTTTCCATTATGGTCTGGTCGCTTAATGTTTGTATTTCTTTCCCTTTGGTGTCTTTTATGGGTGGAGTAAGTTAATTGTATCAATTCCTGATCTTTGTTTTACTTCTACTTTACATTCTAATCATATTTGTCTTTCACCATACTACAACTGTTCAGAAGTTATCGAAGACGCTGAACACTTCCTTTTTTAGATGTCCCAATTTCCCCACATAACGTGTTACTTTGTTCCAGACTACCAGATCTTTTCACCCTCTGTCTTTGAACAAAATTTTATTTGGGGATCCTTTCTTGACTGACCAGGATAATCTTTTCCGTGCTGTCCAAACATTTATCAAAGATACTAAACGTTTCAATAATTCTTAAAAAGATTACAAGGATGAACCACAGGAGCTTGAAGTTCTGTCCATAAATAATTCATAATGTCCAAAACCAAAAGTGGAGCTTTTGTATTTGGACATTTTCAGCACGTTTGCTGGACCAAACTTCAAGCGCCTGTGGATGAACATGCATCTCAGTTGACAGATCGTGTATCTGTCTATTATTTACTTGTTAAAAGTGGCTGCCTTGACTTACCGAGTTTCACGACATGGTCATTTATTTATTTATTGTTCATTTATTTATTTCAACATGCTGTATTATATTTAGCCATTTCCATGTGCATAAATGACTTGTGTGTATTATTGTAGGGGAAGGACCGTAACTGTTGTTGTGAGAACTTGTGGCCCAACTCCATTGCTTGCTCATTACGATAACACGCCCGTAAGGCATAGTGCCTTTTTTCACATCTCCAAAATGGCTACTTTTCTGATTAAAATATGCGATATTTTCCTTATAAATACTACAAACATAGGTTGTTGGTGCTCGTTAGAACCGCCTCATTGAGGCGGTTCTAACGAGTACCCACAACCTATGTCTGGAACAAAAAATAAGAAAAATAATGTTTACCCCCTTAAACCCCAGTTTTCACTATATAAAGTGGGGTTTAGGGGGTGTTCATTTCACGGACTTGTTCACGTGATGTATTATATGCAATAAAATATTATTAAACTGCTGCTACGCTGTTGTTTCTTTTTTTTTTTTTTTTGTATGGTTCAGGTGTGTAATGTTTACCTCACACGGGCCTCCGTGGGCGCAGGCTCTAAATCATCAGGTCACAACTGTATTTCGCACATGTGGGACGCCAAGTTCCATAACGGAAGTTCAGGCGGTTTTTGTCCGGGTACTCAGGTTTTCACTCATTTCTGATTAACGAACGGCTCGATATAAGTGAAATAATCTTAAAGGTTCGTAAAACTAAAAAATATGCCTCACAGTAACACATCTGTGTTCTAAAATTGCATCTTTCTTATTTCTAGAACTAGCATTTTTCAGATTAAAACTTTTGACATTGTTCATACATAGGTTAGAATCGTCTCATTCGGGCGGATCTAGCAAGTACCTACATTCTGTGTAGGTTGTGGGTACTCGTTAGAGAACCGCCTAATTGCGGTATTAACAAATACCCACAATCTATGTTTTCAAACAAACATAACGAAACCATGACATGATTATAATCTACCGATTAAAAGGTCTCTCCGCTCAATTGAGTACCCATGTGGACTCTGCATCTGAAATATTAGGCCTTCTATGAAGAAGCAAGGATGGGACATAGCCCTGGCGGACCCCTGGTTGGTATTATTGAATGCGTCTTAGCATAAGGAATAAGCATATATATTGTTTAGGGGTTGGGAACTGAACGGGTCCTGAGATATAAGGCCTTTTTAAGCAGCGGTGGGATCAGGAATGGCCCCTCAAGACCCCAGGAAAGTGCAAGATTGGTATCACAGAATGTGTCGTTCATAAGGATCAAGAATATATATAATTTAGTAGTGGGGATCTGAACGGATTCTGAAATATTAGGTCTTTTTATGCATCAGAGGGGTGGGGAATGTCCCTGCTGACCGCCGTAGACCCCGACGTTGGAGTTACTGAATGTGCCTTGCCATGAGGAATATATACGGTTTACGGTTGGAATCTGAACGGTATCTGTCATATTAGGCCTCTTATTACGAGGAGGGGTGGGGCAGGGCCCCAGCCCACCCCGGGGACCCTAAGGTTGGTGTCAATGAAAGGAACCAGAATGTATATGGTTCAAGGGTGGGGTTCTGAATCGTTTCTGAGATATTAGGCCTTTAATGAAGATGCTTTTCATTGACTGTTACTGTTACTAGAAAGTATTCCATTCACAAGCATTGTGATTATTGTCTACGCCCACGGGTGTCAACATTATACTAAGTAGACGTAGGGTTTAGCACGAACGTACAGCATTTAATTACCAGTGAGTGAGTTTTAGTTTTACGTCCCACCAACAGCTTAGGTCATACATAGACGGGACCTCGGTTTAAAGACTCATCCGAAAGTCTGGAGAAGCCCGGGATCGATCCTGCGATCTCTGGTTTACAAGGCGAGTATCGTCACCACTGCACCACGGAGGCTTCTATATTTAATTACTAACAATGCAGGTTAACATTTATATATACGCAACAAGTATAAGCTTTCACAAGAAGAAAAAAATACGACCCGTAACAAGTATAAGCTTTCACACAAAAAGAGGCCCACGGGTAGAGCTCTAGCACAGAATTGTTATCACATTTGCACAAGGCCACATTTGCTCTCATATCTGTACAGGCAAGTAGCTCATCATAAGAGCTTTCAGGTATAAATTCAACTCGTGGAAGCCGCTTTGCTATGATTGGTTAATTTTATCAGACTCTTCATAACTAAAGTAAACTATTCCCTACAACAGGAATTTGCAACTGATTAAAATGATGTTATCATGTAGAAACTATGAGCTGCATCATGTCAAAAGGTGCCTAACATATTTACAGTCGGCAAAATATCTCGCTAGTCTGCATATGTGAGCTGTCTATGCATTTATCCTGGATTCCTATAGGTACTGATTACTAATTATAGAGGTTATGAACACTTTTCACGCTTATCAGAGCCTGTACTGCTTTCATCTGCATCAAGCATTTTCTGTATGTAGCAGGGTGGTTAAGGGTTTCTCAGCAAAAGCAATACAACAAACAGCAGGGAATCATTACTGACAGGTATTTTAAACAGTATTTCTCAATGAACTCTGAAACATCAGTAAAACACTGAATTTGTTCAACCAATCAGATTAGACTGGCACCCACACAGTGAATAGCATACTTATAGCAGAAGCTAGATGCTCTTGTCTAATGTGCTCTTGGTACAGGCTAATACAAATTATACATCTACAAACTCTCGACTACGACAAACCACTGCCTCTCCTATAAGCTTCCAAGCAGCCTTTGCCTGTGGTTAGCTGCCGTTAGCAAAAGTTTTAGGTGAATCTTCAATGTGTAGGAAAGTTGTCTACTTAACTTCAACAGTTTTCAAGCGTTCCATGTGATAAGATCTTACAGGTATATTGAAGTTGCATATGTGCCTTATTAAAGATGAAAAGTACTTTTTTGGACAAAATTACAGCATTTGCAACTTTGACAATTCAGACATTATACTTCATTCTGCAGGATCCGGGTTGCAGACTGGCAATTAGAATATTGCCAAAGACAGTTAATTTTGTAAAACACATTTCTTGGATATAACTTTAGACATTCACATTCACAAGCGTAGACATAGCTTCATGTAAAAGCTATACCTGTCTTAACGTAATATATTTGTTTGTTCTACTAGAGCATGTAATTAATCTTTTTATAGCAAATTGATACATGTGCTGATAAGAGCTATACTTAAGGTTTGGACACGTGGCATGTGCCGTCATGCTAACGCGGCCATTTTACATATAAGCTTCGCCTCTTGAAGAAGGCACATTTCTCATTCTCTAATTTATAGTATGATTTCTTATTCAATTTGCAAGGCAAGTAAGCTCATCACCCACACATTTGCATCTTCGCGAGCCAAGGGTACTAAGTCCACTACGTTCCTTACGTAAGGAACGTAGTGGACTTAGTACCCTTGGGTCGCGAAGATGGCACATTTAGTGCTTTCCGTGCCCTTGTTATGTGTGTCGTCTAGTTGCTCTTCTAACGTTCTAACGTATGTGTTAATGATCAGGAAACAACCACCAAACCTTTGAAAACATTCTTGCTGGCTGTCAACACGATTTTCAGAGTCGAAGGTCTTGCGAAACTCAACATGTCCAATTCTACCATGACATAATGAGCAGGTCAACTAGTCATTATACCAGCATAGATTGGAGCAGGTTCATATACTCACTATACCAGCATACATTGGAGCAGGATCAATCCGCTAAATATGTTTGCATCACATCATTGAAGATCTCGATTGGAGTCAGCACATTTCTGAGATTACTCCCAAGGCATCTGCATTAGGACATAAGGATTTCTTATACGTAATTTGGCTTTTGCTCCTAGGCAGCCGAAGGCTGTTGCATACAAAACATTGGTTCATCCTCAACTTGAGTATGCGTCACCTGTTTGGCACCCCCGTGTTAAAACTCACATTAAACAGGTTGACAAAGTCTAGAGGCCTGCTGCTAGATGGACTTGACGGCGATGGCAGAACAAAAGTAGTGTGGGTGATATGCTTGATGAGCTGGAATGGCCATCGCTGGAGGCTCGTCGTGATCCGTCCTATTTAACCTTCTTTTATAAAATACACACTGATTCAGTGTCTCTTAATAAAAATAAATACTTGATCCCCATGACTAGTTCAACCAAAACTTGGGCATCAAAATTAAACAGTCAATATAGTAGGTACCAGGCCTATAGTGATGCCCCGAAGAACTTCCCTAGAACTATTCTTCAGAGAAATAGTCTCCCTCCTCTGTGGTAGATGCCAAAACTACAGAGACGTTCAAAGCACATATGGTGTAGACTGGGACTCAGAGGTATGCGTTTAAGTATACCTTTGTAAACAGATTGTAAACAGTTTTAAGAACTCATTCAGTGATATTTTAAGCAAAGAAACATCTAACTGAGGTAATCGTCAAACGTGACCGACTCAGACAGACAGAAAGACAGATAGATAGATAGATAGATAGATAGATAGATAGATAGATAGATAGATAGATAGATAGATAGATAGATAGATAGATAGATAGATAGATAGTAAAAATCCCATGTTCAGACTACCTTTTCAACTTATGAACAGTTTAAGGGGAATGTGAACACCTGGCAGATGTTTCCGCCATTTTTCAAAGGGAGACAATTTTCGGAACTTTCTGTTCGCTTTTCTTTAAGCTCTGTCCCACCAAAAATGGGTCAAATCATAAAGGAAAGAATTTGGTCGTCAGGAGCAAATTTCTTTTCTGTAAGAGTTGACCCCATTTGACATGGAAGACAAAAATACTTTTGTAGGAGTTGCTTCCTTGAAGGTGTACCAGTTTCCTTAACTGATTGTCCCTTTTTTGAGGGCACTTAGTGTACAAAACAGAAATAATGAAGAACAGAAACCTTTTAAATATTTCCAAAAGACATATTACGAAAACACGCCTATTCAAATATATTGAACATTTTATGACCAAAAAATGAAAAACTTCGATAAAAATTCCGTGTTTTTGTTTTCACATTTCTTCTCTAAACATACATTGTTGGAATTCGTTAGCACCGCCTCGACAATTCGTTAGCACCGCCTCAACGAGGCGGTTCTAACGAGTACCCACAATATATGTTTTTGAGCAGAAATAATAAGAAAACTGTATACCCTGTTAACCCCAGTTTTTACATGGCCAACTATATCTGACATTAGCACGATGACTTTCAACCGTGACAGTCGCACAGAAAGTCAATATTGGGTTGTCTCCCTTTGACTGAGGCCTACGATAGATACCTATGCGTGTACCTGTCGTGTAATCAATATTGTGTTTTAATCCGGCCGTGTGTGAAAATGACCCCGGGGGATACTGAACGATAGATACGTCTTGTTAATTTTGATCTGCGTGTTTTGTTTGAACGGTTAAAATTGAGCCTTTTTGTACTTAAAATATTATCGGTTCTCATAAATCGATTTTTTTCAGGAATGTGATATTCCACATTATTTAAAAAAAAAAACAAAAAAAAAAAAAAAAAAAAAAAAAAAAACATTTATAGTTAATGGACGTCAGATTGCGTTATTTAAAATTACATTGTTTAGTAAAGCAACATGTTCATAAGTCCATGTAATAAAACCCCCTGTAAACCCCACTTTACATTATGCATTACAGAAGAGAGAGGTTTAGAGGGGTTACAATGTGTATTATCCGCACCAAGACATTGTATTTTTCATCATAAAAATAATGTGCTTTTTTTTAGATATAAATTAACATTTCGAAGATAAGAAAGAAAACATTGTCACAAGGATATGTTTTCTTAATGGTTGACAGTTTTGTTTGATTAGAGGTTTAACGTCCCCGTCAACACTGTATAGGTCATTTTGCGGACGTTGCTTCCAATTTTGAGGGACTTTTACCCGGCACTGAGATGACATCTCAAGCCCTGCCACCCAATGAAACCAGTAGGGTTTATCTGCATGGACGGTCCAACTCGCACCACTTTTCATGGGCAGGCTTAGTGCCCCCATGCAGTTTACTAGTACTCATGTGCTGTGCAGTCAGTTTCAGCTCTGCTTGGAAGCATCATGCAGCCCAATCTATTTCTTCAAGCCCCGTTTGGCGGAGGCCGTAATGGGTTGACAGCAAAGGCCATGATCTAAGCTCGACGTCTGATCTGAGCATGCACTGTTTCCAGAATAAGTGTCCATGTTTGGGCTTTCCCGTCCAAAATGTACTTAAATCTGCTTGACTATCATTATAATGTTAACAAGTCCATGTCACTGATGAACACCCCTTCTAAATCCAACTTTATATAGAGAAAACTGTGGTTTGCTGGAACATACATGTATATTTTTCTATTACTTTCGTTCCAAACATATGTAGTGGGTATTCGTCAGAAGCGAGGCAGTTCTAACAAGATCCACAACCTATATTTAAAGAAGTAATTAACTATGACACATTTTTTTTAATAACCGTTTTCTGCAACCTAAAGAATGCATTATTTCACATGAATGTGTTATCATAATGGTCGCAATGATTATTCAATATTGTAAAATATCCATGTAAGGTAATGCTTACTTACACTGTTTGAAATTAATTGTGACTAATCAAAAATATAAAACGAAGAATTAGGTTTTAATTACTCTTTATTTACCTGTAACCATTTTAATTATCTATAATAACATACTGCAAATTCAAACATCAAATACTTATTCTGGAAAGAGAGGTTCATTGATTGTTAATTTGTTTGTTTGATTCGAAGTTTAACGTCCCCGTCAACACTGTATAGGTCATTTTGGAGACGTTGCTTCCCATTTTGTGTGACTTTTACCCGACATTGAGATGAACTGACATCTCAAGCCCTGCCGCCTAGTGAAACCAATAGGGTTTATAAGCATGGACGTTCCTACTCGCACCGGCTTAGATCCTCTGAGCGGTTTACCAGTACTCGTGTGCAGTCGGTTTCAGCTCTGCGTGTAATTGCATCATGCAGCCCATCTATTTCTTCAAGCCCCGAAGGGCGGGGCCTTTATTAATTGTTAATGTAAAGGAATATGTTCAAAATGCCGACAATAACAAACAAAAAATTGGCCGATTTATCAAAAGGGACCAATCACTAACATATCTGCAAAATACATTACGAAAACACGCCTATACAAATGCATTAAAAACGTTACCACTGAAAAAAAAAAAAAAAAAATAATAAGATGAAAACTTGTAATATTTGTCTTATTTCTGCTCAAAAACATAGATTTTGGGCACTCGACAGAACCGCCTAGGCGAGGCGGTTCTAACGAGCACCCACAATCTATGTTTTGAGCAGAAATATGAAAAATACCACAAGTTTTCATCTGAAAATTTTCATTGTTTAATTTTTATATTTACAACGTTTTTATATAGGCGTGTTTTCGTAATGTATCCGTTGAGACGAGAGTCTGAGTTGTATGCATAGAAATGCAAAGGAGATACTCTTACTGATTTTAATGCGGATAAATCTGTCTTGACACAATAATAATTATCTATCTATCTATCTATCTATCTATCTATCTATCTATCTATCTATCTATCTATCTATCTATCTATCTATCTATCTATCTATCTATCTATCTATCTATCTATCTATCTATCTATCTATCTTTCTTTCTTTCTTTCTTTCTTTCTTTCTTTCCCCCTTCCTTCCTTCCTTCCTTCCTTCTTTCTTTCTTTCTTTCTTTCTTTCTATCCATCTATCTATCTATCTATCTATCTATCTATCTATCTATCTATCTATCTATCTATCTATCTATCTATCTATCTATCTATCTATCTATCTATCTATCTATCTATCTATCGATCGATCTATCTATCTATCTATCTATCTATCTATCTATCTATCTATCTATCTATCTATCTATCTATCTATCTATCTATCTATCTATCTATCTACCTATCTATCTATCTATCTATCTATCTATCTATCTATCTATCTATCTATCTATCTATCTAGTCTCAGTTGCTTCTTAGTGACTCAGTAAGCCTTAAATAGTATATTTATCATGCCATCATTGTGTGAAAGGAGTAAAGATAAACAACTTCAAGTTTTCAGTTGTTCACAAAAATATTCATCTTCCTTTTTTTTTTCTTCCTTTATTTATTTATTTGAAAATACACATGAAATATTGTTATATTCTCATTTATGCTGATAGCACAGAGTTTGAGCACTCGTAAGACCGCCTCGTCGAGGCGATTCTTATGAGGTCCAACAATCTCTGTTTTAAACAAGCAATAAGAATACTATATTATTCCCTTTCCCCCCCATGAAAGTATTTGTGGCGGCCTGTGCCGCCAATGTCTCTTAGCTAGTTTATATGTTTCTCTTCCATTTTTTTGTTCGTGCTAAACGAGTAAATCTTTCTTTCTTTTTTAAATGACGATAACTTCATCATATACGCTCTTTCTTTCTTTCTGCTCAGGTAAACGACGCACGTCAATATAATCGTTCATGATGGATTGTTAATCGATCAATACATTGAGTAAGCACACTTCCGACTACCTGCCGATAATCGAATTATCACCAAGTATTGTGACGCGCGCCGTTAATCTTTGCACCAATAGTAGTCACTAGACCAGTAAGTTGCAACTTGACCTGTAGTTGTATTTAAAAAGTAATATCATAAACCTGGGGACGTTAAATAAAAATAATTCAGATAAAATGAACAATTAAGACTCCGGGTCTCATCGGGTCTCATCCGAGATTACGCTTCTTGCTAATAAGAATCACCGTTTTATCATCACGATAGCAAGTCCGTGTAATGAAAACCCTCTAACCCCCACTTTATATAGAGAAAAGTGGGTATACATTATTTTCTTTATTTCTGCACCAAGACATAGGTTGTGGGTACTAGTTAGAACCAATCGCCTCTACTGACCGTGCATTTAGATAATATATTTATTTACAATATTTTTTATTTACTTTGTTTTACGCCGCAGCCATAGATATTTTTGTCATATCGAGTTGTACGCAAAAATTACAGAATATAGACAATGCGTTTCTGAAGATTAAGAAAGTCAACGGGTTTCCTAGACATATTACTGAGCAATTACTGAGTTTCATGTCAGTTTAATCTATCTATCTATCTATCTATCTATCTATCTATCTATCTATCTATCTATCTATCTATCTATCTATCTATCTGTCTATCTATCTATCTATCTATCTATCTATCTATCTATCTATCTATCTATCTATCTATCTATCTATCTATCTATCTATCTATCTATCTATCTATCTATCTATCTATGCGAGTTGGATCGTTCATGCATATAAACCCTATTAGTGTAATTGTGTGGCAGGGCTTGAGATGTCATTTCCTCTCAATGTCGGGTGAAAGTCCCACAAACTTGGAAGCAACGTCTCCAAAATGACCTATACAGTGTTGATGGGGATAAATAAAGACGTATGTTATCAATGAAATGTTTCCAGCAATCATCCCAAACCTTTTCTTCTGTACAAGACATAGGTTGTGGGTACTCTATGAACGGTTCTTGCAAATCTTGGATAATATGTATTTGTCTGTTGAAGCAATTAAAATAAATTTTAAAACAACAGTTCTAGCAATAACCCTCAACCTATAAGAAGGTTCTGTGTCAAACGAATGTATTCTCGTAACTTGGACCCAGTATACATGTATAATTCACGGTCCCCGCCCATCGGGGCTTGAAGAAATAGATTGACTGCATGATGCTTCCACGCAGAGCTGAAACCGACCGCACACCAGTACTGGTAGACCGCTTAGAGGATCTAAGCCTACCCTGGCTAAGCGGTAGGAGTCCATGCTTATAAACCCTATTGGTTTCATTGGGCGACAGGGTTTGAGATGTCAATGCATCTCATTGTCGGGTAAAAGTCCCACAAAATTGGAAGCAACGTCTTCAAAATGACCTTAGTCCTATACTGTGTTGACATGGACGTTAAACCTCAAATCAAACAAACAAATCAAACATTTATATTGGATCCAAGATATAATAATAATAATAATAATAATAGATTCTCATTATCTAAATAATACCTATTCTGCTTAGAACTTAATGCATATGAATAAAGTTAATCTCTCCGGAAAGGAAATACAATATACCTTGCGCGCGTGTCCATTAATCTTCAGGCTTCCTGATGGTCAGTAGCCGGTATACAATACACATCACGTGTCATAAAAAGCGATAATTGTCTTCAGCTTAAATACCCGTGATGTCACCCCACCACCCACCCACTGAGTGAGCTGAAACTATATGGGCACAGAACCGCCAAATTGATATGGTTCTTACAAGTACTTTCTACCTATATTTTGTGTAAAATCATACTGATTCCTGATAACCCGACTGTTTTATATAAAGTTTGGTTAACATGCATATTCTTTTTCGCAGCATCATGGAGAGAACACCAGAAATAGGGTACACACCTCATCTTAAATCACTTAACTGTTGAAATAAATAAATAATTAATTTAAATAAAAAAAGAAAAATTTCTAATAATCATTTGATTATACATAAATGAATAATAATAATAATAATAATAATAATAATAAAATATACACATAACGATAATACATCCGTGCGTCAGAGTGCATTTTTGATATCTCAAAAACAGTTAATTGGTCAAAGTAAACTCATCAATACTTGAAACATAGTTATAACCGCCTCATTGAGGTGGCTCTAACGAGTACCCACAACCTATGTTTTGGAGAAGTGAAAAAAATGAATACCACAGTAAACCCCAGTTTTCTCTATATAAAGCAGTTTTTATTTAGGTTTTCATTACAACCAAGATGATAATAATGAATACAAAACAATTAACATAGGCATAAATGGCATCTTTACGGTTTTTTTTTTTTTTTTGTTTTTTTTATTTACCAGACTGAATTCACAATAGCATTTAAATAATCAAACGCCTGTTAGAAAAATAAAAAAATAAATAAAAATAAAATTAACATTCCTCTGGTATTCCAACAAAACAATGTGCGAACAACGAAATGTCAGATTAGCCTGTATCTGAGTAATTGGAATAAGATATATATTATAACCAAGTTATATAATTTTTTTTAGAAATTTCGTGACAAATTCACATGGGTTTCTTTCTTTCTTTCTTTCTTTCTTTCTTTCTTTCTTTCTTTCTTTCTTTCTTTCAGCTGTAATCATACAAACATACAAAACAAACAAATGTAATCATAAATCTTATTACTAGCAATGTTTATTTAACTTTGCGTAGTAAGTATAAAGAATGCGCAAAAATCTAATCAGGTCATGAAAATAAAAAATTACGTAAATAAATAAATAAATAAATAAATAAATAAATAAATAAATAAATAAATAAATAAATAAATAAATAAATAAAAAATAAATAAATAAAAAAATAATTAAGATGCAGATCAGACACCGCATTCTTAGATTAATTTACATTCCAAGGAGATGCCCAGGCGAAGTTGTGTTGATTTTACAGTCGATTGAAACTGACCCGCTTTGCGATTACACGCGTGTGTAGACGATAAAGCTTTTTCTGAATAAGCACCAAATTTAATCGCAAAATGCCGTTATTAAATATTATTTTGAAATATTGTAATTGCTATCAAAATCCACAATATTGTATACACATTGCGTCTGATACGGGCGTTTGTTTGCAATATTAACAGAAAGTGTAGATTTTAGCCGTTAAAGTCGGTTACTGTCGTTGTTTTTCCACAGATTTGTATGCTTCAAGTAAGGATTATAGGCTATTAATTTGAAAATAAAAATGCCGGCAGCTAATTAAATAAAAGTTCCACTTATTTGATATTGTTTTGAAGGAATTTAAACGGACAATAAAATTTAATCAGAACATCTTTATCAAATTGAAAAATAAAAAAGTTATATTTGTTTAAAAATTGTTTTCCATTAAAGCCCCTGCTATTTCCAACAAGAGATTCTGTACAGGTAAACCGAGAAAGTCAGCGCACAGTAAAAGGCTTAATCCTTTGCGCCAAAGGCATAAATGTCAATAATAGTTGCGGATGGTTCTTTTGTGGAGATTGATCATAATATCTTTTCTAGGTCCATTCTCTCCCTTCCGGCGCTGATTCAAGAAGGGCATTTGTAAGTTTCTTGCGAATGTATGTGCACTGTATTGGCGTATGTATAAGCCGGCCCAGGAAAAGTCTGGTTTGGTCATGGCCAACTATATCTGACATTAGCCCGATGACTTTCAACCGTGACAGTTGCACAGAAAGTCAATATTGGGTTGTCTCCCTTTGACTGAGGCCTACGATAGATACCTATCGAATACCTATCGTGTAATCAATATTGTGTTTTAATCCGGCGGTGTGTGAAAATGACCCGGGGGATATTGAACGATAGATACGTCTAGTTAATTTAGAACTTGACTGCGTGTTTTGGTACTTTAAGCGAGAAAAATTCTCTTTTTGTCAAACGGTTAAAAATCCATTTTTTCTGGAATGTGATATTACACATTATTTTTTTTTGAAAAAAAAAATCATTAATAGTAAATGGATGTCAGATTGCATTATTTAAAATTGCATTGTTTAGAAAAGCAACATGTTCATAAGTCCATGTAATAAAAACCTTTGTAAACCCCACTTAACATTATGGTTTAGAGTGGCTACAATGTGTGTGTTATCCGCGACAAGACATTTTATTGTTCATCATAAAAATAATGTGCTTTTTTTAGATATAAATTAACATTTCGAAGATAAGAAAGAAAACATTATCACAAGGATATGTTTTCTTAATGGGTTGACAGTTTTGTTTGATTTGGAGGCTTAACGTCCCCGTCAACAATGTATAGGTCATTTTGCGGACACTGAGGTGACATCTCAAGCCCTGCCATCCAATGAAACCAGTAGGGTTTATCTGCATGGACGGTCCAACTCGCACCACTTTTCATGGGCAGCCTTAGAGCCCCCATGCAGTTTACTAGTACTTATGTGCTGTGCAGTCAGTTTTAGCTCTTGCTGGCAGCATCATGCAGCCCAATCTATTTCTTCACATCACGATAACACACCCGTGTGATATAGTGCATTTTTTCATACCTCAAAAAAGGTCATCTTTCTGGTGAAAAATTGTGTTATTTTTCTTATTTATACTCAAAACATAGGTCGTGGGTGCTAGTTAGAACCGCCGCAATGATGCGGTTCTAACGAGTACCCACAACTTATGTCTAGGAGCAGAAATAAGAGACATAATGTATACCCCCGTAAACCCCAGTTTTCTCTATTTAAATTGGGGTTTAATGGGGTGTTCATTTCACGGACTCGTTCACGTGATGAAGCTCGTTGGGCGGAGGCCGTAATGGGTTGGCAGTAAAGGCCCTGATCTAAGCTCGACGTCTGATCTGGGGCTTGAAGAAATAGATGGGCTGCACGATGCTTCCACGCAGAGCTGAAACCGACCCGCACACGAGTGCTGGTAAACCGCTGTGAGGATCTAAGCCTGCCGAGGCAAAGCGGTGCGCACGAGTCGGCCCGTCTATGCTTATAAACCCTATTGGTTTCATTGGATGGCTGGGATTGAGATGTCATTTCATCCCAGTGTCGGGTAAAAGTCCCACAAAATTGGAAGCAACGTCTCCAAAATGACCTTTACAGTGTTGACGGGGACGTTAAACCTTAAGTCAAACAAGCAAACAAAGATATAATAATAATAAAAATAATAATAACAACAATAAAAATTGGTACTTATTGTCTAAATAGCACCAATACTTCATATGAATAAAGAATGCACAGTAGTACCCATGACACAATCTTTCCGGAAATAAGGTAATCCATTATACGTGCACGCGTTTCCATTAATCTTCGGACTTCCTGACGGTCGGTAGCCGGAACGCAATACACAATCCACGTGTCATAAAAGCGATAATTGTCTTCTGCTTAAATACCCGTGATATTTTCCCCTGAGTGTAATAAAACGTTGATTATGGGCACAGAAGCGCCAAATTGAAATATTTCTATGTTTTTGTGTTTATTAAGTCAAAATCATGCTCAAAACATAGGTTGTGTGTGCTAGTTAGAACCGCCTCATTGAGGCGGTCGTAAAGAGTACCCACAACCTATGTCTTGGAGCAGAAATAAGAAAAATAATGAATACCCCCGTAAATCCCTTTTTCTCCATATAAACTGGGGTTTAAGGGGGTCTTCATTTCACGGACATGTTCACGTGATGCATAAATAAATTTAAAAATAAATCAGAATGAGCTAGCTCTAAATAGTACCATCAATCAACGTACTGAGCAATAAATAAATTTTAAATAAATAAATCGTAAATAAATAAATAACGATAACACATCCGTGCGGCATAGTTGGGTATTCTTGATATCTCAAAAACAGTTAATTTGTTAATGAAAACTTATCGATACTCAAAACCGGTTTTGTATTCTCGTTAGAACCGCCTCATTGAGGTGGCTCTAACGAGCACCCACAGCCTATGTCTTGGAGAAGAAATAAAAAAAATGAATACCACAGTAAACCCCAGTTTTCTCTATATAAAGCATTGTTTGAGGGGGTGTTCATTACACGGCTTGTTGCCGTGATGAAAAAACAACAGTGACTAAAATAATATAGAAGAATAAGAAGCAAGTACTTTCGAACTATGTTTTTGTGTTATGTTAAAATCATGCTGATCCCTGATTATCCGACTGTTCAATATATAAAGTTGGGTTTACATGCACATTCTTTTCCCAGGTATGATGGAAGGAACACCAGAAAAGGTGTACACCCTGATCTTAATAAATCATTTAACAGTTGAAATAAATACATACAGGTTCTAAATATAACCAACTATCCACGCATTGAGCAAAAATATAAACAAATAAATAAATAAATTACGATAACACATCCGTGCGGTTCAGTCAATTCTTGATAATTTGTTAATCATCACGTAAACAAGTCCGTGAAATGAAGACCCCCTATACCCGACTTCATATAGAGAAAACTGGGGTTTACGGGGGTATACATTATTTTTCTTATTTTTGTTCCAAAACATAGGTTGTGGGTACGCAATCGAGGCGGTTCTAACGAGCACCCACAACCCATGTTTTCCGTATTTAAAAGAAAAAAGATCACTGATTTTCATCAGAAAAGTAGCCATGTTGGAGATGTGAAAAATGTACTTTATCGCATGGTTGTTTTATCGTAATTGAAAACTAAAAACATAAGTTTTGTATTCTCGTTAGGACCGCCTCATTGAGGTGTCTCTACCGAGTACCCACTACCTATGCCTTTGATAAGAAATAAAAAAAAAACGAATACCACGGTTTTTTCTTCAAAAATCTTTCTTTCTTTCTTTCTTTCTTTCTTTCTTTCTTTCTTTCTTTCTTTCAACTGTAATCTTATTACTAGCAATGTTTGTTTAAATTGCTTAGTAAGTACAAAAAATCTAATCGGGTCATGAAAAATAAATAAATAAATAAGACGCAGATCAGACACCGCATTTTAGATTGATAAATAAGTAAATAAATAAATAAATAAAAAAAATAAGACGCAGATCAGACACCGCATTTTAGATTGATTTAAATTCCAAGGAGATGCCCAGGCGAAGATGTGTTCATTTCACGGTCGACGGAGAATGACACGCTTTGAGATTACACGCTTGTGTAGACGATAAAGCTTTTTCTGAATTAGCTCCAAATTTAATCGCAAAATGCCGCTATTAAATATAATTTTGAAATATTATAATTTCTATCAAAGTGCACAATATTGTAACCACATTGCGTCTGATACGGGCGATTGTTAGCAATATTAATAGAAAGTGTAGATTTTAGCCGTTAAAGTAGGGTACTGTCGTTGTTTTTCCACAGTTTTGTATGCTTCATATAAGGATTAAGGGTTATTAATTTGAAAATAAAAATGCCGGCAGCTAATTAAATAAAAGTTTCACTTATTTGATATCTTTTTGAAGGTATTTAAACAGACAATTAGATTAAATCGGAACTTCTTTGTCAAATTGTAAAAATAAATAAGTTATATTTGTTTAAAAAATAGTTTCCATTAAAGCGCCTGCCATTTCCAACAAGACATTCTGTACAGGTAAGCCGAGAAGGTCAGCGCACAGTAAAAGACTTAACCCTTTGCGCCAACGGCATAAATGTCAATAATAGTTGCGGATGAAAGTGAGGTTTAAGGTAGTCCAAATTATATTTATCATATGACGTCGTTGATAAGCAGTGGATAACGTCGTGTAATAAAAATCGTATTGACCACATGTGTAATAACACTTTGGCGGGATTAAGTAACGTCATAACGACGTCCATGTCAACAATGCATTTTTTTTGTGGGAAAAAATGTCAAATTTAAAGGCGATAAAATCCAATTTAAAGTGGTCATATGATAAACAGAATCTTACACTCGTGGTCATTTCATATGAAATTTATGAAACTCGCCGAAGGCTCGTTTCATAAATTTCATATTAAATGACCACGAGTGTAAGATCCTTTATAGGCGTGTTTTCTTGATGATTTTTCTCATTGTGGCTAGTCTTACTAATAAGTTTGTATTTATTTTGTATTCTTTGTCCCTCATCGCTGGGCGAAAAAAAAATGTTTCTAAGGCAAACTTTTAAAGCTGAAAAAGATTTACACGCTGTTTTTCTACAAAGAGCGGAACAGCGTTGACGTCACCAACGCCCGTACAGAACCATGGTTTAGACTAACGTCAATTGGCGTCACTGGAAATCTCGTGATTCGATGCGTTCATGGAAGTATTGAATACATCGTTTTCTATAGGTTTACATTATACTTTACACAATCTTCGATAAACTGTCCGAAATCCGACGCCATAACGTGTCGAGTTTCATTGGTTGGCATTTGGTTTTACGCAGTTCGCAGCGCTTCCCCACTGTCAAGAGAGTAAGGTTTAAAACACATGAACAAATGCATTAGAATGGGAATAACTGTATTAAAAAGGTAGATCGTCGGTGTCGCGAATTCCGTTTCAAAACGAGATTTCGGACCCCTAAAAAAAGTCGACTTACCTCGAAAACGACAATTATGAATACAGTTATCCCCTAAATATATTCTCCACAAGAGATTATTTAATTTTGGACAAAAAGTAAAACAAACCAAAACAATAATAATAATAATAATAATAATAATAATAATAAACAAAAACAAAACAAATCTTACCTCAAATCCAGTCGAATTAGTCAGTGTTTTCACGAGCCTTGTCCCTGATTTCGTACATTAAGCCCTAGAGAGACACCTGCATTGACTATTTGATTACGTATCATGCAAACAAACCATACACCCTTCATTAATTTTAGTGCAGTCTAATCCCCCAAACCGTCAATTTTATAATGTTATATGATCTTTTCTAGTCATAAACACCGAAATGAAGGTAAGAAAAAGAATGCAGCAAAAATCCTCTCACAACAAATCTATGTTAATCTTTTCAGCACCACAACAAACCCAAAATAATATTATGCCACATTTGATAACTTAAAAACCTTTTTAATGAAAATTTAGTGACATTTTTCTTTTTTCTTCTCTTAACATAGATTGTGGGACCCCATTAGAACCGCCTCATTGAGGCGGTTTTAACGAGTACCCACAACCTATATCTTAAAGCAACAAACACACAACATAGTTATGCCACTTTTTATGGCTTTAAAACATTTTTTAATTAAAATTTTGTAATATTTTTCTAATTTCTCCTCTAAACATAGATTGTGGGTGCCCGTTAGAACCGGTCTTCGAGGCGGTTCTAACGAGTCGAGTACCCACAATTTATATTTTGTAGCACACTATATGTAAAAATTAATGTACGTCTTTGTTAACCCCGTACTGTGCGTCTAGGCGTCTACCATTGTGTTCATAACGAAATGTCATTACACAGATCTCTTCACGTGATGAAGCTTGCATGCATGAAACTTGCATGCTTGCTACTTTTCCATATAGAAAGTACATGAATATATATGCCACAACTAATTTACCCTTTTTTGCGTCCATCCGTTGCTATATAGCAAATCCGTGTAATAAAAACCTTAAAATCAGTTTGAAAACCTATATGAATATAGAAAAATATTGGGACCATTATATCCTTTATTCTTGTTCAGAAAAGTAGATTGTATTCGTCAGGACACCAACAATCTATGAAGATTAACCCTTTTTGTACCAAATTGAATCTTCCTCCTTATATATAGCAGGAGTCCCTTTCAAAATTTAGGGGTGTTAGGTTGTGTTTTCATCAAAAACCATTTGGAAAATGACTAAACTTTTAGCAAACAGTGGAGGCCCTGATCAGACGCCGCGTTCTGCGGCGTCTGATCTGGGCCCGCACTGTTTGCCAAATACCCGTTTTGGGCTTTCTGGTACTAGATGGGTTAAATAAGATTTTTATACATTTTATACATTTTTTAATTTCGCAAAGAAAGACATGTCAATTTATTGTCACACATACCCGGGTAAATAAGTCCAATGCAGCCGCCCACTGTCATTAAGTCATTAAGCTCTTAAATGTAAATCGTTTCTATTTTACCTATATTTTACGCATATAATTCTTTTGCCCATTAGCTTCATCACGAAAACACGCCTGTATAATTTTGACTTCCTTAAACCCAAACTTTATACAGTTAAACTGGGGTTTACAGGCGTTTACATTATTGTTCGTATTTATGTTCAAAAATACAGGCTGCAGGTACGCGGATCTAACGAATTCCCACACGCTTTTTTTGAGCAAAAAAATGAAATAATTAAAAAAAAAAATTCGTATTTTTTTATCTGAATTGTTTCCTTTTTTTGTTTTGTTTGTTTGAGGTTAGGTTTAACGACCCCGTCAAAACTATTTAGGTCATTTTGGAGACGCTGCTTCCAATTTTGTGGGACCTTTACCCGACAATGAGATGAAATGACATCTCAAACCCTGTCTCCCAATGAAACCAAAAGGCTTATGTGCAATAGACGGTCCGACTCACTCCACTTTGCCTGGACAGGCTTAGTCCTTCTAAGCGGTTTAGCAGTACTAATGTGTGGTCAGTTTCAGCTCTGCGCGGAAGCATCATGCAGCCCAATCTATTTCTTCAAGCCCCGACGGGTGGGGGCGATGTTTTTGGTGGTAAAATTTGCAATATATTTGGATAGGCGTGTTTTCGTAATTTATATGTGTCAGTTTATTTTTTGTTTGTTTTTGGTTTAAGGAAAAAACAACAACATTCCTATGCTTTAAGCAAAGAATATAAACTCAGATCAGACGCTGATCTGAGTCCACGCCGTTTACCTCTATCCTATTTTGTATCGATAGGCCTTTATGGATTAACACTTCAAATTTGTTTTTCATATATATGAGGTGCAATTATTTAAATTGTTAAAAAGCATAACAGGTATTTAACCATTTTTTGTTGTTATTGAGCACGCAAACTTGTCATTTCTTTGCTTTAACTGTAAGAAAGGGTACATTTTTAACCATAATTGCGGCTTTAATGTGTCCCTCGAAGCAAACACGCGTCTCTTGAGTGTGGGGCGTTAAACGGATCATTATGAAAACTCGCCTATTTAAATACACTTGTATTTGTAAATTTTACCACCACCCAAAAAAATAAAAAAATAATTAAATACAAAATTTTAGATTAAAAGAGAATTCTGATATTTATTATATTTCTGCACGAAACAAAGATTGTGGGTACTCAATAGAACCGCTAAAGGCGGTTCAAACGAGCATATACAACCTTTGCTTTTGAGCAGAAATAAGAAAAATAATATATATCCCTGCAAACCCCAGTTTTACTATATAAAAGTGGTGTTTAAGGGGTCAAAATTATGCAGGCGTGTTTTCGTAATGCGCTTGACAATGGTCGACATTTTTAAAACCTACAGGCACTTGACCCAACAATGTCCAGCAGTCGTACATTTTTGTTTTAACGCTGCAAATAGTTGTTTCAACATTGAGTGGCTGAAGTGATATTGTGTTTGGCGGGCAAAGGGCTATATGCGCTTGATATGCGAAAAAGCCTCTTAATCTATTCATTTGAAATTAAACTTCGCAAAGATTTAAATTTTTTGTTGACGTTCAATGAATATTATCACGAAAACACGCGTATATAATTTGGCCCCATTGAACCTCACTTTTATACAGTGAAACTAGGGTTTAGAGGGGTAAACCTTATTTTTTCTTATTTCTGCTCTAAAATATAGATTGTTGGTACTCGCCGAGGCGGTCCTAACGAGTTCCCACAGTCTATGTTTTAAGCAGAATTGTGAAAAACACCAGATTTTTTTTTATCTGAAATTTTCAATTTTTGGTGATAGATTTTTCAATACATTTGAATAGGCGTGTTTTCACATAATGGACCCAACTGACGAAGCCTACGAGGGATGTTCGAAAAGAATTGCGTATTGTCCTCTAGCTCGATATCCACGTGGGGCACGATCAAAACCAATACATACTTGTTTAGGTCTATTCAATATCTACACAATTGTTTATACGGACATGAACATGTCCGTCTATAGACTAAGAGGTTCACGCGTTGTCATAACAACATTATTCGCTTCCCTCATAAATATTTTTTGATGGTCAAATCACGTGAATTCTCGCCGAGACTATGCGAGACTACTTCCTGTGTATGGTTCACGCGTTCTTCCTTCTAATAAAATGTCTGCCTTTCACACAGTCGGTCCCCAGTCTAGTACAACATTCATCTTTTACGATTCTTTTTTCTCCTTCTCGTATTTCAATCCGCTATATGTATTACTTTTTGACGTATCCGACCAAATAAAAATAAATAAATAAATAAAAACTGTAAATTCGGATTCTTGAAAAACGTCACGATGACTGCATCTCTATTATTGATCCATGTTGCAGAGACGCTTATTGCATTTTCATAGACAAACTGTCTGACAGTTGGCGCAAAATAAAAACATCGAGTACCGATCTTCTGTTTACCTTCCGGCTGCGTTATTTGACAGAAACAGGTTAGTTTTCGTTTATTTCCAGTATTTCCATGGTAGTTCCGACTCGCAGTGTGTGATACTATCAAGCATGATTTAATGCCTAATGGGGGCCTTGGAATTCCTTTTCTTCTTTCACTGCAACCCCTCACACTAGGCTTACGTGCAGATGTACATTACACTCGAAGGAGGGGTTGGCAGTAAACAGACATAGATAATTAAAAGGAGCACTAAAAGATTTTGAAGGGCATTGTAATATGAGCATCATGTGTTTTTCTCATAGGGAAATGCACAAGTGACTTACTTAAGTACCAGGAGATTATAGGCAGCGATAAAATGCCTTATAGATATACAACAACAACAAGATAGATAATATTGGAAGGGATCTTTTATTTGTGCAGGGGATGGTTCTCCCTGCACAAGGGGCCTCCAGTTGACGTCCCGATCAGAAGGACTGTGCAATTTGTGGCATTCATCCCTGCAATTGATGCCAGAGGTCCTGGGTTCTATCCCCCGCAGCGGCGATCAAATTTTGGTGTCCGAACACGCTCCATTGGCATCATTTGCAGGGATGAATGTCACAAATTGCACCGTCCTTCGGATCGGGACGTTAACTGGAGGCCCCCTGTGCTGGGAGAACCATCCCCTGTGCAGGTTAAAGAACCCTAGCGTAATTACATGGTTACTGTGTAGGCTTTCATCCTGCAAATCCTTTAGTGTATGTAATGTACACCTTTGAGTAATGGCGAAATGTGACCGATCGCAGTATCAGTAGAAAGAAAGAAAGTGTAGCAGTTCGGACACCACGATGTTCTTACATACAGCAGTCTCATTATCTGGATGAAGAAGAGAGCAGTTTGAGCCTGACTTGGGACCAACGGCGATAGATCAGGACACATCCATGAAAGACACTAGTCGCATGTCATTTGTAAACATTGTCAGTTAAAGAAGTGTTTCTTTGACATGCTTCTTGTGTACCCTTAAGGCAGCTAATTTGATTTGGATCTGTTCATGAACAACCAGATTGAGACGGATGTTCGTTCGACCCTGCAGAGCCCAGCACATGACTGGCAGATGTAGATGACTTGGTTAACAGACAAATTTACTATCCATGGGATCTGAACTCGAATATTCATGATAACAGACAGTAGTGGAGCACTTTGGTGCAGTGGTAGGGCATCGGATTTGTGATCGAGAGGTTGCGGGTTCAAGCCTTACGCTGACGAAAGTGCTGTGCCCTTCAGCAAGGCACTTCATCCACATTGCTTAAAAAAAAAAAAATAAGTACTGGTTACCACCCAGGAAATCCTGCTCGTAATGCTCAGATGTGAGCGAGTAGCAGTATAAATAGGAGAAAAGAAAGATAAAAAAAGTATTTGCGATTCAGATAAAGAGAAAAGATGGGAAAATGGTGATAATATTTTTGATTATTTGAAAAAGATTTAATGGATAACCGTAAAATGCTATGTTGTGACTGTTCCAACAAGTACCCACAACTTTACTTTCTAGCTATACTGTCACATAGTGACAAGGTGAGCTTTTGTGATCACTTTTCGTCTGTTGTCCATGTGTGTGTCCGTAAACAATTCTTCAAACGACATCTCCTAAACCACTGATCAGATTTTGACCAAACTTCGCGACGGAGGTAAGGGCGAGGATTGTGGCCACGTAAAATCGATTTTAGCTATACTGTCACATAGTGACAAGGTGAGCTTTTGTGATCACTTTTCGTCTGTTGTCCATGTGTGTGTCCGTAAACAATTCTTCAAACGACATCTCCTAAACCACTGATCAGATTTTGACCAAACTTCGCGACGGAGGTAAGGGCGAGGATTGTGGCCACGTAAAATCGATTTAAGCCCCCCAGTGGAAATCTCCCACTGACCGTTCCAAGGCGGCTCTTCTGTGGCGATTTATTTATGTTGTTGTTTGTTACTTACTGTGTGTATCACTTGTGTCTTTTAATTTTGGATGGCCATATGGCCATTTTGTGGGAAAGTAACTGTCCTTATGGCCTTCCTTTGTTTAGGTTTACATTATGGTCTGGTCGCTTAATGTTTGTATTTCTTTCCCTTTGGTGTCTTTTATGGGTGGAGTAAGTTAATTGTATCAATTCCTGATCTTTGTTTTACTTCTACTTTTCACAGGAATGATTCTTATCTGGACCCCTTTCAAAGTTATTCAAATGGTTCCGCTCCGTTGCACATCTAGGTCACAGCAGCCAAATATAGATTTTTTTTTTCACTGAAAACTTGAAAAATCTTCTCTGAAACCACAAGGCCCAGGCCTTCGATATTTGGTGTGAAGCTTCATCTAGTTGACCTCTACCAAGATTGTTCAAATTATAGCCTCTGCCCCAGGGGCCTTTGGTTTTACATAGGCTTATATTGGGAAAATCTTTAAATATCTTGTTCTCTGAAACTGCAAGATATTTGGTGTGAAGCTTCAACTAGTGGACCTCTATCAAGATTGTTCAATTTATAGCACTAGGGCCAAAATTGACCCCGCCCCGGGGCCCTTTGTTTTTTTCATACGCTTATATAGGGAAAATATTTAAAAAATCTTCTTCTCTGAAACCACAAGGCCCCCGTCTTTGCTATTTGGTATGAAGCTTCTTCTACTGGACCTCTACCAAGACTGTTCAATTTATATCCCTGGTGCCAAAAAATGCCCCCGCCCCCAGAGCCCCTTGGTTTTACATAGATTTATAGGGAAAATTTTTAAAAATCTTCTTCTCTGAAACCGCAAGGCCCAGTTCTTTGATATTTGGTGTGAAGCTTCATATAGTGAACCTCTATCAAGATTGTTCAAATTATAGGCCAAGTGCAATAAATGCCCCTGCCTTGGGGGCCTTTGGTTTTACAAAGGCTTATATAGGGAAAATCTTTAAAAATCTTCTCTGAAACCGCATGGCCCAGGTCTTTGATATTTGGTATGAAGCTTCATCTAATGGACGGCTACCAAGATTGTTCAAATTATACCCCTGGGGCCAAAAATGCCCCCACCCCAGGGGCCTTTGGTTTTGCATAGGCTTATATAGGGAAAATCTTTAAAAAATTTCTTCTCTGAAACCGCAAGACACTGGTCTTTGGTATTTAGCGTGAAGCTTCAGCTAGTGAACCTCTATCAACAGTATTCAAATTATAGTCCTAGGGCCAAAAATGCCCCCACCCCGGGGCCCTTTGGTTTTATAGGCATATATAGAGAAAATTTTTAAAATTCAACATCTCTGAAACCATAAGGCACGGGTCTTTGATATATGGTATGAAGCTTCATCTACTGAACCCCTCCCAATATTGTTCTAATTATAGCCCTAGGGCCAAAAATGCCCCCGCCCTGGGGCCCTTTGGTTTTACATAGACTTATATAGGGAAAGTCTTTAAAAATCTTCTTCGCATTAACATTGGCTTATACAGGGAAAATGTTTAAAAATCTTCTTCTCCGAATCCGAGATTGGTCAAATCATAGCCCTTGGGCCAAAAATGCCTCCGCCCCGTGCCTTTCGGTTTTTACATTGGCTTATATATAGGGAACTTTAAGAAAATCTTCCAATCTGAAACCGCAAGGCCCAGGTCTTTGATATTTGGTGGACCTCTATCAAAATCAAGTGGACCTCAATCAAAAGTGTTCAAATTATAGCCCTAGGAAATAGAAGTCAAGGCAATGAAAACATTTGAAATCTTCTTGTCTGAAAGGAGAAGGCCAAGGTCTTTGATAATTGACATGAAGCTTCGTCTTGATGATTTCACCAATATTGTTCAAATTATCAGCGGGAATTATTTCTCTGTGAGAAATATTGTTTTTCTTTTTCATAGAAAATCCTGTATTTACTTGGTAAAAATTTAATATACATATTTATTTCATAATTTCTATGACAGGCAATACATATATACATACAATAATAATTCATAGGAACGAAAGCTTAATACAGTGTTGATGGGGACATTAACACATTGTATGCTAGTAGACTTTTCCACTGCCATACGTTGGACAAGTCCATTTGTCATATAAGGGGGTCAGGCCTACTTGTTTCGTTCCTATTAGCTCACCTGTCATGTAATGACGAGGTGAGCTTTTGGGATCACTTTTCATCCGTCATGCATCCATCCGTGCGAAAACAATTTCTTCAAACGACATCTGGTAAAGCACTGGTCGCATTTTGATCAAACTTCATAGGAATGAGTCTTAGGCGGTTCCCTTTCAGAGTTGTTCAAATGGTTCCAGTCCGCACACCAAGGTCACGGGAGCCAACAACAGATTTTTTTTTAAATAGAAACTTAAAAAAATTTCTCCTCTGAAACCAGGCCTTCAATATTTGGTGCGTAGCTTCTTTTAGTGGACCTCTGCCAAGATTGTTCAAATTCTAGTCCTGGGACCAAAAATGCCCCCGCCCCGGAGCCCTTTCGTTTTACATAGACTTACGTAGGGAAAAGATTTAAAAATCTTCTTGTCTGAAACCAGAAGGCTTAGGTGTTTGATATTTGGTATGAAGCTTCTTCTTGTAGACCACTATCAAGATTGTTCAAATTATAGCTCTGGGACCCTTAGGTTTTACATTGACTTATATAGGAAAATTCTAAAAAAGAAAATCTTCTCCTCTGAAAGCGCAAGGCCCAGGTCTTTGAAATTTGGTGTTTAGCTTCATCTATTGGACCTCTACCAAGATTGTTCAAATTATGCCCTGAGGCCAAAAATTCCCCCGCCACATTGAACTTCATCTGCTAACCGGCCTCCCACTGTGCAAGTTGATCCAGATCATCTTGTAAAATAAGACATTCAGACGGAGAATATATACAGGACACATAATCAGCAAACAAACTGACTGATGACCTGATATAATCAGTCAGATCATTGATGAAAACTAAGAAGACCGGTCCAAGGACTGAACCTTGGGGGGCTCCAGATAAAACAGGGACTGGATCAGATGCTTGGCCATCAAGTACAACTTCTTGTGATCCCCCAGAGAGCCATGAGCTTATCCACCTATGTGTGGATCTGCTTATCCCATAGTAGTCAAGTTTATTTAATAGCCCTCTGTGAGGTACCTTCAATTTTGTCAAAGGCCTTGGCGAAGTCTATGATGATCAAGTCAGTCTGTTTGTGGCCACGATTTATGGCCCCATCCAGATTAACCACAATGTCATGGTAAAATTGAACAAGTTGCATTTCGCAAGACCTTTGACTTCGGAAACCATGTTCACTGGTGAAGGATTGTCTATGGACGTGTCACCAGTAAACAATTCTGATTCTGACAGCAAGAATGCTCACAAAGGCTATACAGTCAGCAGTCAACAAGAATGCTCTCAAGTAAAGCTATACAGAACCAAAAATGTTGTCTGTTTCAACAAGGGACTTAAGTTAACCCTTATCTTGCTGAATATTCATTTAAGCCACACCCATTTCTGTCTATCAACCAATCAAATTACTTGATGTAATTTATTGCTACAAATTCATAAACTGAATGCCAAACAGTGTAGGTCCTGATCAGGTAGCTTCTTCAGAAGCCACCTGATCTGGATCTTCGGTGTTTGCAAATATAGGGGTTGTCGTGAACAGCAAGATAAGGGTTAAATCATATTGGTAAAGTGGCTTGCAATTATTCACTCGGACTTCAGGTAGGTTAAAACACTATCATCTTTGCTTTTAAACATTAACTGACCGGTAATGTTCATGTCCGTATCTAGGCTGTGCCTAAGTTCATATTAAATGTACATTCTTGCATAAATATCTATGCGCATGGCTGTTTGAAGCCATTGTCAAATGGACCGAAAGCCGTGCTCAAACAGCAAAAACCATGTTCAAATCAAGAAGTTCGCGTGCTGTTTGAACATGGATTTTGAGCTTTTGATATCACAAGACGGGCCTTGCTTTGTTTACGTTACGTTAAGCGACGTAATGTTATCGCCCTGAACGTAGCGTTTTATGGTTCTATGATGATGTCAGATGGTTACTGCGTAACAACGTCATTGTAAACAACATCCTGAACTGGCCGCCATGTTGGTTCGCCGGTCGTATTTGAAGAGTTTATATGGAGTTTATATGGAGCTTTTGGGCGTTTTAATTAAAATTTGCTGTCGGAATCGTAAGTTATGCAAGAACAACGACCATCCATGGTTATTTCATTGCATTAACATTTGCCGGATCCCTCGGAAGATATTTGAACATTCGGCCTAGCCACAGGAGCTTGACGTAACAAAAATTTAAAGGGCTTATCCCTACGTTTCTATATAACAGAAACGAAGGACGGACACTGTTTCAGAGGTCCGATGATTTTCATTAAAAAATCTCAACATCTACATATTGTTCCGTCGAAATGCAACGTTAAAACATTTAATTAATGTGCAATATAATTTCCGCCGCACTTAATAATACTTCGCTTCTCTTGAATCCACGACAATCCGTCTGTTTCTTTAAAATTTGCCGTTCGCACAGTTGCTGGTTACGTCGCCATGTTTGTTTACCCGGAGTGAGTCCATGTGCGTTGTCTGATTGGTCTAAAACAACCCAAGAAAATCGTCAAGTGCTTGGTGACCAATCAAAACGCTAAAAAATTAAATGCGATTCTCCTAACGGAACAAAATGGCGGCGTAACCAGCAACTGTGCGATCGGGATATTTTTAAGAAACACATACTTTACGGTGAATTATATGACAACACAGTTCTACAATAGGCGGCGGAAGGTTTACGGTTCGTTCATTAACGCAAGCAATATTGTATTTCAACGGAGCAATAGTGTCCATCCTTCGTCTCTATTACATAGAAACGTAGAGATGAACCTTTTAATATTGTAATACGTCAAGCTCCTGTGGGCCTAGCGGCCTCATGTTCAAACAGCTTCCTCGGGACCCGGCAAATGTTAATGCATGAAAAAACCATGCTGATTCCTATATGGTAGACTAAGTGTAAGACATTAAATTTGCTATTTGAATACAGGCAGTCATTGACCACTGCAGTAAAAATGGTTGGTAGAAGCATCGGCTAGATTGCACTTTGCCGGGCACTGTCTTCTATCCAGACTGCGCAGGCGCAACTTGTTGTTAGGGCGTTCCTTTTGTTGTTTATGCCTCATTAATTATTCATGACGTTAGGGTTAAAGACGGCCGCCATTTTGTTTTGGAAGGACGAAACGACGCATTTTCTAACCGATGTTTTTTAATAATGCAAGCGTTTTCAAAGCACAAATATTGATATCGTATTTTAGCAGCAGCAAGTTAATGTAGGATTAATAAATACGTAAATTTCCGGACTCAGTTGTGGGTAATTTAGCGTTACACTGTCATCTGCTAGTCTTTCTATCTTCGACGTGGATTCGACAGACTTGGACCACGGCAACAAATTATATGCAAATGAGATAAAATGAGACTGCTTTGAATATTTAAGGAAACTGCAGACTACATAAGATTCAACAGATCCCGATTTGCTGTCTTTGTAATTTTATACCTGGCATCCTTCTATCTTGAATGCCGGGGTATGGGGGCGGCAGCCCTCATGATGTTGACTGATAATTTTTAAAGGCACTTACCAGGTTACCATAGTCAAAAGACAAAATAAATCATAAGCGACGTTATTATACTTTCACTGTCTCTGCATACTTCGGCCAAATCATCATAAACAATGCCATATTTTTCCCTCATTTTTTTCTTGCAACTGGATTTGTTTAAAACTGCTAGGTTGCGTCATCGAAAGTTGCGTCATCGAAAGTTGACATCAGAGCTCATTAATATTCATAAGGTCTTTAAATTTGACCAATGAAATTACGCACGCGCAGTTATTCAGTGGAAGCAAAACAAAAAGTAATTAACGTTTCTTTCGCTTCTCCTGCTTAGAACAAGCTTTGAATTGCAGAACTTGGTTAAAACCTACGGTTTAAAACCTCGGTTTTAACCTGAAATATGCCTAACCTACACGATTTTGGGGTTAATTTTGCATTTTTCTGCCTTACTGCCATTTTTTGGCCGCGCTCACGCGCGTCCTTATAATAGGACCTTAGATATATACTCACGTGGATTTTCCTACGGAATATCAGTGCCCGGTAAAGTGCAATTGTCCCGAAGCGTCGACTAAAAAGTCGAAATACGGGCTTACATCAAAGCTTGCTCAAAACTTGGTTGTTCTTTGAAGAAGCTGATGACTGAAATTTCTACTGCTTTTGGACCTTCTTGTGTGTCTTATGACACAGTTTGGCGGTGGAAAAAGGAATATTAGTCTGGTGTAGAGTCCATCAAAATAGACCGAAATCAGGTAAGCCAAAATCTGCATCTCGTAAAGAAATCGTTTCTAAAATAAAGGAATCATATAACGTAATAATACTCTATACAAATCTATGACATAACAACAATGAAACGTTTCTCAGCACGAACAAATGCCTTTATAATCTTGACCCCTTCAAACTCAACTATTATTTGGTAAAACTGGGGTTAACTGGGATAAAATATTGTTCTTATTGTTGCTCGGGCCATGGATTTTGGGTGCTCTTTTGGCCATCTCACAAAGGATGTGCTAACGAGTACCCATCACCTGTGTCTGGTGCAGGAATATAGGGAATACCGGAAATTTTTATGAGGGATTTTTCATTTTTTGGGGGACAAAACTTTCAAAATCCTTGAATAGGCGTGTTTTCGTGATGTGTTTGGTAATGAATACTAACTCGTATGTTTTGTAGAATCTTACTGTAATTTGAATTGTTGTGTTATTTTGTAATATGATATTTCAGAAATAAAAGTTGAATAAAAAAAATAAATAAAGGAAATCATTGAAGGAGATGCCAAATTTACAGATCGTGATATTGCACGAAAGGTAGGCATATCACTATCAACGGTTCACCTGATTTTGAAGAAGCATTTGAAAGTCAGAAAGATTTCTGTTAGATGGGTGCCACATCTGTTGACTGACGAGCAAAAACGGTAACGGGTTAAAGTGGCCAAAAAGCTGCTTCAAATGTTTCCAAAATATGACAAATAGCAGTTTGCCAATATCGTTACAGGTAATGAAACCTAGGTCCATTATTTTGAGCCCGTCAGAAAGGTTAGCAGTAAGATATGGGCCACTAAACACAGCCAACGCCCAATAATTTGCCAAACGCTCATTGAGTACAAAGAAGGTTTTGTATGTAATCGTCTTCTTTGGTGAAGGAGTCGCAATATAAGTGCCGGTGAAAAAGGGCAAAAGTATCAACGGAAAGTACCACAAAGACGTAATATTGAAGAAACTGAAAAAGTATTATCAGAAACGACGCCATGCCACTGGTTTCAAACATGTCCATCTTCTACATGACAATGCAACCGCTCATACCTCCACAATAGTTACGGCGTTTTTGAAGAAAGAAAAAGTAACAGTTTTGCCTCACCCACCGTATTCCCACGACCTTGCCCAAGGTCATTTCTTTTTGTTTCCGAAATTGAAATCATTCCTTGCTGGGCGGAAATACCAGTCCCGACAGGCACCTGAATCTGCCATTCATCAGTACCTTATTACTGTGCCCAAATCAGCGTACCGTGACGCCTTCCAGAAGTGGATACATCGGCTGAAACTTTGCATTTCTAGCCACGTGGAGTACTTCGAGGGCGTACCACCACTGAACTCTTCAAATTATTAACTTCATGTTTTACTGCCACCAAAACATATGATAAAATATTGCGACAAAGTCTTCGAAAGATCAGGTAGAAATCTGTTTTGGTCTATAAAAATTCTAATGAAGTTTTAAATAAATTTAAATCCAGGCTTTTCGTGATTCAGGTCTGTCTACTTATGATTTTTCCATCCTTTACACTACACTTCCTCATAATATTATAAAAGAAAAACTTAATGATTTAAATGAATGGACATTCCATAGGGAAGACTCCCTCTATCTTGCATGTAATGTGAGAAATGTTTTTTTTCACTTCCGAAGAACATAAAATTTATACTTTATGGTCATGTCAGAAAGTGTGTGAAGCTCTCACCTTTCTACCTTGACAATATTTACATAAGATTTGGTACTAAGTTATTTAGACAAGTTGTGGGTATTCCGATGGGCACTAACTGCGCACCACTTGTGGTTGATCTGTTTTTGTTTTGTTATGAGAGAGACTTCATGATGTCTCTTTCTGTTGAAAACAAGTCTGAAATCATTGAAGCTTTTAGCTCCACTTCTAGATATTTGGATGATTTATTAAATATTGATAATACCTATTTCGATGGTTTGATCAGTCAAATTTGACCCCCTCCCCCCAGAACTTCAGTTAAATAAAGCAAATTCTTCTGATTCCGAGGCCCCGTTTCTGGATTTACATCTATCTATTGAAGATGGGTTTGTTTCGTGCAAAATTTATGATGAACGCGATGATTTTGATTTTGAGATTGTAAATTTTCCCTTTTTGGATGGTGATGTTCCTCGTGCGCCATCCTTTGCGTTTATATTTCGCAATTAATTCGATTTGCCAGAGTATGTAGTCATGTAACTGACTTCAACACTCGTAATAAATTATTAACGGCTAAACTTCTTAATCAGGGTTATCGGTACCATAAACTACGCAAAGCCTTTTCAAAAGTGTATAGACGTCATTCTGATTTAATTTCAAAATTCAATATTGGACTTAAATCTCTTCTGCAACAAGGTCTATCGGAACCCGAATTGGGTACAACATAAATGTTATACGACAGACTGCATGCATGGTTGTTAACCCAATCACGGTTGACAACTTTGCTTCCCTCTTTAATTGCACGCCGGTGGGTCGGGCCTCAGATTCTATGACGGTTCCTTGAGAATTAGAGAGATCTAATTCAATGTTATGTTGGTTGGTGCCTGATGCTCTGTCTCTGGTCGGCCCATCGGAGACTAACTGTTGGTTTTCTTTTGTCCCAGCATTTCAGTGGTTTCTTGCTGTCGAGTCCTTACCGTTGTTTCATCTCTGTGTGTGTTTAATTATTTGTGTTCACAGAGATGTTGCACTGATGGTTTAAGAGGCCTTCATGCGGACTGAACAACAAATTATTTGTCTAAATCGCGTAAAATCGATTCAAGCCCCCCCCCCCCCCCCCCCCCCCGTGGAATTCGTTTCCGCTGACCGTTCCAAGGTGGTTCTTCTGTCGCGGTTTATTTTTGATGTGGTATGTCTTTGGGTGTTTTTGTCGCTTATTTTATTTTGTTTTGGATAACCTATTGGCAGTTTTGTTGGAAAGTAAATGTCCTTTTGGCTTTCCGCTATGGATATTTCCATTAGGGTCTGTTGTTACATGTTTGTGTTTCTTTCCCTGTGGTGTCTCTGATGGGAGCTGTGGGTTAATTGTATCGATTCCTTATCATTGTCTCCACTTCTATTATGAATTGAGCACTTTTGGGCTTCCTTGAAATTTGAAGTCTCCAGATAGAAATAAGCAATTCTTTTCGAACATCCCTCGTAACTATTTCCTGCAGCCGAACAGCATTATATAACGCTGCAAAAATGGATTTTATTTGTCTGCTGTTCATTGAAGTATGAACGCAGTGGGTCGCGTGTAAGGTAAATGAAATCCGAAGGGGTTCATGTAAATTTTGCTAGCAAAGCACTGTCGTTCATACTTTCATGTAGAGCACAAAATAAGTTTATTTTTTACTTACATTCTTTGCGCCTCATCACTGGGCGAAAAAAGGCTTATAGGGCAAACTTTTAAAGCAGAAAAACATTTACACGCTGTTTTTCTACGAAGAGCGGAACAGCATTGACGTAACCAACGCCCTTAGAGAACCATGATTTAGACTGACGTCCCAGAAAATCATGTGACTCGATGCGTACATGGAAGTATGAACTGTATTGTTGTTTTCTGTAGGTTTACATTAGACTTTACACTGGAAATGTAAATATTCAACATTCTAATGCAATTGCGTACGTAACGCGACGTCTGATTGGATAACGTCAACAATTTTCGACAGTATTATTTAAGAAATGAAATTTATTTTTCTGCAGTTCATGGAAGTATGAACGCAGTGTGTCGCGTGCAAAGCAAATGGACCCCGAAGGGGTTCATGTAAACTTTGCTAGCGACCCACTGTCGTTCATACTTTCATGAAAAGCAGAAAAATTAAGTTTATTTTTTTATATTTACATTATTTGCCCCTCATCACTGAGTGAAAAAAATGCTTGTATGGCAAACTTTTAAAGCTGAAAAACATTTACACGCTGTTTTTCTACAAAGAGCGGAGCAGCGTTGACGTCATCAACGCCCGTAGAGAACAATGGTTTAGAATGACGTCACTTAACGTCACTGAAAATCATGTGATTCGATGCGTTCATGGAAGTATGAACGCAATTGTTTTCTATAGGTTTACATTAGTCTTTACACTGGAAATGTAAATATTAAAAAATGTACTTTATTTTTCTGCTGTTCATGAAAGTATGAACGCAATGGGTCGCGTGCAAAGTAAATGAACCCCGAGGGTTCGGGGTTCGTGTAAACTTTGCTAGCGACCCGCTGTCGTTTATACTTTGATGAAAAGCACAAATCTTAAGTTTATTTTTTTATATTTACATTCTTTGCCCCTCATCACTGGGCGAAATAAATGCTTATAGGGTAAATTTTTAAAGCTGAAAAACATTAACACGGTGTTTGTCTACAAAGAGCGGAACAGCGTTGACGTCACCAACGCCCGTTAAGAACCTTGGTTTATACTAATGTCACTTGACGTCACAGACAATCATGTGACTCGATGCGGTCATGGAAGTTTGAACTACATTGTTGTTTTCTATAGGTTTACATTAGACTTTACACTGGAAATGTAAATATTCAACATTCTTATGCACTCGCGTATGTAACAAGACGTCTGGTTGTATAGCGTAAAAAAAATTGCGACAGAACAGAACATAACTTTATTAACTCTCAGGTTGTACAATACAACAAATGAGGTAATACATATTGATCAAAACAATATATGCATACTTGTTGGGTACGTACACAACTTAGCGGGGACGGCACATATATCACAGAACATATTAATGAACCTATCTGAAAATTCTTAGAAGAACAGAGACAAAGTCACTAATATTTTTTAACAATCTTACATTGCTATTTGAGAGTAAGCTGTTGAACTTATTTGTATTGCAATGTTTCCAATAATATTTGGGAATATACAGCTGCCTTTGAGTTTTAAAATAATCACATTCAAGTAGGTAATGATACTCATCTCCGAGCGCATTTCTGTTACATAAATTACAAAGTCGTTGGTTTCTTTCTATATTTTTCCCATCTTCCTTTCTCTATGGGAAATTTATGATTTGTCAGTATATTCTGCGATAGTATTCGACAGTATATTCTGCGATATACTTTCGGAAACTCCACATCATCACGTAACGCCGCTTTTCATTCGCCGGCATTTGGTTTTACGCAGCTCACTGCCGCCTTGTGCAAAATAGTACAATTTTTAACTCAACAACCGAATAAGTGCATTCTGTATTGAAAATCGTCGGTTTTGCGGTCGCGTCGCCGTAAAATGAAATTTCCGACCGTAAAACCGATTTACCTCCCCAAATTACAATTTTCAGTACAGTAATCCCCTAATTGAGTGCCTAGAGTGATATTGTGTTTGGTGTCGAAAGTGTTAAAGAAATTTGATATGTGAAAAAGCCTCTTAATCATTTCATTTGAAATGCCTCTAATTTTTTGTTGACTTTCAATGAATATTTAATATAAAAACGTTTGTTATATGGTTTATTAGCTGTTCGTTTTACTCCCTGCAACAACTGTTCGAACTGTTCAAACAGCCAATACCTGGAGGTTATAACATACACATAATTTTCATACCAGCAGGCTATTTAATTTATCATAATCTTTTTTGTCATAATTCTGAAAACATGAACACAAGTTGACAGCTTATATCCAATCTTGTTAAAACGCCCATGATTTAATAACGACCCTGAAAAACATTTGGTATATGGAATTGGTTTTGGTTTTACGGCCCTTTCGAGATTATTTCACTCATATCGAGCCGATCGTTAAGAGGTGGGCGAAAACCGGAGTTTCCGGAGAAGAACCACCTGACCTTCCGTTGCAGAACTCACATGTGACCCAAGCGAGGCTCGAACCACAGCGGTGAGAGACCTAATGACCAAGAGTCAGCGCTCTTAACTACTAGGCCATGGAGGCCCGTTTTGGTATATGGAATAGTGGTGGGCTTTACACTTTTAAACATTGCTTTTTGGTATTTCTTGTGGTAAATTATTGAATGTTGGTGAGTAGGTAGAACATTCAAAATGAGACGAACCTGACTGACAGTCTAAATCGCTAACAGCAATTTGTCTAAACACATTACGAAAACATACCTATACCAAAACATTGCAAATTTTACCTCCGAAAAAACGAGAAATTTCGGATGTAAAAATGTGATCGTTGTTTTATGTCTGCTCCAAATATAGATTGTGGGTACACGCTAGAACCGCCTCATTGAGGCGGTTCTAACGAGTACCCATAATCTATATTTTGGAGCAGAAATAAGAAAAAATAAGGTTTACCCCTGTAAACCACAGTTTTACTATATAACAGTGGGGTTCGAATGGGGTCAAAATTATATAGGCCTGTTTTCGTGATGGAAACTGTTGCCAATGTTTGGTTGTTTTGGGTTTTACGACATGTCAACCCTCGTGGGTCAGTTTGTGTCGTGTCCCAGAGAAAGGGAGAAAAGAGACATAAGACATAGCAGAAGAGATGAAAGTGAGAGACAGAGGAGAAGAGCAAATGAATGGAAGTGTAGAAAGACAAGAAATAACAATACCCCTGCTGCAAGGACAGCAGGCCTTGTCCAGTTGAAAGCTGTTAGCAGTTAGACGCCCCAGGGATACAAGATACACATTACCTTTGCCTCACCCAACCACCCCACTTAACAGTTGCCACTTTTTAACCAATGGCTGTCTCGATTTTTGCCGCGATACTATGAAATTTAAACCTTATCCTGTTGAATAAATTAATTTTGCCGACCCGATTCTGATTATCAACCATGACAGTCAGAACCGGGTGAGACAAAATTATTATTAATTTGTTTAGCGAATTTTTCCTTATCGAGGCGAAATCGGGACAGCCATTAAACAAACTTGGAAACTGTTTAGAGAATAATCTTCTTCAGAAGCCATCTGATCCGGATCTACACTGTTTGTAACGGCAGTGGTTTGCCATGATCAGCAGGATAAATCAACTCGATATCCACTCATCTAGAACATAGCTTTCCTCTCATTACGTGAAGAAATGCGTGAAATGTACCCCCTAAACGCACTTTGTATAGAGAAAACTAGGGTTTACGGGGGTGTACAATATTTTGCTTATCTCAGCTCCAAGATATAGGTTGTGGGTACTCGTTAGAACCGCCTCAATGAGGCGGTTCTTACGAGCATCCACAAACTATGTTTGTAAAATAGAAGTGAAGGCAATGATCAGGAATCGATACAATTAACCCATAGCTCCCAGCAGAGACACGAAAGGGAAAACACACAAACATGAAACAACAGACCCTAATGGAAACATCAATAGCGGAAAGCCAAAAGGACAGTTACTTTCCCCCAATATGGCAATATGGCTATCCAAAACAAAATAATATAAGCGATACAAACACTCAAAGACAAACCATAACAAAAATAAACCGCGACAGAAGAACCGCCTTGGAACGGTCAGTGAAACGAATTCCATTGGGGGGGGGGGGGGGGGGGGGGGGAGGTGCTTAAATCGATTGTACGTGGCCACAATCCTCGCCCTTACATCCGTCGCGATTTAGACAAATAATTTGTTCAGTCCGCATGAAGGCCTCCTAACTCATCAGTGCAACATCTCCGTGAACACCAAAAAATCAAACAACCGCAGAAATGAAACAATGGTGAGGACTCGACAGCAAGAAAACACTGAAATGCTGGAGCAAAAGAAACCAACAATTAGACTCCGAGGGGCAGTATAAACAAGAAAATTATCACGCATTTTCCTCAGAAAAGTAGCCGTTTTGAAGATGTGAAAAAATGCACTATGTCGCACGGGTGTGTTAACGTAATGGCTGAATGGAGAAGCAACGCGCATTTATACGCGTACAGCAAAGAAGCTGATCAGACTGAGCGTTTGTTGCGCACATGTCGAAAGACATAAGTTGCTTAACGCAATGTACTTTTTTATTTGTGATGACAAGTGGCCGGAAACAATTCCAGCGACCATTACGGAAACATGGTTATACAAATACATTGTATACCTTACCGCCGAAAAAAAGAAAATTTTAAGATGAAAAATTGTGATAGTTTTCTTATTTCTTATCTAAAATATAGATTGTAGGTACCCGTTAGAACCGCCTCATCGAGGCGGTTCTAACGAGTACCCACAATCTATATTTTAGAGCAGAAATAAGAAAATTAAGGTATACCCCTGTAAACCCCAGTTTTACTATATAAAAGTGGGGTTCAAGTATATAGGCTTGTTTTCCGTGATGAATCATTGGCTTTGATCCATCATGGCATAACGATATTGACTGGCTGGAACCGCAGATCAGACAGCAGTGTTGCGCTTGAATGGACAAACAACAGCGATTTGCTGGAACCATAGGCAAAACGATAGTTGGCTGGAACCAATGTTGGCAAGAATAAAGTGGTTGACTGGATTCGTCGGCAAAACGGCAGTGATTGACTGGATCCGTTGGCCAGTATACAGTGACTAGCAAAAGCCTTAGACCGGACGACAGTTATTGGGTAGAACCAATAGTAAGACGACAGTGTACGGCTAGAGCCGTTGCATACACGAAAGTGATTGGCTAGAATCGTTTTCCAAACGGCAGCCATTGGCTGGAACTTATGGCCACACGGCAATGACTGGCTGTTATCTTAGGCTAGACGACAGTTATTGGCTACAATCTATGGCCAGACGATAGTGTTAGGCGAGAACCGTTGGCTAGAAGATAGTAATTGGTTAAACGTTTCCCAAACGGCAGTGACTGGCTAGAACCTATGGCCATAAGGCAGAGTCTGGCTATTTTCTTAGGCCAGACGACAGTGATTGGCTGGAACCGTGGGCAAGACGAGTGATTGGCTAGGATCCACAGCTCCCATCAGAGACACCAAAGGGAAAGAAACACAAATATGAAGCAACAGACCCTAATGTAAACATCAATAGCGGAAAGCCAAAATGACACTTACTTTCCCACAAAATGGCCAATTGGCTATCCGAAACAAAATAATATAAGCGATACAAATACTCGAAGACAGACAATACCAAAAATAAACCGCGACAGATGAACATCGCCATGGAACGGTCAGTGAAACACACTTTATATAGAGAAAACTGGGGTTTACGGGGGTGTACAATATTTTGCTTATTTCAGCTCCTATATAGATATAGGTTATTGGTACTCGCACCAACAACCTATGTTTGGAGTATAAACAAGAACATTATCACGGATTTTACCACTTCATGATATTTGTGGACGATATTGTAAACAAATCGACGATTTTGAAGAAGATTGTGATATTTTTGAGATATGAAATGATGTTGTGCATACTGCAGACACGAGTGCAGTCTGTTGAAATGTGCTTCCAGATTCAAGGCAAGGATTTTTGTTGTCTAGGTGTCAATTTACAAAATTTACTGAAACTGCTATCTTGAAACTTTCTGTACTTTTTGACCGGATGTCGTCAGAAAAAAAGGCACAAAAATGCCCCCCCCCCTCCCGATTTTGGCAAACATTTCCATGTCGATGGATGGTTTTATGCCGGATATTTTGATATAGGTGAGAACTTGTGCGAGGAACCATAAAAGTAATTATTTTCCATTTTTCCGAAGGCACTGACGTGATAGAAAAATAGCCATTTCAAACCGCTGCTGCTCCATCTCTGAACAGATAATGCAGGTTTTACACATTGTGTGATGTAAAACCATGTATATAATTTTCAGTTTTAATATTGCCAAAGCTCTAGAATAAATGACAGATAAGGAATTAAATGTCCAAATAGCTTGTCGACTGGAAGCCTCAAAATTGAAAGTAGTCCCACCGAATCGACGCACGAGAATTTTGTTTTTAAATCTACCTACTCAGGCCACTTTGATGCCCTACTGTGTTATCGTAGTGACTGCATGGAGAAGCAACGCGCATTTATACACGTACAGCAAAGACGCTGATCAGACGGAAAAAACAAAAAGTTGCTTAACGCAATGTACTTTTTTATTTGTGACGACAAGTGGCTGGAAACAATCCCAGCGACCATTACGAAAACATGGCTATACCAATACATTGTAAACTTTACCGCCGAAAAAACGAAAATTTTAAGACGAAAAAGTGTAATATTTTTCTTATTTCTGCTCAAAAAATAGATTGTGGGTACCCGTTAGAACCGCCTCATCGCGGTTCTAACGAGTACTCACAATATATATTTTAGAGCAGAAATAAGAAAAATAAAGTATACCCCTGTAAACCCCAGTTTTACTCTATAAAAGTGGGGTTCAAGGGGATCAAAAGTATATAGGCTTGTTTTCTTGATGAATCATTGGCTTTGATCCATCATGGCCAAACGATAGTGACTGGCTGGAATCGCGGATCAGACGGCAGTATTTCGCTGTATTTGATTGGACAAACAACATCGATTGGCTGGAACGATAGGCAAAACGATTGTTGGCTGGAACCAATATTCCGATGGCAGAATATTGCAGGAACCAATGGCTAGAATAAAGTGGTTGACTGGATTCGTCGCCAAAACGGCAGTGATTGGCTGGATCCGTTGGCCAGTATACAGTGACTAGCGGAAGTCTTAGACCGGACGACAGTTATTGGGTGGAACCAATGGTAAGACGACAGTGTACGGCTAGAACCGTTGTATAGACGAAAGTGATTAGCTAGAACCGTTTTCCAAACGGCACAGTCATTGGCTGAAACCTATGGCCACACGACAATGGCCAGACGATAGTGTTAGGCGAGAACCGTTGGCTAGAAGATAGTAATTGGCTATCCGTTTCCCAAACGGCAGTGACTGGCTAGAACCTATGGCCAAAGGGCAGAGTCTGGTATTTTCTTAGGCCAGGCGACAGTGATTGGCTGGAACCGTGGGCAAGACGAGTGATTGGCTAGGATCCGTAGCAGATGACAGTGTAAGTTTAGAACCGTTGATCAGACGAATGTGGTTGGATGAAACTGTTGGCAAAAACGGCAGTGGCTGGCTGGAATCAATGGCCAGACGACAGTGTAATTCTAAGAACCAGTGATGGCTCGACTATTTGCATCCATAGACCAGACGGCAATACTGACTGGAAACGTATGCATAACGACCGTGATTGGCTGGAATCGTAGAACTGTAGTTCATACAAAACAAATTGAAGTACAGCATTTTGAAAATACAAATAGAGGATGTATAAGCCCCGAACATCACATCATTGGATTTGATGGTATCAATAAATCCGACTCTCTTCGATCAGTAAAAATGAACCCCTTCCTTTGGGGCTTGCGACAAGGCATGAGCCTTGAAACTTAAATTTATTGGTTTATCGAAGGTTCATATGGAGCATTTTTATATGTATTTCTTCAGCTTGTCTGCATGCGTGAAGGAACGGTTTAGGGATAGACGATTTAGACAAATAATTTGTTCAGGCAAAGTGGTGCGAGTAGGCCTGAGATGTCATTGCATCTTAATGTCGGGCAAAAGTCCTACAAAATTGGAAACCATCATGAAAACACGCCTATATGATTTTGACCCCCTCGAACCCCACTTTTATATAGTAAAACTTGGGTTTGCAGGGGTATACATTATTTTTCTTATTTCTGCTCAAAAACATAGATTGTGGATACTCGTTAGAACCGCCTCGACGAGGCGGTTCTAACGAGTATCCACAATCTATATTGAGAGCAGAAATAAGAAAACCACAATCTATGTTTTTGAGCAGAAATAAGAAAAATATCGAAATTTTTCATCTGAAAATTTTCATTTTTCGGTGCTAAAATTTACAATGTACTTTGTATCGGCGTGTTTTCGTAATGCAACGTCCACTAAATATTGTTGTCGGGACGTAAAACCACGATTCGAACAAACACGACTATTATCAAAAAAGAAGTGAAGGCAATGATCCGGAATCGATACAATTAACCCACAGCTCCCATCAGAGACACCAAAGGGAAAGAAACACAAACATGAAGCAACAGACCCTAATGTAAACATCAATAGCGGAAAACCAAAAGGACAGTTACTTTCCCGCAAAATGGCCAATTAGCTATCCAAAACAAAATAATATATGCGATACAAATACTCGAAGACAGACCATAACAAAAATAAACCGCGACAGATGAACACCGCCATGGAACGGTCAGTGAAACGAATTCCACTGGATTGTTGAGGGAGGGGGCGGGGGGGGGGGGGGGGGGGGGCTTTAAATCAATTTTACGTGGCCACAATTCTCGCCATTAATTCCGTCGCGATTTCTACATCAACTCATCAGTGCAACATCTCCGTGAACATAAAAAATCGAACAACCACAGAGATGAAAAAAACGGTGAGGACTCGACAGCTAAAAACCACTGAAATGCTGGAGCAAAAGAAAACCAACAGTTAGACTCCGATGGGCTCGACCAGAGACAGAGCATCAGGCACCAACCGTCATTACATTGAATTAGATCTCTCTATTTCTCAGTAAGCCTTTACGCCGGAACCGTCATAGAATCTGAGACCTGACCAAAGACACCAAATGAAAAGAAACAACAACATGAAACAACTTCGCCTTGATGAAAACGTCACAAACGGAAAGTTAAGGACCGTTATTTACCCCCGAAATGGCCAAACGGCCACCCAAAATAAACATATATTAGCAATACATACATGCAAAGACAAACTATTACAAAAATGAGCCACATCAGAAGAGCTGTCTTAAACCTTCTATTTTCTACCTTATATTATTTTGTCTTTAACCCATTTAGAACCAGAAACCCCAAAACGGGTACCTTGGCAAACAGATCAGGCCCAGATCAGACGCCGCATTAGGGCCTACACTGTATGCAAAAATTCAGCCATTTTTCGAATAAATTTTGAACAAAACACAATCTGTCATCCCTAAATTTTGAAATGGACTACTGCTACATATAAGAAGGAAGATTCCATTTGGTACAAAAAAGGGTTAAAGTTTCATAATTGTCATTGTTTAGCTTTGCATGTACTGCTCATATATTTACATTTTTATTTTGTATAGCTGTCTGGACATTTTGTGGGAAAGAAACAATCGTTTTGGCTTTCTGTTTGTGATGTTTTAATAACGGTGACTTTGCTTTTTGTTGGTTCTTGTTCTTCGGTGTCTTGGATTAATGGTGTCAGATAATTGTATCCATCACGAAGACACGCCTATATAATTTCGACCCCCTTGAACCCCACTTTTATATAGAAAAACCGGGGCTTACAGTGGTAAACCTTATTTTTCTTATTTCTGCTCTAAAATATTGATTGTGGGGACTCGTTAGAACCGCCTCGATGAGGCGGTTCTAACAAGTACCCACAATCTATATTTTGAGCAGAAATAATAAAAAATATCACAATACTTCTTCAAATTTTCATTTTTTCGGCGATTAAGATTACAATGCATTTGTATAGGCGTGTTTTGGTAATGGATTTCTCTACTTTCACAACACACGGACCTTTAGCGTGGCACAACAGGTTGTACGCAGTCACTAGAGCCATTTCAGGATATGGTTAAAGTGAAATCCGCACCATAAATCAATACCTTAAACACGAATATTATTTAAAACGTCATTTCAAACGACGTGAAAGGTAGCTGAATATAGCAAAATTCCTCTATTAAAAGTAGAAGTAAAACAAAGATCAGGAATCGATACAATTAACTTACTCCACCCACCAAAGACACCAAAGGGAAAGAAATAAAAACATTAAGCGACCAGACCATAATGGGAACCTAAACAAAGGAAGGCCATAAGGACAGTTACTTTCCCACAAAATGGCCATATGGCCATCCAAAATTAAAAGACACAAGTGATACACACAGTAAGTAACAAACAACAACATAAATAAATCGCCACAGAAGAACCGCCTTGAAACGGTCAGTGGAAAGATTTCCACTGGGGGGCTTAAATCGATGTACGTGGCCACAATCCTCGCCCTTACTTCCGTCGCGATTTAGACAAATAATATGTTCAGTCCGCATGAAGGCATCCTAACTCATCAGTGCAACATCTCCGTGAACACAAAGAATCAAAGAACCACAGAGGTGAGACAACGGTGATGACTCGACAGCAAGAAACCACTGAAATGCTGGAGCAAAAGAAAACCAACAGTTAGACTCCGATGGGCCCGACCAGAGACAGACCACGGTGGGGACTGTTCAAAAGAGGTCTTAAAGACCACTTTTGAACAGTCCCAAAGGTGGCCCCTTACGAGAGGACACTGTGGCCAGGAAACACAAAGGAATATGAAGTGCACCCTTCAAAATAAGCTTTTTAAAGCAGAATTAGTCGGATGTCTTAAGAGCGGAGGTTCACTGTATTTGAAACATTACCCCTGTCCATCGGGACTTGGAGGAACAGATTAGGCCGACTGGCGCTTCCGTACAGAGCTGAATTTCACAGAACATTTGAGTACTAGTAAACCGCTAAGTAGTAAACCTAGGCAAAGTGGTCTGAGTTGGACCTAGCGGTTTCCATAGGCGCTAGGGCTTGAGGTGTCATGTCATCTCAATTTCGGATAAAAATCCCACAAAATCGGAAGCAGCGTCTCCAAAATGGCCTAAATAGTGTTGACGGGGACGTATAACCTCAACACAAACTCGTTTAAATGAGAATCTGGCTTGAACACCCTTAAAACAACTCGGTTCGGAAAATGTGTACATAACTGTAAGCACTCGCATACTTTTATTTGGTGGTATTATGGCAAAGGTGAAGGCAATGATCAGGCATCGTTGCCGAATGATGCCGGACAGTGATCATGAGGGACGGATTTTTCTATCCACCCCTCACGCCAATATAGGATTCTTTTCTTGCACACCTTCCATTTCTTAGCTCGGATTATAATGCTGCAGTCACTTCGGTTACCGACGTCCGCCATATTGTGATGACACTACAATAATACAATGATGTTTAGTGACGTCACGTAACGTGCTGTGACGTCAACCTTAACGACGGCGCATGCAAGGTCGTATTCAACCAGTGCATTTGTCAAAAACGCGATTATATTCGATTTTGGGTCGGAACACCAGGGTCAGAACATAAATTTCTTGCACACCAGACAAGGAAATCCGTGATTTTACCCTGGGATAGAAATTTATGTTTTGACCCTTGTGTTCCGACCCAAAATCGAATATAATCGCGTGTTTGATATATGCAATCGTTGATTACGACCTCGTATGCGCCGTCGTTAAGGTTGACGTCACAGCACGTTACGTGACGTCACTAAACATTCCTGCAGTGTCAACACAATATGGCGGACGTTGGTAACCGAAGTGACTGCAACATTAAAATCCGCGCTAAGAAATGGAAGGTATGCAAGAAAAAGAATCCAATATGGGCGTGAGGGGTGGATAGAAAAATCCGTCCCTCGGGATCACTGTCCGGCATCACTTGGCAAGCCTCGTGATGCCGGACAGTGTCCCTCGGGACGGATTTTTCCATCCACCCCTCACACCCATATAAGATTCTTATATTCTATCCCAGGGTAAAATCACGGATTTCCTTGTCTGGTGTGCAAGAAAAAAATTGTCCCACATGGTGAAGCATGCAAAGAACAGCTGTTCAGTTACAGTGTATCGCCAAAGCCTAGAGTAAAAAAAAAGAACATTTACGATTTTTTCGATAAATACCGAATATATTTCACCTCGTGTGTTGAAAACATTAGACTGGCACTCGCGTAAAGTCTGATGTTTTCAATACACTCGACGAAATATTTTTGATATCCGTCTCAAAAAAGTAAATATCCTCCAGGACAACATTGTTTCAGAAACAGTTTTACTCATATAATGACAGTTCAAAAGCCAAGATATAGAGGATCTTGAATGAGTGTTCAATTATTTTTGAATTTATTAAACTCGTTGAGGAAAAGGAATACAATGCTCGGCAAATTAAACTCGTTGAGGAAAATGGATAAATTGCGAGGCTTTGCCGAGCATTTTATTCATTTTCCTCAACGAGTTTAATAAATTCAATAATACATGAACAAGAATGCAAGATTCTATTTAATATATGAAATTTAAAACGCATTTTAACAAAAATGTCAATATTCCGCCGTTAGTAAGCGCGACGTCGTTAAGGACATCGTACATGTAACGTTACGGGGCGTATCTAACTAATTTGCATATTTAATCCACTAGTGGATTATCGAATTTATTACATGACGTTATTACATTCTCAGACACGACGTCATATGATAAAATAGTAAATTCTTGCATAAATATCTATGCGCATGGCCGTTTGAAGCCATTGTCAAATGGACCAAAAGACGTGTTCAAACAGCAAAAAACATGTTCAAATCATGAAATTCGCGTGCTGTTTGAACATGGATTTTGAATTTTTGATATCACAAGACTGGCCTTTCTTTGTTTACGTTACGTTGGGCGACGTAACGTTATCGCCCTGAATGTAGCATTTTAGGGTTCTATGATGACGCCAGATGGTTACTGCGTAACAACGTCATTGTAAACAACATTCTGAACTGGCCGACATGTTGGTTCGCCGGTCGCATTTGAAGAGTTTATATGTAGTTTATATGGAGCTTTTGGGCGTTTTCGTCAAAATTTGCTGTTGGAATCGTAATTATGTAAGAACAACGATCATCCATGGTTATTTCATTGTATTAACATTTGCCGGATCCATCGGAAGATATTTGAACATTCGGCCTAGCGGCCTCATGTTCAAACAGCTTCCTCGGGACCCAGCGAATGTTAATGCATGAAAAAACATGATTGATCCCTATATTGGAAAGTTGTGTTTCACATTCAATTATTTTGTCGCTTGTCATCCGTATAAAATAATGAGACAACACTTTATTTGATACTTATTTTATTTTATACTTTATTCTCACCATTGACTGGCTCAAATCATAGTTTTATTGGATTGTAAAATAATACTCAGGATGACTATCGACTGTTGTATTTTTGAGCACGTTTTCTAATGTCGGCGTTTGTCCGCATGTCTGCAATGCCATCTGCAACGAAAACCAAAAATGCAATGTAACAGAAAGTGTTTCCCTTCTGAAGATTAACCCCATGGACGTCATACTGCCTTTATTGTTATTTTTTTTTGTACGGGGAGTTATATTGAACATAACAGTGACGTTACGTTCGAGTCAACAGCCCCCGCCCATTGGGGCTTGAAGACATAAATGGGCTGCATGATGCTTCCACGCAGAGCTGAGTCTGACTGCACACGAGTACTGGTAAACCGCTTAGAGGATCTAAGCCTGCCCAGGCAAAGAGGTGCGAGTCGGACCGCCCATGCTTATTAACCCTATTGGTTTCATTGAGATGTCATTTCATCTCAATGTCGGATAAAAGTCCCACAAAATTGGAAGCAACGTCTCCAAAATGACCTTTTGCAGTGTTGACGGGGACGTTAAACCTCATATCAAACAAAACAAACGTTCGAGTCAAATCAATCACTACACTAGTAAAGACTCAAATTTGTATTAATGGTACAAAGATCCATGTTCAGGAGATCATTTTTCCGTACACCAAATTTCAATGTATGTATTAAAGATTGCAAAGGCAGACTTCTTACATTATGTTGGTTACCCGAACTGCACAAAATCCAATTGAGCTCGTTTTAAGTGTTAGACTATCGAAAAATCTAAATTTCAATAGCAGCTATTATAATCCTGTATACCAGTATGCTGAAAAGTCATACCACATTTGTGACAGACACATTTTGTTCTATGGAAAACACAGTTGGAAAAAAACTGAAAGCAAGAGGTTTTTATTTTATTGTTAGCAGTGAAATCAATGCAAATCAAAAACAAATCTAGTAAAATGATATTTTCACATTGTGAAAAGAGATGCTATTTTCACATTGGGAAAAATAACATGACCATATTATATTTTAACAGTTGCTGCCCGGGCTACTTTTTAATACTTTTTTTTTTTTTTACAGAAAATCACAACAGTTACATATTCAATAAAAAGAAAATTTACATTTGTTTCGATAAATACATATTTCATCTCGTGTGTCGAAAACATTAGAAATTAGAATTTTAAATTCTCATGGTTTCTACACACACGATGAAATATATTTGGTAATTCATCTCGTGTGTCGAAAACATTAGAATTTTAAATTTTCATGATTTCTGCACACTCGATGAAATATTTTTGGTATATATAAAAAGTAAGTATCGCCTATCTATCCATCTAGTTTGTCAACATTGATAGAGAAAAATACCCTTTACGTTGATCGAAAACAGTAGTAGATAAGGGTGCCTATATTTAGCTTACAAGTAATGACAGAAATGCCCATTTCATGATGATTACAATTATTATCAATATTGGACATGTCAAAATGTTTGTGAACAACTTTCATTGGATATATTTTTTTGTATAAAATGTTTGAAATTTCGATGTGTACAAACTGTGTCGTCTTTGTTTGTCGGAGTTGAGGTTTCCTGTCCCCTTAGTAGTTAAATTTCGTATCCTAGAATCGGGAATTATTTTTATCATATGACGTCGCGTCTGAGAGTCTATTAACGCCATGTAATATTTTCGATAATCCACTAGTTGATTAAATATACAAATTAGGTAGATACGTCCCTTAAGGTTACATGTACGACGTCCTTAACGACGTCGTGTTTACTAATGGTGGAATATTGATATTTTTGAAAACAATCGTGAATAAAATACGTTTTAAACGTCATATGATAAATAGAATCTTGCATTCGTGTTCATTATTCTTGAATTTATTGAACTCGTTGAGGAAAAGGGATAAAATGCTCGACAAAGCCTCGCATTTTACCCCTTTGTCTCAACTCGTTTAATACATTCAATCATACATGAACACTCATGTAAGATCTTCTATTTAAATTTTCAGTAATTATATGGCCAGCAACTAGATAGCAATACACTGAGTCTTTACAACCTCAGGTATCAGGAGTATTAGAACCAATATCAAGATCTGAAACCAGTTCATTGAAAATAAAACTGATAGATCGAACAGTTTTGACAGAGTGTCTGGTCATGTAACTAACTTCAACACCCGTAATATTTTAACTGCTAAACGTCTTCATCAGAGTTATCGGTATCATAAATTTCGCAAAGCCGTTTCTTTCTAAGTTTAATAGACGTCATTTCGATTTTGTTTCAAAATTCAATGTTGGATTTAAATCTCTTCTGCAACAACGCCTGTCGTAACCTAAATTTTATTGTGACTTATATATAAATTCAGAAAAGTATATACTTTCAATGATCTCAGTACTCGATTTCATAATACAATCATTCTTCGATATAAAAATATTAGGTACAACAAAAATGTTGTACGACTGACTGTACGCATGGTAGTTAACCCAACCAAGGTTTATAACTTTGCTTCCTTCTTTATTTGCACGCCGGTGGGTAGTTACTCTTCCTCTTGGTGTCATTGGTAGGCTGTAACCTTTGATTGTGGCTTTTCTTCGGTATCTATTTCTATAATTTTTTAACTCTTATCCTGCTGTTCACGACAACCCTTTGGCCCCCGCCCATCGGGGCTTGAAGAAATATATGGGCTGCATAATAGTGCCACGAAGAGCTGAAACCGACCCACACACGAGTACTGGTAACCGATTAGAGGATCTAAGTCTGTCCAGGAAACGCGGTGCGAGTCGGACCGTCCATGCGTATAAACCCTATTGGTTTCATTGGGCGACAGGGCTTGGGATGTCATTTCATCTCAATGTCGGGTAAAAGTCCCACAAAATTGGTAGCAACGTCTCCAAAATGACCTTTACAGTGTTGACGGGGACGTTAAACCTCGAATCAAACAAAACAAATCATCTTGGTGTCATTGGTAGGCTGTAACCTTTGATTGTGGCTTTTCCTCCGTATCTATAATGTTTTAACTCTTATCCTGCTGTTCACGACAACCCTTATCTTTGCAAACAGTGTAGATCCAGATCAGATGGCTTCTGAAGAAGCCATCTGATCAGGATCTACACTGTTTGACTTTCAGTTTATGAATTTGTAGGCATGAATTACACCAAGTAATCTGATTGTTTCAAAATCAGAAATGGGTGTGGCTAAATTGAATATTCAGCAGGATAAGGGTTAACATACGATTTGTCTGCCCAAGCACAAAAGCCTGGCTCACCACCTGACAGTAAAACATGTTGAAATAAAGTTTTTGATACCACCATGGGGTTACTTGTAATTACCTGGAAACCAAATTCACCGTTACTGAGACATCCAGTAAATATTCCAGCTGTTCCCGTTACGTAGTGACCAAAAGTAAAGATGGCGATCGGCGTATAAAGTGGAATAGAGTTACAATTAGTCATGACCTGAAACGAGAAGCTCTTGACAAGTCCGATACAGACTTTGGAATACATAAACAAAACTTTCTAGGTGTCTGTGACATCTTTACGAATATCATTTATGACATCTTAGGAAACAATTTTTATTTCAGCACAGTTATGCTATATTGTTCTACATCTTATGTCTGCCTCGGTAGCTCAGTCGGATGTGCGTCTGACTGGGGATCAGGAGGACGCGGGTTCGATACCTGTCGGGGTCGGCAACATTCTTACGTGGAGATAGATCATGAATTTTTTTCTACACTCATTCTCTCCCTTCCGCTGATTCAGGAAAGGCAGTTGTCAGTTTCTGGCGAAAGAATGTGCACTGTACTTGGAAGTGTTGATGGTTAATCAAAATGACCTAAATAGTGTTGACTGGGCCGTTAAACTCTAATACAAACAAACAAACAAACAAATATACATCTTACATAAACCCATATATACCTAGCGTCCCTTTTCTTGGATTTTGGCAAACAGTGCAGACCCCGATCAGACGGCGTCTGATCTGGTTCTACACTGTTTGCTTAAAACATTCATTTTTGAAAAATTTGCTACCAAAAGAAAAAACCTGGCATCCCTTTAATAGAAAATGGACCATTTAAAACTTACTAGGTGGAAGATTCCATAGTTATATATGGGTTAAATATATGCCGTGACAGAATAAGACTAGAGAATATAGAAATATGTACAGGATCACAAACTTGACCTCAAAAGTGTCACAGTACGAAACGCGTAGATTTACTGATAAAAAGTGGCAGGTACTTCATACTCCGTGTCCTGAAATCTCACCTGGGCAACTGTGCATGTAAATCAGTGGTTTAAAAATTGATGCTTGCAAATGTTTCTATCTAAATTTAAAGGTTCAAGATTTCAGGACACGGAGTATGAAGTATATAGTACAAGGGCTTTCATATAAACACCCTAATAGGGATGAGATTCAGGACACGTTACACAGAATGAAATTCAGGCTAACAGAGGTTCCGGGATGTCCTGGAGTCTCTAATTTCACTGTTAATTGAATTCTACTCATTTTACTTACGTTACTGATCTTCACATCAACACTGTAAGTAAAATAAGCAAGTTTACAGTATTCTACTTAGGTTACTCAGTTTACTTACCTGGCACTACAACAGTATAAGTAATCTAAGTAAACTAAGTAGAGGTCAAAAAATCTATGCCCCTGATCCAAAAAACATGCTACATAAAATTAAGTGCAATAAGCTAATTAATTGATAAAATAGAACGATTTTACATAGTTTTAAGAGAAATACTTAAAATTTGCTGACCAGAACACTGAAGCATGATACTATAATACGGAAATGAGCTAAGTAGGATGAGTAACATAAGTAGGCGTATAGCTAACCAAGGATGGTACATGTATCAACCTCACTCTTAAGATAAGCTAAGTAACGTAAGTAATGTAAGTTGACTAATCAAACCAACGAAAGTCAATCTTGATATAACAGGATAAGTACAAGAATAAGCGTAAGTAACCTAAGTAATCTAAGTAAACTAAGTAACCTTGCATGTCTCTTATGACAAAAGGTACTACCATACCAACAATGCTAAGAGTAAGCTAAGTAAGATAAGTAACCTAAGTTGAGGTTATATATTTCATCCATGACTATGAGCAGTGTAAGTAGGATAAGTAAGTTAAGTAAGGTAAGTAACATAAGTATTGTAAGTAACTGATATACATGAGTAAGCTGAGTAGGATAAGTAAACTAAGTAACCTAAGTAGAATTATAAGTAAGGTAAGTAACTACTCCAATAGCCACTCTACCCAGACAAGAGTAAGATAAGTAAGCTAAGTAAACTAAGTAGGCGTCCTGGTCACTTCGATGTGCAGGGTAAGTAGGATAAGTAAAGTAAGTAACCTAAGTAGACTTATAAGTAATGTAAGTAACCTCTCCACCAGCTACACCTACCATACCAGAGTAAGTTAAGTAAGCTAAGTAAACTAAGTAGGCATGATGGTCACTCCGAACAGGGTTGAGAAGGTTAAGTAGGATAAGTAATCTAAGTAACCTAAGTAGAATTCTAAGTAACATAAGTAAGATAAGTAACTACTCCACCAGCTACGTTACCCATGCCAGAGTAAGTTAAGTAAGCTAAGTAAACTAAGTAAACGGCGAAGTCTGTCCTAACGATGATAAGCAGGGTAAGTAGGATAAGTAAACTAAGTAACCTAAGTAGAATTATAAGTAAGGTAAGTAACTACTCCAATAGCCACTCTACCCAGACAAGAGTAAGATAAGTAAGCTAAGTAAACTAAGTAGGCGTCCTGGTCACTTCGATGTGCAGGGTAAGTAGTATAAGTAAAGTAAGTAACCTAAGTAGACTTATAAGTAACATAAGTAATGTAAGTAACCTCTCCACCAGCTACACCTACCATACCAGAGTAAGTTAAGTAAGCTAAGTAAACTAAGTAGGCATGATGGTCACTCCGAACAGGGTTGAGAAGGTTAAGTAGGATAAGTAAACTAAGTAACCTAAGTAGAATTCTAAGTAACATAAGTAAGATAAGTAACTACTCCACCAGCTACGTTACCCATGCCAGAGTAAGTTAAGTAAGCTAAGTAAACTAAGTAAACGGCGAAGTCTGTCCTAACGATGATAAGCAGGGTAAGTAGGATAAGTAAACTAAGTAACCTAAGTAGAATTATAAGTAAGGTAAGTAACTACTCCAATAGCCACTCTACCCAGACAAGAGTAAGATAAGTAAGCTAAGTAAACTAAGTAGGCGTCCTGGTCACTTCGATGTGCAGGGTAAGTAGTATAAGTAAAGTAAGTAACCTAAGTAGACTTATAAGTAACATAAGTAATGTAAGTAACCTCTCCACCAGCTACACCTACCATACCAGAGTAAGTTAAGTAAGCTAAGTAAACTAAGTAGGCATGATGGTCACTCCGAACAGGGTTGAGAAGGGTAAGTAGGATAAGTAAACTTAGTAACCTAAGTAGAATTCTAAGTAACATAAGTAAGATAAGTAACTACTCCACCAGCTACGTTACCCATGCCAGAGTAAGTTAAGTAAGCTAAGTAAACGGCGAAGTCTGTTCTTACGATGATAAGCTGGGTAAGTAGGATAAGTAAACTAAGTAACCTAAGTAGAATTATAAGTAAGGTAAGTAACTACTCCAATAGCCACTCTACCCAGACAAGAGTAAGATAAGTAAGCTAAGTAAACTAAGTAGGCGTCCTGGTCACTTCGATGTGCAGGGTAAGTAGGATAAGTAAAGTAAGTAACCTTAGTAGACTTATAAGTAACATAAGTAATGTAAGTAACCTCTCCACCAGCTACACCTACCATACCAGAGTAAGTTAAGTAAGCTAAGTAAACTAAGTAGGCATGATGGTCACTCCGAACAGGGTTGAGAAGGGTAAGTAGGATAAGTAAACTAAGTAACCTAAGTAGAATTCTAAGTAACATAAGTAAGATAAGTAACTACTCCACCAGCTACGTTACCCATGCCAGAGTAAGTTAAGTAAACTAAGTAAACGGCGAAGTCTGTCCTAACGATGATAAGCAGGATAAGTAGGATAAGTAAACTAAGTAACCTAAGTAGAATTATAAGTAAGGTAAGTAACTACTCCAATAGCCACTCTACCCAGACAAGAGTAAGATAAGTAAGCTAAGTAAACTAAGTAGGCGTCCTGGTCACTTCGATGTGCAGGGTAAGTAGGATAAGTAAAGTAAGTAACCTAAGTAGACTTATAAGTAACATAAGTAATGTAAGTAACCTCTCCACCAGCTACACCTACCATACCAGAGTAAGTTAAGTAAGCTAAGTAAACTAAGTAGGCATGATGGTCACTCCGAACAGGGTTGAGAAGGGTAAGTAGGATAAGTAAACTAAGTAACCTAAGTAGAATTCTAAGTAACAGTAAACTAAGTAACCTAAGTAGAATTCTAAGTAACATAAGTAAGATAAGTAACTACTCCACCAGCTACGTTACCCATGCCAGAGTAAGTTAAGTAAGCTAAGTAAACTAAGTAAACGGCGAAGTCTGTCCTAACGATGATAAGCAGGGTAAGTAGGATAAGTAAACTAAGTAACCTAAGTAGAATTATAAGTAAGGTAAGTAACTACTCCAATAGCCACTCTACCCAGACAAGAGTAAGATAAGTAAGCTAAGTAAACTAAGTAAGCAGCGAAGTCTGTACTGAAGATGATGAGTAGGATAAGTTAACTAAGTACCTGAGTAGAATTCTAAGCAACATAAGTAAGGTAAGTTACTGCTCCACCAGCAACGCTACCAATACCAAAGTAAGTTGAGTAAACTAAGTAAACTAAGTTGGCGACCTTGTCATCCCGAACAATGATGAGCCGGGTAAGTAGGATAAGTAAACTAAGTACCTAAGTAGAATTCTAAGTAACATAAGTAAGGTAAGTTACTGCTCTACTAGCAACGCTACCAATACCAAAGTAAGTTGAGTAAACTAAGTAAACTAAGTTTGCGACCTTGTCATCCCGAACAATGATGAGCCGGGTAAGTAGGATAAGTAAACTAAGTAACCTAAGTAGAATTCTAACTATCGTAAGTAAGGTAAGTAACTGTCCTACTACCTACACCACCCTTACCACAGTAAGTTAAGTAAACTAAGTAAGCGGCAAGGTCTGTCGCAACGAGGATCAGTAGGGTAAGTAGGATAAGTAAACTAAGTAACCTAAGTAGAATTATAAGTAAGGTAAGTAACTACTCCATTAGCCACTCCACCCATACCAGAGTAAGTTAGGTAAGTTAAGTAAGCGGCGAAGTCTGTACTGAAGATGATGAGTAGGGTAAGTAGGATAAGTAAACTAAGTAACCTAAGTAGAATTCTAAGTAACATAAGTAATACTCCACTAGCCACTCTACCCATACCAGAGTAAGTTAAGTAAGCTAAGTAAACTAAGTAAGCAGCGGAGCCAGCACAGAAGAGGATGAGTAGGGTAAGTAGGATAAGTAAACTAAGTAACCTAAGTAGAATTCTAAGTAACATAAGTAAGGTAAGTAACTACTTCACTAGCCACTCTACCCAGACCAGAGTAAGTTAAGTAAGCTAAGTAAACTGAGTAAGCGGCGACGTATGTCCCATAGAGGATGAGAAGGGTAAGTTGGTTAAGTAAACTAAGTAACCTAAGTAGAATTCTAAGTAACGTAAGTAGGGTAAGTAACTACTCCATTAGCCACTCTACCCATACCCAGGTTAGTTAAGTAAACTAAGTAAGCAGCGAAGCCAGTACAGAAGAGGACGAGTAGGATAAGTAGGATAAGTAAACTAAGTAACCTAAGTAGAATTCTAAGTAACATAAGTAAGGTAAGTAACTACTTCACTTGCCACTCTACCCAGACTAGAGTAAGTTAAGTAAGCTAAGTAAACTAAGTAAGCGGCGACGTATGTCCCATAGAGGATGAGAAGGGTAAGTTGGTTAAGTAAACTAAGTAACCTAAGTAGAATTATAAGTAACGTAAGTAGGGTAAGTAACTACTCCATTAGCCACTATACCCATACCCAGCGTCCTCCTGATCACCAGTCAGACGCGCATCCGACTGAGCTACCGAGGTCAGCTCAAGGAGATGTAACTCTATTATAGAAAGGCAGTCATCACCAGTTTTCAAACTCATCCGAACTTACATTCCCCACATACTTATATGCTATTTTCCGGAAGATTCGATCAATCCAGGTCGGCGTCTTAAAAAATTGTGGTTCGAGCATGGCTCAGGTCACAGTTGAGACGAAAGGAGGTTTTCTTTGGGTGCTCCAGTTTTCGCACACGTTTGAATAACGATCACCTCGATATAAGTGAATTACATTTTAAATGGCTATAAAAACAACATCATCATCAAATTCTCTCCCTACTTACATTTCGGAGACGTTGATTCCAATTTTGTGGGACTTTTGCCGGACATTGAGATGAAATTACAACTCAAGCCCTGCCGCGCAATGAAACCAAAATGCTTATATGCATTGGACGGTCTGACTCACATCACTTTACTTGGGCAGGCTAAGTCCTAATTGATTAACCAGTCCTCATGTGTGGTCAGTTTAAGCTCTGCGTGGAAGCACCGTGCAGTCAAGTCTATTTCCCCAAGCCCCGATGAGCGTGGTCCAAAAACAAGAGGCCCAAGAGGGCCTGTCGCTCCACCGGCTAACTTCAGACAGTTGTCATATTTATTACATTAACCAATGGTATACTAGTGGACTCTTCTATTGCTATATGTTGGACCAGTCCATTTGTCATATAAGGGGTGTCAGGCCTATTTTTTTTCTATTTTTGATGGAAAATTCTGTTAGCAAATAGTGCAGGCCCTGATCAGACATGGTGTTCTGTGGGGTCTGATCTGGGCCAGCACTGTTTGCCAAGGTACCCATTTAGGGTTTTCCCGCATACAATGGGTAAAAAAGAAACAAGTGATCCACCCAAGGAATGTCCATTCTATATTTTTTTGACCCCAGAGCCATGGTTGGCAGGATTTATGTGAGTGACCATTTGGCATTGCTCCGTTCTAAATATCTAAAACTCTGGGCCTTATGGTTTCAGAGAAGAAGACTTTTTTTAAGTTTTTCCTATTATAAGTCTATGGGAACTAATATGCCTCTGGGCGTGACCAATTTTTTACCCCAGGGGCATTGTTGGCAGGATTTATTTGAGTGACCACTTGACGTTGCTGCATACTTAATATCTAAGCTCTGGGCACTGATGGTTTCAGAGAAGATTTTTGACAGTTTTTCCCAGTATAAGTCTATGGGAGCTTATGGGCCTCAGGGTGTGGCCAATTTGGACCCCAGGGGCATAGTTGGCAGGATTTATGCAGATGAATACTTCAAGTTGCTACATACTAAGCTCTTGGCCTTATGGTTTCAGAGGAGAAAAGTTTCAAGATTTTGTCATTATTAGTCTATGGGAGCTACTAAGCACCGGGGCGTTGCCAATTTGGACTCAAGAGTCATACTTCGCAGGACTTAGTAGGTGACCACATAACTTTGCTACATACTACAGTTCAACCTGTATTAAGCAAGTGCCTAAGGGATAGTCAAAATATGCTTGCTTAAGACAGGTTCTTGCTTAATACAGGTGAAATTTAACACATCTGCCTTTCTTGGGAACTGAATGCCTGCTTGCTTAAGATAGCCAATGGGCGTGTCCATGGCGGCCATGTTTTTTGTCTGATCAAAATTGCTTCAAGGAATCTGACAGAGGTCCACCCAAGGAACATTCATGCAAAGTAAGAATGAAATCCATTACGTTGAGCGGTTTTGGAGGAAAGGTTTTTAAAACTTTTCCCCATATAAGTCTTTGAAAGCTAATGAGCCAAGGGGCATGGCCATGGCAGTCATGTGGGGCATGGCCATGGTGGCCATGTTTTTTGCCTGATCCGAATTTCTTCAAGGAATCTGACAGAGGTCCACCCAAGGAACATTCATGCAAAATAAGAATAAAATCCATTGAGCGGTTTTGGAGGAGAAGATTTTTAAATATTTTTTTTTGCTTTCGATGCCATTTTGTTCAGCATGTAACAAAATTCTTTGAAGGAATTCAGAAGAGGACTATGTGAGAAACATTCCTGTGAAGTTTGGTTACAATCGACCAAGTAGTTAAGGAGGAAATGTTTAAAGAAAAAAAGTTAACACACGGATGCACAACCGCACAGACGCACAACAGACACAGGGCCATAACATATAACATAAGACCCGCCGGTCTTTGGCCAGAGGAGCTAAAAAATGGACAGATTTATGTTTTTATTTCTTTATTTATTTATTTTTTCCTTTCCTCCGTCGGATTCGGTATGCCTCCCTTTTCAACTAAGCCATTTTAACCCTCAGGGATCTGGAGAACTGTTGACACTGTAGTATAATTAGGTCTAATAAATCAATCTCCCTCAGTATTTTGAATTTATTTTGAAACATCAAGTCGTATAAATAGAGTTTGTGTTGAAAACATCAGTTCTATCACCAGTGTGATGGGCATGTGAAATTTCTGATGTTTTGAATTTTAGAATGACAATTTGTAGGTGGACCTCTATAGATATGTGATAGTCAGCAAAATTGGAGGAGATTAATTCAGATACAGGAAGGTACTTTTAAATAAATAAATAAATAAATAAACAAGAACTTTTGAAGAAGAGAAGACTTTTTTAACATTACACTACATGTTATATAGTCGCCCCCGCCCATAGGGGCTTGAAGAAATATATGGGCTGCATGATGCTTCCACGCAGAGCTGAATCCGGCCCGCACACTAGTACTGGTAAACCGCTTAGAGGAACTAAGCCTGTCCAGGAACCGCGGTGCGAGGCGGACCGTCCATGCTAATAAACCCCTATTGGTTTCATTGGGCGACAGGGCTTGAGATGTCATTTCATCTCAATGTCGGGTAAAAGTCCCACAAAGTTGGAAGCAACGTCTCCAAAATGACCTTTACAGTGTTGACGGGGACGTTAAACCTCAAATCAACCAACCAACCAACATGTTATATAGTGAAAATAAACCCCGCCCACTGCAGCCATGTTTTATGTCGGATCAAAATTTCTGACAGAGGTCCACCCAAGGAACATGCATGCCAAATAACTATGAAATAAAACAAGAACTTTTGCAGAAAATATTTTCAGCATTACACTATATGTTATATAGCGAAAATAAGCCTCGCCCATGGCGGCCATGTTTTTTGTAAGATCAAATTTTTTTCAAGGAATCTGACAACAGTCCACCCAAGGACAATTCATGCAAATTACAATGAAATCCCACAAGTACTTTTGCAGAAAATGATTTTTTAGCATTACGTTATATGTTAAATAGTGAAAATAAGCCCCGCCCAAGTTTTTTTGGTGTTCTTTGTCAGATCAAAATTTCTTCAAGGAATCTTAGAGGTCCACCCAAGGAACATTCATGCAAAATAAAAACAAGGCATCGCATGCGATACAAATCCCCTCGCACTAGACAACTTCGTGTGTGGAAAACACTGAAATGGCAAAAGTCCAACTTGCTTGAGATATTATCATATGCAACATTTGTGTAAAGTTTGTTTAAAAATCCTCCAATAAATGTACATTCTAGAGTGATGATGTTTCTCTAAAAATAGCCATAGTGACCTTGACTTGAGGCCATGACCACGAAAGTAGATCTTGCGCAAGATATTATCATAAGCATCTTTTGTGTGAAGTTATATTAAAATCTGTTAATAAATGTAGGCGGTAGAGCGATGACAAAGTTTTTCTAAAGATAGCCACAGTGACCTTGACTTTTAGGTCATGACCTTTAAAGTCGAAGTAAGTCGAGATATTATCATAAGAAACATTTGTGTGAAGTTCTATTACAATCCATCAATAAATGTAGGCGCTAGAGCGATGACAAAGTTTTTCTAAAAATAGCCACAGTGACCTTGACCTTGAAAGTCTAAATAGCTCGAGATATTGTCATAAGGAACATTTGTGTGAAGTTATATTGAAATTTGTGAAAAAATGTAGTCACTAGAGCAAAAACAAAGTTTTTCTAAAAATAGCCACAGTGACCTTGACCTTGAAAGTCAAACTCGCTCGAGGTATTGTCATAAGGAACATTTGTGTGAAGTTATATTGAAATGGATGAAGAAATGTAAGCGCTAGAGCCATGACAAAGTTTTTCTAAAAATAGCCACAGTGACCTTGACCTTGAAAGTGGAACTCACTAGAGATATTGTTATAAGGAACATTTGTGTGAATTAATATTGAAATTGGTGAAAAAAAATGTAAGCGCTAGAGCAATGACAAAGTTTTTCTAAAAATAGCCACAGTGACCTTGACCTTGAAAGTCAAACTCGTTCGAGGTATTGTCATAAGCAACATTTATGTGAAGTTATATTGAAATCAGTGAAGAAATGTAGGCGCTAGAGCGATAACAAAGTTTTCTAAAAATAGCCATAGTGACCTTGACCTTGAAAGTCGAAATGGTGAGATATTGTCATAAGGAACATTTGTGTGAAGTTATATTGAAATCGATGAAGAAATGTAAGCGCTAGAGGGATGACGAAGTTTTTCTAAAAATAGACACAGTGACCTTGACCTTGAAAGTGGAACTCGCTAGAGATATTGTCATAAGGAACATTTGTATGAAGTTATATTGAAATTGGTGAAGAAATGTAAGCGCTAGAGCGATGACAAAGTTTTTCTAAGAAATAGCCACAGTGACCTTGACCTTGAGGCCTTGACATTGATAGTCGAACCCGCTTGAGATATTGTCATAAGGAACATTTGTGTGAAGTTATATTGAAATCAGTGAAGAAATATAGGCGATAGAGCGATGACAAATGTTTTTTCTAAAAATAGCCACAGTGACCCTGACCTTGAGGCCATGAGTTGGAAAGTCGATCTCGCTGGAGATATTTTTATAAGGAACATTTGTGTGAAGTTATATTGAAATTGGTGAAGAAATGTAGGCGCTAGAGCGATGAAAATGTTTTTCTAAAAATAGCCACAGTGACCTTGACCTTGAGGTCATGACCTTGAAAGTCCAACTCGCTCAAGATATTGTCAAAAGGAACATTTGTGTGAAGTTATATTGAAATCAGTGAAGAAATGTAGGAGCTAGAGCGATGACAAAGTTTTTCTAAAAATAGCCACTGTGACCTTGACCTTGAAGCCATGACCTTGAAAGTGGAACTCGCTCAAGATATTTTTATAAGGATCATTTGTTTGAAGTTATATTGAAATTGGGGGAGAAATGTAGGCGCTAGAGCCATGACAAAGTTTTTCAAAAAATAGCCAGAGTGACCTTGACCTTGAGGTCATGACCGTGAAAGTCGATCTTGCTCCAGATATTGTCGTAAGGAATGTTTGTGTGAAGTTATATTAAAATCGGTCAAGAAATGTAGGGGCTAGAGCGATTACAAAAGTACGTACGTACGTACGTGGCGCCAGAGCGATGACAAAAGTACGTACGTACGTGGCGCTAGAGCGATGACAAAAGTACGTACTTACGTACGTACGGAACAAATGCTATATCCCCCCTCACAACTATGTTGTGCGAGGGGATAATGAAATCCATCAGGTGGGTTTGGAGGAGAAGATGTTCAAAGATTTTTAATTTTTTGTGTGGTTTTGTTGCCATGGGTGTAACAAAATTCTTTGAAGGAATTTAGAAGAGGACTAAGTAAGGAACATTCCTGTGAATAAAAATCAAAAATGAGTTCCTTTAAGAGCAATGAAAACATTCATAAGAAAGAAGATGGGCCATACTACGTAGTTTCGGCTAATAAAGCCTCATCAGTGGCCCTGTAATGATCCGGCAAAGTAAGCCAGAGGAAGCGTACTGCAATTTTGCGAATTTCGAATAGGCAGTCGATTCAAAGACTGATATAAATCATAATGGGGTCCAAATAATTAAAAACCTGTCTAGAATGAGTCTAAACCAATAATTTATTTCTGATTTCTCAGAATATTCACGATGATCTCAAAGGACCAAAAGTAAAATATAAACTGCACTATGGTTGATGTACGGGGAGACGTTTTACGACCGCCACATGGCACAACACCAGCTGCAGTGAAGGCAAATAAAAATAAAAAATGAGTTCCTTTAAGAGCAATGAAAACATTCATAAGAAAGAAGATGGGCCATACTACGTAGTTTCGGCTAATAAAGCCTCATCAGTGGCCCTGTAATGATCCGGCAAAGAAAGCCAGAGGAAGCGTACTGCAATTTTGCGAATTTCGAATAGGCAGTCGATTCAAAGACTGATATAAATCATAATGGGGTCCAAATAATTAAAAACCTGTCTAGAATGAGTCTAAACCAATAATTTATTTCTGATTTCTCAGAATATTCACGATGATCTCAAAGGACCAAAAGTAAAATATAAACTGCACTATGGTTGATGTACGGGGAGACGTTTAACGGCCGCCACACGGCACAACACCAGCTGCAGTGAAGGCAAATAAAAATAAAAAATGAGTTCCTTTAAGAGCAATGAAAACATTCATAAGAAAGAAGATGGGCCATACTACGTAGTTTCGGCTAATAAAGCCTCATCAGTGGCCCTGTAATGATCCGGCAAAGAAAGCCAGAGGAAGCGTACTGCAATTTTGCGAATTTCGAATAGGCAGTCTATTCAAAGACTGATATAAATCATAATGGGGTCCAAATAATTAAAAACCTGTCTAGAATGAGTCTAAACCAATAATTTATTTCTGATTTCTCAGAAGTTTGTTTACAATTGGCCCAGTAGTTTAGGAGGAGAAGATGTTTTAGCATTACACTATATGTTAAATAGGGAAAATAAGCCCCGCCCATGGCGGCCATGTTTTTTGTCGGATCAAAATTTCTTCAAGGAATCTGAAAGGGGTCCACCCAAGGAACATTCATGCAAAATAAAAATGAAATCCAACAGGTGGTTTTGGAGGAGAAGATTTTTAAAGATTTTTAATATTTTGTGTTGTTTTGTTGCCATGGCAACCAGAGTTCTGGGTGTAACAAAATTCTATGAAGGAATTTAGAAGAGGACTAAGTAAGGAACATTCCTGTGAAGTTTGGTTACAATGGGCCCAGTAGTTTAGGAGGAGAAGATGTTTTAGCATTACACTATATGTTAAATAGGGAAAATAAGCCCCGCCCATGGCGGCCATGTTTTTTGTCGGATCAAAATTTCTTCAAGGAATCTGAAAGAGGTCAACCCAAGGAACAGTCATGCAAAATAAAAATGAAATCCAACAGGTGATTTTGGAGGAGAAGATTTTTAAAGATTTTTATTTTTTTTTTTTTTGGTTTTGTTGCCATGGCAACCAGAGTTCTGGGTGTAACAAAATTCTTTGAAGGAATTTAGAAGAGGACTATGTAAGGAACATTCCTGTGAAGTTTGGTTACAATTGGCCCAGTAGTTTAGGAGGAGAAGATGTTTAAAGAAAAAGTTAACGCACGGACGCACGACGGACACAGGGCCATGACAATAGCCCCGCTGGCCTTCGGCCAGTGGAGCTAAAAAAGGCCTGTATAGCCGTGCAGTTTGATCGGCGCTTTCGCCAGTTTTGTTTGTTTGTATTGGAGCTTAACAGCACAGTCAACACTATTTGAGCCGGACAGTTTACAATTTTTATGGGTAGGCTTAATTTGCAGGTGTACTTTTGCAATGCGCCCCCCGCCCTTCTCCCCCACCCCGTGCTTATTTCAGAAAGGGACAACGCCCCCACCCCTCCACTTAAAACAAAGATGAAATTAAGATATATGCTATATGTCACAGAAGCCCCTTAAACTAAAAGCGCTAAAGTCGATATTGAAGTCATTTGGCAAGGATGTATGTGGCGCCGTTTTACTATTTAATCCGTATTTATAGATATCCATAATTATTTATGGATATCCATAATTCGAATTATGGATATCTAATTCGAATTATGGATATCCGTAATTCTAATTATGGATATCCATTATTATTTATGGATATCTTATAAAAGGTTTACCAGTACTCTCAGCTCATGCAGCCAAATCTTTGTTTGTTTGTTTGTGTTGGGGTTTAACGACCCAGTCAACACCATTTAGGTCATTTTTACGTATCTACACTTTTCCCGACCAGGCCTATACGTAAGCGGTTAACCAGTACAGTGCACATTCTTTCGCTAGAAACTGACAACCGTCCTTCTTGAATCAGCGGAAGGGAGAGAATGACCGTATAAAATATTTCATGATCAATTTCCACGACTGAAAGTTGCCGACCCCGGTAAGTATCGAACCCGCGTTCTCCTGGTCACCAGTCCGACGCGCATTCGACTGAGCTACCGAGGCTGGCGCAGCCAAATCTATTTCTCCATGCCCCAATGGGCGGGGGCCATGAGATATACCTGAATCTGCCTGGTATTCCATACACCTCAAGTAGCGTTTTATATGGATATATGTCAGTACTATATACCATCGGGGCTTGAAGAAATAGATGGGCTGCATGATGCTTCCAGAGCTGAAACCGTCCCGCGCACGAGTACTGGCAAACAGCTTAGAGGATCTCAGCCTGCCAAGGCAATGCGGTGCAAGTCGGCCCGTCCATACTTATAAAGCCTATTGGTTTCATTGGGCGGCAGGGCTTGAGATGTCATTCCATCTCAATGTCGGGTAAAAGTCCCACGCATATATAACGACCATAAGTATTTTCCTCAAGAAAGCATGCACGGATTGCCTGTTTGGATCATTATAACCTTACGTCCGACTTTCAGCGTACGCAGTCCTCATAGAGGTGATTCCAGAGGGACCGGGTGCTTTGGTCGGAATTTCCAGATCTTACGACTGGTTCCGATATTCAATTGCACACATGGCGGGCGTTCAGCATATGGCGCCCGTTGCTTTGGAAACCTTACGGGCTGAAAAGGCTGCACGGCAGAGAGGTCCCTTTGACTGGCCATCATCTTCCAGCGATGATAAAGACCTCGAAGCTAATGAAGATTTTTACAATAAACCATCACGTGTCTTTGGGAGAAATCATTAAAACAAAAGCATTGGCGGTGATTTATGGATATCCATAATTTGAAATTATGGATATCCATAAATCAGAAGGATAATGGATATCCATTAAATCGAATTATGGATATCCATAAATCGATTTATGGATATCCATAAATCGAATTATGGATATCCACAATTTCGAAACCCTATTGGTTTCATCGGGCGACAGGGCTTGAAATGTCATTTCATCGCAACGTCGGGTAAAAGTCCCACAAAATTGGAAGCAACGTCTCAAAATGACCTTTACAGTGTTGACGGGGAGGCTAAACCTCAAACCAAACAAACAAAAACCACCGTTTTGTATTAAGTATGTTGTGCCAGTCTTAACAACGTGTAAAATAATCTTGACAGTGCTGTTTTGTTTGTTTGTTTATCTGAGTTAAACGCCCCCTGTCAACATTATTTAGGCCACTTTGGAGATGTTGCTTCCAAAATCCCCAAAATTAGCATTCATTTGTCAATATCAACACTTTTAAAAAGCAGCAATGCAAACCAGCCCAACCCAACAGTTTTAATGTTTCAACCAAGACACCCTCTTTTACACTAATTAGAAGAAACCATAGGAGTTTGTTTTTAATACCTGTTGTAGTGATTAAACTTTAATACATTAACAATTATGAGATTTTCTTTCATCCTTTGTTACTATATAAGTATAAAAGGTGTCTTTGATTGTTTTTCGGGGTAGCCCCCATGTGCCCTTGGCCAAATCGTCCGGGCCAAATCGTCCGCTGGCCAAGTCGTCCTACGTTCGTGCCCTTGGCGCCGGGTTACCTTAAAAAACAACAGTCAGTCAGTCGATTGTTTTTCACACATATTGAATCAGGCAGCTGATGAATAAAGTATGCAGCAAGGGTGGTCAAAATAACACATTATTAAAGACAAAAAAAAAAAAAAAAAATGAGTGCCACACATACTTATTATTAATATCTTGTTGAAATAAATTTCTGAGAAATGAAAACCATTTTTATTGAAATCATTTAATCAATATTCAAATAAGGTCTGTTACTATTAAACCAAGATTCCTTTTCGGCCAAAACAGCTGAGCCAGATCCAGAATCTGCCTAGCCAAATAGGAATTCTTATTTGGACTAAACAGAGTTTAGCCAGATCCGGAATCTGACTAAACTAAATATTAATTTAGCCAGATCTGGAATCTGCCTAGGCCAAATAAAAATTCCTATTTTGCCTAGCCAGATTCCGGATCTGGCTAAATTCCTATTTGGGCTACGAAGTGACACTTTCTTCCTGGTATTTTTACTGATACTTTATTCCATAACTTTTTTCCGGATACTTTGTTTCTGATACTTTCTTTCCTACATTCCAAAATTACAGTAATTTCCTATATTAAGACCACCTTTTGGAAAGGTCGTCTCTGACCAGAAGAAACTGTATGCAGAAACACACAAAGAAAAAATAACCGCAGCCTACTAAATAAGCATTTTAGATCAAAATTAATCTTACTTTTGAGTGGTCTTAATAGAGAAATTTTACTGCATATGATTAGTCTTAATGTTCCTAGGCTTACTGTAATAATAGTAACACTTACTTTATCTCTGTCATTTCGATAAGTAGAATCTCAAATTAAACTGATTTCAGTATGTTAAAAAAAAAATATATATATATATTTTATTAAAGCAATGTTTGATTCAAACTCACACCTATTACGCGTCACTTCCCTGTTTTGAAATGCAGTCTAGCCGTGATTAGCTGGAAAGGTGTGGAAAGGGGCACCAGGGGCTTTGGCATTAAGGTATTGTAAAAACAATAAAAACATTGACACGAAATGTGATGTGAACCTGTAGCCTAATTTGTTTATTGGTATCGGCGTCAAAATAGCGAAGAATGTATTAATAATAATAATAATAGGGGTGATAATAATAATTTAATAGGTGGACTTAATCCCCTTTGAAACTTTTAACAGGGTGGACATAATCCCCCTCGTAATTTTTACGAGGTGGACAAAATCCCCTCCACAAGATGGACACAGAAGCCTCCGTGGTGCAGTGGTAACGCTACTCGCCTTGTAAACCAGGGATCGCAGGATCGATCCCGGGCTTCTCCAGACTTTCGGATGAGTCTTTAAACCGAGGTTCCGTCTCCGTATGACCTTAGCTGTTGGTGGGACGTAAAACTAAAACTCACTCACTCCACAAGATGAACAAAATCCCCTTTGGACAAAATGTCCCTTGCTGATTACTGCCATAGAAATGGTACTCGAATGGTAGGTGAGACTGGTCCATCGGTCATACAATCTGTTCCCTAAAGACTGATAGAATAAATTTAAAACGTTCATTTTTGTATTTAATCTATACATTTTGTCTTTGGATTGTGTTTCTTCCAAAACCATTTTAAAACAGACCGCTGCCCATTATCCTCTACAGGAATGATATGATGCTGAGAATTAAAACAACATATATTTTCTATTATTTATTAAGCTATTCCATCCAATAAATTTATATACATTTATATAGTAAAACTGGGGTTTCAGGGGTTATTTTGCTTATTTCTGCTCTAAAATATAGATTGTGGATACTCGTTAGAAAGGCGATTCTAACATGTACCCACAATCTATATTTAGAGCAGAAATAAGAAAATTAACACAATTTTTCATCTTCCAATTTTCGATTATCGGCGGTAAAATTTACAATGTATTTGTATAGGTCTGTTTTGGTAATGATCAGTGCAGACCCTGATCAGATCTGATCAGAATCTTCAGTATTTGCTATTTCATCTACATTGGATTACTGCAATGGCAGTAATCAGCAAGGGGCATTTTGTCCCAAGGGGATTTTGTCCATCTTATGGAGGGGGTTTTGTACACCTTGTAAAAATCACGAGGGGAATTATGTCCACTCTGTAAAAAGTTTCAAAGGGGATTATGTCCACCTTGTAAAAAACATGGAGGGGATTTCGTCCACCTATGCTAAAATGAGCAGAGGAGATTTTGTCCGGAGGGGATATTGTCCGGATACCAAACTTAACTGATTGGCTCTTGCCACCCGCATAACGCCCATCAATCATTCTGATTGTAACAAACATTTTTATCAATAACATGATTTGTTGGTTTTGAGGTTTAACGTCCCCTCCACTTCATAAAAGGCGATATATCTCAGAGACCACCCCAAAGCCATATACGAGGACTGTTCAAATATGAATGCAACTAAGCACATAAAAATGATTCCGTGATAGATTTCGATGAAAAATTTATTTGGTCCCCTCAAAGTATTCCCCTTTAACGGATATACAAACTTTCAGTCTTCTGATCCAATCATTGAATGCATTTTGGTAGTCTTTTCGAGGTATACTATGAAGGCACTGGAATTTGCTGAACCCAGGTGTTTGCGCTGTACAAATTTTATACCAGAAAGGTATTTCTTCAGCCGCGGGAACAAAAAAAAGTCACACGCGGCAAGGTCTGGGGAATACGGGGGGTGAGGGAGTTCAACAACATTTTCCTGCTTCAGATAGTCATGTAGCAATCTGACATTGGCCAAACCAGTTGCGGGTCTTTGTTCTTTGAAATATTTCTTCAATTTTCGAAGAACTTTATTCTTGTAAAACTTTACAGATTTACGGATTTGCCTTTAGGCACAGCAACCTGAATAGCAGGGCCCTGATTTGAAAAGAATATGGCATACATTACCTTTTTGACGCTCATGGTCCGCTTTGCAAATCATGGTCTTTTGCAATACTTTGTTGCCCATATTTTGTTCTGGATCTTTCATTTTGACTCAAAATAGTGAACCCATGTCTTGTCACCTGTGATGACATTAGCGAAAGACCGTGCATTGTAATTTGGAAACTTTTTAAGCAACTTCTTGGCGCACTGAATGCGTGTCTGTTTCTGCTCACCTGTCAACAGATGGGGAATCCATCTTGCACAGATCTTTCTCATTTTCAAATCCCGTTTCAGAATTGTATGAGCTGCTCCTAATGACATGCCAACCATACTAGCTATTTGCCTAGTGGTGAATCATGCATCGGTAGCAACTATTTCACTCTAGCAACCGTCTTGGCAGACGTTGCTCTTTTCGGCCGACGATCATGTGGTGCATCTTCTGTTGAGCCTAGCCCACAGCTGAATTTCTTACACCAACGAAAAACTGTCGGAAAAGACATTTCATTATGCCCATAAACCGAACATATTTCATCAAAAATGTCTTTGCACCGTATACCAAGAATACAACTATTCTTAATATAGGACCGTATTTCAAGCATACTCTGACCTTCTTCCAACCATGTTTTGTATTAGTATACAAAAGTAGACAGTGTTTCTCGAACGATATACATGGCTAAAGTGAACAGGTAAAATGTTTTTCTAAGCTGTGATATTTATTTGCAGAAAACGTTCTACTTGCATTCGTATTTGAACAGTCCTCGTATACTCAGGCCAACTTGTTACACAATGGATCAGGTGAGCGATCCAGGGCCATTATGGCCCTCATGTTTGATGTTAACCCTTATCTTGCTGTTCACGACAACCCCTATCTTTGCAAACAGTGTAGATCCAGATCACATGGCTTCTTCTGAAGAAGACATCTGATCAGGATCTACACTGTTGGCTTTCAGTGCATGAATTGGCAGCATTAAATTACATCACGTAATTTGATTTGTTGATAGACAGAAATGGGTGTGTCTTAAATGAATATTCAGAAAATTAAGGGTTAAGTGACCATACCATATGAATTTTACACATGCATAGCAGCCCTTTATGGGACATTGGGAAATCAGATGCCACAAAACGCAGCATCTGATCTGATCCCACACAGTTTGCTGAAAATACATACAATTAAGCAAAATTCTCCCCAAACAAAACAAACCTGAAACCATCGACCACTTCCAGACTTATTAGGTGGGAGATTCCATTGTCATATATGGGTTAATTAATTGCTGGAAATCTAATTATAAACATACTACTTAGCCCCACAAGTTTTTATAGTCTCTTGGTACAAGGTATAGTACTGCCTTATCAGTAGTTGACCATGCCTATGTTCATAATTATACCCCCGGCATACGAAGTATGCAATGGGGGTATATTTAAGTTTTTGTCTTTTCCGTCTGTCTGTCTGTCCGTAAACAATTATATTGTGTCAAAGATATCTCAGGAACTGCTTCACATGGAAACTTGAAATTTTGCACACATGATCAGTATGACTACTTGTATTGTGGGAAAGAAAATAAGGGCCAAGGGGTCAGGCCTTTTAGAGTTATTTCCCTTTGTAGTTCTTGCTGTTTAATGGTGTATATTTTTATTTTGTGTCAAAGATTTCTCAATAACTACTGTACATAGAAACTTGAAATTTTGCAAACATGATCAGTATGACTAGTTGTATTGTGGGAAAGAAAATAAGGGCCAAGGGGTCAGGCCTTTTAGAGTTATATAGTTTTTGTCTTTTCCGTCTGTCTGTCTGTGTGTCCATAAACAATTATTTTGTGTCAAAGATATCTCAGGAACTGCTTCATATAGAAACTTGAAATTTTGCACACATGATCAGTATGACTACTTGTATTGTGGGAAAGAAAATAAGGGCCAAGGGGTCAGCCCTTTTAGAGTTATTTCCCTTTGTAGTTCTTGCTGTTTAATAGTGTATATTTTTATTTTGTGTCAGATTTCTCAATAACTACTGTACATAGAAACTTGAAATTTTGCAAACATGATCAGTATGACTAGTTGTATTGTGGGAAAGAAAATAAGGGCCAAGGGGTCAGGCCTTTTAGAGTTATTTCCCTTTGTAGTTCTTGTTTCAGCTGAGGTGATGGCACTGGTTTTATGAAGTCAAACATTTTAAAATGTTAATTTAATATTTAGATGAACACTCTTAAATAGAAATAAAATATGAAATAATATTTTCTTGTCTATATTTTATTCCCTGTGTTCGCGAGGTGCAAACAGTTGATTTTGCTATTCCAAAGAGGTTACCAATTGTCCTGTGCTCTGCAGACCCAGCTGACAACTACCATGTTACTGCCACCTGCAAACCCCAGGGAAACAAAATTCCGTTGTAGCTGTCTGCGCAGATTGTCTCCAGCTGATGGCCATATCACTTGGTTATATACTAACAGGGGAGAAAACTCTCGTCTATCGCTCTTTTTAGCTTATAGGATAGGCAGTTGTCCGTCGTCGTCTGCGTCCGTCAACACTTTCAAACGACATCTCCTCTCAAGCCACTGGGCCAATTGGGCCCAAATTTTATCTGTAACATCCTTGGGCTGGGGGATTGAAAGTTTGTGTTTTTTTATGAAAATCGGCTCATTAGTTTGGTTGCTATGGCAACTTTGAGTTTCCATAGACTTATAATGGAGAAAATTGGAAAATGGCATTTACTGCCAAGCCTCTGCAGATATTTTGACAAAACTTTCATAGAAATGTTCCTTAGGCAATCCTCTATCTGCCATATGATTTTAGGCCTACTGCTCATTTTTATTGGTTGCCATGGAAACCAAAATGCAAAAAAATAGAAAAAAATACTTAAAAAATCATCTCCTCACAAACCATATGCTCTAGGAGGCAGAGACTTAATGAAAATATTCACCATATTTGCCTTTACAGGTTCTGTGTTTTTTATGAAATTTGGCCTTTTAGTTTTGTTGCTATGGCAACTTAAGAGTGCCACCAGCTTGACATTCGGTTTTGTATTGTATGAATTTGTAGCAATACATTATATCAAGTAATTTAATTGGTTGATAGACAGAAATGGGTGTGGCTTGTTGTGTTTGTTTTTGTTTGATCTGAGGTTTAACGTCCCCGTCAACACTGTAAAGGTCATTTTGGAGACGTTGCTTCCAATTTTGTGGGACTTTTACCCGAAAATGACATCTCAAGCCCTGCTGCCCAATGAAACCAATAAGGTTTATTAGCATGGGCGGTCCGCCTCGCACCGCAGCTCTTGGACAGGCTTAGATCCTGTAAATGTGCAGGCCAGAATCAGCTCTGCGTGGAAGCATCATGCAGCCCATATATTTCTTCAAGCCTCTATAGGCGGGAGCCAGGGTGTGGCGTGAATGGGCTAACTTTGCCACTTTCTTAGTTTACTTAGTATAGGTAGTGTTGCTGGTAGAGCAGTAACTTACCTTACTTATGTTACTTAGAATTCTACTCAGGTTACTCAGTTTACTTATCCTACTTACCCTACTCATCCTCTTCAGTACAGACTTCGCGGCTTACTTAGTTTACTTAACTTTCTCTGGTATGGGTAGAGTGGCTAATGGAGTGGTTACTTACGTTACTTAGAAATCTACTTACGTTACTTAGTTTACTTATCCTAATTACTCTACTCATCCTCTATGGGACAGACTTTGCCGCTTACTTAGTTTACTTAGCTTACTTACATTACTGTGATAAGGGTGTTAGCTGGTAGGACAGTTACTTACCTTACTTATGTTACTTAGAATTCTACTCAGGTTAAATAGTTTGCTTATCCTACTTACCCTACACATCCTGTACAATACAGACCTATACCACTCACTGTGGTAAGGGTGGTATAGGTAGTAGGACAGTTACTTATCTAACTTACGTTACTTAGAATTCTACTTAGGTTACTTAGCTTACTTAACCTACTCACCCTACTCATCCTCTACAATACAGACTTCGCGGCTTACTTAGTTTCCTTAACTTACTCAACTTACTCTGGTATGGGTAGAGTGGCTAATGGAGTAGTTACTTACATTACTTACGTTACTTAGAATTCTACTTAGGTTACTTAGTTTACTTACCCTACTCATCCTCTATGGGACAGACTTGGCCGCTTACTTAGTTTATTTTGCTTACTTAACTAAAACTCTGGTATGGGTAGAGTGGCAAATGGAGTAGTTACTTACCATACCTATGTTACTTACAATTCTACTTAGGATACTTAGCTTACTTATCCTTCTTAACCTCCTGATCCTCGTTGGGACAGACTTTGCCGCTTACTTAGTTTAGTAACTTATGTTACTTATTTTACTTAACTTACTCTGGTCTGGGCAGAGTGGCTAGTGGAGTAGTTACTTACCTTACTTACTGGGATAAGGTTGTTACTTAGAATTCTACTCAGGTTACTTAGTTTACTTATCCTTCTTACCCTACTCATCCTCTTCGGTACAGACTTTGCTGCTTACTTAGTTTACTTGGCTTTCTTAAGTTACTATGGTATGGTATAGTGGAGTAGTTACTTACCCCACTTAGAATTCTACTTAGTTTACTTATCCTACTTACCCTACTGATCCGCGTCTGGACAGACTATGCCGCTTACTTAGTTTACTTAGATTACTTAACTTACTGTGGTAAGGGTGGTATAGCTAGTATGACAGTTACTTACCTTACGTTACTTAGAATTCTACTTAGGTTACTTAGTTAACTTATCCTACTTACCCTACTCATCACTGTTCGGGGTGAATAGGTCGCCAACTTAGTTTACTTAACTTACTCAACTTACTTTGGTATTGGTAGCGTTCCTGGAAGAGCAGTAGTTTACCTTACTTATGTTACTTAGAATTCTACTCAGGTTACTTAGTTAACTTATCCTACTTACCTTACTCATCACTGTTCGGGGTGACAAGGTCGCCAATTTAGTTTACTTAGCTTACTCAACTTACTTTGGTATTGGTAGCGTTCCTGGAAGAGCAGTAACTTACCTTACTTATGTTACTTAGAATTCTACTCAGGTTACTTAGATAACTTATCCTACTTACCCTTCTCATCCTCTTCAGTACAGACTTCGCCGCTTACTTAGTTTACTTAACTTACTCCGGTATGACTAGAGCGGCTAATGGAGTAGTTACTTACCTTACTTATGTTACTTAGAATTCTACTTAGTTTACTTATCCTACTTACCCTACTCATCCTCTTCAGTACAGACAACGCCGTTAACTTAGTTTACTTAGCTTACTTAACTTACTGTGGTATGGGTGGTATAGCTAGTATGGCAGTTACTTACCTTACTTACGTTGCTTAGAATTCTACTTAGGTTACTTATCCGACTGACCATAGTCTACATTGTTCGGAATGACAAGGTTGCCAACTTAGTTTACTTAGCTTACTCAACTTCCTTAGGTATTGGTAGCTTTGCTGGTAGAGCAGTAACTTACCTTACTTAAGATGCCTAGAATTCTACTCAGGTTACTTAGTTTACTTATCCTACTTACCCTACTCATCCTCTCCAGTACAGACTTCGCCGCATACTTAGTTTACTTAAATTACTCCAGTATGGGTAGAGCGACTAATGGAGTAGTTACTTACCTTACTTATGTTACTTAGAATTCTACTCAGTTTACTTAGTTTACTTATCCTACTTACCCTACTCATCCTCTTCGGTACAGACTTCGCCGTTTACTTAGTTTACTTAGCTTACTTAACTTACTGTGGTAAGGGTGGTATAGCTAGTATGACAGTTACTTACCTAACTTACGTTACTTAGAATTCTACTTAGGTTACTTAGTTTACTTATCCTACTGGCCATAGTCTACATTGTTCGGAGTGACAAGGTCGCCAACTTAGTTTACTTAGCTTACTCAACTTACTTTGGTATTGGTAGCTTTGCTGGTAGAGCAGTAACTTACCTTACTTATGATACTTAGAATTCTACTCAGGTTACTTAGTTTACTTATCCTACTTACCCTACTCATCCTCGATGGGACAGACTTCGCCGATTAGTTAGTTTACTTAGCTTACTTAACTTACTCTGGTATGGGTAGCCTAGCTGGTGGAGTAGTTACTTACCTTACTTATGTTGCTTAGAATTCAACTTAGGTTACTTAGTTTACTTATCCTACTTACCCTACTCATCCTCTCCAGTACAGACTTCGCCACGTACTTAGTTTACTTAAATTACTCCGGTATGGGTAGAGCGACTAATGGAGTAGTTACTTACCTTACTTATGTTACTTATAATTCTACTTAGTTTACTTATCCTACTTACCCTACTCATCCTCTTCGGTACAGACTTCGCCGTTTACTTGGTTTACTTAGCGTACTTAACTTACTGTGGTAAGGGTGGTATAGCTAGTATGACAGTTACTTTCCTAACTTACGTTACTTAGAATTCTACTTAGGTTACTTAGTTTACTTATCCTACTGGCCATAGTCTACATTGTTCGGAGTGACAAGGTCGCCAGCTTAGTTTACTTAGCTTACTCAACTTACTGTGGTATTGGTAGCTTTGCTGGTAGAGCAGTAACTTACCTTACTTATGATACTTAAAATTCTACTCAGGTTACTTAGTTTACTTATCCTACTTACCCTACTCATCCTCGAGGGGACAGACTTCGCCGATTACTTAGTTTACTTAGCTTACTTAACTTACTCTGGTATGGGTAGCGTAGCTGGTGGAGTAGTTACTTACCTTACTTATGTTGCTTAGAATTCAACTTAGGTTACTTAGTTTACTTATCCTACTTACCCTACTCATCCTCTCCAGTACAGACTTCGCCGCGTACTTAGTTTACTTAAATTACTCCGGTATGGGTAGAGCGACTAATGGAGTAGTTACTAACCTTACTTATGTTACTTAGAATTCTACTCAGTTGACTTAGTTTACTTATCCTACTTACCCTACTCATCCTCTTCGGTACAGACTTCGCCGTTTACTTAGTTTACTTAGCTTACTTAACTTACTGTGGTAAGGGTGGTATAGCTAGTATGACAGTTACTTACCTAACTTACGTTACTTAGAATTCTACTTAGGTTACTTAGTTTACTTATCCTACTGGCCATAGTCTACATTGTTCGGAGTGACAAGGTCGCCAACTTAGTTTACTTAGCTTACTCAACTTACTTTGGTATTGGTAGCTTTGCTGGTAGAGCAGTAACTTACCTTACTTATGATACTTAAAATTCTACTCAGGTTACTTAGTTTACTTATCCTACTTACCCTACTCTTCCTCGATGGGACAGACTTCGCCGATTACTTAGTTTACTTAGCATACTTAACTTACTCTGGTATGGGTAGCCTAGCTGGTGGAGTAGTTACTTACCTTACTTATGTTGCTTAGAATTCAACTTAGGTTACTTAGTTTACTTATCCTACTTACCCTACTCATCCTCTCCAGTACAGACTTCGCTGCGTACTTAGTTTACTTAAATTACTCCGGTATGGGTAGAGCGACTAATGGAGTAGTTACTTACCTTACTTATGTTACTTATAATTCTACTTAGTTTACTTATCCTACTTACCCTACTCATCCTCTTCGGTACAGACTTCGCCGTTTACTTGGTTTACTTAGCGTACTTAACTTACTGTGGTAAGGGTGGTATAGCTAGTATGACAGTTACTTACCTAACTTACGTTACTTAGAATTCTACTTAGGTTACTTAGTTTACTTATCCTACTGGCCATAGTCTACATTGTTCGGAGTGACAAGGTCGCCAGCTTAGTTTACTTAGCTTACTCAACTTACTGTGGTATTGGTAGCTTTGCTGGTAGAGCAGTAACTTACCTTACTTATGATACTTAGAATTCTACTCAGGTTACTTAGTTTACTTATCCTACTTACCCTACTCATCCTCGATGGGACAGACTTCGCCGATTACTTAGTTTACTTAGCTTACTTAACTTACTCTGGTATAGGTAGCCTAGCTGGTGGAGTAGTTACTTACCTTACTTATGTTGCTTAGAATTCAACTCAGGTTACTTAGTTTACTTATCCTACTTACCCTACTCATCCTCGATGGGACAGACTTCGCCGACTACTTAGTTTACTTAGCTTACTTAACTTACTCTGGTATGGGTAGCGTAGCTGGTGGAGTAGTTACTTACCTTACTTATGTTGCTTAGACTTCAACTTAGGTTACTTAGTTTACTTATCCTACTTACCCTACTCATCCTCTCCAGTACAGACTTCGCAGCGTACTTAGTTTACTTAAATTACTCCGGTATGGGTAGAGCGACTAATGGAGTAGTTACTAACCTTACTTATGTTACTTAGAATTCTACTCAGTTTACTTAGTTTACTTATCCTACTTACCCTACTCATCCTCTTCGGTACAGACTTCGCCGTTTACTTAGTTTACTTAGCTTACTTAACTTACTCTGGTCTGGGTAGAGTGGCTAGTGAAGTAGTTACTTACCTTACTTATGTTACTTAGAATTCTACTTAGGTTACTTAGTTTACTTATCCTACTTACCCTACTCATCCTCTTCTGTGCTGGCTCCGCTGCTTACTTAGTTTACTTAGCTTACTTAACTTACTCTGGTATGGGTAGAGTGGCTAGTGGAGTATTACTTATGTTACTTAGAATTCTACTTAGGTTACTTAGTTTACTTATCCTACTGGCCATAGTCTACATTGTTCGGAGTGACAAGGTCGCCAACTTAGTTTACTTAGCTTACTCATCTTACTTTGGTATTGGTAGCTTTGCTGGTAGAGCAGTAACTTACCTTACTTATGATACTTAGAATTCTACTCAGGTTACTTAGTTTACTTATCCTACTTACCCTACTCATCCTCGATGGGACAGACTTCGCCGATTACTTAGTTTACTTAGCTTACTTAACTTACTCTGGTATAGGTAGCCTAGCTGGTGGAGTAGTTACTTACCTTACTTATGTTGCTTAGAATTCAACTTAGGTTACTTAGTTTACTTATCCTACTTACCCTACTCAACCCAGTTCGGAGTGACCATCGTGCCTACTTAGTTTACTTAGCTTACTTTACTTACTCTGGTATGGTTGTTGTAGCTGGTGGAGAGGTTACTTACATTACTTATGCTACTTATAAGTCTACTTAGGTTACTTACTTTACTTATCCTACTTACTCTGCGCATCCTTTTACGAAGTGACCAGGACGCCTACTTAGTTTACTTAGCTAACTTAACTTACTCTGGTATGGCTGTTGTAGCTGGTAGGACATTTACTTATGTTACTTAGAGTTCTACTCAGGTTACTTAGTTTACTTACCCTACTCAGCTTACTCATGTGCTGAGATCGAAACCACAATACTTACTTACTTACTTACTTCACTTAGCTTACTTAACTTACTCTGATGTCGCTGATGTTACTGGTATATCATTTACTTACAATACTTATGTTACTTACCTTACTTAACTTACTTATCCTACTTACACTGCTCATAGTTATGGATGAAATATATAACCTCAACTTAGGTTACTTATCTTACTTAGCTTACTCTTAGCATTGTTGGTATGGTAGTAGCTATTGTCATAAAAGACATGCAAGGTTACTTAGTTTACTTAGGTTACTTAGGTTACTTACGCTTATTCTCGTACTTATCCTGTTATATCAAGATTGACTTTCGTTGGTTTGATTAGTCAACTTACATTACTTACGTTACTTAGCTTATCTAAAGAGTGAGGCTGATACATGTACCACCCTTGGCTAGCTATACGCCTACTTATGTTACTCATCCTACTTAGCTCATTTCCTTATTATAGTATCATGCTTCAGTATTCTGGTCAGCAAATTTTAGTTATTTATGTTTAAACTATGTAAAATTGTTCTTTCTATATCAATTAATTAGCTTATTGCACTTAATTTTATGTAGCATGTTTTGGATCGAGGGGCATAGATTTTTTGACATCTACTTAGTTTACTTAGATTACTTATACTGCTGTAGTGCCAGGTAAGTAAACTGAGTAACCTAAGTAGAATACTGTAAAGTTGCTTATTTGACTTACAGTGTTGATGTGAAGATCAGTAACGTAAGTAAAATGAGTAGAAATCAATTAACAGCGAAATCAGAGACTCCAGGACACTTGGTCAGCCTCAGCTCAGCTTACTTTACTTATCAGACAATGATGACTGATAAGTAATCTAAGTAAAGTAAGTAAATACCGCAAGACTGCTTATTTCGCTCATTTCTGGACGAAAATTGGATAAGTTGTGTAAGTAAACGAGACAGAAGGCATGGATAGCGCTTTCAGATGAATTTCAGGACTCGGAGTATGAAGTATAAGCCGTAAAAAGTATTACTGCCTGTCTTTGTGTTTGTGGAACCAAACCTCGGCACCAAAAAGCCCCAGTGAAATCTGATTGAACTGTTAGTGGCTCACTGTTTCTCGTTTGCCTTAAGAAGTATGCATGTATTATCTTTACTGTAAAACACATGGTGTTGCTGGTTTGATCGAAATAGCCACTACTTACAGATAAATGGTCGAGAATAAATCGTTTGAAAAAGAGCACGAACGGTTTGAGTCTTCGTCCATTTAACAGCTTCTTAACATGAAACTGACACTTATTTTTAAACACACACATATTATGATTATTGTCATCTAGTGAGTGAGTGTTTGAGTTTTACGTCCCACCAACAGCTAAGGCCATACGGAGACGGGACCTCGGTTTAAGGACTCATCCGAAAGTCTGGAGAAGCCCGGGATCGATCCTGCGACCCCTGGTTTACAAGGCGAGTAGCGTAACCACTGCACCACGGAGGCTTCTAATTATTGTCATCTATAACATATGTCTGAAGCAGAAATAAAAATTTGAAAAATATCAACACAAATCAGATAAGCGTTTAAAAAGCCATTCCACAGATAAAGCTAGATTGAGATCATCCTGCAAGCCTCAGAAATGTGACTTTTCAAGAAATGCAGGAAATGCCCTCCTGCATTTAGAAAACTCGGAACAAGTTTGATGTTTCCTTATAAATAAATACTGTTGTCGGAAGATAAGTTGACAGTGGCGTAAAAGAGTAAACCATCACAGGTAGGTTCGACAGGCTGCACCGTTATTATTATCACAACCTTCATTGGTTGTTAAGAGAGACTGTACCGTTATAATTATAGTAGCCGAATTTGGCAACAGTGAACAGTGCTTAACAGCAAAAACATTCGCTGACGTCACTTTCAACTTATCCTGCAGACCATACCCTTATCCTGCTGGACACCACAATCACTACTTTGGCAAACAGTGCAAATCCAGATCAGATGGCTTCTGAAGAAGCCATCTGATCAGGATCTACACTGCTTGTTATGCAATTTGGAAATTGAACGAATACATTGTATCTAGTAATTTGATTGATTGATAGTCAGCGAAGGGTGTCACTTAATTAATTTATTCAGCAGGTTAAGGGTTGATAAAGCGTTTTTCGTAATGCATACATTTGAATATCGCATTTTCTCTTAATAAAGTGGGGATCACAAGAATATTCCTTATGTGGACATGCTGGGCATGCAAACGTTATTGACGACCACCCGGACAAATTAAAGCTGTGCATGTTGGGTATTTTAAGCGGACGCCAATTTGAAATATTTGACCAGGTGTTCCAACGGAAAACTCTGGTTATTAAAATGATGTACGCCGGCGGGCGGACGGGCGGGCATCAACATTTTGTTTCCGGAGCATACCTCCGCAACCGTTTGAAATATTTCAATGACACTTGGTGAGAATATAGAACAGGTCGATGAGAAGTGTCGCGTGCAAGAATGACAACTATGCTCGCCTTCGTTTTGAATTATCTTCCCCGGTCCATATTTTTACTGTATTTTCGTTTCCGGGCATAACCCGGGAACCGTTTGAAATATTTGAATAATATTTGGTAAGCTTATCGGAGTGTCGTGTGCAAGATTGACAACTCAGCTTGTCTTCATTTTCGAATTATTTCGCCTTATCCATATTTGTCAACATTTCATTTCCGATGCATTACTCCACAACTGTTTGAAATCTTTTAATGGTACTTGGTAGGATTATAGAAAAGCTCGCGTGCAAGAATGACAACTCTGCTTGTCTTCCTTTTTAAATAATCTCCCCTGATCCATTTTTTTTTATTTTATTTTCGTTTCCGGAGCATAACACGGCAACCGTTGGCAATATTTCAATAGGATTACAGAACAGGTCATTGCAGAGGGTCGCGTGGAAGAATGACAACTCTACTTGTCTTCATTTTCGAATTATCTCCCTTGACCCATTAATTTCAACATTTCGTTTCCTGAGCATAACTCCGCAGTCGTTTAAAGTATTTTAAAGATACTTGCTAGGAGTATAGGACAGGTCAGTGTCGAGTGTCGCATGCAAGAATGACAACTCTGCTTGTCTTAGTTTTTTTTTTTAATTGTCTCTCCTGATCCATATGTTTTACTTTATTTTCGTTTCTGGAGTATAACTCGGCAACCGTAATAATACTTTGTGGAATTATAGAACAGGTCATTGCAGAGTGTCGTGTGCAAAAATGAAACTCTCCTTGTCTTCATTTTCGAATTGTCTCCCCTGAGCTATATTTTTTAACATTTCGTTTCCGGAGCATAACTCCGCAACCGTTTGAAATGATACTTGGTAGGATTACAGAATAAGTCAGCGCGCTTCGCGTGCAGGGTGGTTTCAGGCAACTGTTGAAAAACCTGATTTTCGTGGCAATTTCACGTTTCTTGTTCTTATTTTTCCTAGAAAACAGGATTTGGGACTTTATATGTCAAATCCTGTTTTCTTGGAAAAAAACAAGAAAAATACCTACAATTTGTCGTGTGCTGAATTAGCCCATGGAGTGGGAAAAGTTAAGTTTGCCAGATTACTTTGTCTACTCACATTGCGTCCTTTTTGCCAACTGCCCATGGGTCGAACAATACAACAGACTAGTGGCATAGTCTCCGGGCCTGTATGGGTCCCATCTGGGCACGTAGATGCGTCTGGATGAGTATACGGGTTGCTGCTTGCCACCTTTCCGATAGCACAGAACTTGTTACACATTGTAGGCATCATGGGAGGTAGTGTGGTTTGTGACGTCACGGTTGTGTCCGGCACTGAGGTAGATGGCGTTGCAGATGGCGCTGTTAATAAATCAAGTCATTATGCAAACACGTCTATACAAATACATTGCCGCCTTCGTCGCCGAAAAAAAAAATGAAAATTTTATGATGAAAAATTGTGATATTTTTCTTATTTCTGCTCAAATATAGATTATGGGCACTCGTTAGAACCGCCTCATCGAGGCGGTTCAATCTATATTATAGAGCAGAAATAAAAAAGAAAAAAAGGTAGACCCCAGGAAACCCCAGTTTTACTATATTCAAGTTGGATTCAAGGGGGTCAAAATTATATAAGCGCGTTTTCGTGATGAACGGGAGACTGGTTGTTTGTTGAGGACTCTATGCAGTTCATTTTATTTATCTATTTTTTTTTATCACAACGCTCATTTTAGAACAGAGAACGACCAGCTAAAATGCAGAGTAATTCAATCTTGAAAAAAATCTGATAAAAAGTGACAGCGCATATGGGTCGATTTTTTCTGAATATAGGAAAAAGTCCTGAACTGAGATTTAGACCGTTTCGTTTAACCCTTAAATTCTATTGTTTATAGCCAACAGTGTAAAGACTGAATGTAGCTGCGTTCTGCCTAGGCTGATATAGGTCAACACTGTTTGCCAATGTCCCCGAAAATACGCCAAGCCCATGTTTTTATAACCCTCTTTACACAGTGCTACAAAAATAGCGCATAGGGGCTTGAAGAAATATTTGGGCTGCATGTTGCTTCTGCGCAGAGATGAATCCGGCCCGCACACGAGTACTGGTAAACCGCTTAGAGGATCTAAGCCTAACCAGGCAAAGCGGTGCGAGTCGGACCGTCCATGCATATAACCCCTATTGGTTTCATTGGGCGACAGGGCTTGAGATGTCCTTTCATCTGAATGTCGGGTAAAAGTCCTACAAAATTGGAAGCAACGTCTCCAAAGCTACAAAAATAGCGTGGCTGTAAAATATACAAACACACAGTTTAGCTGGATTTCGTACAAACGTAGTGTGTGTGTTTTAACTTTTTGGTCACGTTAAGAATTGCAAAGCAATTTCTAGACCACTGCGTAACTTTAAAATCGCCTCAAAAATGTATAGATCATTGAGCACATTGCCCATCACGAAAACAAGCCTATATAATTTTGACACCCTTAAACCCAAAATTTTTATAGCAAAATGGGGGAATGCATTATTTCACTTATGGGTAATCGTAAGAACCGCCTCACTGAGGCGGTTCTAACGAGTTCCCACAATCTATTTTTGAACAGAATTATGAAAAATATTATAATTTCTATCTAAAAAAATCATTTTTTATAGTAATCTATTTTTTGAACAGAAATATGAAAAATATTAGAATTTCTATCTAATACAGAAAATATTAGAATTTCTGTCTAAAAAATTTCATTTCTTTTTTGTAGTAAAATTTTTCAATATATCTAAATAGGCGTGTTTGCATAATGATAAGCATCAAAACCGACTAAAAGTGTTTTGAGATAGTGAATGAGAAAAGGATGCTTATCACAAAGGTGGTACCCCCGCCCATCGGGGCTTGAAGAAATAGATGGTCTTGATGATGCTTCCGCGCAGAACTGAAACCGACCGGCACACAAGTACTAGTAAACCGCTTAGAGGATCTAAGCCTGGCCAGGCAATGCAGTGCGAGTCGGTCCGTCCATGCTTATAAACCCTATTAGGCGGCAAGGCTTGAGATGTAATTACGTCTCACTGTCGGGTAAAATCCACAAAGTTGGAAGCGACGTCTCCAAAATGACCATTCCAGTGTTGACGGGGACGTTTAACCTATAATTAAATAAACAAACAAAATCACAAAGACGGTCAGAAAGACTGCTAAGGCAAGCATGCGGATAAGCGCAGCCTCGCAAGAACATTAGTTACTCACATATATGACGATAGGTTTGCGCCTTGCCCTATTAATGAGCTCCGGACGAGCATTTAAAAGAACAAATTTCGAAGACTGACAAAGGCCGTTTTCACTTGTGCGATCTTACTTAATGATCTCCCTATAGAGCATATACATGTAAGCAAACTCACTAATTAAACTCATTTTAAAATTAGCATATTCCAAGAGTTAAAATAAATATAATTATTTCGGCAAACTGTACAGTGAAAAATCTGCTTTTATAACCAGCTGAAATTATTTTTTCTTTTTTATTTTTTTAAAACAGATTTTGTTTCGTTTTTTATGTACGTTTCTACAACGAATGCCCACCTTTTGGACTGTTAAAAGTGCCCTCAAGACCGCCTTTAAACAACCTAAAACGTGGTCTCAATACGGAAGCCGACAAAGGACATGCATTTTTTTTTAATCTGTTGTGCGCACAAGATATTATCTTATGCGGACAACATCATATCTTGTTCGCACATTATCTTGTGCCCACAAAATAATATCTGGTTCACACAACTTAGTATCTTGTGCGCACAAGATATTATCTTGCTTGCACAACAAAGATCTTGTGCGGACAACATAATATCTTATGTGTCTGATTATATTGTGCGAACAATATTGTGCACCCAAGATATTATGCTGTCCGCACAAGATATTAAGTTGTGCGAACACGAAAATATCTTATGCGCACAAGATATTATGTTGTCTGCCCAAGATATATGTTAAGCAAAGAAGAAAATATGTTGTGCGAACAAGATAATATGTTTTGCGAACAAGATAATAAGTTGTGCTTACAAGATTTTATGTTGCCCCCTTTATATCTGTTTTGTGCAAACAAGATAATATCTTGTGCACACAAGATATTAAGTTGTGCAAACAAGATATTATCTTGTGCGCACAAGATATTACCTTGTTCGCGCAGCATATTAAAATAAATTGCATGACCCTTCCATGAATTTCACTGTAATTTAGAGTACATGACGACGTTCTAATGCACTTGCGTATGTAACGCGACGTCTGATTGGATAACGTCAAAAATTTGCGACAGTATATTCTGCGATATACTGTCAGAAACCCGACGTCATCACGTAACGTCGCTTTTCATTGGCTGGCATTTGGTTTTACGCAGCTCACCGCGCTTGTCGGCTTGTGCAAAATAGTACAATTTTTAACTTAACAATCGAATAAGTGCATTAGAACGGGGATAACTGTGTTGAAAATTGTCATTTGGGGAGGTAAATCGTCGGTTTTACGGTCGCAAATTACGTTTTACGGCTCCGCTAACGCGTCGCCGTAAAACGAAATTTCCGACCGTAAAACCTCCGATTTACCTCCCCAAATGACAATTTTCAGTACAGTTATCCCCTAATTAACACTATCGACTGATGTAAAATATGGTCGAATTCGAAAATAAATCACTGCGTTTGGAATGAAGTGTTTATTGATGTTTTTTTTTTTTTTTTTTTTTTGGTATTGACCCTTTCAAGATAATGTCACTTATTTCGAACCGAGTGTGACCCGAGGCAGGCTCGAACCCACAGCGGAGAGAGCCGTATGGTTTGAGCCGGACACAACATTTCCTACAATTTACATGTGCGCCAGCGATGGCTAAGATGGGCCTGCGCATCCGCAAAGACTGAGGATAGCTAAAGTGCCCATTGCTCGTTCATGCAGCTAGAAAAGTCGCTGGTCAGACTATATGGATGTGCAGGCTGATCTGATCCTTCGCTGGGCGCACATGTTAAGTGTAGGAAATGCTTTAGAAAAGTTCGCGCTAACAGCGGTGTTTATTAAACGGAGACTTGTTAATGTAATGGTATTGGAAGATAGACAGAAATTATGTGGACAGATGTTCGAAGCTATGTCTGATCTGGGCATGCACTGTTTGCCAAGGTACTCCTTTAGGGGAATTCCGTATGCAATGGGTTAAGACTCACGTGATACCTATTGGTTTGCAAGGGTCACAGTCTCGACTATCGGTGTAATAACCATGACAATATGCCCCGCAGTTATGTGGTGAAGGGTTGTCACAGTTTCGTGTTCTAATCTGCTGTCCAATGGATCCACATGTAACGCTGGTGCAGTTACTCCAGGGACTCCACGACCCCCACCCGCCGTTGGTGTGGTATGGATCTGAAAAACACAGTAAAATTCAGCTATTATCCCATTTTATACTAGTGGACGCTTCCATTGCTATATGTTAGACCATTTGTCATATTAGGGATGGTAGGCCTATTTATCCCCACGCTTTTAAAAAAAGCGTTCGGGGATATTGTGAACGCCTCCGTCCGCCTGTCCGTCCATCCGTCCGTCTGTCCTCCTTAACCACTGGTCGGAATGTAACCAAATTTGTTACACAGCTTCCTTACATGATGAGGGCGTGCAACGTCACATTTATTTTTGGTCACGCCCCCAGGGGCCTTGGGGGAGGGGTCAAAAGGTCAAATATCAATTAAATTCAATTTCAAAGTCAATTTTATAGATTTTGAAACCAAACTTTGCATAAGTAATGATTTATGATATATGTAACACATATTGAACGGGATTTTGGCTGCGACCCCTGGGTCATGCCCAAGGGGTCGGACTTGTTGGGGGGGGGGGGGGGGTTCAGGGGGTCAAAATTCAAATTTTTACCGAATATAGTCATTTGGAATATCAAATTGAAAGGGGTGATTAGTAGAATACAATACAAGTACAATTTTGACCCTCGGGTCAGATTGGGGCCCTGGGGGAGGGGTCAAAGGGTCAAAATTTAAGTTTTTTTTTAACGTAGTCATGCTGCATATCAAATTGAAGGGCATGATTAGTAGAATATAATACAGGTAATATTTTGACCCTGGGGTCAAATTAGGACCCAGGGTGAGAGGTTTTCGGTACTTGGCCCCTCTGTAGAAAGCGTGGGGATTTGCGATGGCGCGCCAACGACAGTATTCTATTTTTTTTTATTCTCTTTTTGCCAGAAAGTGCTGACAGCAAATAGTACAAGCCTGGATCAGGCGCCGCATTCTGCGGCATCTGATCTGGGCCTGCATTGTTTTGCCAAGGTACTCATTTAGGGGTGTCCCGCCTGCAATGGGTAAAGACCACCTAAAATTAAGACAAATTCTGCTATATATGCCAAAAAACTTCGAAGGATGGGGCATATTAGTTCTGCCCTTCCGTCCGTTAGTCCGTCCGTCCGTCCGTTACGCTTTAATTACCTAGGTAAACTACAGAATGGCTTGAGCTAGGATCTTAAAATTTCATATACGGCATGAGCATGAAAACTAAGCGGACCCGTATTTTTTTTTTCTTTTCCGTCGGACTTGTCCTTGCGGAGTTATGCCCCTTTTTGACTTATGCATTGTGGCCATAGGGAAACCTTGTGAACAGAATATCTGGAGAACCGCTTGAGCTAGGCTCGCGATATTTGGCATACATTTTGGGTCAAATGTGTAGATGACCTGATTAGCTTTTGACGAAATTCCGGAAATATTTAACGGAGTTATGCCCCTTTTTGGACTTATGCATTGTCGCTATAGGGAAACCTTATGAACATAATATCTGGAGAACCGCTTGAACTTGGCTCATGATATTTGGCATACAGTTTGAGTCTAATATGTAGATGACCTGATCTACTTTTGACCAAATTCCGAAAATATTTGACGGAGTTATGCGCATTTTCGACTTAAGCATTGCGGCTATTGGGAGACCTTGTGAACAAAATATCTGGAGAACCGCTTGAGCTAGGCTCATGATATTTGACATACAGTTTAAGTCTAATGTGTAGATGACCTGATTAATTTTGACGAAATACCGAAAATATTTAATGGAGTTATGCCCCTTTTTGGACTTATGCATTGTGGCTATAGGGAAACCTTGTGAACAAAATATCTGGAGAACAGCTTGAGCTAGGCTCATGATATTTGGCATACAGTTTGGGTCTAATGTGTAGATGGCCTGATTAAGGTTCTGCCCTGTCCGTCCGTCAGCCCGTCCGTCCGTTACGCTTTAAGTACCTAGGTAAACACCAGAATGGCTTGAGCTAGGATCTTGAAATTTCATACATGGCATGAGCATGAAAAAAAAGGGACCCTTATTTTTGTACTTGCGAAGTTATGCCCTTTTTTGACTGTCCGTCTGTCCGTCCATCCATTACGCTTTAAGTACCTAGGTAAACTACAGAATGGCTTGAGCTAGGATCTTGAGATTTCATATATGGCATGAGCATGAAAAATAAGCGAACCCGTTTTTTTTTTTCCGTCGGACTTGTCCTCGCAGAGTTATGCCCCTTTTTATGCCCCCAACTTCAAAGAAGTTGTGGGGGCATATTGGTTTTGCCCTGTTCGTCCATCCGTTCTTCCGTCGGTCCCGCTTTTTTACTGCATAGCATAACTTAAGAACCATGGGTGCTAGGTCTTTGAAATTTCATATATGGATTCCTTATAAAAAATAATTGACCCGTGTTTTTTTCTCGTCAGGATTATGCCCCTTTCTTGAGTTATGCCCCTTTGCAAAAAAATACTTTGAAATATTGTAGGCAAGATATCTCAAAAACTGTTCGAGCTTTTGCCGTGAAACTTTACAGACTGGTTTGGGATGATGAGTAGATGAACTGATTAACTTCTGAAAAAAAATCCGAATTTTTTTTCTTGAGTTATGGCCCTTTGAATTTTTTTTTGTGTTTCAAGATTGTAGTCAAGATAACTAAAAAACTGTTTGAGCTATTGCCCTGAAACTTTACAGAATGGTTGGGAATGATAAGAAGATGAACTGATTAACTTTGGACAAAAATGCATTTTTTTCTTGAGTTATGCCCCTTTGAAATTTTGCGCGTTTTAAGCTTGTAAGCAAGATATCTCAAAAACTGTTTGTGCTTTTGCCCTGAAACTTTACAGGCTGGTTCAGGATGATTAGTGGATGAACTGATTAACTTTTGAAAAAAATCCGAAGGATTATGCCCCTGTCTTGAGTTATGCCCCTTTGCAAAAAATTTTTTTGAATTTTTTTGCGTTTTAAGCTTGTAAGCAAGATAACTAAAATGTTTGAGCTATTGCCCTGAAACTTTACAGAATGGTTGGGGATGATGAGAAGATGAACTGATTAACTTTCGACAAAAATCCATTTTTTTTTTTATTTTCTCGTCACGATTACCGGTATGCCCCTTTCTCGAGTAATGCCCCTTTGCAAAAAAATACTTTGAAATCTTGTAAGCAAGATATCTCAAAAACTGTTCGAGCTTTTGCCCTGAAACTTTACAGACTGGTTTGGGATGATGAGTAGATGAACTGATTAACTGATGAAAACAAAAATCCGAATTTTTTTCTTGAGTTACGGCCCTTTTAATTTTTTTTGTGTTTTAAGCTATAAGCAAGATAACTAAAAACTGTTTGAGCTATTGCCCTGAAACTTTACAGAATGGTTGGGGATGATGAGAAGATGAACTGATTAACTTTATGCCCCTTTGAAATTTTGCGTTTTTTTAGCTTGTAAGCAAGATATCTCAAAAACTGTTTGAGCTATTGCCCTGAAACTTTACAGGCTGGTTCAGGATGAGGAGTAGATGAACTGACTAACTTTTAAAAAAAAATCCGAAGGATTATGCCCCTGTGTTGAGTTATGCCCCTTTGCAAAATACTTTGAAATCTTGTAAGCAAGATATCTCAAAAACTGTTCAAGCTTTTGCCCTGAAACTTTACAGACTGATTTGGGATGATGAGTAGATGAGTAGATAAAAATCCGATTTTTTTTTCTTGAGTTAAGGCCCTTTGAATTTTTTGCGTTTTAAGGAGGCCGACCTTAATTTCGATTGCGCAACGTTCTGCGCATTGCCGTCAATCGGCACTGTAACGACATTCACTTTTTAAGTGGTGTTTATATTTTCTTTTCGACCTCTAAAACGAAGTTAATTTTCTACGATTGACTGTATTTTCTACCACACATGGATAAAATACGCCAACAGTTATCATTTTTTGTCACTGTCAAAGCAGACAAAGTGAAAGTAGAAAAAATCGAGTTCAGAAACGATTGAATGTGTCGGTCACAATTGACCGAATAAAACAGCTCATTTACAATAGCAGAACTGTTTACCTTTTTTATTCGTCTTTTTCTCGAAGATATCTTTTGCTCCTGAAGGCACCTTACCTGACATTGAAAAGCCCGTCCGAAAGTGTGTCATCTTTCCATAATGGCAGTTAC